>OX451735.1:315168082-315890398 GCA_948472305.1 Vicia faba
GTTTGTCTTTTTTGAAAGGTTTTCAATGTTTTTGAAAGTTGTGTTGAAAGTGTGTTGTGGAGTGGGTTTTGAAAAATAGCAAGGATGTTTTGCAAGATTTTTGATCAAGTAACTAAGAGTTGTCTACCCTATTTTACTCAAAGATCTTTCTTATGTTTTTAACCCTTTTAACAGTGTTGTTTCACCATTGCATTTGGTGAACAACCTTGTGTTAGGATGTAAACGGGACGGGCGCGGGTCATCGTATAGACCATGATAGAAATGTTGCAAAGTATCTTAGTATTTCTTTTGATGGACTAAGATCATTTTTGTAAGGCAACTTTCGAAAGCGTCATCGAGGGACTATGATCTTTTGATTTTGTTTGTTTTACCAAGATACTTTGCATGCGTAACATGGCCTATTTTTTGAAGGAAACAAGTGGATGTAACCCCAGGGGTGTTAGTGTGCAAGGGTGTTTTATTGCATACAAGAGTTTATCTTTGAATTAGGATTTTCTATTTCATTGATTTTATCTTGCCATACACATCTTAATTACTAGCAATAAAAAGCGGAAATATAAAATCCTACACGATTACAACAATTAGGGAGTGGGGATACACATTTGCACATGGGGTGGTTTAACGAGAAAAATAGACAAAAAAGAAAATAGAAAAAAACAAGATAGAGAGAAAGAGAGAGGGAGCCAGCGCGCTGCTGAGAGGTCATCAGAAGTTCTGACTCTGGCCCGCTGCTAGATGATCAACGTTTTGGTTAAATTGTATGAGTCAGAACTTCTGACTCTGGCACCTGCAAAACAGAAACCTGTTAGTGGGAAGATCAGAAGTTCTGACCCCCCTGCGCTGCAAGACAAAAGTTCGTTAGTGGGGAAATCAGAAGTTCTGATCCTGCTGGAAATACAATAATTCTCAGAAGTTCTGATATTATTGACAGCAAAACAGGCTTCAGATGTGCTAACGTCAAAGTCAGCACTTGGCTTCTCCCTGTGCTAATCAGAACACCTGCAATTTTGTTATTATTCCACAAAACAGAAAACATGTTTGGAATAGCTCAAGCAAATGTCAAAGTGTTTCAGAGGACAGAACCAACAAGGTCACAGGCAGGTTCTACGCTGGCTCAAAACGTTCTGAGGTAAACGTTCTGAGGTATGAAAATCCTCAGAACACAAACAGCAGCAATAAGATATTTACATTATGTTCATTTTTCGCATGCAAAGCTGATGATGCTTAGCAGCGTGATGAAGGTCAGCAGGTGCTTACCTGGCTGTTGGAGAAGTTTGTGGATGAGAGCTAGCTTTTGGCTCTGATGGTGTTCTGGGCAGGTTCTTTTTGAAAAGGGTAGATGAAGGTGTATGCGTATATATGGTCAGAAGTTGAAAGGGTGTTCTTTAGTCACAAATAAAACTGGGTATTTGATGAAGTTTGAAGGTAAGAACTTCAAAGTTATGAAACACTGGAGATTTTGGCTGAGTTTCACAGCACTTTCTTGCTAAAGATTTCTGTTTCTCTTCTAGCAATTTTTCTGTTTCTTTTGACGCGCTCTTTCAGTGGACAATGGTTCTCTATTTATAGGCAAAGCTCTTGTGGATTTCTTAAACATTAAAGGCGCCAACAGAGGTTGAATTGTTCTTTGAAAGAAATTCCTGGGAAGTTGTGATAACAGATAGCCTTTCAGCCTAGGCTGGAACAGCAGGCGTGGATTGGAGAGAAGTGACCTCTTAGGTGGACGGTGGCGCGTAGACCCATGCCAGAACCTGCATAAAGGCGTTTACCAAGCCACACGTGAAGGGACTACTTGGATGAATGTTCAGGAGTGGTTGGGAGCATTAATGAGCATTAAATAGTGATAAGACTTATCAACACCAATATTCTGGTAGTAGAAACAAAACTTTGAACCAGCAGTTCTGTTTTACCAAGAACAACGTAAACCATGCTCTGGTCTTGGCCTCCTGTTGTCTTAGCAAATTCTGGGGATTCTCCTGATTTTCTGACACGTTCCTTGGATTTGCTTCTGGAAATCCTAGGCTTAGAGATTCTGCATCAGTGTAACACCCACTCTTCTGACCTTTTCATCTTCTGATTTCAGCATGTTCTGGAGGAGCCTTCAGACTTCCTTGTTTCCTTTGCATTCCTTTAGCAAACTCTGGCTGAACTTGCGTAACTGCTGAAAGAGTCATGCTCTGTCTGAGGCTTACATGTTGAACCACGTTTGCAACTTCTGACTGAGTTGATGTAGCTGCTGAAGAGCCAACTTCTGACTGCGTTGAGCCAAGCTTGCAACTTCTGACCGTTTCTATTTGGAGCTTGGTCCAGAAGTTCTGAAGCGCTAATTTCTTCTTAAACACTCATTTTTAGAGAAAAATTCCAAATGCTTAGAATTTAATTTTTCTCAAGATAAAAGCGTTGCCTTTAGAGCTTGTGTGATCATTTTTCTCTTGTCAATGGTTTGCTTGGGGAAAAGTGGACAATTCAGGACTTGGATTTGTTTCAGAGAGACTCTGAATCCAAGATGATTTCCTGAAGAAAGAGAGGGCAAATTTTGGGGTACAACACCTCTGGTAAAACAGAAGGTTCGCCGTATGCGTCCAGAGATGTCTGAGAAAATTAAGGCCGAAGTTATGAAACAGTTTGACGCCGGTTTTCTAGCAGTAACTTCTTACCCTCAGTGGGTCGCCAATATGGTTCCAGTGCCGAAGAAAGATGGTAAGGTCCGAATGTGTGTTGATTACAGAGATTTGAACAGGGCAAGCCCTAAGGATGACTTCCCTCTGCCTCACATCGACATTCTAGTCGACAATACTGCTCAGCACAAGGTATTCTCCTTTATGGACAGCTTCTCTGGTTATAATCAGATCAAGATGGCTCCTGAAGACATGGAGAAGACCACTTTTGTTACTCAGTGGGGTACCTTTTGTTACAAGGTCATGCCTTTTGGGTTGAAGAATGCTGGGGCAACATATCAGCGTGCCATGGTTGCTTTATTTCATGACATGATCCATCATGAGATTGAAGTATATGTCGACGATATGATTGCAAGGTCCCAAACTGAGGAGGAACACCTTGACCATCTACAGAAACTGTTTGACAGGTTGAAGTTATACAAGCTGAGATTGAACCCAAACAAATGTACCTTCGGGGTGAGGTCTGGAAAATTGCTAGGTTTCGTCGTGAGCGACAAAGGTATTCAAGTGGACCCTGCCAAGGTGAAAGCCATACAAGAGATGCCAGCTCCCAAGATAGAGAAAGAGTTCATAGGTTTTCTAGGACGTCTGAACTACATTTCCCGATTCATCTCGCACCTAACTGCTACTTGTGAGCCAATCTTCAAACTGCTGAAGAAAGACCAAGTGGTACGATGAATGCCAAGCCACTTTCGAAAGAATCAAAGAGTACCTCCAGGAGCCACCTATTCTTATGCCACCAGTGGAAGGGAGACCTCTAATCTTATACTTGACAGTGCTTGACAACTCAATGGGGTGTGTGTTGGGGCAGCATGACGAGTCTGGCCGAAAAGAGCATGCCATTTATTACCTTAGCAAAAAGTTTACCGACTGTGAGACCCGATACTCACTGCTCGAGAAAACTTGCTTCGCTTTGGCATGGGCTGCTCGCCGGCTGAGGCAGTATATGTTGACTCACACTACTCTGTTGATTTCAAAGATGGATCCAATCAAGTATATCTTCGAAAAGCCCGCCTTGTCCGGAAGAATAGCAAGATGGCAGATGATCCTGACTGAGTATGACATCCAGTACACAACTCAAAAAGCAATCAAGGGAAGTGTATTGGCAGACCATTTGGCACATCAGGCAGTGGATGATTACCAGTCCATGAACTTTGAATTCCCAGACGAGAATATCATGGTAGTAACTGATTGTGAGACACCTGGACCGGATGAAGGACCTGAGGAAGGATCCTGATGGTCTATGCATTTTGATGGAGCTTCAAACACTTTGGGTAATGGCATTGGCGCTATGATCATATCTTCTAAAGGCTCTCATACTCCATTTACCGCCGGACTATTTTTTAACTGCACCAATAACATGGCAGAGTATGAAGCATGCATTATGGGTCTCCGAGCTGCAATTGACCTAAGGATTAAGTTTCTGAGTGTCTTCGGAGATTCCGCTCTTGTGATCAGTCAGATCAAAGGAGAGTGGGATACGAAACACCCAAATCTTATTCCTTACAAGGAGTATGTATTGACGTTGCTTCCCCATTTCGAGGAGATAACCTTTGAACACTTCCCAAGAGAGGAGAATCAGTTGGCGGACGTGTTATCTACGATGTCTTCTATGTTCAAAGTCAAGTGGGACAACAAGACTCCCCGGATCATTATTTGGAAATTGGATGAACCTGCACATTATTGTGATCTTGAGACCGAAGAGGCAACAAAAAATCCTTGGTATCATGAAGTGAAGAGGTACCTTGAGACTCAAGAATACCCTGAGGGTGCATCTGTTAACGACAAGAAGTTTCTGAGAAGGTTCGCGGCAAAGTTCTTCATCAGCAATGGCATTCTTTACAAACGTAACCATGATTCAACCTTACTGAGTTGCGTGGATAAAATTGAAGCAGAAAGGATCATGGCAGAGCTGCATGAAGGTGCTTTCGGAACTCATTCCAGTGGACATACCATGGCAAAGATAATCCTTCGGGTAGGATACTACTGGTCCACAATGGAAGCCGACTGTTATCAGCATTCTCGGACATGTCACAAGTGCCATGTCTATGCTGATAAGGTGCATATTCCTCCAGTTCCTCTGAATGTTTTGACAGCACCTTGGCTCTTTGCAATGTGGGGCATTGATATGAGCGGCGAGATCAGACCTACGGCATCAAACGGGCATCGTTTCATCCTGGTAGCGATTGATTACTTTACGAAGTGGGTTGAAGCAGCTTCCTTTGCTACGGTCACCAAGAACGCCGTGGCACGGTTCATTCGGCACAACCTGATCTGTCGATACGGTGTAACAGAGAGGATCATTACGGACAATGGTACCAATCTTAACAACAAGATGATCACTGAGCTCTGCGAACAATTCAAGATACAGCATCATAACTCTTCTCCCTACCGGCCGAAGATGAATGGGGCTGTGGAAGCAGCTAATAAGAACATTAAGAAGATTGTGCAGAAGATGACAGTGACATACAAAGACTGGCATGAGATGTTACCATTTGCTCTTCATGGGTACCGTACCTCAGCACAGACGTCAACAGGGGAAACACCCTATTCCTTGGTTTATGGCATGGAGGTAGTCTTGCCCATTGAAGTTCAGATACCCTCTCTTCGGATCATGAAGGATGCAGGTTTAAGCGAAGACGACTGGATCCAGACCCGACTTGATCAATTGAATCTAATCGACAAAAAGAGACTCACAGCTATTTGTCATGGTCAGACGTACCAAAAACGGATGATCAAGGCATTTAACAAGAAAGTCAGACGACAAGAATATCAAGTTGGGGACCTGGTAATCAAGCGTATTATTCTACCTCAAGGTGATCCCAGGGACAAATGGACCCCTACTTACGAAGGGCCATTTATGGTTAAAAACATCTTCTCAGGAGGAGCAATGATTTTAACCACCATGGATGGTGACGATCTTCCTCACCCCGTCAATGCAGACATAGTAAAAAGATATTACGCATAATCAAAGACCCGCTAGGTTGACTAGCCTAGGCAAAAATAAGGGCTTCCCGGTGAACCAAAAGGGTTCAGGAAAAAATAAGGGATGAAATTAAAAAAAAATTTGTACACCCGGCAAGTCGAAAACCTGAAAAGGAGGCTTGGGCAAAAATGGATATCCCGGTGGACTGAAAACCCGAAAGGGCGGTTCAGGCAAAAGTTAGGGATTAAAGCGTAATACTATGTCTCATTGGATCACCTCGCATCCGGACTTCGGTATCAACTATCAAGCTCGGAAGACACCAGTCAATCAGATTCACCTTCAACTAAGCAACAAAGTGATAAGATGCTTGAAGATATAAAGGCAATAGTAGAGTTGGAACCCAGTGGGATTATTCGCATAGTTGTTTTGTTTTCACAAATTGTATAAATTCTATTTGTTCGGCGGCGTTCTCTTACTAGGACGTCAGCCTCTTGTACAAAACGCCTATTTACAGGCCAAACTTCAAAGTCAATACAAACTCATTTTCAAACAAATTTCAAATTGTTTTTCCTTTATCTGTTTTGTTTTGCAAAGAACGTCCAATGTTCATTTTTGATATATGCATTTGACATTAAATTGCTGCTCATAAATATTTACATGCGAAACAAAGGACTAATTACGAGTGATATCAGAAACAGGGCATTAAGATTTGTCTGAGCGGTCTAATTGCTTTGCCCACTAGGTACCAAGGTATATATTCAGTTGAAGAATATGGCTAAGATACTTTCACTCCCCGCAGAGTAAGACAACAATGGTGAATCTCCCAGCTGAGACTTGCAACTATGAATAAATCAGCAACGCTCCCCCCAAGCAGAGCTCGTCCACCATCAGCGCTAAAAAGGTTGGGTATCCCCCAGAAGGTCTTAATATTCCCCGGCGGAGTATAAGGATATCCCCCAGCAAACATAAGAGTATCCCTGGAAGTCTTAAATATTCCTCAACGGAATATAAGAATGTTCCCCGGCAGAATGCAAGACACCCCCAGTGGAGCCATTTCCCTAGTGCAGTCTAAAAAGCTTCCCCAATGGAGTTGAATCATCTTCCCCAGTAGATTCTGGAAGCTTATCCCTTGCAGAGTACAAAATAAATCTCCCCAGCCAATTTCAGAAGGTTATCCCCAGCAAGTTGCAACTGAAAAGTCATCCCCAGTGAAGTTCTTTCTTTCCCCAAGCAGGATTTCTATCCTCAACAGATTCAATATCACCAGCAATGGTAATCAATCCCCAGCGGAGTTTATCGTCAAAATCCCCAACAGAGCTTATCAGCGGAGTCCCCGGCGGAGTTTATAATCCTCAACAGAGTATCTCTTCCCCATAGAGTATTTCCCCGCAGAGTAATCTCTTCATCAAGTTTATTCCCCAACGGAGTTCTTCTCTCCTGCAGGTTTATTCTCACAATCATCTTCGTTCATCATCCCCAGCGGAAACAAAGAACTCAACTCTATTCGCCAGCAGCTCCGGGATTTGTTTTCCCCAGCTAAAACATCACATTCCCATACATCATGATACATACATATACACATCATACGAATACAATCTCATTTATTTTGAGAACATCATTGCCTGATCCATATCATGCATTGCATATGACCGACCTTTACCTTTCAGGAAAAATGCAGTTAAGTTCTCAGCTTAGTCGAAGATCTGACCAGTTCTTAAATCTCAATTGAATTATCATCAGTTGAATTTTCAGATAAGGTTCTCAATCTCGACAGTTTTCCTCCGTCATAGTGTGGATAAGTTCTATAAACTTAGCGGTTTACTCCATTGAGCACGAGACAGTTCCTAGATCTTGATGAAGATGTTTCCCTACGTCATAGTATGGACGAGTAATATAACCTCAACGGTATACTCCATTGAGCACGAGTCAGTTCCTAGATCTTGATGTTTTCCTCCGTCATAGTGTGGACAAGTTCTATAACCTCAGCGGTTTACTCCTTTGAGCACGAGACAGTTCCTAGATCTTGATGAAGATGTTTCCCTACGTCATAGTGTGGACGAGTACTATAACCTCAACGGTATACTCCATTGAGCACGAGTCAGTTCCTAGATCTTAATGTTTTCCTCCGTCATAGTGTGGACAAGTTCTATAACCTCAGCGGTTTACTCCATTGAGCACGAGACAGTTCCTAGATCTTGATGAAGATGTTTCCCTACGTCATAGTATGGACGAGTACTATAACCTCAACGGTATACTCCATTGAGCACGAGTCAGTTCCTAGATCTTGATGTTTTCCTCCGTCATAGTGTGGACAAGTTCTATAACCTCAGCGGTTTACTCCATTGAGCACGAGACAGTTCCTGGATCTTGATGAAGATGTTTCCTTACGTCATAGTGTGGATGAGTACTATAACCTCAACGGTATACTCCATTGAGCACGAGTCAGTTCCTAGATCTTGATGTTTTCCTCCGTCATAGTGTGGAAAAGTTTTATAACCTCAGCGGTTTACTCCATTGAGCACGAGACAGTTCCTAGATCTTGATGAAGATGTTTCCCTACGTCATAGTGTGGACGAGTACTATAACCTCAACGGTATACTCCATTGAGCACAAGTTCTTAAAGCTCAGCTGAGGCATTCTCCCAGTTGAAGTACATGCAGGTTCCTAAATCTCAACGAAGTTAGACTTCCCCAGTGGAATCTTCTACAACAACAGGTATGCAAGTTTTCGCTAAGGAATCTCTTATGCGATCGACACTCCTGCAGATGGCATCTATAAGCCCATCCTCCTACCAACAATCTCCAAATGACATCTGTAAGCCCATTCCTGACATCACAATGTTGATACTTCACCATGCGAGTGCAAATTTCTGGGCACTCTAGTGTTCAATTATCTTCCACCCTCGTATCACGAAAGGCTCGAAAGCCAATCTATATACTCATGTTTAAGAAAATTGAACAGGGGCAACTGTTGCACCCCAAAATTTGCCCTCTCATGTTTCCCAAAGCCTTCCCCTTACATGGTTGATCACAAACTCTTGCCTAAGGAAAAGGAAAATTTTTGAGTGATGCTTCGATTTGCATTCTGAAGAAGCACTTCGATTGGCATTCTGAAGGAGCATTTCGATTGGTATTTTGAAGGAGCATTTCGATTGGCACTCTGAAGAAGCATTTCGATTGGTACTCTGAAGAAGCATTTCGATTGGCATTCTGAAGGAGCACTTCGATTGGCATTCTGAAAGACCCTTCGATTGGCATTCTGAAGGAGCATTTCGATTGGATCTCTGAAGAAGCATTTCGATTGGAATTCTGAAGGAGCATTTCGATTGGCACTCTGAAGAAGCATTTCGATTGGCATTAAGGACAAGTACTTCGATTGGAATTCCAAAAAGGTCCATTCGAAGAAGCATTCAAAGGGTCCATTCGAAGAAGCTTTCGAAAGAGCATTCGAAGGAGGTTATCAGCCCATTCAAAAGGGAGTGTTCGAAAGAAGCCATCAGCCCATTCGAAGGGGAGCATTCGAAGGCCAGCTGCTTGTCATTCAAAATTCAAAAAGGGACAGAATCCCATGTGTTTAGCCAACGTTACAAACTCTCATTCATGGCTTTCAAACACACAATTAACGTTACGAATCCTCCTTCATGGCTGTCAAAACACATAATCAAGGTCATTTAAACCTTTGTCTTCCTGTCCCCTTCACCCCCTCTATATAAAGAATTCACAAATGCTGCAAAAGAGACGAAGAAGGTACAGAAAAATAGAGAACTTGGAGAGACGCTGCCCAGAATTTTCCAAGCCAAAGCTGCCACCCAGCGAACGCCTCCCCCTCAGAACTACAGGTCGAAGCACCTCTGTTTGGTAAAAGAAAAATCTAATCTCAAGCTCACTCTCAAATTCATTTCGATTTCATATTCATATTTTTTTGTTTGTGAATGATTTAATGTGCTTCATGTGAGCTACAATGCAGAGTTGAGATTGTGCCATTGCTTGGGCACAATATGAGTTTATCCTTCGAATCCCAGGATAAAACAAACCCAGACCCAGGTTCAGCAGGTGCGAATAAGAGGAGATTCGAACCAGGGGGGTTAAGTCCCCCCTGGACTTTTAATATGTGTTTCATTTTGCAGGAACCTCATGCTCAGCTTCTTGTTCAGAGCTTCGGAGCTCAACAGTTTAGCTTCGAACTGGACCTAGGACTTCTAGTTCGAAGGATGACATGTCCAGATCGAACCCCTCAGAGTGCAGCCCCTCATGCACCTTCGATCCAGCCTCTTCACTTGGTCGAAAGACAGCCTGCCTCTCTTTCGACCCAGGCCTCCAGAATTACTTTTTTTTTATTTTGCTGCCTGGCCCATTTGTACTCTATTTATTTTGTTTCCTTTTATTCCTTTTAGTTTTAGTTCTAATTAAAAATCATAAAAAATAAACAACTTAGAATTAGGATTTAATTTAATTAATCATTTTAACTTATTTTCTCCAATTTTAAAATCAGTAGACTTAGGTTTTATTCAAATTCAATCTTTTTTCATAAACAAAAATACAAAAAAATATTAGGTTTGTTTTAGAATAAATTTTAATCAGTATTTTTTTAAATTAATTAAATTTGACTTAACTGAATATTTAGCATTTTCTCAAAAAATAAAATAAAACAACAAAAAGATTATATGCTAGGTTCTTTTAAGTTTCATGCGCGTTTATTTTATCGTAACTGCTTATTATTCCCCCAATTTTGGACATGTAAATAATCCCCTCCTCGAAGCCTTGTAATAGTGTAGTATTTACAGTTTCCGCACTTTAAATTCCTGCACATATATTAACTGCTTAGATGTATGCTAACTAGGATTGTATGACAAGATCTAAAAACAAATGGTAGAACACCTAAAAATACAAAGATAATTGTGATCGGTGGAAATAGAACTGACTGTTTTGAAATGTTGGTTCGTGAAATGTCGCGGTAAGCAAGAGTCGCCACCGTCTTTTATTTTCTCCAACAAGGAAAGGACAAAAGCACAACAAAATTCCTTTTCGAGATGTTTCTCGGTTCGGGAGGTAGATTATAGAAAGGGAAGGTGTTAGCACCATTTCTATCAGTGGTTATCCACGGGCTCTTAGGTACTTGCTCACTATGTTTTCAAAAGAGTTTGCTTTTCTTGTGTTTGTGGGTTTTGAAAAAGTTTTAGTTTGAAAAACTTCTAGGTAACTCTTGTATCAGTCCTCAAGAGTGTATGAAGTATTTGTTTGAAAACTTTTTGAAAGTGTAGGTGCGAAAAGTTGTTTTTTTGTTTTGAAAGAGCAAGTACCCAGGAGAAATCTACCTACTCTAAGGAATTAAGCTGTGTAAATGTCCTTTAGACAGTACTATCCCACTATTGAGGAGTAGGTAGCACCTTCGTTGGAGTTATTTGGGTCAATTCGATTATAGGTACATGTGTGGTCACCAAAGCAATAGTAGGACGCCTTAGCGGTAACCCTAATGTCGTAGATCCTTTTTTACCGAGGCAACCGTTTCGAGGCAACTGGATCTTTAGACAGGAGGGCGACCTCTAAAACACCCTATACTTGAAGACCACCTCGAGGCAACCAAGTGAGGCGTACCCTAAGAGTGGCATGTGCACGTGTATCCAATTCAGTTCATATTATCTTTGCACGTGTATTTGTGAGCTACGAGTTGATTTTATTTTTCAGACAAGTCTTGCATGCATAATTAACAGTTTAATAATTGTGCGGAAAGTAAATTGCGGAAAATTGAATCTACGCTATTACAAGGCGTCGGGTATTTACATCGCCAAAAACATAACCCTTGAAAATAAATGCGAGAAATTAAAGAAAGCGATAAAAGTCCTAATTATCTATTACATTCTCGGAGCAGATACATAAATATAATCAAAATAATGCATTAAAAATAAATATGCGCGCGAAAGAATTGAATCGGGACGTCCTTAGGGTTTTGACCCTTTTTGAGAAAAGAAAGAAATTTGGTCCTTTTTTGCAATTAATTAAATATTAAACCTAGTTTACTAATTAATTAATTAATTAAAAGAAAAAGAGTATTTTTAGTTTTTTATGTTTTAATGAAAATAAAATAAAAGGTCAAAAGTTAGTAAAAAAAAACCTAAGTCTAATTTATTTTATTTATTGTAAAAGAAAATTAAAATTAAACCTAATTAAACTAAATTAATTCATGTTAGTGTTTATTTACAAAATAATAATTAATAGTGAAAATAATGATAATAATAAGAAAATATTGTTTTCTGAATTAATTATAAAAATAATTATTTGTTAGTTAAATAAATAGTAATAATAATTAGTAATGAAACAATTAAAAGAAAACAAAATAAAAAAAGAAAAGAAATAATTAAACCAGGGGGGTGATGGGCCCAGAATGGAGGTTTGCAAGCAGTTCCAAGGCTCATTAACATCAAGCCTTCGTTGACTTTATGGATCATCCATGCCTGCATTGACTGGAGAATATCATGATCTTCATCTTTTGCCCATTGGATTTGTGATAGTGGACACATGGCGCCTGATTGCTTGAAGCGCATGGTGGGACGCTTTGGATAGCCTGCATAGGAACATGTTATGAAAAAATAGAAACAAAGGTTTGGGGGATCTGGGAATCGAACCCAGGTCCCAATGGTTACCAGACAGCTCATCTTCCACTACGCCAGTTGAACGCTTTTGTTATAATAATGAACAAGGAATATAATATGTAAAAACAAAAATTATGCTGGAAACAAATCAAATCGCGCGCGTTATTTGAATGCTCTAACCCCACGCTTCCACGTCTTCATCTCCTTCGCTGAAGCCTGCAAATAATAAACAGATAGCGGGGGTTTTTAACCCCCACAATATGGAATGACAAATAATAGCGATTAGGCGTAGAGGCTATATAAATTGTTCGCGAGGGTTAGGTTCAATTCGTCTTGTCTCCACGAATTCAACCATGGGTCTTTCAAAGCTTAATTTTTCCAATATCACAAAGCCCCAATTTGAGAGCTTGGAAAACCTAGAATTCATCAATGGTGATTTCTGTTTCAGGGCGCTTTAATGCAATTAAACTATACCAAAAGCTTCATGTGGATTCAAGCAACACAAAACACACAGAAAAACATGTTAATGATGCATAAATTTGGAGTTACGATTCTGAAAAAGATTGACAAACCGTGGGACTGTTCTTGACAGTTTCTGCAGCTTTAAGGCTTGGTCTTGATTGCAATAGGTTCCTCACACTCCCAGCAACGTATTTGAATCACTATAATGCTTTGAATTGGCTTGGAATGTGGAAAACTGTTTTCAAATTTTCTTGAATTTTTTGGAATTGGTTATGGCTTTTTGCAGCAGCTTTTCACGTGTGCATGATTAGGGTTAGGTTCTGTATATATAATGAAATGGAATTAGGTTAAATTCTTGACAAGAAATCCATGGAATAATGGTTTGTAGATTTGATTTTCAATCATATCTTTTTGCATCTTTTTTATTGAAAAATCTTGCCAAATTGAGAGATCCTTGTCCCCTTGATGTGTACACGAAATCTCCAGCACATGTAGGTCATATTTGCTTCATGAAAAGATTGCAAAACCATATCTTGATATTTTCCTACAATTAAATGAATTAAATGAATTAAAAATCAATTAAAAATTTAATTAATTAATAAAAATAAGAAAATAATTCAATTTAATCTCAATGGGTCGTGCATAGGCCTTGGACAATGTTTCAAGAAGAAATTTGAGGCCCATTAGCAAAAATGATGTGTTTTGAGCAAAGTTGACTTTTGCAAATTCACAAAACTTTCCCAACTTCTCCAATGCATATCTTGCTCAATTTTGATCATATGAACATGTTCTTGGACATTTTGGAAAGGTCTTGAAGTCCTCTAACCAATGCCTTTGGTCCCATGTCATTTGGATTTACCAATATCAAGTTATGGTCTTTGACTTAAAGTGCATTTTTGTTGACTTTTGAAATTGACCTATAATGTAGAAATTGATAACTTTTTGTGAGAGCATTTCTTGGACTTGGAATGTGAAGATGAGTTGTAGGAAATGTCATCCCCTTAAAAATGAGAATTGGATGGGATTTTTCTGATGAACCATGAAAACGTTATGCCTTGGTCAAGATATAGTTGACTTTTCTACTGTCCAAAAATAGTAACTTTTGCATCTTTGATGATCTTTGAGCCATGCCTATGGAATCATGATCAAGACTTGATCAAATGATGATTGTGGGCTCAAGATAAGATGTTGACCAAAAATTCTGACTTTTGACTGCAAAATGACCATTTTACCCCTACAGTTGATTGTGAAGCAAATGAAGCTTTTGACTGTGCAATTTGACCCTGTGAGTCTTGAGACTTGGCATGTAGATGCTAGAGGATGTGTATGGGCACATGGGACTTGATTGGACCATTGAAAACCCTAAGTTCATTGAAGGAACCAAAACCCTAATTTTGACTGGCTTATGAGGCATTTAGACTGTGCAACCCTTGAGAAATCTTGAACCATTTGAAGATGATTCTTGATAAATCTTTGAAGAATATGGGAGGGCAAATTTTGGGGTACAAAAGTTTCCCCTATTAAATCTTCTTAGACCTGAGGATGTAGATTGGCTTGCGTGCCTTTCGTGATCCAAAGGTGGAAGATGATTGAACACAAGAGTGCCCAGAAATTTGCACTCGCATAGTGGAGTATCAGCAATGTGATGTCGGGAATGGGCTTACAGATGCCATTTAGAGATATGACGGATAGGAGGATGGGCTTATAGATGCCATCTGGAGATGTGACAGAATCTTGCCGGGAATGGGCTTATGGATGCCATTTGAAATTGTGTGTCGATCGCGTAAGAGATTCCTTAGCGAGAACTTGCGTACCTGAGAAAGAAAGATAATTTCCTGGCCTGTTACAGGGGTTGATCTTCAAACTCTTCATGCAGATATACCCTGGCTAGATACAGGTATCGAATCTACAACTTCAAAAGGTTGATCGAGATAGCTTTCCTGGCTGGATACAGGTACAGACCTCTAATCAGTCGCTCATAGATATGCCCTGGCTAGATATAGGTATCGAATCTGGAACTTCAAAAGGTTGATCGAGATAGCTTTCCTGGCTAGATACAGGCGTAGACCTCTAATCAGTCGCTCGCAGACATGCCCTGGCTAGATACAGGTATCGAATTTGGAACTCAACAAAGGTTGATGGGTTGTCTCTACTGACAGGTTATCTTAGAAAAATCTTCAGGGATCGACTTAACTGAACTATGCGAGGTGTTGTCTTATTTGACGAGTTGTCTCTTTGGACGGGTCGTCTTCATGGACGGGTTGTCTTTATTGACGTGTTGTCTTCAATGACGGATTGTCTTTAATGACGGGATGTCTTCAGTGACAGGATTGTCTTTAATGAAGGATTGTCTACATTGACGGGATGTCTTCAATGACGGATTGTCTTTAATGACGGGTTGTCTTCAATGACGGGTTGTCTTCAATGACGAGTTGTCTTCAATGACAGGTTGTCTTCAATGACGGGTTGTCTTTAATGAAGGGTTGTCTTCAATGACGGGTTGTCTTTATTGACAGGTTGTCTTCATTGACAGGTTGTCTTCAATGACGAGTTGTCTTCAATGACGAGTTGTCTTTATTGACAGGTTGTCTTCAATGACGGGTTGTCTTCAATGACGGGATGTCTTCAATGACGGGATGTCTTCAATGACGGGTTGTCTTCAATGACGGATTGTCTTCAATGACGGATTGTCTTTAATGACGGATTGTCTCAGAAAAATCTTTTTAACTGGATTTGTCTTCTTTGACTGGATCTGTCTTCTTTGACTGGATTTGTCTTCTTTGACTGGATCTTTCCTGAAAGGTAAAGGTCAGTCATATGCAATGCATGATATGGATCAAGCAATGATGTTCTCAACATAAATGAGATTGTATGATATGATGCGTATATGCATGTATCATGATGTATGACAATGTGATGTTTATGAATGTATTTTCATCTGGGAAAATAAATCCTTGACGAATGTCGGGAAGTTCGTTGAATCCTGGGCTGATGTTTGAAGAGTAGAGTTATTCGCTTCCGCTGGGGATGATGATTGCAAGAATAAACCGGTAGGAGAAGATGGCTCCGTTGGGGAATAAACTTGGTGAAGATATTATTCTGCGGGGAATTACTCTGTGGAGAAGAGATACTTCGCTGAGAATTTGATGATAACTCCGCTGGGGATAGGAAGAACTTCGCCGAGGACGATCTTTCCGTTGTAGTTAGCTGAGGATAACCCAGTTATAGGCTCTGGTGGGGGATAACCTCTGAACATGGTCGGGGAGAGATATTTGTACTCTGCAGGGGACAAAGCTTCCAGAATCTACTGGGGAGGATGATTCAACTCTGGTCGGGGAAGCTTTTTAGACCGCGCTGGGGAAATGACTCCACTGGGGTATCTTGTATTCCGCCGGGGAACAATCTTATGTTTCGTCGATGAATATTAAGACTGCCGGGGATGCTTGCTGAGGAATATCTGTATACTCTGCTAGGGAATATTAAGATCTTCTGGGGATACCCAACTTTTTCAGGACTGATGGTAGACTAACTCTGCTTGGGGGAGAGTATTGCTGACTTGCTGGGGATACTGTGCCTTTTTAGGGCTGACGGGAGACCAACTCTGCTTGGGGAGAGTATGGCTGATTTGTTCATAGTGGCAGGTCCCAGTGGGGAGAGTTACCATTACTATCTTACTCTTGGGGAGTGAAGGTATCTTGGTCATACTCTTCAGCTGAACCTATCTTGGTACCTTGAGGACAGAGCAGCTTGTACAGTTCGGACAATTCTTATTGCCCCAGTTTCTGCGGGAGAAGGTACCTGTGGAGGTCTTGATAACTGCCGATTTGACAAATCTTCTTCTGGTAGGCAAGTAACGAGAGGCCGGGACATAGTCGTACGCTGTGATCCCTAACTTTTGCTTGGACCGCCCTCTCGGGTTTTCAGTCCACCGGGATACCCATTTTTGCCCAAGCCGCCTTTTCAGGTTTTCGACTTGCCGGGTGTACAAATTTTTATTTTCATCCCTTATTTTTGCCCGAACCCTTTTGGTTCGCCGGGAAGCCCTTATTTTTGCCTAGGTGTGTCAACCTAGCGGGTCTTTGATTGTGCGTAGTATTTTTTCGACTATGTCCACGCTCTCAGAATGTAGGGAGTTGTCACTGTCAGTAGTGTCGTATTGCCATACTACCAGAAGATGTTTGATTGTGCAAGAATCGTCGCTGGAATTAATGTCCAATGCCCCAAGTGACTCAGGCGGAGATTTGCCCCTGGTTATTTGGCATTTTGAGAGATTCCCTAAATCTTGACTTAACTGCCCCAGATGATGGACAATGATCATGTTTGCCCCTTGGTTGGAAGTGTTTTTCCATTTGAGATGACTCTTTTGTTGAGAAGATTTTTGTTCACTAGGTATTCGTCGTGCGAATTTCTATGCTGTTGAACAAATAGTCATATGCAAACAATATTATTTTAAGAATGCAAAGCTTATGTTTGTCTTGAAGTTTTTGAATATGCAGTTTTCAAGTGAATTTTTGTAAAATGTGATGTCAATTCAAGATTTTACAGCAAAGTCCTATAGGAGTCAGGATACCTTTGTAACAGTATGCTTTTGAATTAACCCATGCTTCAGCTAGTACTTTTGAGGGTTATAACGTGGCCTGGTTCACGGTTTAAGAAACAAAGGATAAAGGCTCAAATTTTATTTGTACCCACCCGTTCTTCGTGATATTCTTCGATCCTAAACTCAGCTAATCGTGCGTTAGACCTTGTTTGAGTCTTTGCTCTGATATACCAGTGATGGTTCGGATATTGACAATTTATTTTGAACAGACAGTCATTCTTATAAGAGTTTGTAGGACCTTTTTCTTTTTGATTTTGTGTTATCCCTGTCTTTTTTTTTT
The DNA here is from genome assembly GCA_948472305.1 of Vicia faba. NCBI lineage: Eukaryota > Viridiplantae > Streptophyta > Magnoliopsida > Fabales > Fabaceae > Vicia > Vicia faba. The sequence continues at coordinate 315,185,618 of OX451735.1, forward strand.
TGCCTGAACTGTTTCTTTTGTGATTACAGTCAGCGGGATGCCCCAGTTTTTGTAAGTCTCCTTCATAGGTTTTGACTTAATGGGTTTTGATTTCTGAGAGATAATGACTGCCTGTCTTTATGATTATTCAGAACCATCATTGTCTCTTGTTTTAGAAGGACTTCTTTGATTCCATTCGTTATGCACCTGGATCAACTGACAGAACTACCCTGCCCCAGGTTATGATTAAGGGTTTTAATTTTCGAAAAGAAAAACTCCAACTTCTTTGGATCAAAGGGGTTGACGAGGGATTATCTTCCTTATTACTCCACTGTTTAGGATTTGAAACAATGCTTGTACCTCATCAGCGGGGTCTGTTCAAAAGCATACTGTAAAGATTGTGGTATCGTTTTCGTCATCCTCCCTCAAAAGGCTTAGAATTATTAATCGAGAGTTTGAACATCACAAAAAAATGAAAGCAGTTTGAATATAGCGAATGCGAATATATTGATTCAAAACAGACATATGCGATGCATTAATGAAATAACAACGTTTGACATAAATGTTTGAACAATGAAAGAAAAATACAACTTGAACATTCGAATGAACAAAAGTTTTTTTTCAATCCTAGCCATGTTTTGGCAAGGGAGCAGTGATCACATTGGGAGTCTCGGGCGCTTCGAACTCGACCTCCTTTGCATCGATTAGGTCCTGAACCTTGTTCCTCAAAGTCCAACAATCATCTATAGCATGCCCCGGGCTGTCGGAGTGATAAGCGCAGCGGGTGTTGGGGTTATACCTAGAAGGTGTCTTGTTGGGATTCTTAGGAGGGTCCCTTAGAGTTATCAAATTGGTCTCCAGCAGCTGTGGCAATATCTGGGACAAGGTCATGCTGAGGGGAGTGAATTTCCTTCTAGGTCTCTCTTCCCTTTGTTGGTTGCGATGTTGAGGAGCACTGGCCGATTTTGAAATAACCACCGTGTTGACAGCTTGGCGGTGTTCGGACCTATTCTGCCCTCTTGAACCATAGACAGCACTAGATTCTTTCTTGAACGGTTTCTTCTCAGTGTTCGAGGAGTCACCTTTCTGTATCTTCCCAGACTTGATACCAGCTTCTATCCTCTCCCCAGTCAAGATCAGATCTGTAAACCCAGCAGAAGAATTCCCAATCAGATGGTTAAAGAACGGACCAGACAGGGTCCCCAGGAACATATCAACGAGCTCACGGTCAGTCAAAGGTGGCTGCACCCTTCCAGCCAGGTCTCTCCACTTTTGCGCATACTCCTTGAATCCTTCACCCGTCCCTAGTGATATACCCTGGAGTTGGGTACGCGTAGGAGCGAGGTCGGAATTATACTGATACTGCTTGTAGAACGCAGTAGCCAAGTCCTCCCAGTTACGAATACTGGCTCCATCCAGCTGATAGAACCACTCGAGTTGAGTCCCTGAAAGACTATCCTGGAAGAAATGGATCCATAAATTCTTGTCAGCAGTGTACGGTTGGATCTTCCTCACATATGATCTGAGATGCAGCTTAGGACATGAAGCTCCGTCGTACTTTGCAAAAGCAGGTGCCTTGAACTTGTGTGGGATCACCACCCCAGAAGATAAGCCTAGGTCTCTGAAGTCCAACCCGGGCACTTGTTGAATCTCCATGGCACTTAAACGGTCCTCTAGCTGTTTGTACCTATTCTCAGCAGGAGGGTACTGTTCATCAATGAAATTCGTCTCGTTGTCGAAGACCACAGGACTAGGAACCCTTCTCTCTTGGGGACTGTCTTTCCCTACAGAGGAAGTAGCCAGATCAGCCTCATTTTGTAGTCCATTTCTAAACCTTCGTCCCGTGTTGAACAAGACAGTCCTCTTCTTCTTCTTCTTCAAAAGCAGAGTCTTCAACTCCTGTTGACCCTGGGCTAGGCTCATTACCAACTCTTGGAACTGGGCATTCTGGGCCTGGAGGGCCTTGATAGCTTGTTCAGTAGTAGGCTCAGAAGACATGATGATTGCTGAAATAGACAGCGAAGAAGATAAGTGGCATGTGACAAAGGGTACCTGTTATGCATATGATGAATGGAATGCGTATGATTTATGTATGCAATGTTTTCAAGGACCTCTCGGGATAAACAGAGAAATTTGTTAGAAGTTGAATATGCTAGCTTGATTGAAGGAACTTCGTGTTGTCGAGAGTCCTTCTTCAAGAGTCAAAGCTCACCATATCGAGTGGGTCATAGCCCCTGACTCAAGTCATCAACCTTGGCTAGAGGAAAATAAATCCCCTTTGCCCCTTGCTAGACAGTTGGTTCATCATGACCTGCATCACAGACCCTTGAGATCCTTGAAATGGGTTAGTCCTTATGCAAGATGTATGCAGGTTAGTCCTTATGCAGGATGCATGCAATGTTATGATGGTATGATGTTACGATAAAGCACACCACAAGTATTCACAGAAGGCAAACATGATAAGGCACACAAGTCACACAAGACAGCCCTTAGAGTTTAGGCCAGCATGAGGTTTAGGTACTACCCTCTTTTAGTTCAGTTGGTTAAGACCTGTCCTATAAAATAGTAACCGGGTTCTAGAGGATCTCAATATCATCGACTACCCTCGATCGGTCATAACTCCATCTTCGCAATCTTTTCTTGCGGCCAGAACCATCGCGAGAGTTTAGCCTCAATGAGTGTAGCATACTGCTACTGTTCTATGGACAAGTTGGGTCAATTTAGGGTTCTAAGGTCGGTTGGTGCTTAATGACTCCTCAGAAGACCCATATTCTCCTCGTTCCAACACAAGGGATATTGGTACAGACCAAGGTGTCACACCAACGTAGCCACTGCTTCACCCGTGTCGGTCTACGCCGGACAGGTCCCTCACAGCTTATGCTACCTAAAGGGTATTCCCCAGATCCGGGTTAGGATCTATGAAACTCTGATGCAAGCCCACAATATCAAAGCAATCAAGACATACAATTGAAAACATAAGAGTGATCTAATCCTAAGGTACACCTCACTTATTTAGATATCCCCAGCAGAGTCGCCAGTTCTGTGATCGGTGGAAATAGAACTGACTGTTTTGAAATGCTGGTTCGTGAAATGTCGCGGTAAGCAAGAGTCGCCACCGTCTTTTATTTTCTCCAACAAGGAAAGGACAAAAGCACAGCAAAATTCCTTTTCGAGATGTTTCTCGGTTCGGGAGGTAGATTATAGAAAGGGAAGGTGTTAGCACCCTTTCTATCTGTGGTTATCCACGGGCTCTTAGGTACTTGCTCACTATGTTTTCAAAAGAGTTTGCTTTTCTTGTGTTTGTGGGTTTTGAAAAAGTTTTAGTTTGAAAAACTTCTAGGTAACTCTTGTATCAGTCCTCAAGAGTGTATGAAGTATTTGTTTGAAAACTTTTTGAAAGTGTAGGTGCGAAAAGTTGTTTTTTTGTTTTGAAAGAGCAAGTACCCAGGAGAAATCTACCTACTCTAAGGAATTAAGCTGTGTAAATGTCCTTTAGATAGTACTATCCCACTATTGAGGAGTAGGTAGCACCGTCGTTGGAGTTATTCGGGTCAATTCGATTATAGGGACATGTGTGGTCACTAAAGCAATAGTAGGACGCCTTAGCGGTAACCCTAATGTCCTAGATCCTTTTTTTTCGAGGCAACCGTTTCGAGGCAACTGGATCTTTAGACAGGAGGGCGACCTCTAAAACACCCTATACTTGACGACCACCTCGAGGCAACCAAGTGAGGCGTACCCTAAGAGTGGCATGTGCACGTGTATCCAATTCAGTTCATATTATCTTTGCACGTGTATTTGTGAGCTACGAGTTGATTTTATTTTTCAGACAAGTCTTGCATGCATAATTAACAGTTTAATAATTGTGCGGAAAGTAAATTGCGGAAAATTGAATCTACGCTATTACAAGGCGTCGGGTATTTACATCGCCAAAAACATAACCCTTGAAAATAAATGCGGGAAATTAAAGAAAGCGATAAAAGTCCTAATTATCTATTACATTCTCGGAGCAGATACATAAATATAATCAAAATAATGCATTAAAAATAAATATGCGCGCGAAAGAATTGAATCGGGACGTCCTTAGGGTTTTGAGCCTTTTTGAGAAAAGAAAGAAATTTGGTCCTTTTTTGCAATTAATTAAATATTAAACCTAGTTTACTAATTAATTAATTAAGTAAAAGAAAAAGAGTATTTTTAGTTTTTTATGTTTTAATGAAAATAAAATAAAAGGTCAAAAGTTAGTAAAAAAAAAACCTAAGTCTAATTTATTTTATTTATTGTAAAAGAAAATTAAAATTAAACCTAATTAAACTAAATTAATTCATGTTAGTGTTTATTTACAAAATAATAATTAATAGTGAAAATAATGATAATAATAAGAAAATATTGTTTTCTGAATTAATTATAAAAATAATTATTTGTTAGTTAAATAAATAGTAATAATAATTAGTAATGAAACAATTAAAAGAAAACAAAATAAAAAAAGAAAAGAAATAATTAAACCAGGGGGTGATGGGCCCAGAATGGAGGTTTGCAAGCAGTTCCAAGGCCCATTAACATCAAGCCTTCGTTGACTTTCTAGATCATCCATGCCTGCATTGATTGGAGAATATCATGATCTTCATCTTTTGCCCATTGGATTTGTGATAGTGGACACATGGCGCCTGATTGCTTGAAGCGCATGGTGGGACGCTTTGGATAGCCTGCATAGGAACATGTTATGAAAAAATAGAAACAAAGGTTTGGGGGACCTGGGAATCAAAGCCAGGTCCCAATGGTTACCAGACAGCTCATCTTCCATTACGCCAGTTGAACGCTTTTGTTATAATAATGAACAAGGAATATAATATGTAAAAACAAAAATTATGCTGGAAACAAATCAAATCGCGCGCGTTATTTGAATGCTCCAACCCCATGCTTCCATGTCTTCATCTCCTTCGCTAAAGCCTGCAAATAATAAACAGATAGCGGGGGTTTTTAACCCCCACAATATGGAATGACAAATAATAGCGATTAGGCGTAGAGGCTATATAAATTGTTCGCGAGGGTTGGGTTCAATTCGTCTTGTCTCCACGAATTCAACCATGGGTCTTTCAAAGCTTAATTTTTCCTATATCACAAAGCCCCAATTTGAGAGCTTGGAAAACCTAGAATTCATCAATGGTGATTTCTGTTTCAGGGCGCTTTAATGCAATTAAACTATACCAAAAGCTTCCTGTGGATTCAAGCAACACAAAACACACAGAAAATCATGTTAATGATGCATAAATTTAAAGTTACGATTCTGAAAAAGATTGACAAACCGTGGGACTGTTCTTGACAGTTTCTGCAGCTTTAAGGCTTGGTCTTGATTGCAATAGGTTCCTCACACTCCCAGTAACGTATTTGAATCACTATAATGCTTTGAATTGGCTTGGAATGTGGAAAACTGTTTTCAAATTTTCTTGAATTTTTTGGAATTGGTTATGGCTTTTTGCAGCAGCTTTTCACGTGTGCATGATTAGGGTTAGGTTCTGTATATATAATGGAATGGAATTAGGTTAAATTCTTGACAAGAAATCCATGGAATAATGGTTTGTATATTTGATTTTCAATCATATCTTTTTGCATCTTTTTTATTGAAAAATCTTGCCAAATTGAGAGATCCTTGTCCCCTTGAAGTGTACACGAAATCTCCAGCACATGTAGGTCATATTTGCTTCATGAAAAGATTGCAAAACCATATCTTGATATTTTCCTACAATTAAATGAATTAAATGAATTAAAAATCAATTAAAAATTTAATTAATTAATAAAAATAAGAAAATAATTCAATTTAATCTCAATGGGTCGTGCATAGGCCTTGGACAATGTTTCAAGAAGAAATTTGAGGCCCATTAGCAAAAATGATGTGTTTTGAGCAAAGTTGACTTTTGCAAATTCACAAAAATTTCCCAACTTCTCCAATGCATATCTTGCTCAATTTTGATCATATGAACATGTTCTTGGACATTATGGAAAGGTCTTGAAGTCCTCTAACCAATTCCTTTGGTCCCATGTCATTTGGATTTACCAATCTCAAGTTATGGTCTTTGACTTAAAGTGCATTTTTGTTGACTTTTGAAATTGACCTATAATGTAGAAATTGATAACTTTTTGTGAGAGCATTTCTTGGACTTGGAATGTGAAGATGAGTTGTAGTAAATGTCATCCCCTTCAAAATGAGCATTGGATAGGATTTTTCTGATGAACCATGAAAAAGTTATGCCTTGGTCAAGATACAATTGACTTTTCTGCTGTCCAAAAATAGTAACTTTTGCATCTTTGATGATCTTTGAGCCATGCCTGTGGAATCATGATCAAGACTTGATCAAATGATGATTGTGGGCTCAAGATAAGATGTTGACCAAAAATTCTGACTTTTGACTGCAAAATGACAATTTTACCCCTACAGTTGATTGTGAAGCAAATGAAGCTTTTGACTGTGCAATTTGACCCTGTGAGTCTTGAGACTTGGCACGTAGATGCTAGAGGATGTGTATGGGCACATGGGACTTGATTGGACCATTGAAAACCCTAATTTCATTGAAGGAACCAAAACCCTAATTTTGACTGGTTTAGGAGGCATTTAGACTGTGCAACCCTTGAGAAATCTTGAACCATTTGAAGATGATTCTTGATAAATCTTTGAAGAATATGGGAGGGCAGATTTTGGGGTACAACAATAATATAAACTGAAAATTGACACACTTGCATATGCCACTCCTAGGGTACACCTCATTTGGTTGCCTCAAATGTGGTCATTAAGTATAGGATGTTTTAGAGGTCGTCCTTTTTGTCCCAAGATCATAAGTTGCCTCGAAATGGTTACCTCGATAAAAATGATCTAAGACATTAGGATTACCACTAAAGTGTCCTAACGTTGCTTTAGTGACCACAAGTCCCTTAAATCGAATTGACCCGAAAAACTCCAACGGCGGTGCTACCTACTCCTTAATAGTGGGATAGCACTGTCTAAAGGACAGTTGCACAGTTTAATTCCTTTTCGAGTAGGTAGATGTTCTTAAGTACTTGCTCTCTTTTAAAACAAAACAAAAACTTTTCGCACTTACACTTTCATCAAAAACAAAACTCTTTTCAAAACCCACAATCACAAAGAAAAGCAAACCTTTTGAAAACATAGTGAGCAAGTACCTAAGAGCCCGTGGATAACCACGGATAGAAAGGGTGCTAATACCTTACCTTTCTATAATCTACCTCCCGAACCCGAGAAACAATCTCGAAAAGGAATTTTTTCTGTGCTTTTGTCCTTTCCCTTGTTGGATAAAATAAAAGACGGTGGCGACTCTTGCTTACCGCGACACTTTGCGAAAACAAACGCAAATGCGAACCAGCATATTAAAAAAACAGTCAATTCTCGTTCCCACCGATCACAGGTGGGAAAACTGACTTGAGGTTTTGCGTTTGTGTTCGCAAATGTTTCGGTTTAGCAAGAGTCGCCACCGACTTTTTATTTTATCCTAAGGAAAGGTCAAAAAGCACAGGAAAGACCTTTGAGATGTTTTCTTGTGTTCGGGTAGTAGATTATGAAAAGGGAAGGTGCAAGCACCCTTTTCATCCATGGTTATCCATGGGCTCTTAGTTACTTATTTAGATCACTTGCTTTTGCTTTTCAATTGTTTGAAATGGTGCTTTGTGTGTGGTTTTGAAAGATGTTTTGAAAAGAGGCCATCGTTGTGGCAACCTTTGTAATGATTCTTGTTTGAATGTATACAAAGGTGTTTTTGTCTTTTGAAAATATTTCAATGTTTGAAAGTTTGATTTGGGAAATGTTTTGACATTGTGTTGTGAATTGTGTTTGAAAATAGCAAGAATGTTTTTTGTAAGCTTTTATCAAATAACTAAGAGCTATCTACCCTATTTTACTCAAAGATCTTTCCTAATGTTTTTAACCCTTTTGACAGTGTTATTTCACCATTGCATTTAGTGAATAACCTTGTGTTAGGATGTTAAACGGGACAGGCGCGGGTCATCGTATAGACCATGATATCAATTGTGTTAAGTATTTTTGGAAATTTTTTGAGGGACTTGATCATTTTGTTTAGGCAACCAAGATAGCGTCATCGAGGGACTATGATCTTTTGTTTTGTTTTTGTTTTGCCAAAGTACCCGACATGCATAACATGGCCCGTTTTTGAAGGCAACAAGTGGATTGTAACCCTAGGGGTGCAAGTATGTATTGTGCTTGATTTTCATGCATTTTTGTCTTTGATTAGGTCAAGCTACTTGTTGATTTTGATTTTTGCATACAAACCCTAATTCTCTAATCATGGCATAATTGAAAGCGTAAAGTGCGAGAGTTAAAAGTCTAAGCTATTACAACATGATTATGGGGATGGGGGTACAATCTTTGAATGGGGGGGGGGGGGGGGGGGGGGGGGTATTTGACAAGAAATATAAACCCTAATTTACTATTCCATCCAAATTGAATTTAAATGCATAAATAATAAATGGACAATATTTAAATAAACAAAATAAATAAATATATCAAATAATATGAATTATGCAAAAAAAGGTTTTTGTTTATTTATGTATGTAAAAATATTTAATGTGGAAAATAAAGAAATAAATAAAAATATTAATTTTATTTGGTTAAGGGTAAAACCCTAATTTTCTTTAAGAAAATAAATATATTATATTATTTATATACAATAAAATATATTAATATATACAAAAATAAAATATACTTAGAAAAAGTATTTTTTTTAGTATGAATAATAATAAAAGTAAAAATGTAGTATTTTATATTTTTATTCTAAAGTATTTAATAAAATAAAAGTATATATTTATATATGTATTTTTTATATTAAATATGATAAACTAAAATAAAATATGTACAAAAAATAAAATATATTTAGAAAAATATTTTTAGTGTGAATAAAAATAAAGAACAAAAATAAAAGTATAAATTATATATATATTTCAAGTTTTGTATAAATAAGATAAAAGTATTTAAATGCTTTTTATGTTAGAAAATAAAAATAAAATGCAAAATAAATGTGAAAAAAATTATGAAAATATTTTTGAGAATTTTTTATATTTGGAAATAAATAAACAAAATCAGAAATGGAAATAAAAATGCAAAAATATAAAATAATAAGAAAATGGGCCATGGGGTGCAAAAAGGAAAAGGGGAGGTGCCAATAGTGAGCCAGGCCAAGCCCATCCCACCACTTCATCTTCAACCTTCAGCTTTTGAAAAACGTGCGCGTGCCCTGTACAAACTACCAGATCCTGTATACGAGCTCTATTGCAAAAACACATAACATCAAACTCGTAAAGAATTTCAAGACGATTCCAATCATATAAACAACTTATCTTAACTCTCAAAGACCAGAGAGAATTTCTCTGGCCCTAAAATATAACCTAGTTTTTTCAGTATGTTCATGGATGAAATTCTCTTAGCATGCTTAATATAAATGAAAACTGAGCATATGTACAGCTTCATGGCAATGAATACTACATTTTTTATTCACAAACCTAAAGCTAAATGTTCCTAAATAGAGAGATATGAAGTGGACAAAAACCTGTTTCAGCTGACTTCGTGTAGGGAAATGTAGTGCTTGTCAACAAGGCTTGAGATGTTTGGGAGCTTGCTTGAACTTCACTTGACCTTCTCCAATAGCTTGCTTGTCTTGAATGTCCTTGAATCAGCCTATAGAACTCAACCTGCACAAGCTCAAAATGAAAATGGCAAACACTGTAAATGGAGTTACAGTTGGTGTTTGAGGTTTGGGATAGCTTGGATGAGTTGAATGGGAGGTGTTTGAAGCAACTTGGGGCAAAACGCACGAGCCAAATGAGCTATGGAACTCAAGTTGTAGGTTTTGCCCTGTTTTGCCAAGGGAATGTGATTTCTGGCTATGGGGTGTTTAGAGGCTCAAGCAATCGTGTTTCTGACTCAGAGGGATGTGAGAAAGATGTTCCAAATGCTTGCATAAGTTTATCTTGGCTGGTGTTCAAGTTCTAAGGTTTTGGACAAGTTTCTTGTTTTTGAAGTAAAAATGTGGAAGTGATTGAAACAGGCCTGTACAGGCTATCCTTATGCTTGCACACCTTTCCCTTGGTCCCTCCAACTTATGGATTTGATTAGCTGCATAAGATATGGACCAATGCTTAAGAAATCAGTTTTGACATAAAGCATGATTTAAGCAAAAATGGAAATTTGCCTTTTTCTACTTAGGGCTTAATTTTGTGTACAATGTCCAAATGGCCAAAAAAAAGCTTAGACTGATGGATTTGCATTTAATTATGGAGTGTGAAGTGGTTTAGAGGCCTGTAAACTAGTGTAAGGCATGCTGACTTGAAATTGCAATTTGTATGAACATGAATATGCCATGGATGAAAAGTGAGTTTTTGCCAACTTCAAGCCTTCGATTCTCCCTAACCACAAATGTGTTTGAGGAGTTCTTGGACAATTTGGAAAGCTTGCAACATGCTTTGTAATCCATATTTGAAATTCAACTTGATATTCCAAGTGTAACTATTTGAAAAATGGCCAAGAAGATAGGTCAAAATCCTGCCTAAACTAGGGCAAAATTTCACTAAGTTAAAAGTTTTAGGGACCCTTGTTCTAAAAATCATAACTTGAGATCCAAGATTCTTTTGAGAAAACTTTGTGAATAAAAGTTGTACAATTTGTGGAGTACTACAACTTTCATGTTGGAGGTTTTGTTTGAATCCAAATGCATCATGGTGAAAATGTTGGGAAAAGTTAGGAAAAATTAAGAAAATTTCATAACTTAGAAAAATTCTAAGTTATGAAATTTTTCAACTTTAAACCCTAATTTGCAATTTTGGGTTTCTTGATGAAAAAGTTTCATATTTTGACACATCTTGATGAAAAGTGACCCTTGGCACTTGATTTTGACCAAAAAGTCAAAGTTTGACCTTTCAGTGTACAGTCAAATTTTGATTAGTTGACTGAAAAAATTCATCTGTCAATCCCATGCATTTGAGATCTTTTGAACTTGTTGAATAAGTCAAGATGATGTCATTGAGTCCTTGAGTCCTTGGTTGAGCCTAATTTTCCATTGGCTAGGTCAAAAAGTCAGATATTGCCCTTGTGCAGTCAAAACCCTAAAATGACCATTTTGCCCTTTTGGTGATCTGATCAAATTTCTTGTGGAGTTATGGTCCAAACTTGATCAAATGGTTCATATGAGTTCATAATGTTGATGTGGTTCAAAATTCATGAGGTTTGACTGTAAATTGGCCACAATTGACTTTTTCCCCAATACAGCTGATTTATAGGTCAATTGTCCAATTGACTGGGCAAAAATTTGATTCAAGGCTTGAAACTTGGTATGGACAAACTTATGAGTCCAATATGAAGTATGAAAGTACCTTTGAGTATTTAAGGTCCAAAAATCCCGGTGCAAACTCAAACCCTAATTTAGATCATCAATGCAAGGAGATGTCTTGAGCAGAGCAAACTCTAGCTTGATCTTGAGTCCAAAGAGCCTTGTGATGAGAAATGTTGATAAGATAAGAGGTAAAATTTTGGGGTACAACAGGAGTTAAAAGAGATCAATAGATAAAATAAGACCATTAATTTTGTATATGTATTATTAGTAATTCATTGGCTATAAAAGCCAATCTTCTTATTAATATAAAATTTGTGTGAAAAACTACTTCGTGTATTTTTTTAAATTGTTTATAACAATTCATTATCTTCCTTTTAATGTGTGTGTCGTAGATTGATTTATCATGTTCTTAAGATATCAGGTTTATTTGTATAGTTATAAAGGAATTAAAAGTTGTTCATAAACATGTATTCAATGACTAGTCACCTAGGCTCACCATTGTTATATCTACTAATTAAATGACTTACTTAAATGACTTATGTATCTATGGTTGTTGTAATGCCCATAAAATTATCAATTTCTGCCAAGTTTGCACAGTATATTTCAATCGTAAGCTTTCTATGAAATCCACTGCCAACAACACACCGAGGAAGTCATAAATATTGTTCCCAAAAGTTACGGTTCGGGATCTGGCGGTGCAAGATCTGATAAGTTGACTAAAAATAACAGAGAAAAAGTCATTTTCTATGATAACTTATTAGTTAAATATTAAATAACTAGATCATTAACATGGGTGATACAAAACTTACAAAATCGTCAATTTCTATGTCAGTGAAAACTTCTAATTGCTCATCCAACAAAAACACTGAAATGTCATTTTCACCTGCATGATTAAAAGAAAACTGATCTTACCGGATCAGAATTGGACCGTCACAGCTGGCTCGAACAGGATTTGAATGAGATGGGGGGTACCTGTAAGACACTCTGATGATAAAATGAGAGACAAAATGGGCAGGAAAAAAGTAAGTAGGTACGTAATGAATGAATACCTGACCCTCTTGAAGTAGAGGGTATTTATAGCCCCCGGCGCTGGGCCAAGGTCCCTTTATTGGGCTGACCAGAACTGGCCCAACAAAGGGACTGCCAGGTCCTACGTGTGTAGTGGGGACCCGTACGTGGTTCCCTTCCTGGATGGTGCTCTGCGAAGAATGAGGAAGAACGGAGATGCAGTCTTTTCGGAGCTTTATGGATCCCATAGCATTCGGAGGGGACAGAGTCTGCCCTAAGGGGAAGATGCTCGAGCAAGACTCGAGCTGGAGTACCCTTGATCGGGGACGCTACTCGCTGCGGGTAGCTACAGGCATAACCGCTCTAGCCTGTAACCGGGTACGCTCGGGGTGGTCTGATTCCGAGCATAGCTCGAGGAACTGCTTGGATCTGGGCCTTTACTAGTGTTTTGGGCTAAGGTAGGCCCAGTCCATAACAGGAGCCCCCTCAAGTCGTTGTTCTTGGCACGGGAGTTATGACTTTATCCTAGTTTGCTCTTTTCGCGGGGACTTCATGCCTGACTCGGGTCTTTGCCTCTCGAGGCGTGCTCGAGGAATGCTCGCGGGGATGTGTGGGCTGCATCTGTCGAAAACGTGGCGTAGTCCTTGGGAATTGCAACGCCGCCCTAGTAAATAGGGTCTTTATTGCCTAGGTGGGTAGGTGTTGAGGACGGGGGAAGTTTTTGTCTCCCCGGTGTGAAGTTTCACATTCCACGTCATCTCTATAAATAGGACCCTTGGGCCCATAGTCTGTTTCTCCTCTTCACGCTCCTCCTGCTTTCTCTGTTTTTATGGTCGTTGGTTCCCGTAACACCGTTGAGACAGCCACACCGTTCGTCGTTGATTACTCCCACCACCGTTGTTTGTACTCCTCTTCTTCCAAGTAAGTATCTCTTCTTTCTGCTTCCCTATGTTGTAGATAGTTTTGATGACATTTTGATACTAAAAACCTGTATTTGGAAGTAATGCCCGGTAGATTTAAGCGCGCTAGGTGCCTGATTCATGGTTGTGCTCGAGACACTCATAGTTTTAGGCATATGATTCATGATATTGCCTGTGATACTCATGCGTTTGGTCGGCATACTCATGAACTTGGTCGAGATATTCATCCTTTATGGAGTATGTAGGGTAGTCTCCTCGCAGTGTTATAGTATCGAGTAGGCGAAGTCAGGAACTTGGTCGCGTGATTCACGATTCGCCTGGGGGCTCATGTTACGCTTGTGCCATCCATTATTGATGCATGGTTGGAGTTGGGGTGTCGGTGTTTGGCTTTAGTTTCGATCTGAGCGTTGCGTACTTCTCCCCGCCTTTGTGGCGAGAACGCGGATTTGCTGTCAAATTCACCGGTTTCTTGTACTTTGCAGGTAAATGACCGATAACCCGGAGTCCTCGAGACATAATGACGTCGAGGAAGTAAGTACAGAAGAGAATGTTACCCTGGTCGACACCGTTGATAATCCCACACTGGACTGGGTGGGTGCTGAGCCCCGGGGGATTACTTCGGCATACTGCCATCGTAGCCGGCGAGCTTATACCGTTGTTGAGCACGGCGGTACTCAGGAAGGATTTCAAAGAAATTTTAAAATAATGCGATCGACGAGTGATGCTCGCATCTGCTCGGAGTTCACTGAATATGCGTTCCCTATGTATGAGATTGTATTCAGGGATCTTGGTCTTAGGCTGCCTTTTATTGACTTCCAAGTCGGGGTGTTCAGTCATCTGAACCTAGCCCCCTCGCAGCTCCACCACAATGCGATTGGCTTCCTCCGGGCGTTCGAGCTAACATGCCGTTTCCTAAGAATTAGGGCGACGATTCCCCTGTTCTTTAGGGTTTTTCATCTGCAACGTCAGTCTCGAGGAGGCAAACATAGATGGGTGTCCCTTAAGCAGTCGAAGAGACTATTTAGGATGTGTATGGACTCAGTGAGGGATTTCAAAGACAAATGGTACGTATTGCAGCCGGCCACCCAAACGGCCCTAGATTCTCTATTCGAGCCGGAAACTGTGGTGGTCGACAGGGACGGGGAGCTCCTTTTGGATGCTGAGGGTAGTCCCGCAGTTGGGAGGATTTCCAGGTTCCCTATTCATTGGTGCTCGGGTCATTATAAGCATGGCACCGGGCACTATCATACCCCTGCGGGGAGTATGAGTGCCGAGGATGAGGAGGCCTATGTTGTCCTTTGTAAGTTTGTTGATGGATTTTTCCCCGCTCGGTGGGTCACGATGGAGGGGGACGACATTCTCGATGAGGATGGCTACCCGACGTTCGAGGCGTGCCCTATCAATACCAAGGTGCTCGTTTAATGCCAATCCTACGGGCAGGCCGTAGATCTCCTAGGTTTCTTGCTTTAGGTCTTGTTGTTATTCCATTTCAATTGCTTTTAATCGCTTGTAGCTTAATCCGGGTTCGTTCTTCTTGCAGGTCACTTGGCGGAACGTCGAGAGAGGTTGCTGAAGTTGACCCGGGATAAAAAGATAAGCAAGAGGCTGGTGCGACCACAGCAGGCCACGGGGATGGGTCTGCCCGCTGATTTGGGTAGAGACGTGTCCAGCAGGTCCTCGGGTTCTCCTGATGCCGAGCAACAGACCGAGCTGGTTGGCAGGAAGAGGGGTCGGACGGAGAGCAGAGCGGAAACTGGTGATGAGCCCGTAGCTGCCCGGGCTTTTGGCTTACCGCCTTGCTTTTCAGAAAAGGATTTCTTCAAGGGGTTTCCTCTGACAGTGTCTGATAACGAGGCCGACATTATTAAACGGCTTGATAAAGAAGGCCGGAGGAAACACCTTGCCACTAGCATGGTCGGTGTGGTGAAGATGGTCGAGATGGTTGTGGTCCTTGCAGGGGAAGGATCTGATTCCACGGACCGTGTCAGGGAGTTAGAATCGAAGAAGGCTGCTTTTGTTGCCAAATCTCGCAAGTTGAAGGTGGCCCTCGAGCGGTCCGAGGAGATGTTTCATGAGCAGGCCGACCTACTGTCGGGGGAGAATGAGAGAGCTGAGAAGGCCTTTGAGGAGAGGGATTGCCTCCTGCTCGACAAGGAAAGGCTGGAGAGTGATAACCAGCGGTTGTCCAGGGAGATTGAGGAGCTAAAAGTTGCTATGCTTCCTGCTGATGACGAGCCAGAGGAGATAGCCTCTTTGCGTACACGCTCAGATTTGGTTGCTCGCATCCACCTCCTCGAGTCGGATTATGTTGGTGCCTTGGTCGACGGGTTTGAGGCCGCGGTGAGTCAACTGTTCATGCTGAATCCGGGCTTGAACACCGAGGGAGTCAGGTTTATGTCTCAGATAATTGATGGCCAGGTCGTGCCTCCTCCAGATTCTCCTGATGTGGACGCCAGCAATCCCGGGGATGTTTAACACCTAGTTTATGTTTGGGTCTGCGCACCTGTAATTTGATTTCGCTTATTTTTGGGGTTGCGTGCCCATGTTCATTCTTGATTTCTTTTGGTCGTCGTGCCATGGGTTGTAACTTTGAACATCGCTGATCTTCTTGGTCGGTTCATTATTAATCTGTTTTATGCATGTTTTTTCGATAGATGTTTATTTTTCCATAATCTGCTCGTATCTAGGCGCATGCTCGACTGTTATTTTTGTAACGAATATTTTGGTAAAGTTTTATGCTCGAGCGGAGATATCCTTTCGACCCTTTTGATGGTTCGACACACTTCGAAATGCGTCGATTGTGCGGAGTGGAGCTCGCATGTCGGACGTATGACCCAGGTCGGGGTCTTACGCTCGCGGCGTGAACTGCCCATCGCGAGCTGGGTGTTTTTCCATGTGGGTACTTCAACAGTGGAGCTCGATCGAGGTGTCCCTGTCGGGAATTTTCATTCAGCTTGTTGGGTGAACGACGGTACGCCACTCGGTGGTTGGTAGGTCGGGTCAGTACCTCGACTCGCCTACGTGGTCGAGACTTTCCTTTCGTTGGTTAAGAGTGGATGTTCGACAGTAAAAGTCCATAGTGGTTGAGGGCTTTAGCTATAGTACTATTTTAGCTTAGCAGCATTCCAGGGTCGTGGTAACGGTTCTCTATTTAATTGCTCGAGGTAATATGCTCTGGTGCCTGTAGCGCCTTGGACGCGGTAGGGTCCCTCCCAGTTTGCGGCCAATTTCCCTTCGAGAGAGTCTTTTTGGTTTCTTCACAAGACTAGGCTGCCGATCTAGAACTCGCGTCTGATGACCTTGTCGTCGTGACGCAGGGCTATTCGTTGTTTCAAAGTGGCCTCGCGCAGGGCATCCCTCGATCGAATTTCATCGACCAGGTCGAGTTCGTCCCTAAGGGTTTCATCGTTCATTTCTTCATCGAGAGGCATCTCTGTCCGCCTGGATGTTTCCCTGATCTCTACAGGGAAGACGGCCTCGATGCCGTATGTTAGTCAAAAAGGGGTCTCTCCCGTCGTCGAATAGGGTGTGGTGCGGTAACCCCATATGACGCTATGTAGTTCCTAGACCCACCCCCTTTTTGCTTCGCCTAGTCGATGCTTAAGTCCTCGTAGGATAACCCTGTCGGTAGCCTCGGCTTGCCCGTTGGTTTGGGGGTGCTTGACTGAGGTGAAATGTTGTTTGGTCCCGAGTTTGGCGATGAAGCTTCGGAAGCCTTGATCGGTGAATTGGGTACTGTTGTCTGTGACCAGCGCCTTCGGGATTCCAAATCGGGCGAGGACGTTTCATTTGTAGAAGCGGAGGATGTTGTGTGAAGTGATTTTTGCAAGGGCCTCGGCCTCTATCAATTTCGTAAAGTAATCCACGGCCATAATAAGGAACTTGTTTTGGTACGTCCCTTATACGAATGGTCCGAGGATATCCATCCCCCACCAGGCAAATAGCCACGGGGATGACAGTATACTCAACTCGTGAGGGGGAGCGAGATGCATGTCGGCGTGATTCTAGCACTTGTCGCGTATTTTGATGTGATCTTTGGCTTCCTGTTGCATTGTCGGCCAATAGTACCCCGCTCGTAGAGCCTTTCTTGCTAGGGATTCGTCGCCCATGTGCTGGGCATTAATCCCTTCATGTATTTCTCGTAATACCTCGGGGACTATGGATTCGTCGACGCACTTCAAAAGGGGAATGGAGAATCCCCTGCGATATAGTTTGTGCTCGAGCACCACGTAGGAGCACGCTCGTCGTTTGGTCACGGCTGCTTCTGTTCGGTCTGGAGGGAGTTCGCCTTTTGTCAAGAAGTTGAACACCAGGGTCATCCAGCACGAAGTGTCCCCGACAGAATTTACCTCGAGCTGGGTCGAGGTTTTCTCGATGCTCGGGCGGGATAGGGATTCCTGTATAACGGATTTGTTTCTGCCCTTCTTCCTCGTGCTTGCAAGCTTCGACAAATTATCAGCCCTTGTGTTTTGCTCGCGCGGGACGTGCGATATCTCTGCTCGGTCGAACTTCTTCATGTACCCTTTGACTAAGTCCAGGTATTCGACAAGGCTGTTATTTTTAGCCTGATAGCTTCCTTGGACTTGAGAAGCGACAAGTTGAGAGTCTGTGAAAATTTGTACTTCACGGGCAGCTAGGTCTTCGGCCAATCTTAGTCCTGCGAGCAGGGCCTCGTACTCTGCTTGGTTGTTTGAAGTCGGGAAGGAGAGGGTGAGCGAATGCTCGATTACCACCCCTTCCTCGTTCTCTAAGAGGATCCATGTGCCGCTTCCAGATGGGCTGGACGCTCCGTCGACAAAGATGATCCACTTGTGTTCTTTCCCTGTGGGGGGGTGTGAGCGGTCATTTCGGCAACAAAGTCGGCCAGAGCTTGTGCTTTTAGGGCTTTCCTGCTCTCGTACTGAATGTCGAACTTAGAAAGTTCCAAGGACCACTTCAGCATTCGACCTTCCATGTCTGGTCGACCTAAGAGTTGTTTTACTTGTTCATCGGTTTGAACTATGATTGTGTGTGCGAGGAAATAGTGTTTGAGTCTTCTCGCCGCATTGACGAGGGCTAGGGCCACTTTCTCTATCTGTTGGTATCTGACCTCGGGACCTTGCAGTGCTTTACTTGTAAAGTAGACGGGTTTTTTCCCGTCGGACGTCTCGCGAATGAGAGTCGCGCTGACGGATTCGACCGAGACGGCCAAGTATATGAACAATGGTTCCCCGGTGGAGGGTCGTGATAGTACGGGCGGTTGGGATAGGCTTCATTTTAGGTGGTGCAACACCTGCTCACATTCCTCGGTCCATTCGAAGGCTGCCTCCTTGTGAAGGAGCTTGAAGAAAGGGAGGGCGTGCTGAGCGGATCTCGCGACGAAGCGGGATAACGAGGTGAGCATGCCGTTCATGACTTATATGGATTTTTTTGACGTGGGTGTCGGGAGGTCGGAGAAGGCTCGACACTTGTCGGGGTTAGCTTCGATTCCTCGTTCTGTCAAGTAGAAACCAAGAAATTTTCCTGCGTTGACCCCGAATGTGCACTTCTCGGGGTTGAATCTCATCTTACATTGTCTTGCTTGAGCAAAGATGTAACACCCCAATTCTACCCCAAGCAATTATGCAAGATAAATCAGAGTTATAAAATTTCATTCATACAAACGAATAGGGACGTCACAAATTCTTCTAACAAATTCATTGCATTCATCATAGATATATAACACTTTTAATAAAACATCGGATGAACCATCAACATAGCATCTTTAATAAAATAATTCAACAACTACGCAACAAAATTCTTCAATAACATCTTTAAATAAAATAGCAACTTCGAAACATCTCATATTTAATAATAATCAATTCAAAATTCAGCAACTGAAAATCAACAATCAAAAATCAGCAAGCGTTCATCGCCCCGAGTGTTACATATAAGAGCAATGACACTGACTCGAACTATTGAAGGTATACAGCCTTCACTCTCGATTACCTGCACGTTACCAACATAAGGGCAACATTCAAACAGAAGGGGTGAGATATCTAACAATATAATAAAGCGCATGATAATTAATATATTAAATTAGATCACTAATATCACCACTTCTCATCTCATAATCAACAATAATTACAGCATATATACTCATTCATCACATCAAATACACTTCATTGTTCAGTCATATAATGCGATTCAAAACTATGCAAATGCATGTGGTACCATTAGAGCAGAACTCCCATCTCAAAAATCTGCCAATTAATAAAGACATCAATAAGGCATAGTGTTGTACCCCAAAATTTGCCCTCCCATAATCTTCAAAGTTTTGACAAGAATCATCCACAAATGGTTCAAGTTTACTCAAGGGCTACACAGTCAACCATCCTCCTAAGCCAGTCAAATTAGGGTTTTGGTTCTTGCAAGGAAATTGAGGTTTTCAAGGGCTCAATCAAGCCTCATATGCCTATACACATTGTCAAGCACCTACATGTCAAGTTTCAAGACTCACAAGGTCAAGTTGCACAGTCAAAAACCCTAATTGCTCCACAGTCAACTGCAGGGGCAAAATGGTCATTTGGCAGTCAAAAGTCAAAATTTTTGGTCAACATCTTATTTTTAAGCCACAAACATCATTTGATCAATGCTTGATCATGATTCTCAAAGTTTGGCTCAAAAAGTCTCAAGATGCAAAAGTTTCTATTTTTGGACAGCTGAAAAGTCAACTGTAACTTGACCAAGGCATAACTTTTTCATGATTCATCAGAAAAATTCCATCCAATGCTCATCTTGAAGGGGAAGACATTTCCTACAACTCATCTTCACATTCCAAGTCCAAGAAATGCTCTCACAAAAAGTTATCAATTTCAACATTATAGGTCATTTTCAAAAGTCAACAAAAAGGGACTTTAAGTCAAAGCCCATAACTTGAGATTGGTAAATCAAAAGGACATGGGACCAAAGACATTGGTTAGAGGACTTCAAGACCTTTCCAACATGTCCAAGAACATGATCAAAGCTTAAAAATTGAGCAAGATATGCATTGGAGAAGTTGGGAAATTTTTGTGAAATGGCCAAAATCATTTATCCTTGAAACTTCATTTTTTGACAAAAGGGGCCCACTTTTTCCACTTGAATCAGCTTGGCCATGCTTCCCACGTGTCCCACCTTTTATTTCAATATTTAAAATTAATTTTTTCATTTTTATTATATTTTTTTGGATTTAATTCATTTTAAATCCTTTAAAATCAAATAAAAATCAAAAGGGTTAATTAAGGGGGATATTTGGCTTTGATTAACTTTGAATCACCATTATGCATATTCCAAATTCGTGCAAAAGGCCAAATGAAGCAAGAATTCAAAATTGGCTCAAGAAGGGAAGGTGTGTTAATGGAGGTTTATGTCAAAATCCTAAGCATCAATGCAAGGCATTATTGGCCATAATTCCCATCCAAACACATTGCATAAGATGTATAGAAGCTATCACAAACGAAAAAAGACCTAAGCTGCGCTGAAACCTGAGAACCAAACTTGCATTTTTTTTGCCAAAAAACTCAAAACTGAAAACACACCTAGAGCTTGTTTCAAGTCCTCATTCTTATCCAAACATGTTGCTGACATCCCAAGGAAGCTATTCCAATCAAATTCAACCCTCCATACGCAAAGAATCGGTATAACCAAGTCTGACCTTCTTTGAAAATTTTGATATTCGTATTTCATTATTCATACAGCATTTTTCATTTTTAATCATGGATTTGGACTAATGTGAATATTTTGAAGCTGATAGCATGATTTAATTGAGTTTTCAAGGTCTGTAGCGAAATATGCCATGGGAATTTTCTAGGGTTGCAGGAATTGTGAATTGGGGTTTCTTTCCTCTGAAAAAATTGGACCACGAGACCACTACCATTGCACTCGTGACATCCCAATGATTCCAAATCACCCATCGCGCTCAATTTATGATTGAACATGAGCTATTCGCTATTATTCATAAGCCTGCGTTTTGGGGGGTTTAAAACCCCCGCTATCCTTTTTTTTAGAGGAACGATTGGAGAAGAAGACTGTGTGGCACAACGTGAATGGGGAGTTTGAATTCCAGCGCCCTTTTTTTTATTTTTTATTTCATAACGTTGATTTTGATTTTGTTTCATATTATTTATTTTCCATTACAATACAAAAGCGCACAAATGGCTCCGTTGGTCAAGGCATTAGCTGGTAAACACTGGGACCTGGGTTCGAATCCCAGGTCCCCTCACATTATTTCTATTATTTTGTTTAACCCTTTCCCATGCAGTGCACCATTCAGTAATCCATCATACACCCAGCGTTTGTGCTTGCCATGTGTCTCTAATGATCCATCCAGTGGCCAGGAACCAAGAGTCCATGGAATACTCCAGTCAACGCGTAAGCATGTGATTCAAAAAGTCAGCAAAGGGCCTCCTCCTGTTGGGCCAGAATTCATCAAGCCACCTCCTTAATTGGGGTCAATACCCCCCAAAGTTTGCATTTTGTTTTCTTTCTTTTCATTTTTTTTATTTGTTTTATTTATTTTAATTAATTCATCAAAAACAATTTTCATAAAACAAAAAAAATCAGAAAAATCATAAAAATAAAAATATGTTTTATTTTAATTTAATTCATCAACCTTTTTTTGTAAATAAATTTCATAATCAATTTAGTTTTAATTTTAGGTTTTAACTTTAATGCATTTTTTAATAAATTAAAAACAATTTAGAACTAGAGTTATTTAACTTTTAATTCCACTTTAATTTTCTTTAATTTCATGAATCCAAAAACATCCAAAAAAAAATAAGTTATTTCTTTTATTTAATTTAATTAATTTATGATTTCGATTTAGTTTCTTTAAAAGGGTCCAACGCCCTCGCACTCTCGATTCTATTTCTTTTCGCATTTACTGTTATTTCTTTTTGTGAATATAATGTATTTATCCCAAAGCCTTGTAATAATAATTAGAGACTTATTTACTTTCCGTACTTTTATTCAAATCGGGTCTTGGTTTAATTTGGCGATGTAGACCCGCGCCTTTGTAATAGCGTAGGACCTTTATCTTTTCCGCACTTTAAATTCCCGCACCTTTTAACTGTTAATAATCACATGAAAGAATGTATGCCCAAAAATAAAATCAAAGCGTAGATCACCAATGCATGACAAGACAAATAATAACTGAAAATGACACACAATTCACACACCACTCTTAGGGTACGCTTCATTGTTGCCTTGCCCCTCGAAAGGTGGTCATCGAGTATAGGACGTTTTAGTAAGTCCTTATGTCCATGAACATGGCATAAGGGTATCTTCTAAGGTGTCCTACTATTGCTCTGGTGATCACATTGTTGCCTTGACCCTCAAAACGTGGTCGTCGAGTATAGGATGTCTTAGTGAGTCCTTATGTTCCATTGATCTAGTTTCCTCGAATAGTTGCCTCGAAATAAGTTGCCTCGAAACAAGTTGCCTCGAAACAGTTGCCTCGGAATAAAAAGATCAATGGCATAAGGGTAGCTTCTAAGGTATCTTACTATTTCCCGGTGACCACACTGTCCCTAACCCTCGAATTGACCCGAACACCTCCAACGGTGGTGCTACCTACCTCTCAATGGTGGGATAGCACTACCTTAAGGACATTTACACAGACTAATTCCTTAGGGTAGGTAGATGACTCGTAGATACTTGCTCTAATTCAAAACAAATCAAAAATTTCTTTTCACACCGACACTTTGCAAAAAGCTTTCAAAAACAACTTTTCAAACACTCTTGAGGACTGATACAAGAGTCGAACTGAAATTTTAAACGAAACTTTTTCCAACCCACTCACCTTGAAAAGCAAAATAAACATTTTGAAAACACAAATGAGCAAGTATCTAAGAGCCCATGGATAACCATGGATAGAAAGGGTGCTAACACCTTCCCTTTCTATAAATCTACCTCCCGAACCGAGAACTAATCTCAATAAGGAATTTTTCTGTGCTTTTGTCCTTTCCATATTGGAGAAAATAAAAGACGGTGGCGACTCTTGCTTCCGTGACATTTCGCGAACCAGCGTTAAACAGTCAGTTCCAGATCCACCGATCACAGAACTGGCGACTCTGCTGGGGAAACTTAAAGTGAGGTGTACCTTAGGACTAAGATCACTTGTGTTTTCAATTGTCTGAATTGTTTGCTTTATTATTGTGGGTACTGTTTCGGGAGTTCTATAGATCCTAACCCGGATCTGGGGATACCTTCTTAGAAAGTAGCAACAAGGCTGTGAGGGAACTGTACGGGGTATACCGACATGGTTGAAACAGTTTGCTACGTTGATGTGGCACTTTGGTGTGTACCGGTAACCCTTGAGCTCAGTCAAGGAGAGTACGGGGCCTCCATGTGGTGTCGTGAAGCATCAACTGACCTTAGGAACCTTAATTGAACTATCTTGGCCTCTTTAGGGTAGTGAGATAACTGACTTTGGTGCAGTCCGAGGTTGGTTGATACTCGATACTACACTCAATTGAGGGTTGCTTTCCTGGAATATTTCGGTCGCCAGTTCAGTGGCTAAATCGAAACAATGAACAATGAAAGCAATCCAGTGATATTGGGACCCTTAGAACCCGGTTACTTCTAATAGGACAGGTTGAGCCCACCAACTTCAAGAGGGTAATACCCAGACCCCATGTTGGCCTAAACTCTAGGGGCTGTGGTGTGACTTGTGTGCCTTATCATGTTTGCCTTTGTAAATATTTGTGGTGTGTTTAATCATAGCATCATGAAATCATACAGCATCATATGCATTGACTAACCATTTCAGGGGTTCGAATCTTCATCTTTGTTCTTGTTTTGTAGGACATGGAAACTATTCACAGAAAGACAATTCAGATCAGCCTTGTAAGGATCCCTCCTCAGCTTAAGGAGCTTATATCCAGGATTCCCGAGAGCTCTTCATTCAGTGAGAGACATGGAAGACTCATCAGCTTGGTCAACACCAACATTGAGGAAGATATGATAAAGGTCCTATTCCAGTTCTTTGACCCTCTGCATCACTGTTTCACCTTCCTGGATTATCAACTGGTGCCTACATTAGAAGAGTTCTCCCGGCTTCTGAAGATCCCTATCCTTGATCAACTACCCTACAACGGTACGGAAAAGGAACCCAAACTTGAAGAGATTGCTAAGGTCTTACACCTACAATCATCTGACCTCAAGGGACATTGGGAAGCTAGAAGTGGTATCAAAGGGTTCTTAGCTAGGTTTCTGTTTGAAAAGGCCCAGGAATGTTGGAACTCCCTTGACTTACAAGCTTTTGAAGAAGTTGTGGCCCTCCTTGTCTATGGTGTGGTGTTGTTCCCTAACCCAGATCAGCTTATAGATATCAGTGCTGTCCAGATCTTCATGTCCAGGAATCCTATACCTACGTTGCTGGGGGACATCCTTCACTCATGTTACACTCGAACCATGAGAAAAAGAGGTGTTCTTATGTGCTGTACTCCTCTCCTGGGAAGGTGGTTTATTTCACACCTTCCACAATCAGTTTTGAAGAACGAGCGGGGTTTGAGATGGTCACAACGGTTGATGACTCTTACACATGCTGATATACATTGGTGTTCTCGGTCCAGAGAGGATGTCACTATCATTGATCGTTGCGGGGAGTACCCTAATGTTCCTTTACTTGGAATCAGAGGAGGTATTACTTACAACCCATGCTTGGCTTGGAGACAGTTTGGTTATGCTCGGAGGGATGGCCCTCATGACATGTTAATTCCTGACATAGTTTTTGACTTCGACAACGATGCACAAGGACTTCGCCAGAGATTTATCAGAGCTTGGAGGATGCCAAGTAGGATAGACAGCAAGACACTGGGGCACAGGAACTCCATCCCGTTGGAACCTTATCTCAAGTGGGTACGCACCCGCTCCCAGAAGTTAGAGATGCCTTATCCTCATGTTCTCTCTGTAATCAAAGAGCCAGACTTGGAAGGAGAGGTGTCCTACACCATTCAACATCCTGATATGCCCACGTCCTGGGAAGAGATGCAGAAGAGCTGGGTCCAGCTTAAGGAAGAACGGAATTCTCTTGAGATCAGTCTACATGCTAGTGAAAAGAAGGTCTTGGAGCTTACCCGCCTATTGCACGAGGAGAGGAATCTCAACACCTACATTGCTCCGAAGAGGATGCGTAGTGTCTTTTGGGATTGATTTGCTTTTGTAATGTTTGCCCATGAGGCTCTGATGTATCAAACAATTATTTCCTTAATGATAACGTGTGTTCCTTTTGGTCTACAACAAATTTGAATTTTCGAACCTTTGAATGCATTGCATAAACACATATCATTCATCATGTGCATCACAGGTACTCTTCTTTTCAGGTTGCTTACTGTTCTTCGCTGTTTATTTCAGCATCATGAACCCTGAATCATCTACCGATCTGTCTATCAAGGCCCTTCAGGCGCAGAACGCACAATTTCAGGAGCTGATCATGGGTTTGGCTCAAGGTCAACAAGAGCTGAAGGTTATGCTCCTGAAGAAGAATAAGAAGAAGAAAAGGACTGTGCTATTCAACACTGGGCGCAGACTCGGGAATACTTTGCAAAATGAAGCTGAGAGGACTACTCCATCTGTGGGGGAAGGTAGTCACCAAGAAAGGGAGGTCCCTAGTCCTATGGTCTCTGATACTGAGACATACTTCAACAATGAACAGTACCCTCCTGCTGAGGACCGGTACAAGCAGCTGGAGGACAGATTAAATGCTATGGAAATTCAGCGTGTGCCTGGACTGGATTTCGGAGACTTGGGGTTATCTACTGGGGTGGTGATCCCACACAAGTTCAAGGCGCCTGCCTTTGTGAAGTATGACGGGGCTTCCTGTCCCAAGATGCACCTCCGTTCTTATGTAAGGAAGATCCAGCCTTACACAGCAGACAGGAACTTATGGATCCACTTCTTCCAGGAGAGTCTTTCAGGGACTCACCTCGAATGGTTCTATCAGCTGGATGGGACCAACATTCGTAACTGGGAGGATCTGGCCACTACTTTTTACAAGCAGTATCAATATAATTCCGACCTTGCTCCTACGCGTACCCAACTCCAGAGTATGTCGTTAAGATCGGGTGAAGGTTTTAAGGAGTATGCACAGAAATGGAGGGATCTGGCTGGCAGGGTGCAGCCACCATTGACGGACCGGGAGCTGGTGGATATGTTCTTGGGGACCCTATCTGGTCCATTTTTCAATCATCTCATTGGTAATTCCTCTGCTGGGTTTACTGATCTGATCCTGACTGGTGAGAGGATTGAGGCTGGTATAAAATCGGGGAAGATACAGAAGGTTGCCTCCTCAAATACTGAAAAGAAGCCCTTCAAGAAAGAGGCTAGTGATGTGTATGGCCCAAGAAGGCAAAACAAACCTGAACACCGCCAAGCTGTCAACGCGGTGGTTATTTCTAAGCCTGCTGCTGCTCCACAACAGTACAACCAACCCAGGGCTGAGAGGCCCAAACGGCAATATACTCGGCTCAGCATGACTCTCTCTCAGATCCTGCCGCAACTGTTATCAACCAACTTGGTGACTGTTAGAGAGGCCCTGAAGGTTGTGAATACTACCTCTCCTAAAGAAAAGTGAAGGCCCTGAGGCTTCCAAGCAGGAGATGGAAGAGATCCTCAAGATTATAAAGAAAAGTGATTTCAACGTTGTCGAACAGTTGGGGCACACCCCCTCTAAAATCTCCATGCTATCACTGCTACTGTGTTCAGAGGCCCATGCCAAGGCCCTGATTGCTTTCTTGAAGACGGCTCACGTACCCCAAGAGACGTCTGCTGATCAATTCACCAACTGTGTGGCCAACCTAACGGCTGATAACGGCCTGGGTTTCTCTGATGCTGATCTGACGGCCAAGGGGAAAAACCATAATGATGCCCTGCATGTCTCCATTGAATGCAGGGGCACTACTCTTGCTCACGTGCTGGTTGACACTGGTTCTTCACTAAACGTGCTACCCAAGAAGGCTCTGGACAGGCTGGACTGTGAGGGTCTAGAGCTCAAACCAAGTAACATTATTGTCCGGGCCTTTGACGGGTCCAAAAGAATGGTACATGGTGAGGTTGACATCCCAATCAGGGTGGGGTCACAGGTCTTTGATTCAAAATTCTATGTGATGGACATCCGTCCATCCTATTCTTGTTTGCTGGGTCGCCCGTGGATCCACAAGGCTGGAGCTGTGACCTCCACGTTGCATCAGAAGCTCAAGTACCCGGTCAGGGGGAAGATTGTAACAGTGCAAGGGGAAGAGGAATACATGGTCAGCCACCTCAACTCCTTCAGGTACGTGGAAATGGATGGGGAGTTCATTGAGACCCCCTTTCAACATTTTGAAGAGGTGCCACAAACATTGGCAGCAGCAGAAGCAGTGGTTGAAGAGGTTTCTCCTTTGAAGATGGCCTCCTTAAAGGACGCCCGGGCTGTGATTGAAAGAGAGGCTCAGAAGGTTGTGCGCAAGGCAAGGATTGGAAGACCTCCTGTGCTCATCACCAATCCAGGAGTGAATGCTGTTGGGGATGAAGACGAAGTGGAAGAATCCGAGTTTGACAGCTGGATCTACCCAACGACTAACGGTGGACCTAGCAACTGGACCGCGAAAGACTTTACCCCCATAACTTTTGTCACCCAGTAATGAACTTCTTTGTTTTGGATTTGTAATAAACAATGATTTGAAACTTTATGGCCCGATGTCTTACCCGGGGCACCGTTGGTTTTATTTGTGAGGGCTTTTGTTTGTCACTTTCATATATCATGAATAAAAGCATTGGACGTTTTTCACATTACAAATCTTGCGCTCCCTTTCTTTCTTTATATATATTGCAAAACAGCTGTATTTACACACTCACCCATACAGGTTTCAATCCACTCTGGATCTCACTGGTAACGACTCTGCTACTGCCAGTTATGACTTCGAAAATCCGATCAACTTAGCCGAAGACGAAGGTGAAGATGATTGCGAAGTGCCTGGCGAGCTTGCAAGACTGTTACTCCAGGAAGAGAGGGAAATTCAACCACATGAAGAGCCGGTGGAAACAATAAATTTGGGTACTGAGACAGATAGAAAGGAGGTTAAGATTGGTGCCAACCTAGAGCTCAGCGTGAAGCAACGGTTGACTCAGATGCTACATGACTATATGGAAATCTTTGCCTGGTCTTACGAAGACATGCCTGGGTTGGACACTGACATTGTGGTCCATCATTTGCCTACCAAGGAAGACTGCCCTCCGGTTAAGCAAAAGGTCCGCCGTATGTGTCCAGAAATGTCTGAAAAGATCAAGGCTGAGGTTATGAAACAGTTTGATGTCGGGTTTATTGCAGTGACTTCTTACCCTCAGTGGGTTGCCAACGTGGTGCCGGTGCCGAAGAAAGATGGTAAGGTCAGAATGTGTGTTGATTACAGGGATCTGAATAGGGCCAGCCCCAAGGATGACTTCCCCCTACCTCACATTGACGTTCTGGTTGACAATACTGCTCAGCATAAGGTGTTTTCCTTCATGGATGGTTTTTCAGGGTATAATCAGATCAAGATGGCTCCTGAAGACATGGAGAAGACTACCTTTGTTACTCAATGGGGCACCTTCTGCTATAAGGTCATGCCTTTTGGACTGAAAAATGTTGGGGCAACCTACCAACGTGCCATGGTCGCTTTATTTCATGACATGATCCATCATGAGATTGAAGTGTGTGTCGACGACATGATTGCAAGGTCCCAAACTGAGGAGGAACACCTTGACCATCTGCAGAAGTTGTTTGACCGTCTGAAACTGTACAAGCTGAGGTTGAACCCGAACAAGTGCACCTTCGGGGTAAGGTCCGGAAAGTTGCTAGGCTTCGTCGTAAGTGATAAGGGTATTCAAGTGGACCCTGCCAAGGTTAAAGCTATTCAAGATATGCCAGTTCCCAAGACAGAGAAAGAGGTCAGAGGCTTTCTAGGACGCCTAAATTACATTGCTCGATTCATCTCGCACCTAACTGCTACCTGTGAACCAATCTTCAAGCTGCTGAAGAAAGATCAGGTAGTACGTTGGAACGATGAATGTCAGGCCGCTTTTGACAGAATCAAAGAGTATCTCCAAGAACCACCCATTCTTATGCCACCGGTTGAAGGGAGACCTCTAATACTATACCTGACAGTACTTGACAACTCAATGGGGTGTGTGTTGGGGCAGCATGACGAGTCTGGCCGAAAAGAGCATGCCATTTATTACCTTAGCAAAAAGTTTACCGACTGTGAGACCCGATACTCACTGCTTGAGAAAACTTGCTGCGCTTTGGTATGGGCTGCTCGCCGGCTGAGACAGTATATGCTGACTCACACTACCTTGTTGATCTCAAAGATGGATCCGATAAAGTACATATTTGAAAAGCCTGCTCTTTCTGGGAGAATAGCAAGATGGCAAATGATCTTGACAGAATACGACATCCAGTACACGACTCAGAAAGCTATCAAGGGAAGTGTATTGGCAGACCACTTGGCACATCAGGCAGTAGACGACTATCAGTCAATGAACTTCGAGTTTCCAGACGAGAGCATCATGATAGTGACTGATTGTGAAGTACCTGAACCGGATGAAGGACCTGAGGAAGGGTCCCGATGGTCTATGCACTTTGACGGAGCCTCCAACGCTTTGGGTAACGGTATCGGCGCTGTGATCATATCCCCTCAAGGCACTCATACTCCACTCACTGCCCGGCTATGGTTCAACTGCACCAACAACATGGTGGAGTATGAGGCGTGCATCATGGGACTCCAAGCTGCAATTGACTTAAGGATCAAGTTTCTGAGTGTCTTCGGAGATTCCGCTCTCGTGATCAACCAGATCAAAGGGGAGTGGGATACGAAACATCCGAATCTTATTCCTTACAGAGAATGTGTGTTGACATTGATCCCCCACTTTACAGAGATAACTTTTGAACATTTTCCAAGAGAGGAGAATCAGCTGGCGGACGCGCTAGCTACGATGTCTTCTATGTTCAAAGTCAAATGGGACAATGAGGCTCCCCGAATCATTATCTGGAAACTGGACGAACCGGCATACTGTTGTGATCTTGAGACTGAATTGGTGACTGAGAAGCCTTGGTACCATGAGGTGAAGAGATACTTGGAAGCTCAGGAATACCCTGAAGGTGCATCTGTCAATGACAAGAAGTTTCTAAGAAGATTCGCAGCAAAGTTCTTCCTTAGCAATGGCATCCTGTATAAGCGAAACCATGATTCGACCTTACTGCGTTGTGTGGATAAGACTGAAGCGGAAAGGATCATGGAAGAGCTACATGAAGGGACCTTCGGAACACATTCCAGTGGACACACTATGGCAAAGAAAATCCTTCGGGCAGGGTATTTCTGGTCCACAATGGAAGCCGGATGTTACCAACACTCTAGGACATGCCACAAATGCCAGATTTATGCAGATAAGGTGCACATTCCTCCAGTTCCTCTGAATGTCCTGACTGCACCTTGGCCGTTTGCAATGTGGGGCATAGATATGATCGGTGAGATTAAACCTACAGCATCCAATGGGCATCGCTTCATCCTGGTAGCGATTGATTACTTTACAAAGTGGGTTGAAGCAGCTTCCTACGCCACAGTAACCAAGAACGTTGTGGCACGGTTCATTCGGCATAATCTGATATGTCGATACGGTATACCTGAAAGAATCATTACAGACAACGGTACCAATCTTAATAACAAGATGATAACTGAGCTCTGCGAGAAGTTTAAGATACAGCACCACAACTCTTCGCCTTACAGACCGAAGATGAATGGGGCTGTAGAAGCAGCAAATAAAAATATTAAGAAAATTGTGCAGAAGATGACAGTGACTTATAAAGATTGGCACGAGATGTTACCGTTCGCTCTTCATGGGTACCGTACCTCAGCAAGGACGTCAACCGGGGCAACTCCTTTCTCCTTGGTCTACGGTATGGAGGCAGTCCTACCGATCGAAGTGCAGATACCCTCTCTCCGGATAATAAAGGATGCAGATTTGAGCGAAGATGATTGGATCCAGACACGACTTGATCAATTAAACCTGATTGATGAAAAGAGACTTGCTGCTATTTGTCATGGTCAAACGTACCAAAAACGGATGATCAGGGCATTTAACAAAAAGGTCAGACCACAAGAGTATCAAGTTGGGGATCTGGTAATCAAACGTATCATCCTTCCTCAGAGTGATCCAAGGGGCAAATGGACCCCTACATACGAAGGGCCATTTGTGGTTAAACATGTGTTCTCAGGAGGAGCCATGATTCTAACCAACATGGATGGTGACGACCTTCCTCACCCCGCCAATGTAGACATAGTAAAAAGATACTACGCATGAAAAAAGACCCGCTAGGTTGACATACCTAGGCAAAAATTAGGGCTTCCCGGCGAACCAAAAGGGTTCGGGCAAAATGAAGGGATGAAATGAAAAAAATCTGTACACCCGGCAAGTCGAAAACCTGAAAAGGCTGCTTGGGCAAAAATGGGTATCCCGGTGGACTGAAAACCCGAAAGGGCGGTCCAGGCAAAAGTTAGGGATAAAGCGTAATACTATGTCTCATTGGATCACCTTGCATCCAGAATCTGGTATCAACATCAAAGTTCAAACGGCATCGATCAATCAGCTTCATCTTCAGCTAGGTCATCAAGTGATGAGATGCTCGGAGATATAAAGGCGATAGCAGAGTTGGAACCCAGTGGGATTATTCTTTTCACACAGCTGTTTTGTTTTCCCTTGTACAAATTTGTATAAACTCTTATGCGGCGGCGTTCTCTTACTGGGACGTCAGCCTCTTGTATATAAACGCCTATTTACAGGCAAATTCAAAATCAATACAAAAATCACTTTTCAGTTACAAATTGCCTTTTGTTTTTTTCATTTTTCTGTTTTGTTTTGCGAAGAACGTCCAAGGTTCAATTTGTGATATATGCATTTGACACTAATTGCTAACTCATAAATACTTGCATACGAAACAAAGGATTAATTACGGGTAACATTAGAAGCAGGGGCAATAATGAGTGGTCTAAGCGATCTAATTGTTCTGTCCGCCCAGGTACCAAGGTAAGTTCAGCCGAAGAACATAACCAATATACCTTACTTCCCCAGAGAGTGAGCCAGCAAGTCAATACACTCTCCCCAAGCAGAGTTAGCCTACTCTATCAAACTTTAAGGAAGTTGGGCATCCTCCAGCAGATCTCAACATTCCCCAACACAACATACAAACATTCTTAACAAGCATCCTCGGCAGTCTTAGTCTAAGATTGTTCCCCGGCGGTATACTAGACATTCAGTAGAGTACTTTTCCCCAATATATCTCAGGAATTTCCCCAGGAGAGTCCAGTCCAGAAGTTTCCCCAGGAAAGTTCAATCCATCTCCCCAGCACGAAGTTTATCCCCAGTAGATTCTGGAAGCTCGTCCCCTGCAGAGCACGAACGCGTCTCCCGGCTTTATTCAAAGGTTATTTCCCTACCAGGATATAACTGGGTTATCCTCAGCCAAAGGCCACGGAAAGATCGTCCTCGGCGAAGTCTTCTTATCCCCAGCGGAGTCTATTAAAGCTTCCAACATAACAACGGTATCCCCCAGCGGAGTTATCATCAAACATTTCAGCAAAGTACTTCTCTCCCCACAGAGTACTGTTTCCCAGCAAGATCGCTAGAGTAATTTTCTCCCCGCAGAGTAATCTCCAAGTTTATTCCCCAACAGAGTCATCTTCTCCTACCGGTATCCTTGCAGTCATCACTCCCCAGTAGAAACAGAGAATGCTATTCACATCAGCCCAGGATTTGACTTCCCGGCATCCGTCAAGGATTTATTTTCCTAAGACGAAAACATACTTTCATAAACAACACATCTTCATACACTATAGCATGCATATACGCATCATAAACATACAATCTCATTCATTCTGAGAACATCTCGCATGTCATACATCATGACATCACATACAACTAACGTTTTGTTTTTTCAGGACAAAAGTTAATACAAAGATAATTGCTATCAACTGTCGTGATTCCAGATCCAATTCCTGTATCTTGCCAGGGTGTATCTGTTGACGACTACAGTACCAGACTCGATTCCTGTATCTTGCCAGGGCACGTCTGAAGAGTTCGAAGATCCGATTCCTGTATCTTGCCAGGGTGTATCTGTTGACGACTACAGTACCAGACTCGATTCTTGTATCTTGCCAGGGCACATCTGAAGAGTTCGAAGATCCGATTCCTGTATCTTGCCAGGGTGTATCTGTTGACGACTACAATACCAGACTCGATTCCTGTATCTTGCCAGGGCACGTCTGAAGAGTTCGAAGATCCGATTCCTGTATCTTGCCAGGGTGTATCTGTTGACGACTACAGTACCAGACTCGATTCTTGTATCTTTCCAGGGCACGTCTGAAGAGTTCGAAGATCTGATTCCTGTATCTTGCCAGGGTGTATCTGTTGACGACTACAGTACCAGACTCGATTCCTGTATCTTTCCAGGGCACGTCTGAAGAGTTCGAAGATCCGATTCCTGTATCTTGCCAGGGTGTATCTGTTGACGACTACAGTACCAGACTCGATTCCTGTATCTTGCCAGGGCACGTCTGAAGAGTTCGAAGATCCGATTTCTGTATCTTGCCAGGGTGTATCTGTTGACGAATACAGTACCAGACTCGATTCCTGTATCTCGCCAGGGCACATCTGAAGAGTTCGAAGATCTGATTCCTGTATCTTGCCAGGGTGTATCTGTTGACGACTACAGTACCAGACTCGATTCCTGTATCTTGCAAGGGCATGTTTGATGAGTTCGAAGATCTGATTCCTGTATCTTGCCAGGGTGTATCTGTTGACGACTACAGTACCAGACTCGATTCCTGTATCTCGCCAGGGCACGTCTGAAGAGTTCGAAGATCCGATTCCTATATCTTGCCAGGGTGTATCTGTTGACGACTACGGCACCAGACTCGATTCTTGTATCCTTCCAGGGCACGTCTGAAGATTTCGAAGATCCGATTCCTGTATCTTGCCAGGGTGTATCTGTTGACGACTACAGTACCAGACTCGATTCCTGTATCCTGCCAGGACACGTCTGAAGAGTTCGAAGATCCGATTCCTGTATCTTGCCAGGGTGTATCTGTTGACGACTAATTCTAGACTCGATTCCTGTATCTTGCCAGGGCACGTCTGAAGAGTTTAAAGATTCGATTCCTGTATCCAGCCAGGGCACGTCTACATAAAGAGTTTGAAAGTCAACTCCTGTAACAGACCAGGTAATTTTCTTTCTTTCTCAGGTACGCAAGTTCTCGCTAAGGAATCTCTTACGCGATCGACACCTCCCGATGGCATCTATAAGCCCATCTCCACAATTATCCACCACCTCTCAACATGGCATCTATAAGCCCATTTCCCACATCACACTGTGAACATGTGAGCGCAAATTTCTGGGCACTCTGGTGTTCAATCATCTTCCACCTTCGGATTACGAAAGGCACGTCATCCAATCTACATCACCAGGTCTAAGAAGATTGAACAGGGGCAACTGTTGTACCCCAAAATTTTCCCTCCCATAATCTTCAAAGTTTTGACAAGAATCATCCACAAATGGTTCAAGTTTACTCAAGGGCTACACAGTCAACCATCCTCCTAAGCCAGTCAAATTAGGGTTTTGGTTCTTGCAAGGAAATTGAGGTTTTCAAGGGCTCAATCAAGCCTCATATGCCTATACACATTGTCAAGCACCTACATGTCAAGTTTCAAGACTCACAAGGTCAAGTTGCACAGTCAAAAACCCTAATTGCTCCACAGTCAACTGCATGGGCAAAATGGTCATTTGGTAGTCAAAAGTCAAAAATTTTGGTCAACATCTTATTTTGAAGCCACAAACATCATTTGATCAATGCTTGATCATGATTCTCAAAGTTTGGCTCAAAAAGTCTCAAGATGCAAAAGTTTCTATTTTTGGACAGCTGAAAAGTCAACTGTAACTTGACCAAGGTATTACTTTTTCATGATTCATCAGAAAAATTCCATCCAATGCTCATCTTGAAGGGGAAGACATTTCCTACAACTCATCTTCACATTCCAAGTCCAAGAAATGCTCTCACAAAAAGTTATCAATTTCAACATTATAGGTCATTTTCAAAAGTCAACAAAAAGGGACTTTAAGTCAAAGACCATAACTTGATATTGGTAAATCAAAATGACATGGGACCAAAGACATTGGTTATAGGACTTCAAGACATTTCCAAAATATCCAAGAACATGATCAAAGCTTAAAAATTGAGCAAGATATGCATTGGAGAAGTTGGGAAATTTTTGTGAAATGGCCAAAATCATTTATCCTTGAAACTTCATTTTTTGACAAAAGGGCCCCACTTTTTCCACTTGAATCAGCTTGGCCATGCTTCCCACGTGTCGCACCTTTTATTACAATATTTAAAATTAATTTTTTCATTTTTATTAGATTTTTTTGGATTTAATTCATTTTAAATCCTTTAAAATCAAATAAAAATCAAAAGGGTTAATTAAGGGGGATATTTGGCTTTGATTAACTTTGAATCACCATTATGCATATTCCAAATTCGTGCAAAAGGCCAAATGAAGCAAGAATTCAAAATTGGCTCAAGAAGGGAAGGTGTGTTAATGGAGGTTTATGTCAAAATCCTAAGCATCAATGCAAGGCATTATTGGCCATAATTCCCATCCAAACACATTGCATAAGATGTATAGAAGCTATCACAAACGAAAAAAGACCTAAGCTGCGCTGAAACCTGAGAACCAAACTTGCGTTTTTTTTTGCCAAAAAACTCAAAACTGAAAACACACCTAGAGCTTGTTTCAAGTCCTCATTCCTATCCAAACACGTTGCTGACATCCCAAGGAAGCTATTCCAATCAAATTCAACCCTCCGTACGCAAAGAATCGGTATAACCAAGTATGACCTTCTTTGAAAATTTTGATATTCGTATTTCATTATTCATACAGCATTTTTCATTTTTAATCATGCATTTGGACTCATGTGAATATTTTGAAGCTGGTAGCATGATTTAATTGAGTTTTAAAGGTCTGTAGCGAAATATGCCATGGGAATTTTCTAGGGTTGCAGGAACTGTGAATTGGGGTTTCTTTCCTCTGAAAAAATTGGACCACGAGACCACTACCATTGCACTCGTGACATCCCAATGATTCCAAATCACCCATCGCGCTCAATTTATGATTGAACATGAGCTATTCGCTATTATTCATAAGCCTGCGTTTTGGAGGGGTTTAAAACCCCTGCTATCCTTTTTTTTACAGGAACGATTGGAGAAGAAGACTGCGTGGCACGACGTGAATGGGGAGTTTGAATTCCAGCGCCCTTTTTTTTTTATTTCATAACGTTGATTTTGATTTTGTTTCATATTATTTATTTTCCATTACAATACAAAAGCGCACAAATGGCTCCGTTGGTCAAGGCATTAGCTGGTAAACACTGGGACCTGGGTTCGAATCACAGGTCCCCTCACATTATTTCTATTATTTTGTTTAACCCTTTCCCATGCAGTGCACCATTCAGTAATCCATCATACCCCCAGCGTTTGTGCTTGCCATGTGTCTCTAATGATCCATCCAGTGGCCAGGAACCAAGAGTCCATGGAATACTCCAGTCAACGCGTAAGCATGTGATTCAAAAAGTCAGCAAAGGGCCTCCTCCTGTTGGGCCAGAATTCATCAAGCCACCTCCTTAATTGGGGTCAATACCCCCCACAGTTTGCATTTTGTTTTCTTTCTTTTCATTTTTTTTATTTGTTTTATTTATTTTAATTAATTCATCAAAAACAATTTTCATAAAATAAAAAAAAAATCAGAAAAATCAGAAAAATAAAAATATGTTTTATTTTAATTTAATTCATCAACCTTTTTTTGTAAATAAATTTCATAATCAATTTAGTTTTAATTTTAGGTTTTAACTTTAATGCATTTTTTTAATAAATTAAAAACAATTTAGAACTAGAGTTATTTAACTTTTAATTCCACTTTAATTTTCTTTAATTTCATGAATCCAAAAACATCCAAAAAAAATAAGTTATTTCTTTTATTTAATTTAATTAATTTATGATTTCGATTTAGTTTCTTTAAAAGGGTCCAACGCCCTCGCACTCTCGATTCTATTTCTTTTCGCATTTACTGTTATTTCTTTTTGTGAATATAATGTATTTATCCCAAAGCCTTGTAATAATAATTAGAGACTTATTTACTTTCCGTACTTTTATTCAAATCGGGTCTTGGTTTAATTTGGCGATGTAGACCCGCGCCTTTGTAATAGCGTAGGACCTTTATCTTTTCCGCACTTTGAATTCCCGCACCTTTTAACTGTTAATAATCACATGAAAGAATGTATACCCAAAAATAAAATCAAAGTGTAGATCACCAATGCATGACAAGACAAATAATAACTGAAAATGACACATAATTCACACACCACTCTTAGGGTACGCTTCACTGTTGCCTTGCCCCTCGAAAGGTGGTCATCGAGTATAGGACGTTTTAGTAAGTCCTTATGTCCATGAACATGGCATAAGTGTAGCTTCTAACGTGTCCTACTATTGCTCTGGTGATCACACTGTTGCCTTGACCCTCGAAACGTGGTCGTCGAGTATAGGATGTCTTAGTGAGTCCTTATGTTCCATTGATCTAGTTGCCTCGAATAGTTGCCTCGGAATAAGTTGCCTCGAAACAAGTTGCCTCGAAACGGTTGCCTCGGAATAAAAAGATCAATGGCATAAGGGTAGCTTCTAAGGTATCTTACTATTTCCCGATGACCACATTGTCCCTAACCCTCGAATTGACCCAAACACCTCTAACGGTGGTGCTACCTACCTCTCAATGGTGGGATAGCACTACCTTAAGGACATTTACACAGACTAATTCCTTAGGGTAGGTAGATGACTCGTAGATACTTGCTCTAATTCAAAACAAATCAAAAATTTCTTTTCACACCGACACTTTGCAAAAAGCTTTCAAAAACAACTTTTCAAACACTCTTGAGGACTGATACAAGAGTCGAACTGAAATTTTAAACGAAACTTTTTCCAACCCACTCACCTTGAAAAGCAAAATAAACATTTTGAAAACACAAATGAGCAAGTATCTAAGAGCCCATGGATAACCATGGATAGAAAGGGTGCTAATACCTTCCCTTTCTATAAATCTACCTCCCGAACCGAGAACTAATCTCAATAAGGAATTTTTCTGTGCTTTTGTCCTTTCCATATTGGAGAAAATAAAAGACGGTGGCGACTCTTGCTTCTGCGACATTTCGCGAACCAGCGTTAAACAGTCAGTTCCAGATCCACCGATCACACATAGCCTTCATCTCAAAATTTGCCAATCCAGGCCATCTCAACGAGCATAAGCTCTATCTCAAAAATGCAATATATGCGACTCATCATGAATGTAATAACAACACCCAAATTACCAACATCTCAAATCATCTCAAAACAACAACATATCAATTAACATCTCAATTAACATGACAATATCTCAATCA
This sequence comes from Vicia faba, assembly GCA_948472305.1. Taxonomy (NCBI): domain Eukaryota; kingdom Viridiplantae; phylum Streptophyta; class Magnoliopsida; order Fabales; family Fabaceae; genus Vicia; species Vicia faba. Next base: position 315,224,362 of record OX451735.1, read on the forward strand.
TCTCAAAATAACACATCTAAATCATCTCAAAACAGCAACATCTCAATCATCTCAAAACAACAACATCTCAATCATCTCAAAACAACAACATCTCAATTAACAACATCTCATAACATCAAAATAATTTATTAAACATCATTTACTATCACAAAATCATCGAACACAACTTCATCAATAACATCTCACTAATACTCAATTGTATATTAATAAACACAGTAATCCATCCTGTTATTCTGCTAATTTATATCGTTACTGTCGCTAATCCTACTGTCATAATTTTAACACCAGCCTCTAAACATCTACTACTCATCGTTCTGTACAAAAATCAGCACAACGATCATCTACGGGAATTAATTCTAAATCATGCATTATATTCTAGGATTACACTTCTTATCCATCATTTAATCATCTAGAATAAAGCTCATCGCGTTAGCTAATCAACGCTTTGAACGACATATCAAACAACATCCTAAAACTCAAGTCACAACAATTAAAACCGATTCTGTCAAAAATCAGACATTATGTATCGACACAAATCTCTATGGATCGACTCAACTGCTTCACCTGTACAACATGGGTCGATGCAAAACCCTATGGATCGACTCATCCTGCTTCATCTATTCACTATGAGTCGACACATCCTCTTTATGGATCGACTCATCCTGGCTTTAAATCACAACATGTATCGACACAAAACCTTACCGATCGACTCATCCTGAGTCTTGCAACTTCCATGCATCAATGCAAGCCCTTCTTGTATCGACTCATCTTCAGTCAATCACCCTTCATGTATCGACACATCCAATTTGGGGTCGACACATCCTGCTACATTCTGCATAATTTCTGCGTTTTCTACTGTAATTTCACTGCGTAAATTATATTACCGTCCTACAAACCTTAATATAATCATGGAGATTCATCACCTAACGTTATACCCTATTACTCCATCGATCAAACAACATAATAACATCATTATACATCAAGAATTCATCAATATTCACCATACATCATTCATAATACGTCCAATTCAAGAACAAACAAAAATTACCTCTAACCCCATATATCAAACACCATGAACCCAATTATAAAGTCAGAACCCCACCCTTACCTTGGATTTAAGGTCGCTCTACAATTTCCGGGTTGAATCTTTGTTCTTGCTGTTTTCCACTTTTTCCAGCAGCTTCACGTTCTTCTCAAATCCTTATTTCCTCTACTGCTTCTTTCTTCTATTCTAACAACAAATAATAAAATAACCTAATATTCTATTATTCCTTAGTGGGATCCAAACTTACACCCCCTTATTACATCTACTATCTCAAATTAAGCCCATCCTAATAATATTACACTTCTAATATTATTTCACCATATAATAATATTATACCTCTAATATTATTATTTCTCCACTTAATAAAATAAATCCAATTTAATAATAACATATCTTCACAAATATTCCAAAGATAATTTAATTAATAATTAATTAAATTACGGGCGTTACAACTCTCCCCCACTTAGAATATTTTCGTCCTCGAAAATTTACCTCAATCAAACAATTCAGGATAGGAGTCTCGCATCTTGCTCTCCAACTCCCAAGTCATGCTTTCTCCTGTAGCTCCTAGCCAAACCACTTTAACCAAAGCAATCTCTTTGCCCCTCAAAGTCTTCATTTCACGATCCGCGATTTGTACAGCATCGTTTCCACCGTAAGATTATCCCGTACTTGCACATCATCCATATGAATCACATGAGATGGATCTGAAATATACTTCCGAAGTTGCGACACATGAACACATCATGCAAATTCGAAAGATTAGGCGGTAAAGCCACTCTATAAGCAACATTCCCCACTCTCTCTGAAATATGATACGGTCCAATAAAATGAGAAGTGAGCTTCTTAGACTTCAATGCTCTCCCAACACCAGTCACAGGTGTAACTCTCAAAAACACATGATCACCAGCTTGAAATTCTAAATCTTTCCTTCGCTTGTCATGATAACTCTTCTGTCTACTTTGTGAAGCTTTCATCTTTTCTCGAATCGACCTCACCTTCTCGGTAGTATTATGAACAAATTCAGGTCCAAGCACTACACTCTCACCAGATTCATGCCAACATAACGGAGTTCTACATCTTCGACCATACAACTCTTCAAAAGGTGCCATTCCAATACTAGAATGGTAATTGTTATTATATGTGAACTCTATCAATGGAAGATAAGTATCCCACGAACCTCCCTGCTCAAGAACACATGCCCTCAATAAGTCTTTCAACGACTGAATCGTCCATTCAGTCTGACCATCTATCTGAGGATGATACGCTGAACTCAACCTCAACTTAGAACCCAACACTTCTTGCAAACTCTTCCAAAAATCAGAAGTAAATCTTGGATCTCTATCTGACACAATGCACAAAGGAACACTATGCAGTTTCACAATCACACTAACATAAATCTCAGCCAACTTCGACACTGGAAAACTGATGTTAATAGGAATAAAATGAGTTGACTTCATAAGCCTATCAACAATCACCCAAATTGAATCATGTCCTCTTAAAGTACTAGGAAACCCCATCACAAAGTCCATTGAAATTCTATCCCATTTCCATTCTGGAACTTCTAACGGTTGCATCAATCCTGCAGGCTTCTGATGTTCAACTTTCGACTTCTGACAAGTCAAACATGCATACACAAATAGAGCCACATCACTCTTCATCCCAGGCCACCAAAACAAACCTTTCAAATCTTGATACATCTTGTAGCTCCTGGATGAATACTCAACTTACTTCTATGACTCTCTTCAAGTATCACTTTCTTCATCTCAGCATCATCAGGAATACAAATCCAGTTACGAAACCTCAACACACCTTGCTCATCTAGCTTAAAATCACTATTCTCAGACTGGTCAATCCCAACCATCAAATCTACCAGTTTCACACAACTTCTGAACTTCTCTGATATTGTCTAAAAATTTGTTATTAATCTTCAACAAACCCAACATAACACTCTGCGGAGTAACCTCGCAAACTAAGCTCATATCTCTAAACTGCTCAATCAATTCCAACTCTTTAATCATCATTGCCGACATATTTAAAGTCTTTCGACTCAATGCATCAGCTACCACATTCGCCTTTCCTGGATGATAATTCAAACCAAAATCATAATCCTTTAACAATTCTAACCATCTTCGTTGCCTCATATTCAACTCTTTCTGATCAAACAAATACTTCAAGCTCTTATGGTCACTAAACACTTCAAATCTATAACCATAAAGATAATGCCTCCAAATCTTCAGCACAAAAACAACTACAACAAGTTCTAAATCATGCGTAGGATAGTTCTTCTCACGAGTCCTCAACTGCCTCAACACATAAGCAACTACCTTACCATTTTGCATAAGCACACCTCCTAAACTCATCTTAGAAGCATCACAATAAACCACAAAAGGCTCTCCTGGACTAGGCAACATCAAAATCGGAGTAAACGTCAACCTCTTCTTCAATTCCGTAAAACTTTCTTCGCAATGAACATCCCATACAAACGCTCTACCTTTACAAGTCAACTTAGTCAACGGAAGTGACAACTTAGAAAATCCTTTGATAAACCTTTTATAATAACCAGCTAATCCCAAGAAGCTCATAATCTCAGTAGCTGACTTTGGAGTGTCCCATTGCAATACAGCATCAACCTTCGATGGATCTACATCAATGCCACTACCTAAAATCACATGACCAAGAAAACTAACCTTTCTTAACCAAAATTCACACTTGGACAACTTTGCATACAACTTCTTCTCTTTCAGAATCTGCAATACTACTCTTAAATGTTCAGCATGCTCTTCTTCTGACTTAGAGTAAATCAAAATATCATGAATGAACACCACTACTAACCAATCCAAATAAGTATGAAAGATATGATTCATATATACCATGAATACTCTCGGCGCATTAGTAACACCGAAAGGCATCACCGAATACTCGTAATGTCCGTAACATGTTCTGAAAGCCGTCTTCTGAATATCTTCATCCTTCACTTTAATCTGATGGTAACCCGACCTCAGATCAATCTTACTAAACACACGAGAATCCACTAATTGGTCCATCAAGTCATTTATCCTTGGAAGCGGATACTTGTTCTTAATCGTCACCTTGTTCAACTGTCTATAATCAACACAAAGCCTCATACTTCCATCTTTCTTCTTTACTAACAACACTGGAGCTCCCCACGGTGATACAGTTGGTCTTACAAACCTCTTCTCAAGTAACTCTTCCAATTGCTTCTTCAACTTTGACAACTCATACGCAGACATCCTGTATGGTGCCATAGACATAGGTCTGGTACCAGGTACAAGATCAATTGCAAATTCAACTTCCCTCTCCGGCGGTACATCAGGAATCTCATCAGGGAAAACTTCAGGAAATTCACACACCACCTGCAATTCCTCAATTATAGCTTGAGTCTCTACAGATAGCGACACCATCAACGAAAACATCTATGCTTCCTCTTGCATCAACTCCCTCAACTTTCTAGCAGACAACAGACCATCTTCATCTTCTTCAGGAGTAGAAAACTTCACAGACTTGTCATAACAGTTAATATGAACACAGTTATGCTCTAACCAGTTCATACCAAGAATCACATCCAAACCTCTTAACGGTAAACAAATCAAATCAACAACAAAGTCTCTGTCGAAGATCGACAAGGGACACTTAGAACACACAAAAGAAGTAGTCACTGACCCCTTGGATGGAGTATCGACGACCATTTCTCCATTCAAGGAAGACAACACAAGACCCAATCTTTCAACACAATCAGCAACAACAAAATAATGCGTAGCACCAGTATCAATAATAGTAATTAAAGGAGTACTATTAATGAAACATGTACCTCTAATAAGTCTGTCCTCAGCAGTTGTCTGATCCTCAACCAAAGCAAACATTTTACCACTTGACTGAGCCCTCTTCGGTTTTGGACACTGGCTACCAATGTGCCCTTCTTCTTTACAGTTGAAACAAACCACACTCTTGTGTTCACACTCAGATACAACATGTTCATTCTTGCCACAACGAAAAAACCTCTTCACTTCAGTAGTGCACACATTACTCTTGTGTCCAGGTTTCCCACACTTAAAGTAAATCACACCAGCAGGAGCATCTCCCCCACTAGTCCTCTGACCATGAGAAACTCTCTGCTTACCCTTATCAGCTGGGGCATCATAGGGTTTACCATGATTTTGTGGGTGCTTACTCCTCTTCTCACTCATAATCTTGTAATGAGCATTATTATCTTCCTCATAAATCCTGCAGCTATCAACCAGATCAGCAAAGACACGTATTTTCTGATATCCAACTGCTTTCTTAATCTCCGGGCGTAACCCATTCTCAAACTTAATACACTTTGAAAACTCATCATTTTCCTCAGCGTAATGCAGATAGAACTTAGCCAACTCAGCAAACTTGGCAGCATACTCAACAACTGACAGATTCCCTTGCTTTAACTCAAGGAACTCAATTTCCTTCTTACCAAGGACATCTTCAGGAAAATACTTTCTCAAAAACTCCCTACGGAACACAGCCCAAGTGACATTCTCACTTGCAGCTTCTAACTTCTGGAAAGTCTCTATCCACCAGTCATCAGCCTCGACTTCTAGCATATGAGTCCCATAACGAACCTTCTGCGCTGGAGTGTAGTCCATCACGCGAAAGATCCTCTCTATCTCTTTCAACCATTCCAAAGCTCCGTCAAGATCATACTTTCCCTTGAACGTAGGTGGATTCTCTCTCTGGAAAGTCGCCAAGCTACGAGATCCAGCATCCCCATCAGCATTCGGCTGATTTTCCATCGCATGAGCCATTACTTCTAGATCAGCAGCAAGAGCAGCATCATTCCTTCCAGCCATCTCAACTTCTTACTACAACATAAACAACAATTAGAACTCAAATAACAATACTCGATTATTAAACAACTACGACTTGACGACAAGGTCAGACCAACCTTTTGCTCTGATACCAACTTTGTAACACCCCAATTCTATCCCAAGCAATTATGCAAGATAAATCAGAGTTATAAAATTTCATTCATACAAACGAATCGGGACGTCACAAATTCTTCTAACAAATTCATTGCATTCATCATGGATATATAACACTTTTAATAAAACATAGGATGAACCATCAACATAGCATCTTTGATAAAATAATTCAACAACTACGCAGCGAAATTCTTCAATAACATCTTTAAATAAAATAGCAACTTTGAAACATCTCATATTTAATAATAATCAATTCAAAATTCAGCAACTGAAAATCAAAAATCAGCAAGTGTTCATCCCCCGAGTGTTACATATCAAAGTAATGACACCGACTCGAACTATTGAAGGTATACAGCCTTCACTCTCGATTACCTGCACGTTACCAATATAAGGGCAACATTCAAACAGAAGGGGTGAGATATCTAACAATATAATAAAGCGCGTGATAATTAATATATTAAATTAGATCACTAATATCACCACTTCTCATCTCATAATCAACAATAATTACAGCATATATACTCATTCATCACATCAAATACACTTCATTATTCAGTCATATAATGCGACTCAAAACTATGCAAATGCATGTGGTACCATTGGAGCAGAACTCACATCTTAAAAATCTGCCAATTAATAGAGACATCAACAAGGCATAACCTTCATCTCAAAATTTGCCAATCCAGGCCATCTCAACGAGCATAAGCTCCATCTCAAAAATGCAATGTATGCGACTCATCATGAATGTAATAACAACACCCAAATTACCAACATCTCAAATCATCTCAAAACAACAACATCTCAATTAACATCTCAATTAACATAACAACATCTCAATCATCTCAAAATAACACATCTAAATCATCTCAAAATAGCAACATCTCAATCATCTCAAAACAACAACATCTCAATTAACAACATCTCATAACATCAAAATAATTTAATAAACATCATTTACTATCGCAAAATCATCGAACACAACTTCATCAATAAAATCTCACTAATACTCAATTGTATATTAATAGAATAGTAATCCATCCTGTTATTCTGCTAATTTATATCGTTATTGTCGATAATCCTACTGTCATAATTCTAACACCAGCCTCTAAACATCTACTACTCATCGTTCTGTCCAAAAATCAGCACAATTATAATCTACGAGAATTAATTCTAAATCATGCATTATATGCTAGGATTACACTTCTTATCCATCATTTAATCATCTAGAATAAAGCTCATCGCGTTAGCTAATCAACGCTTTGAACGGCATATCAAACAGCATCCTAAAACTCAAGTTACAGCAATTAAAACTGATTCTGTCAAAAATCAGACATTATGTATCGACACAAAACTCTATGGATCGACACAATTGTTTCACCTGTACAACATGGATTAACGCAAAACCCTATGGATCGACTCATCCTGCTTCATCTATTCACTATGAGTCGACACATCCTCCTTATGGATCGACTCATCCTAGCTTTAAATCATAGCATGTATCAACATAAAACCTTACCGGTCGACTCATCCTGAGTCTTGCAACTTCCATGCATCGATGCAAGCCCTTCTTGTATCGACTCATCTTCAGTTAATCAGCCTTCATGTATCGACACATCCAATTTGGGGTCGACACATCCTGCCATAGTCTGCATAATTTCTGCGTTTTCTACTGTAATTTCACTACATAAATTATATTACCGTCTTACAAACCTTAATATAATCATGGAAATTCATCACCTAACGTTATACCCTATTACTCCATCGATCAAACAACATAATAACATCATTATCCATCAAGAATTCATCAATATTCACCATACATCATTCACAATACGTCCAATTTAAGAACAAATAAAAATTACCTCTAACCCCATATATCAAACATCATGAACCCAATTATAAAGTCAGAACCCCACCCTTACCTTGGATTGAAGGTCACTCTATAATTTCCGGGTTGAATCTTTGTTCTTGTCGTTTTCCACTTTTTCCAGCAGCTTTACGTTCTTCTCAAATCCTTATTTCCTCTACTGCTTCTTTCTTCTATTCTAACAACAAATAATAAAATAACCTAATATTCTATTATTCCTTAGTGGGCTCCAAACTTACACCCCCTTATTATATCTACTATCTCAAATTAAGCCCACCCTAATAATATTACACTTTTAATATTATTTCACCATATAATAATATTATACCTCTAATATTATTATTTCTCCACTTAATAAAATAAATCCAATTTAATAATAACATATCTTCACAAATATTCCAAAAATAATTTAATTGATAATTAATTAAATTACGGGCGTTACAAAAGACTTCTTTGAGGTGAGCGGCATGGTCGGTATCCGCTCGGGATTTGACGATCATGTCGTCCATAAATACCTTGAGCATATCCCCGATTTGGTTGTGGAATACTTTGTTCATCATACGTTGGTATGTTGCTCCTGCGTTTTTTAGACCAAAGGGAATCACGTTGTAGTAATAGTTGCCCGAGCTGGTCATGAAAGCAATGCAATGCTTGTCGCTTACAGCCATTGGGATTTGGTTATAGCCTGAATAGGCATCCATAAACGACAGTATTTTATAACTGGCCGAGTTGTCAACCAGCATATCTATGTTGGGTAGAGGAAATGCATCTTTCGGGCATGCCCGATTGAGATCAGTATAGTCAACACACATTTGCCATTTTCCATTATTCTTTTTGACTAGTACAACATTTGACAGCTAGGTTGAATATCGGGCTTCAGAAATAAAATTTGTCTCTAAGAGGTCTTTTACAGCTTTTTCAGCAGCCTCCATTTTCTCCGGAGACTGCCTACGTCTACGTTGTACTACTTCTCTAGCGGCTGGATCTACGGCGAGGCGGTGACAGGCAACCTCGGGGTCGAGTCTGGGCATCTCTGCGGCGCTCCACGCGAATAAGTTAGCATTCTCGCGCAAGCAGGCTTTAATCTTCTTCTTCGCCAAGTCGGGGAGGCCAGTATCGATCCTCACTCCTTTGCTCGCGTCCTCGCCAAGAGGGACGAGTTCGAAGTCTCCATCCGGAATTGGTCGGAGGGGGACTTGCTCGCCGCTAGGAGGCTCATTCTACTCGAAGCGGGTATCCAGGGCTATGGAGTCGACCTTTGGGGGAGCTCTCTATTCTTCTTCCTTGACGGGCTCTGTCTTCTGAGGCTTTGGTCGTGTCGTTGCAACTCTCTTGGAGGGTCTTGTACCGGTGTCGATCGTGTCGCGTCCCTTGGATGCCGCGTTGAAACACCTTCGGGCAGCAGCCAGGTCCTCCTGGATGGTGGCAACCCGTGCCCTCTTGGTGTAAAACTTCATCTTCAAGTGGACGGTAGAGGGTACCGCGGTCAGTTCTGCCAATGTCGGCCTTCCTAGAATACAGTTGTAGAGGGCAGGGCAGTCGATGACGAGGAAGCGCACCTTGACCTACCTCGTTGTTGTATCCTCGCCAAAGGTAACCATGAGCTCGACATATCCCTAAGGTTTGGAAGTCGAGTCGTTAAAGCCCTGCAGGTCTGACCCCATATAAGGTGAGAGGTGCGAGTCATCGAGCTGCAGGGTTCGAAATAGCTGGCTGTACATTACATCGACGAAACTTCCTTCGTCGACGAGGACGCGATGTACGTCAAAGTTAGCCATTCTTGCTCTTATTAGCAGAGGGATGACCGCATTGGTCTCCCCTCCATGGAGTTCTTCGAGGTAAAAGGTGATAGGCTCTGATCTACCCCTCACCCTTTCAAAGGTCACCGTCTGAGGAGGCGCAAAGTCGACCAATTCATCCAGTTTCCTCTTGGCTGAATTTATGGTTAGGTCGTTGAATCCTCCACCATTGATGACCATGGCGGAGGGAAAATGCTCCCATCGGCTGTGCATCGACAGCGGCTCTTGCAAGTGTTCGGGGACGTAAAAGTCCTCGAGTCTGGTGACGGAGAAGGCGGTCTGGATGGGGACCGACTCGTCGGATGGTTGGGTATCCTCCTCTGCTTCTCTTGCCTCACGGGCGTCGCGATGAGGAGCGTTGTTTCGCCGGTACTGGGCGAGTCTCCCCCCTTTTATAAGGGTCTCGATGGCGTCCTTGAGGTGGACGCAGTCTTCAGTCAGATGGCCATAGCTTCTATGGTACTGACAATATTTGCTCCTATCTACCCCGGGCTTGGCAGGAGCTGGTCGGGGGCGCTTGACGCTTCCATCTTTGAAATTTATATTAGCACACTCCGCCAAAATGCGCTCGCGGGAAGCCATGAGCAGAGTGTACTCCGTGAAACGCCCCAAGGGTCCTCTCTATTCTCGGACGTCCCGGGGTTTGTCGTCTTTCCTTTTCTCCCCAGTTCGTCGAGGGGGAATGGGTTCTTGGCGTGGGTTTCTGTTGGATCTGCAAGTCCTGGGGTCACGGGTTTTGTTGGCCGCTTCCCTTTCCTCGTAGTCCATGTAGGCCCTGGCCTTATCAAGGAGAGCATCAAACGTTCGGGGTGGTTCGATGCCCACTGCTTTCCTGAACTCTGTGCCAGGGAGGATCCCCCTCTCCAGCAGGTATCTTTTCATGTGGTCCGTGCAGGTGACCTGGATGGCTTCACGGTTGAAGCGGTTGATGAACTCTCTCAAGGTTTCATCCTGCCTCTGGACGATGGCCTCGAGCGCCGCTTCAGTCTTTGGATGTCGCCGTGACGCGGTGAATGAACTTATGAATTGGTTTTTCAAGTTTCGCCACGAGGTGATTGACCCCGGGGCGAGACCCTTGTACCAATCCATTGCTGCTTTTCTGAGGCTTGTGGGGAACAACAGGCATTTGATGGGTCCCCCAACATTATGGTAGTGCAGCATAGCTTCGAACCCATCTATATGATCGACCGGGTCGGCGACTCCATCATATTCTTTCAGGTGAGGGGGCTTCTCCATGCCCGGGGGAATGGGTGCCTCCATAATGGCTTGTGATAGGGGACCGCGGGGGTCGTCCTCATCACTTCGCTCTGGGGAGAGGGACGGGGACCTGAGGTATTGTCGGGTACGAAGGCCCTGATCGTGAAGGGCGTTCCTCGAGCGGTGTGCTCATTGACACGTCCCTATGTGCCCGTCTCCAGGATGTATTCGTTCTTGTCGTGAGGGGTCGTGGTCGCGCTCTCCGACTTCAATGATTGGCGCCCTCTCCAAGGCGGGTCGTCTCCCCGATGGTCGGGGTGACAGACTTCGGGAGGCGTCTTTGTCTTGTCTCTACGGGGGAGATGAGAGACGTACCTTTGTTCTTCTAGGAGGTGGGGATTGAGGCCTCCTGTGTCTCCTCGGGGGCCTTCTGTCGTCTTCTAGCGCCCTCAATCTTTCCCCCTAGGCAAAGATGAGGTAGTTGGTCTGGTTGATTGCCTCGAACAGTGCTCTGGTCGTGGCGTCTGCCCCGACGGGGACAGGGACCTCCTGGAATTGGGCGGTGTTGTACCCAAAAAATTTCTCTCTCATTTCATCAACATTTTTCTCATCACAAGACCCTTGGAGCTCAAGATCAAGTTAGGGTTTGCTCTGCTCAAGACTCATCCTTGCACTATTGACCCAAATTAGGGTTTGAGTTTTCACAAAGATGTTTTGACCTAAAATTCCCAAAGTTACTTTCATGCTTCATGTTGGACTCACAAGTTTATCCATACCAAGTTTCAAGCCTTGATTCCAATCTTGGCCCAGTCAATTGGACAGTTGACCTAGAAATTAGCTGTATTGGGGAAAAAGTCAACTGTGGCCAATTGACAGTCAAACCTCATGTAATTTGACCCACATCAACATAATGAACTCATATGAACCATTTGGTCAAGTTTGGATCACAATTCCACAAGAAATGTGATCAGATCACCAAAAGGGCAAAATGGTCATTTTTAGGGTTTTGACTGCACAAAGGCAATTTTTGACTGTTTGACCTAACCAATGGCAAACCAATCTCACATATGGACTCAAGAGCTCAATGGAATTATCTTGACACATTCAACAAGTTCAAAAGATCCCAAATGCACAGGATTGACAGATGAATTTTCCAGTCAACTGATCAAAATTTGACTGTATACTGAAAAGTCAAACTTTGACTTTTTGGTCAAAATCAAGTGCCAAGATTCATTTTTCATCAAGACATGTCAAATTATGAAACTTGTTCATCAAGAAATCCAAATTTGCAAATTAGGGTTTAAAATGAGAAAATTTCATAACTTAGAATTTTTCTAAGTTATGAAACTTCCTTATTTTTTCCTAACTTTGTCCCATTTTTTCACCAAGATGCAAATAGATTCAAACAAAACTCAAAACATGAAAGTTGTATTCCATTGCAAAATATACAACTTTGATTCACAAAGTTTTCTCAAAGGAAGCTTGTAGCTCAAGTTATGATTTTTGGAACAAGGGTGCAAAACATTCTTAACTTAGAGAAATTTTGACCTATTCTAGGCAGGATTTTTGTCCAACTTCTTGGCCATTTTTCATATGCTCCCACTTATAATTTCAATTTGCATTACAAAGATGGATTGTATTACACATTACAAGCTTTCCAAATTGTCCAAGAACTTCTCAAACACCCTTGTGGTTAGGGAGAATCGAATTTGCAAAGTTGGGCAAAATTCACTTTTGTTCTTGGCCAAGGCTTGTTCATAACATTGGCATTTTTCAAATCAGCTTATACAAGCTAGCTTACAGGCCTCAAAACCAGTTTCACACACCATAATTAAATGCCTAACCATTGTGCTAAGGTGTTATTTTGTTCATTTGGTCATTACATGCAAGATTAACCCTTAATTGGAAAAAGCATATTTGCCATTTTGATAAAGTAGTGCTTTATGTCAAATAACAAATCCAAGAGGCATGGGCCAGATCTTTGAGGCTAGCATTTGTACACTGTGATCGGTGGATCTGGAACTGACTGTTTAACGCTGGTTCGCGAAATGTCGCGGAAGCAAGAGTCGCCACCGTCTTTTATTTTCTCCAAATGGAAAGGACAAAAGCACAGAAAAATTCCTTAAAGAGATTGCTCTCGGTTCGGGAGGTAGATTATAGAAAGGGAAGGTGTTAGCACCCTTTCTATCCATTGTTATCCATGGGCTCTTAGATACTTGCTCATTTGTGTTTTCAAAAATGGTTTGTTTGCTTTTCAACTGTGGGTTTTAAAAAGTTTCTTTGAAAATTCCAGTTCGACTCTTGTATCGGTCCTCAAGAGTGTTTGAAAAAATGCTTTCAAAAGCTTTTTGAAAATGTGTTGGTGTGAAAAGTATTTTGATTTGTTTTGAAATTAGAGCAAGTATCTAGAGTCGTCTACCTACCCTAAGGAATTTGTCTGTGTAAATGTCCTTTAAAGTAGTGCCATCCCACCATTGAGAGGTAGGTAGCACCACCGTTGGAGGTGTTCGGGTCAATTCGAGGTTCGGGACATGGTGATCACCGGATCAATGGGAAGATACCTTAGAAGCTACCCTCATGCCAGGTTCCCGGATCATGAGGACTTACTAAGACATCCTCTACTCGACGATCACCTTTCGAGAGGCAAGGCAACAGTGAGGCGTACCCTAGGGGTGGTGTGTGATTTGTGTGTCGTTTTCATTTATTTTTGTCTTGTCATACCATGGGTGATCTACGCGTTTTGTTTTTATTTTAGTCATTCATTCTTGCATGCCATTATTAACAGTTAAAAAGTTGCGGAAATTAAAGTTCCTAAACTATTACAAAGGCGCGGGTCCACATCGCCAAATTAAAATCCAGGACCCGATTTGACATAAAATAAAGTTGCGAGAAATATAAATGTCTGATTTACACGGCTTTGGGAGAATTACATAAAAATCATAAGAAAGGAAATAAATGCGCGAAACAAATTAATAATCGAAAGCGAGGGCGTTGGACCCCTTTTTTAAAGGAATTAAATTATTATTATTAAATTAATGAAATTAAAATGAAAAAAGAAATTATTTTTGAGATTTTGGTATTTATGATTTTAATGAGAATTAAATGGAATTAAAATATTAATTAACCCTAATTCTAGCTATTTTTTAATTTATTAAGAAAATATGACAATTACCTAAAATTAAACCTAATTAATTAATGCAATTTGATAAAAATAAATAATTAATTATTAGTGATGAGAAAATAAAAGAAAAAAGTAATTAAAATAATTAAACCTAATTCTACAAGTTTTTAATTTATTAAGAAAGGATATTAAAATTAACCCTAGAATAAAAACTAATTAATTGATACAAGACTTTATTTACAAAAATATTAGTTAAATAAAATATATTTAATTTTTTTGTCTTTTCTGATTTTTATATTATTTTTTATATTTTGTGAAAATAAATTAAATTAAAGGAATTAATTAAAAAAAAGAAATAATTGAAACAAATAAAATAAAGAAAAGAAAAGAAATACAATACCTTGGGGGGTTCTGTCCCCAATTGGAGGTGTGATAGTAGCAATTAGGCCCAGTGGCTTAAGGCCCTTTCTGACTTTTCATGGGAGCATGCGTATGCGTTGACTGCAGCGTTTCATGGGCCTCAGATCCTGGCCATTGGATGGAGGTTGTTGGACGTGTGGCACGTTTGGATCATTGGGCGTAGGATGAGCCTCAGGAGGTAAACTGCACAGGATAACGTTAGAAAAAATTTTATGGAAAGGGAGGGGGATCTGGGATTCGAACCCAGGTCCCAGGGATTACCAATACTATGCTTTGCCAACTGCTCCAACTACGCGTTTTGGTTATATTATAGGAAACAAATAACATAAGGCAAATCAGGAATTAGTGGTCAATTTCAGCGCGAAATTCAAATGATCCAATCATCTGCCTACACATCATCATCTTCTTCCTCGCTGCGCTTTTGCATGAAATATAAAAAGGGTTAGTGGGGGTTTTAAACCCCCCCAAAATGCCATCTTTTCAATAATAGCGAATAGCCCATGTGGTCACATAAACTAGGCACGAGGGGTGTGTTGTATTCGTCCAAGCTCCCTGATTTCAACCATGGCATTGAGGTGTCTCAATTTTACAGTAGGTGAAAGTACCCAATTTGAAATTTGAAGAACCCTAATAATCGTCCATGGTAGTTTCGCGTATGAGTGATGAAAACTTAATCAAACAACAGGGTTAGCTTTAGAATCAATCAAGGAACATAAATCAAACATTAAAAATTACTAAAAACGCATGAATCATGATGCAAGCATATGGAAAAAATCTTGTACAGGACACGGCCGTTCTACCATTTCTCTGCGTTAGGATGGATGTTTTTGATCTGAAAACCTTCCTTGAAGTCTCAGGAAGGTAATGGAATAATTATCTTGGCTTGAATCACACTGGAAGGTGGTTTTCAGTAATTGAGTTTTCTTGAAAAAATGCAAACTTGGTTATGCTTTTCTGGCGCAGGTGGGAGGTTATGAACACTAGGGTTTGTATGTATATATATGTGTGAGTGTTTTAGGTCAACAAAATAAGCCAAATATCCATGGAATCAATGCTTTTGATTTTGTGATTTTGCATAATCTTTTCAAATCTTTTTTCATGCAAATTTGATACAAATCATGTTCAATTACCTTGATTCTTTCCAAATCTGATCATGCACGAAATATTGAGTGTATTCCATGCATAAAAAGATTTAAAAACTTAGGTTTGGTATTTTCCATATATTTTAATTAATTAAATGAATTATTAGCAATTAAAAATTCAAATAAATAAATAAAAATGATGAAAAACTTCCCTTTGTGCCAAATGGTCGTGCACATGCCTTGGATGATGAATCTTGGAAGAAAAAGAGGCCCATTAGCATTTTTAAGACATTTGAAGCAAAGTTGACTTTTCAAAATATCCAAAAAATTTCCAACTTCCACAAGGCATATCTTGCTCAATTTTTAAGCTTTGATCATGTTCTTGGACATTTTGGAAAGGTCTTGAAGTCCTATAACCAATTCCTTTGGTCCCATGTCAGTTTGATTTACCAATCTCAAGTTATGGCCTTTGACTTAAAGTCCCTTTTTGTTGACTTTTGAAAATGACCTATAATGTTGAAATTGATAACTTTTTGTGAGAGCATTTCTTGGACTTGGAGTGTGAAGAGGAGTTGTAGGAAATGTCTTTATCTTCAAAATGAGCTTTGGATGGAATTTTTCTGATAATCCATGTGGGAGTTATGCCTTGGTCAAGTTACAGTTGACTTTTTCAACTGTCCAAATATGGAAACTTTTGCATCTTGAGACTTTTTTAGCCAAGCTTTGAGAATCATGATCAAGAATTGATCAAATGATGTTTGTGACTTCAAAATGAGATGTTGACCAAAAATTGAACTTTTGACTGTCAAATGACCATTTTGCCCCTACAGTTGACTGTAGTGCAATTAGGGTTTTTTACTGTGCAATTTTGTGCTGTAAGTCTTGAAACTTGGTATGAGGATGCTTGACCATGTTTATAGGCATGTGGGACTTGATTGGACCCTTGGAAACTTCATTTTCTTTGTCAGAACCAAAACCCTAGTTTTTGACTGTTAGGAGGTCCTTGAACTATGCAACCCTTGGGGAGATTTTGAAGCTTTGACTTGGCAAATTTTGAAGAATATGGGAGGGCAAATTTTGGGGTACAACATACAAAAAATCCCTCTGATCAAGAACAAAAAATGCAGCATACTTTAGGGCATTGTACAGGCCTGTATTGAAACTTGCATTTTCTTGCTTCAAGTAGAAGAAACTTGGCAAAACACATACGATCTTTCATTCCTGCAAGCATAAACCTAAGCAAACTTTGTTCTCATCTTACATACACCCTAACTGACCTAAAACACGATTCCTTCATCCTCAATACCCCCTCATTCATTAAAACACCATTTTTCTGCAAGAAACAGGACATCCTTGTAGATTGAGTTGCACAACTCAGTTTGCTCGTGCGTTTTGGCCAAAGCTTGTTCAAACACACTCCCTACCATCCATTGAAGCTATCCCAAGCCCTAGATACAAACTGTAACATCCCTAACCCCTGTTGCCATTTTCATTTTTCAGTTTTGCAGGTGAACTTCCATAGCACGATTCATAGTGATTCAAAGCAAGCTAGGTGTTGGAGAAGCATCCTTGGACTTCAGGCAAGCTGTACCAAAGCTCAAACTCCATTGAAGATACCTCCATTGTTGTACACGACTCAAGCTGAAACAGGTAAAAACATGAACTTCTATCTCTCAATATAGGAAGAGTTAGGCTTAGGTTTGTGAATGAAACATGTTCTCCTCATAGCCCTGAAGCCATCCATGTATTTACTTTTCATTTATATTGAGTGTGCTGTGAGAATTTTAGCCATGAACATTGAAGAAAAATTAGGTCAGAAATTGGGGATGAAGAAATTCTCCCTGGTTTCTTAGAGTTAGGTTAAGTTTTTTACATATTTGAACTCGTGATTTGATGCTCTACAATGTTTGTGTTATGAGTTTTGTGTAAAAGTCAAAGAATCAGGAGTTTGTTGTTTGAGCAAGGAGGCGCGCGAAATTCAAACAGAATGGCTGGAGGTTGAAGAAGGTGGTGACTTGGGCTGGGCCTGAGTCACCCTTGCTGTTTACACCCCTTTTTTTCCATTTACACTCCCCTGGGCCATTGTGTGATATATTTATCATTTTTGATTTTTTCTTTTTGATTCTGATTTTATATTTTTATTCAAACATGAAAAAACACTAAAAATATTTTTCCACCCTTTTTTGCATTTATTTGTTTTATTTAGCATATACATGTAAATAAATATATATACTTTTTATTTAAAACCCTAGAAAATAATACAAATATATATATTTTTCAATTATTATTTTTTTTGTTTACATTTTGAAAACATTTTCTACAGATATACTTTTTGTAAATAATTAATATTTTATTCTTGTATATATTTAGTATATTTAATATATAATATAAATACTTGTATATATTTATTGGAATACTTAGGATAAAAATATAAAAATAATACACTTTTATTTTTATTAATATATGACATTAAAAAATACTTTTTTTTACAATATACTTCTTTTTTTATTTTTGTATAAATTAATATATAATATTGTATAATATTAATAAATAAATACTATTTATTTAACAAACTAGGGTTTTTGCCCTAAACCATAAAAATATTCAAAATTTGACTTTTTTATTTTGTTTATATTTCACATTGAAAAATACTTTCTCATACATAAAAAATCCTTTTTGTGCATAATACATTTTGCATATTTATTATATTTGTTTAGATATTGTACAATTTGATATTTGTATATTCAATATGGATGTAATAGTTTTAGATTTAATTTCTTGATAAATATCCCCCCATTCAAACATTTGTACCCCCATCCCCATAATTATGTTGTAATAATTTAGGACTTTAAATTTCCGCATTTAAAAGCTTTCAAATTATGCCATGATAGACCTAGGGTTTGTATGCAAATCAAATAACAAATAGCTTGGCTAATACAAAGACAAAAATGCATGAAAATGGACAACACCAAGCACACTTGCACCCCTAGGGTTACTCCACTTGTTGCCTTCAAAAATGGGCCATGTTGCATGTTGAGTATCTTTGGCAAAACAAAAAAACAAATCAAATGATCAAAGTCCCTCGATGACGCTTTCTCAAGTTGCCTAAAAAATGATCAAGACCCTTAAAGGAAAAATTGCCAAAGACACTTGGCACTATTGCATTCATGGTCTAAACGATGACCCGCGCCCGTCCCTTTAACATCCTAACACAAGATTGTCCACCAAATACAATGGTGGAACAATACTGTTAAAAGGGTTAAAACATAGGAAAGATCTTTGAGTAATTTAGGGTAGATAGCTCTTGGTTACTTGACCAACTTGCAAAACAAATCATTGCCATTTTTCAAAACACACTCCACAACATAACTTTCAAACACAACTTTCAAAAACATTGAAACATCTTTTCAAAAAGACAAACACCTTTGTAAAACATTCGAGTAAATAATTGTTACGAGGGTTGCCTAGACAAGGCATCTTTTTCAAAACATTTTCAAAACCACACACACAAAGCACCATTTCAAACAATTGAAAGCACCATTTCAAACAATTGAAAATGCAAGGCAAGTAACTAAGAGCCCATGGATAACCATGGATAGAAAGGGTGCTAATACCTTCCCTTTCTATAATCTACTCCCCGAACCCAAGAAAACATCTCAAAGGTTTTTCCTGTGCTTTTTAACCTTTCCTTAGGATAAAATAAAAAGTCGGTGGCGACTCTTGCTAAACCGAAACATTTGCGAAAACAAACGCAAACTTCAAGTCAGTTCTCCCACCGTATCACAGAACTGGCGACTCTGCTGGGGAGAAAATTAAAAGTGGAGTAACCTTAGGGCTTAGATCACCCTTTTGCATGACTAATTGTTTGCTTTGATTGCTTTATATTTTGGTTCTCTTGTTTGGGCTTGAAATCCTACACCCGGATTTGGGAAACATTCATAGATAGCAATACGTTGTGGAAACTGTGCGGGGTATACCGACACGGTTGAAGCAATAGCTATATTAGTGCGACATATTTGTGAGTACCGGTAACCCTTCAGTTCAATCAAGGAGAGTACGGGGCCGCTGAGTGATGTCACTAAGCACTAACGACCTAGAACCTTACTTGACCATCTTGGCCTTTTATTAGGGGTAGTGAGATGACCGGCTTTGGTGCAGTCCGAAGTTGGTAGATACTCGATACTACACTCATTGAGGGTTGTTTTCTTGGAATATTTTGGTCGCTAGTTAAGTGGCTAAACCAAAACAATGAACATATAAAACAATCCAATGATATTGAGCTCTTTAGAACCCGATTACTATTTTTAGGACAGGTTTTTAAGCCAACTTCACTCAAGAGGGTACTTACCTATGAAACCTCATGCAAGCCTGAAACTAGGGTTTTGTTTGACTTGCTTGTACATATGTTTGTGCATACATCATGAACATCATAAAGCATCATATGCATCCACTAACCATTTCAAGGGTTTGGATCTTCATCTTTGTTCTTGTTTTGTAGGTCATGGAAATTCTTTGCAGGAAAACTATCCAAGTCAACCTTGTGAGAATCCCTCCTCAACTCAAGGAGCTTACATCCAGAATTCCAGAAAGCTCTCTCTTCAGTGAAAGACATGGTAGACTGCTCAACCTAGTCAACACCAGCATTGAAGAAGACATGGTGAAAGTGTTGTTCCAATTCTTTGACCCCCTTCACCACTGTTTCACATTCCCCGACTACTAATTGGTGCCTACTTTGGAGGAATTTTCTCAACTCTTGAGAATTCACATTCTTAATCAACTACCCTACAACGGTACAGAAAAATAACCAAAGCCGGAAGATGTTGCTCAAGCACTACACTTGCAACCATCTGACATCAAGGGGCATTAGGAGACTAGAAGTGGTATCAAGGGCTTCTTGGTAAAATTCTTGTTTGAGAAAGCACAAGAGTGTTGGAATTCCCTGGATCTGCAAGCCTTTTAAGAGATTGTGGCACTCCTCATTTATGGGTTGGTCTTGTTCCCAAATCCTGACCAACTTATAGATGTCAATGCTGTCAAGATTTTCCTATCCAGGAATCCCATACCTACATTGCTTGGGGACATCCTCCACTCATTTTACACACGAACAATGAGAAAGAGAGGTGTTCTCATGTGTTGTACTCCTCTCCTTGCTAGGTGGTTTATTTCTCACCTCCCACAATCTGTTTTGAAGAATGAGCAAGGCTTAAGGTGGTCGCAACGATTGATGACCCTCACACATTCTGATGTACATTGGTGTTCTCGGTCCAGAGAAAATGTCATCATCGTCGATCGTTGTGGTGAGTTCCCAAATGTTCCATTACTTGGCATTAGAGGGGGCATTACCTACAACCCTTGTCTAGCTTTGAGACAATTTGGATATGCACGGACGGATGGCCCTCATGACATGCTAATTCCTGACCTAGTTTTTGACTTCGACAACGATGCGCAAGGACTTCGACAAAGATTCATCAGAGCTTGGACGATGCCTAACAAGGTAGATGGTAAGACACTGGGGCACAAGAACTCCATCCCTCTTGAGCCTTATCTCAAGTGGGTAAGAACCCGAGCCCAGAGTCTTATGATGCCTTACCCTCATGTTCTCCCTTTGATTAAAGAGCCTGTTAAGGAAGGAGAGGTTCCTTACACCATCCTACATCCTGACATGCCTACATCATGGGAGGAGATGCAGAAGAGTTGGATCCAACTCAAGGAGGAACAGAATACTTTTGAAGCCAGCTTCTACGCCAGTGAGAAGAAGGTTTTGGAGATTACCCGTCGACTTCACGAGGAGGAGACCCTCAACACTTACATCGCACCAAAGAGGATGCGCAACGTCTTTTTACCTTAAGAAGTTTTTGTAATATTTGGCCCATGGGGCATTTATGTACTGACAAAATTTCTTCTTATTAATATGACGTGTGTTCTTTTTGTCTGCAACAATTTTGAATTTCCAAATCCTTGAATGCATTGCATGAATAAACATATCATTCATCATATGCATAAGCAGGTCTTCACACCAGGTTTCCTTATCTTTCTGCTGTTTATTTCAGTAAGATGGATCTCGAACATACGGTCAAAGATCTGCAGGCACAAAACTCGCAGTTTCAACAGCTCCTTATGACCTTGGCAAAGGGTCAGGAGGATCTTAAAAAACTGTTAGGGAACAAAGAGCAAGAAAAAGGAAAAAAGAAGAAGAAAAGAGTTGGGGTAGCTACACTGGGAAGAAGATTTGAGAATGAAGCTAGGAGAGTTCTTGAATTCCCTTCCACATCTGATGAGGGAACCGGTAAAGGAAAAGGGGCTGCATTACCTTCTGAGTCTGAGGCTGAAGAGGAAGAGGTTGAGGAAGATGAAGACTACTCAAAGCAGTAATACCCGCCAGCGGACGACAAATACAAAAACCTGGAGGATAGACTGGCAGCTATGGAGCTGCAAAGGGTTCTCGGGCTAGATTTTGAAGAATTGGGATTGATTGTTGGGATTGTGATCCCTCCAAAGTTTAAGGTGCCAATTTTTGCAAAATATGACGGGCTGTCTTGCCCGAAGATGCACCTAAGGTCATATGTCAGAAGAATTCAGCCTCATACATCCGACAGAAATCTTTGGGTACACTTCTTTCAGGACAGTTTGTCTGGTACACGGCTAGACTGGTTTTACCAGCTTGGGAGGTCAGAAGTGCATAACTGGGAAGACTTGGAAGCTGCCTTTTATCGCTAGTATCAATATAACACTGACTTGGCGCCAACCCGTACTCAGCTACAGAGTATGGGGATGGCCTCAAATGAGGGATTCAAAGAATACGCCCAGAAATGGCGCGACTTGGCCGGAAGAGTGCAACCACCTCTTTCAGATAGGGAACTAGTTGATATGTTCTTGGGGACTCTATCTGGCCCGTTCTTCAACCATTTGATCAGGAGCTCTTCCGCAGGGTTTACTGAATTGATTATGACTGGCGAACGGGTGGAAGCTGGTATTAAGAGTGGGAAGATTCAAAGGGATGTCGCTGCCTCCGCAACTGTTAAGAAATCATTCCCGGTAAAGAAGGATGCAGTTGTTATATACTCTCAGAAAAGATTGGCAAGAACGGAGCGTCGGCCGACTGTAGGGGCCATGATGATACAAAATTCGTCAAATGATCAGCCTCGTAACAATCAGTCCAGACCAAATCAGCAATGGGTAGAACGGCCACAACGGCAGTTCACCCGCATCAACATGACGCCTGCACAAGTTCTTCCCCATTTGTTGAAGCTAAATCTCACCACTATTAGAGAGGCGCCAAAGATTGTGAACACCGCTTCCCCACACTATCATCCCAATGCTAAATGTGCCTATCATTTTGACAGCGCCGGGCATGACACCAACGATTGTTGGGCGCTTAAGAATAAAATTCAAGACTTGATAGATGCTAAGGAGGTTGAGTTCGATGCCCCCGATAAGCCGAACTTAATATCCGCTCCGATGCCAAAGCATGGCCATCATGTTCATGCCATTGAAGAAGATCTGTATGTTTCTGCTGTTGATGATCTGGTAACTCCACTACTAACAATCAAGTTGAATCTATTGAAAGCTGGGATTTTCCCAGGATGTGAAGAAGACTGCTACTGCTGTTCCTCCCTACCAATCGACTGTCCATTGCTGAAGATAGGCATCCAAGGCCTAATGGACAGCCAACAAATTATTTTCGAAAAGATTCCTGCTACTCCAACCCCTATCAAAGATGTTTCAATAATCACCATTTCCACCAATCTTTCCAAGGTCCCTAAAAAGCCTGTTAAGATTACATCCTCTACAAAGATTGTTCCTCTGAAAATAACCATGCATGGGCCTGTCCCCTACAAATCAGACAAATCAATACCATGGAATTATGGTGGAGAAATCTACTACTATGGTGTTAAACAAATTGAGATAACTGAAGAGAGCTCTGACGAAGAAAATGCCGACATTGGAAACATTGCCGGTACGAGCAAGATTACCCGAAGTGGGAGAATTTTCTCTCCAGAGATTTCCCCTCCAAAGCAATCTTTGGACCCTCAGCTGCTGCCAAGGTAACCCCTGCACCGATAAAACTTTCTGCAAGAATTCTGTTGATTGAAGAAGCTGTTACTCCTGTGGTTGTCCCTCCTACTTATGCTGATAAGGGGAAAGGGATCCAAGATGAGCTCTTCAGGACGAGGGCTCAACCATTGGTCATCCCCGAAACCTCTAAGAAAGAAATGGAGGAGATTCTGAAAATAATAAAGAAGAGTGATTATGACGTTGTAGAGCAACTGGGGCAAACCCCCTCGAAGATCTCCATGCTAGCTTTGCTGCTTTGTTCGGAGGCTCGTGCCAAAGCATTGATAAGATTTCTGAAGACAGCCCATGTTCCCCAGGAAACCTCAGCCGATCAATTTCAGGATTGTGTAGCCAGCCTTACCGCCGACAACGGCCTAGGTTTCTCTGATGCTGACCTGACTCCGAAGGGAAGAAAGCACAATGACGCATTGCATGTGTCAGTTGAATTCCGAGGAACTACTCTCGCCCATGTCTTGGTCGACACTGGTTCTTTTCTAAATGTGCTGCCTAAGAAGGCTCTCGATCGATTGGATTGTGAAGGCTTGGAGCTGAAACCAAGTAATATCATTGTCAGGGCCTTTGACGGGTCTAAAAGAATGGTGCATGGGGAGGTCGACATTCCCATCAAGGTGGGCACTGAAGTATTCCACTCAACTTTCTATGTGATAGACATCCGTCTGTCATACTCTTGCTTGCTAGGGAGACCATGGATACATAATGCTGGCGCAGTCACTTCCTCCCTACATCAGATGCTGAAATACCCTATCAAAGGAAAAATCATAACTGTACACGGTGAGGAGGAATATATGATCAGTCACCTGAACTCCTTTCGGTATGTAGAGGTGGAGGGCGAATTCATTGAAACACCGTTCCAACACTTCGAGGAAATTGCTCCCGAAGTTGCAGTAGCAAAGGCAGTAGCCGAGGTACCCAAGCAGGTGGCCAGGATGGCATCTCTGAAAGACGCGAAGGCTGCGATGAAGGAAGGAAAAAGCACAGTGTGGGGTCAGTTGCCTGACATTCCTCACAAAACAGACAAGTTTGGGTTGGGATTTACCGCTGCGGGGCAAAAAGCTATGCGTCGCTCAAAAATTGAAAGGACACTCATCAAGATTTCTCCTCATGGGATCAATGCTTTGGAAGACGAAGACGAAGAGGGTAACATTGAAGACTGGATCTTCCCAACCATCGGAGGGGGACTACACAACTGCGAGGCGAAAGACTTTGTCCCCATTACTTTCGTTAATCAGTAACTTATCTTTCGAACATTTCCTGTTGGTCTGTAATAATTACTCATAAACAATCTTCACACTACTTTTTCACCTCATGCCTTGCCCGGGGCATGTAGGTCCATTTGTAAGGGTTTTGATTCTCTTCATATTCATATGCCATGTTTAATGAATCATTGGACGTTTTTTGATTTATAAACTGCTGTGTTCATTTTTCTTCCCTTTGCATTTTGTTTGTTTAAGGATTGCTATCCCTTACACACACCCACACTCACAAATGCAGGTACCCATCCACTCTGGATTCTATGGGTGACTATTCTGCTGTATCCTTCAATAACTCTGAAGATTTGGTCAACCAGGCTGAATACGAAGATGATGAAGATTGTGAAGTACCAGGAGAGCTAGCCAGACTTCTACAACAAGAAGAGAGGGCCATCTTGCCTCATGAAGAGTTGTTGGAAACAGTCAACTTAGGAACAGAGGAAGACCGGAAGGAGGTACAAGTGGGTGCCAATCTGGAACCAAGTGTCAAGGAACGCTTGATACAGATGCTGAATGAATACGTTGAAATCTTCGTCTGGTCTTATGAAGACATGTCGGGTTTAGACACAGATATAGTGGTCCACCGTCTCCCTACAAGAGAGGATTGTCCACCGATCAAGCAAAAAGTCCACCGAATGAGGCCTGACATGTCTGAAAAGATTAAAGCGAAAGTAATGAAGCAATTCAATGCTGGTTTTCTGGCTGTTACATCCTATCCATAATGGGTTGCTAACATCGTGCTAGTACCTAAAAAAGACGGCAAGGTCAGAATGTGTGTGGACTACCGGGATTTGAATAGGGCCAGCCCTAAAGATGATTTTCCGCTACCGCATATCGACATTTTGATTGACAACACGGCTCAGTACAAAGTGTTTTCCTTCATGGATGGATTCTCGGGATACAACCAGATTAAAATGGCCCCCGAGGACATGGAGAAAACAACCTTTGTTACACAATAGGGTACTTTCTGTTACAAGGTGATGCCGTTCGGACTGAAGAACGCAGGGGCAACTTATCAGCGCGTCATGGTAGCTTTGTTTCATGATATGATACATCATGAGATCGAAGTTTATGTAGACGACATGATAGCTCGATCACAAATAGAGGAGGAACACCTTGAACATCTGCAAAATCTGTTTGCCAGGTTGAAGGAGTACAAACTCAGGCTGAATCCAAGTAAGTGCACTTTTGGAGTTAGGTCTGGTAAACTTCTAGGATTTATCGTCAGCAACAAAGGCATTGAGGTCGATCTAGCAAAAGTAAAGGCTATACAAGAAATGCCTGCCCCCCGTACTGAAAAGGAGGTTAGAGGGTTCTTGGGGCGCTTGAACTATATTGTCAGATTCATCTCTCATCTGACGTCTACCTATGAGCCAATTTTCAAACTATTGAAGAAAGATCAGGTAGTCGAATGGAACAACGACTACCAAGCTGCTTTTGATAAAATCAAGGAGTATTTGCTAGAACCTCCTATTCTGATGCCACCCGTTGAAGGAAGACCGTTGATCATGTATCTGACCGTGTTGGATAACTCAATGGGGTGCGTACTGGGCCAGCATGACGAGTCTGGTCGAAAAGAGCATGCCATTTATTACCTTAGCAAAAAGTTTACCGACTGTGAGACTCGCTACTCACTGCTCGAGAAAACTTGTTGCGCTTTGGTATGGGCTTCTCGCCGGTTAAGGCAGTATATGTTGACTCATACCACTCTGTTGATTTCCAAAATGGATCCTATCAAGTATATCTTCGAGAAGCCTGCTTTATCTGGAAGAATCGCTAGATGGCAAATGATCCTAACTGAGTATGACATCCAGTATACCACCTAAAGCTATAAAAGGGAGTGTACTAGCTGACCATCTAGCTCATCAAGCTATCGAAGATTATCACTCCATGAGATTCGACTTCCCGGACGAGGACATCATGAATTTGGACAACATTAAAGGTAACGGACCGTATGACGGACCTGAAAATGGATCCCGATGGACCCTGTACTTTGATGGTGCTTCAAATGCACTTGGAAACGGTATCGGTGCGGTACTCATTTCCCCGGAAGGTTGCCATACACCTTTCACGGCCCGACTTTGCTTCAGCTGTACCAACAACATGGCCGAATATGAAGCTTGCATCTTTGGTCTCAAGGCTGCTATAGACTTGGGGATCAAATCTTTGATCGTATTTGGGGACTCGGCTTTGGTTATCAGTCAAATCAAAGGAGAATGGGATACCAAACATCCTAATCTTATCCCATACAAAGAACATGTCCTGACATTGTT
The DNA here is from genome assembly GCA_948472305.1 of Vicia faba. Taxonomy (NCBI): domain Eukaryota; kingdom Viridiplantae; phylum Streptophyta; class Magnoliopsida; order Fabales; family Fabaceae; genus Vicia; species Vicia faba. Next base: position 315,251,468 of record OX451735.1, read on the forward strand.
GCCTCATTTCGAGAAAATCACCTTCGAGCATTTCCCGCGAGAAGAGAATCAGCTTGCAGATGCTCTTGCAACAATTTCCTCCATGTTTAAACTCAACTGGGATAACGAGGCTCCCCAAATCACCATCGAGCGAATGGATGAACTTGCGCATTGTCATGAGATTAATACCGAAGAAGTAGTGGAACAACCCTGGTTCCATGAAATCAAAAGGTATCTCCAGACTAGAGAATATCCCGAAGGAGCTTCCGTAAATGACAAGAAGTTCTTAAGGAGATTTGCTGCCAAGTTCTTCCTGAGCAATGGCATCCTCTATAAACGCAGCCATGATTGTGTTTTACTCCGATGTGTAGACAAAGCTGAAGTAGAGTTAATCATGACTGAGATGCACAGTGGCACATTTGGCACCCACTTGAGCGGGCATACGATGGATAAGAAGATTCTAAGGGCAGGCTATTACTGGTCTACCATGGAAGCTGATTGCCATCAACATTCCCGTACTTGCCACAAATGTCAAGTCTACGCTGACAAGATTCATATTCCTCATATTCCTCTCAACGTTCTGACAGCTCCTTAGCCATTCGCAATGTGGGGCATTGACATGATTGGAGAGATCAAGCCCACAGCGTCCAATGGACATCGCTTCATCCTGGTCGCCATTGATTATTTCACCAAGTGGGTCGAAGCAGCTTCTTTTGCCTCCGTCACAAAAAATGTGGTTGCCCGCTTCATCAAGCAGAACCTCATATGCCGGTATGGTGTCCCCGACAGGATCATCACAGACAACGGTACAAATCTAAATAATACTATGATCACCGCTCTATGCGAACAGTTCAAGATTTATCATCACAATTCATCTCCCTATCGGCCGAAGATGAACGGTGTTGTTGAAGCTGCGAACAAAAACATCAAGAAGATCATTCAGAAAATGACAGTCACCTACAAGGACTGGCATGAGATGTTACCGTTTGCTCCGCATGGATATCGTACCATGACACGTACTTCAACAGGGGCAACCCCATTTTCTCTGGTATATGGCATGGAAGTTGTCCTGCCCATGGAAGTTCAGATTCCTTCTTTAAGGATTATGAAGGACTCTGGTTTGAGTGAAGACGATTGGATTCAGACCCGACTTGATCAACTCAATTTGATCGACGAGAAACGACTCACTGTTGTTTGCCATGGTCAAACGTACCAAAAACGGATGATCAAGGCCTTCAACAAGAAAGTCAGACGTCAAGTATACCAAGTCGGAGATCTTGTAATCAAGCGGATTATCTTGCCGCAAAGTGATCCCAGGGGCAAATGGACTCCTACTTACGAAGGACCATTTGTAATCAAGAGCATCTTTTCTGGTGGTGCAATGATTCTGACCACCATGGATGGCGACGATTTGCCACACCCTGCGAACGCAGACATAGTCAAAAAATACTACGCATAAAATAACCCGACAAGTCGAAAACCCGAAAGGGCGGCTTGGGAAAAAATGGGCATCCCGGTGAACCGAAAACCCGAAAGGGCGGTTCAGGCAAAAATTAGGGATAAAACATAAAAATTTGTGCACCCGGCAAGTCGAAAACCCGAAAGGGCGGCTTGGGCAAAAAGGGGTTTCCCGGTGGATTGAAAACCCGAAAGGGCGGTCCAGGCAAGAGTCGCCACCGACTTTTTATTTTATCCTAAGGAAAGGTTAAAAAGCACAGCAAAAACCTTTGAGATGTTTTCTTGGGTTCGGGGAGTAGATTATAGAAAGGGAAGGTATTAGCACCCTTTCTATCCATGGTTATCCATGGGCTCTTAGTTACTTGCTTAGATCAACTTGCCTTAATTTTCATTTGTTTGAAATGGTGCTCTTGTGTGTGTGGGTTTGAAAATGTTTTGAAAAGAAGCCAATGTGGTGGCAACCTTTGTAATGATCCATGTTGGGATGTATACAAAGGTGTATGTCTTTTGAAAAGGTTTTCATTTGTTTTTGAAAGTTGTTTTTGAAAGTGTAGTGATGTGTGGTTTGGAAAATAGGCAAGTGTTTTGTTTTGCAAATTGGCAAGTAACCAAGAGCTATCTACCCTAATTTTCTCAAATATTATTGCTATGTTTTAACCCTTTTAACAATTTTGTTCCATCATTGTATTTGGTGGACAATCTTGTGTTAGGATGTGAGAGGGACGGGCGCAGGTCATCGCTTAGACCATGATTGCAATGGTGCCAAGTATCTTTGGGCAATTTTTCTTTAAGGGACTTGATCATTTTTTAGGCAACTTTCGAAAGCGTCATCGAGGGACTATGATCATTTGAATTGTTTGTTTTGCCCAAAGAGACCTAACATGCAATATGGCCCAATTTTGAAAGGCAACAAGTGGATGTAACCCTAGGGGTGTTAGTGTGCAAGTCTGTTTTATTGCATACAAGAGTTTTTTTTTCTTTTCTTTGAATTTAGGATTTTCTATTTCATTGATTTTATCTTGCCATACACGTCCTAATTACTAGCAATAAGAAGCGGAAATATAAAATCCTACGCTATTACAACAATTAGGGGATGGGGATACACATTTGTACATGGGGGGTTCAACGAGAAAAATAGACAAAAAAGAAAATAGCAAAAAACAAGATATAGAGAGAGAGAGAGGGAGCCAGCGCGCTGCTGAGAGGTCATCAGAAGTTCTGACTCAGATCCGCTGCCAGATGATCAACCTCTTGGTTAAACTGTATGAGTCAGAACTTCTAACTCTGGCACCTGCAAAACAGAACCCTGTTAGTGGGGAAATCAAAAGTTCTGATCCCCCTGCGCTGCAAGACAGAAGTTTGTTAGTGGAGAAACCAGAAGTTCTGATTCTGCTGGAAAGGCAATAACTCTCAGAGGTTCTGATATCATTGACAGCAAAACAGGCTCCAGATGTGCTAACGTCAAAGTCAGCACTTGGCTTTTCCCTGTACTAATCAGAACATCTGCAATTTTGTTATTATTCCATAAAACAGGAAACATATTTGGAACAGATCCAGCAAATGTCAAAATGTTTTAGAGGGCAAAACCAACAAGGTCACAGGAAAGTCCTACACTGGCTCAGAACGTTCTGAGGTATGAAAATCCTCAGAATATAAACAGCAACAACATGATATTTACATTATGTTTATTTGACTACGCACAGCTGATGATGCTTAGCAGCGTGATGAAGGTCAGCAGGTTCTTACCTGGCTGTTGGAAAAGTTTGTGGGTGAAAGCTAGCTTTTGGCTCTGGTAGTGTTCTGGACAGATTCTCTTTTTTTGGAAAAAGGCAGGTGAAGGTGTATGCGTATGTAGGGTCAGAAGTTTGAAAAGAGGTTTTTTAGTTCATACAGAAAACTGGGTATTGGATAAAGTTTGAAGATGAGAAATTCAAAGTTATGAAACAAACTGGAGATTTTGGCAGACTTTCAGAACACTATTTTGCTAAGGGTTTCTGTTTCTCTCTTAGCAATTTTTCTGTTTCTTGAACGCCCTTTTGCAGTGGACAATGACTCTCTATTTATAGGCAAAGTTCTTGTGGGTGCCTTGAACATTAAAGCGCCAACAGAGTTTGAATTGTTCTTTGACAGAAATTCCTGGGAAGTTGTGATAACAGATAGCCTTCAGCCTAGGCTGCAGCAGCAGGCGTGGATTGGAGAGAAGTGACCTCTTAAGTGGGCGGTGGCGTGTAGACCCATGCCAGAATCTGCACAAAGGCGTTTTCCAAGCCACACGTGAATGTTCAGGAGTGGTTGGAAGCATTAATGAGCATTAAATGGTGATAAGACCTATCAACATCAATATTCTGGTAATGGAAACCAACGTTGAATCAGCAGTTCTGTTTCAAAAAGAACAGCGTAAACCATGCTCTGGCCTTGGCTTCCTGTTGTCTTAGTAAGTTCTGGGGATTCTCCTGATTTTCTGATACGTTCCTTGGATTTGCTTCTAGACCTCCTGGGCTTAGAGATTCTGTATCAGTGTAACACCCACTCTTCTGACCTTTTCATCTTCTGATTTCAACATGTTCTGAAAGAGCCTTCAGACTTCCCTGCTTCTTTTGCATTCCTTTAGCAAATTCTGACTGAGCTTGTGTAACTGCTGAAAGGGTCATGTTCTGTCTGAGGCTTACATACTGAACCACGTTTACAACTTCTGATTGAGCTGATGTAGCTGCTGAAAAGCCAACTTCTGACTACGCTGAGCCAAGCTTGCAACTTCTGACCGTTTTTATCTGGAATTGGTCCAGAAGTTCTGAAGCGCTGATTTTTTCTTAAACACTCATTTTTTAGAGAAACATTCCAAGTATTTAGAATTTAATTTTTTTTCAAGATAAAAGTGTTGTCTTTAGAGCTTGTGTGATCATCTTGCTCTTGTAAATGGTCTGCTTGGGCAAAAAAGATAACTCAGGACTTAGATTTGTTTCAGAGGGACCTTGAAAATCCAAGATGATTTCCTGAAGAAGGAGAGGGCAAATTTTGGGGTACAACAGCGGTCCAGGCAAAAGTTAGGGAATTAAAGCGTATGACTATGTCTCGTCGGATCACTTTAAAGGACAATCTCTTCATCAACAAGTTCCGAGCTTCTGATCAATCCAATCATCGGCGGACGAAGCTTTGAATGGACAAGATATTCAGAGTTGTGAAGGCTATAACAGAATGGGATCCCATAGAATTGTTTCACATAGCCATCTTTCTTTTGTATAAATTTTTCAATTTTTACGACAACATCCTCTTACTAGGATGTTTGTCTCCTTTGTACAAAGATACTCATAGAAAGTTAATACAAATACTTTTCCAAATACAGAAATTTGCTTTGTCTTCTTTTTGCTTTTCTACACTCATGTTTTATTTGAGAAACGTCCAATGTTTTGTTAAATAGGCATATGCATTTGAACATAATCATTTCCTTACAAATCAAGAAAGATGATTACTGATAGGTTGAAGGTACGGATAGATATCTTGATGCCCTTTCAGAAGGAATCCCTAGCAGAATTAAACTCCAAATTCCTCAACAAAGTCAGAATCCAGAACTTAATTCCCCAAACAGAGTTAAACTTCAGGATCTTCAGCAGAGCAGAAGCTTTCTCAAAACTGATTTCCCCAGCCAGAGAGCCTTCCAGAACTTAATTCCCCTCAGAGTTAAGTTTCAGTATCCCCAGTGGAGCCTTAAAAATCTGAAAATCCTATCCCCAGCGGAGCTAAAACTTCCAACTATCAATCCCCAGCGGAACCAGATTAGTGAACATTCTCCCACAGAGATACTTCCCATTAGATTGAAGATTCTCATTCTTACTTCTCCAGCATAAGTCTACCAGGTTCTGGACTCCCCAGTAGAGATTATCAGGATCCTCATTCCCCAAGTCACCAAGGACTTGCAATCCCCGGCAGTGGTCCTAGGATCCCTCAACAACTGAGGATCTTGCTCCCCAAGCAATCAGCAGTCAACAAGGATTTCTCACCCTCAGTAACCAAAGGATTTTTCCATCCCCAGCTTCGATTATGGGTTTATTTCCCCAACATTTGTCAAGGATTTATTCTCCAAAACAAATTACATTTCAAATTGATCGTTCGTTCAAAAGTTCCTTCATCACCTATTGGAAGTTACAGTCGCCAAAGATCAAATTCTCACAAAATTCAAGTTACAAAGCCCGGATTTAACCGGATAGTATCTTGATCTCTACATCATATTGTGAAACCCGGAGTACAACCGGATAACAATGCCAGACTACCGCCAAGCCTGGATTACGACCAGATGACAATACAAGTTTCTGTGAAGCCTGGATTACGACCAGACAGCAGTCAAGAATACTATAAAGCCTGGAGTCGACCAGATAGTGGTATATCTTCAACACAAGCCGTGAAGCCCAGATTTGACCGGATAACAGCTTAGCAAGCTATTGTGAAGCCTGGATTACGACCAGATGACAATACAAGTTTCTGTGGAAGCCTGGAGATCGACCAGATAACAGTTAACCTTTAACAGAATGAAGACTCTCGCCCTAGAATCCCCAGTAGATTGGCATACAACTCAAGCTCCTGATTCCCCAACAGTGGTCCCAGGACTTTTCATTTTAAACGATCAAAGGATTCTCAATCCCCTGCAGCAGTCAAGGACTCACTTTCCCTGACAGCAGTCAAGATTCTATTATCTCCGGCTATCCAGGATTCATCTATCCTCAGCAAGACAGCTCATCAACTTACATGCGCATTCATTACATTCATATCATAAACATTGATATAACATATATTGCATCATGCATTTCATGCAACATAACTTTATGTTTAGCTAACCTTTTGTCCCTTTCAGGATAAGAATAAAAGGCTATCATTAACAATTATTCAGATACAGTTCTACACGGACTCATCATCCGGCAACCCTACACCAGTTCCTTCTCCACTTCAAGACTTCTGAAAACAGTTTACAGGTTCTCCAGACACGGATGTTAACCTATCGCTTGTTCAGATTCTTCAACTTCTGAAAACAGTTTACGGATTCTCCAAACACGGATGTTAATCTATTACTTGTTCAGACTCAACTTTTGAAAATAGTTTACGGGTGCTTCCCAACATGGATGATGCTCTATTGCTTATTCAACTTCAAGACTTCTGAAAACAATTTACGGGTTCTCCAGACACAGATGTTAACCTATCGCTTGTTCAGATTCTTCAACTTCTGAAAACAGTTTACGGACGCTTCCCAACATGGATGCTGCTCTATTGCTTATTCAACTTCAAGACTTCTGAAAACAGTTTACAGGTTCTCCAGACACGGATGTTAACCTATCGCTTGTTCAGATTCTTCAATTTCTGAAAACAGTTTACGGATTCTCCAAACACGGATGTTAATCTATCGCTTGTCCAAACTCAGCTTTTGAAAACAGTTTACGGATGCTTCCCAACATGGATGTTGCTCTATTGCTTATTCAACTTCAAGACTTCTGAAAACAATTTACGGGTTCTCCAGACACGGATGTTAATCTATCGCTTGTTCAGACTCAACTTTTGAAAACAATTTACGAATTCTCCAAACACGGATGTCAATCCATTGCTTATTCAAGATCCCCAGTTCAGAGATATTCCAAAACATGGGTACCTTTCTGATACTCACCCACTCACCAACGACATACAGTTCAACAAACATTCTAGATGGCATCTTTAAGCCCATCCCCGACAAGATTTTGTCACCCCTCCAGATGTCATCTTTAAGCCCGTCTCCAAATGGCATCTCTAAGCCCATTCCCGCACCCATGCTTTGACGAGTGCAAATTTAAGGGCACTCTAGTGTCCAATCTCCTTTTACCTTCGAGACGCGAAAGGCAAACCTGCCAATCTAACTCTTTAGGTTCAAGAAGATTGAACAGGGGCAACTGTTGTACCCAAAAATTTTCCCTCTCATTTCATCAACATTTTTCTCATCACAAGACCCTTGGAGCTCAAGATCAAGTTAGGGTTTGCTCTGCTCAAGACTCCTCCTTGCATTGTTGACCCAAATTAGGGTTTGAGTTTGCACAAAGATGTTTTGACCTAAAATGCCCAAAGTGACTTTCATGCTTCATGTTGGACTCACAAGTTTATCCATACCAAGTTTCAAGCCTTGATTCCAATCTTGGCCCAGTCAATTGGACAGTTGACCTAGAAATCAGCTGTATTGGGGAAAAAGTCAACTGTGGCCAATTGACAGTCAAACCTCATGTAATTTGACCCACATCAACATAATGAACTCATATGAACCATTTGGTCAAGTTTGGATCACAATTCCACAAGAAATTTGATCAGATCACCAAAAGGGCAAAATGGTCATTTTTAGGGTTTTGACTGCACAAAGGCAATTTTTGACTGTTTGACCTAACCAATGGCAAACCAAGCTCACATATGGACTCAAGAGCTCAATGGCATTGTCTTGACACATTCAACAAGTTCAAAAGATCCCAAATGCACAGGATTGACAGATGAATTTTCCAGTCAACTGATCAAAATTTGACTGTATACTGAAAAGTCAAACTTTGACTTTTTGGTCAAAATCAAGTGCCAAGATTCATTTTTCATCAAGACATGTCAAATTATGAAACTTGTTCATCAAGAAATCCAAATTTGCAAATTAGGGTTTAAAATGAGAAAATTTCATAACTTAGAATTTTTCTAAGTTATGAAACTTCCTTATTTTTTCCTAACTTTGTCCCATTTTTTCACCAAGATGCAAATAGATTCAAACAAAACTCAAAACATGAAAGTTGTAGTCCATTTGAAAATCTATAACTTTTATTCACAAAGTTTTATCAAAGTAAGCTTGTAGCTCAAGTTATGATTTTTGGAACAAGGGTGCAAAACATTCTTAACTTAGAGAAATTTTGACCTATTCTAGGCAGGATTTTTGTCCAACTTCTTGGCCATTTTTCATATGCTTCCACTTGGAATTTCAATTTGCATTACAAAGACGGATTGTAGTACACATTCCAAGCTTTCCAAATTGTCCAAGAACTTCTCAAACACCCTTGTGGTTAGGGAGAATCGAATTTGCAAAGTTGGGCAAAATTCACTTTTGTTCTTGGCCAAGGCTTGTTCATAACATTGGCATTTTTCAAATCAGCTTATACAAGCTAGCTTACAGGCCTCAAAACCAGTTTCACACACCATAATTAAATGCCTAACCATTTTGTTAAGGTGTTATTTTGTTCATTTGGTCATTACATGCAAGATTAACCCTTAATTGGAAAAAGCATATTTGCCATTTTGATAAAGTAGTGCTTTATGTCAAATAACAAATCCAAGAGGCATGGGCCAGATCTTTGAGGCTAGCATTTGTACACAAATCCCTCTGATCAAGAACAAAAAATGCAGCATACTTTAGGGCATTGTACAGGCCTGTATTGAAACTTGTATTTTCTTGCTTCAAGTAGAAGAAACTTGGCAAAACACATACGACCTTTCATTCCTGCAAGCATAAACCTAATCAAACTTTGTTCTCATCTTGCGTACACCCTAACTGACCTAAAACACGATTCCTTCATCCTCAATACCCCCTCATTCATCAAAACACCATTTTTCTGCAAGAAACGGGGCATCCCTGCAGATTGAGTTGCACAACTCAGTTTGCTCGTGCGTTTTGGCCAAAGCTTGTTCAAACACACTCCCTACCATCCATTGAAGCTATCCCAAGACCTAGATACAAACTGTAACATCCCTAACCCCTGTTGCCATTTTCATTTTTCAGTTTTGCAGGTGAACTTCCATAGCACGATTCATAGTGATTCAAAGCAAGCTAGGTGTTGGAGAAGCATCCTTGGACTTCAGGCAAGCTGTACCAAAGCTCAAACTCCATTGAAGATACCTCCATTGCTATACACGACTCAAGCTGAAACAGGTAAAAACATGAACTTCTATCTCTCAATATAGGAAGAGTTAGGCTTAGGTTTGTGAATGAAACATGTTCTCCTCATAGCCCTGAAGCCATCCATGTATTTACTTTTCATTTATATTGAGTGTGCTGTGAGAATTTTAGCCATGAACATTGAAGAAAAATTAGGTCAGAAATTGGGGATGAAGAAATTCTCCCTGGTTTCTTAGAGTTAGGTTAAGTTTTTTACATATTTGAACTCGTGATTTGATGCTCTACAATGTTTGTATTATGAGTTTTATGTAAAAGTCAAAGAATCGGGAGTTTGTTGTTTGAGCAAGGAGGCGCGCGAAATTCAAACAGAATGGCTGGAGGTTGAAGAAGGTGGTGACTTGGGCTGGGCCTGAGTCACCCTTGCTGTTTACACCCCTTTTTTCCATTTACACTCCCCTGGCCCATTGTGTGATATATTTATCATTTTTGATTTTTTTTTTTCTTTTTGATTCTGATTTTATATTTTTATTCAAACATGAAAAAACACTAAAAATATTTTTCCATCCTTTTTTGCATTTATTTGGCATTTATTTGTTTTATTTAGCATATACATGTAAATAAATATATATACTTTTTATTTAAAACCCTAGAAAATAATACAAATATATATAATTTTCAATTTTTTTTTTGTTTACATTTTGAAAACATTTTCTACAGATATACTTTTTGTAAGTAATTAATATTTTATTCTTGTATATATTTAGTATATTTAATATATAATATAAATACTTGTATATATTTATTGGAATACTTAGGATAAAAATATAAAAATAATACACTTTTATTTTTATTAATATATGACATTAAAAAATACTTTTTTTTACAATATACTTCTTTTTTTATTTTTGTATAAATTAATATATAATATTGTATAATATTAATAAATAAATACTATTTATTTAACAAACTAGGGTTTTTGCCCTAAACCATAAAAATATTCAAAATTTGACTTTTTTATTTTGTTTATATTTCACATTGAAAAATACTTTCTCATACATAAAAAATCCTTTTTGTGCATAATACATTTTGCATATTTATTATATTTGTTTAGATATTGTACAATTTGATATTTGTATATTCAATATGGATGTAATAGTTTTAGATTTAATTTCTTGCTAAATATCCCCCCATTCAAACATTTGTACCCCCATCCCCATAATTATGTTGTAATAATTTAGGACTTTAAATTTCCGCATTTAAAAGCTTTCAAATTATGCCATGATAGACCTAGGGTTTGTATGCAAATCAAATAACAAATAGCTTGGCTAATACAAAGACAAAAATGCATGAAAATGGACAACACCAAGCACACTTGCACCCCTAGGGTTACTCCACTTGTTGCCTTCAAAAATGGGCCATGTTGCATGTTGAGTATCTTTGGCAAAACAAAAAACAAATCAAATGATCATAGTCCCTCGATGACGCTTTCTCAAGTTGCCTAAAAAATGATCAAGACCCTTAAAGGAAAAATTGCCAAAGACACTTGGCACTATTGCATTCATGGTCTAAACGATGGCCCGCGCCCGTCCCGTTAACATCCTAACACAAGATTGTCCACCAAATACAATGGTGGAACAATACTGTTAAAAGGGTTAAAACATAGGAAAGATCTTTGAGTAATTTATGGTAGATAGCTCTTGGTTACTTGACCAACTTGCAAAACAAATCCTTGCCATTTTTCAAAACACACTCCACAACACAACTTTCAAACACAACTTTCAAAAACATTGAAACATCTTTTCAAAAAGACAAACACCTTTGTAAAACATTCGAGTAAAGAATTGTTACGAGGGTTGCCTAGACAAGGCATCTTTTTCAAAACATTTTCAAAACCACACACACAAAGCACCATTTCAAACAATTGAAAGCACCATTTCAAACAATTGAAAATGCAAGGCAAGTAACTAAGAGCCCATGGATAACCATGGATAGAAAGGGTGTTAATACCTTCCCTTTTTATAATCTACTCCCCGAACCCAAGAAAACATCTCAAAGGTTTTTCCTGTGCTTTTTAACCTTTCCTTAGGATAAAATAAAAAGTCGGTGGCCACTCTTGCTAAACCGAAACATTTGCGAAAACAAACGCAAACTTCAAGTCAGTTCTCCCACCGTATCACAGGCGGCTAGATAGTTGGGGGAGCTGGATTGTCTTCTTTGAGCGGAGGGGGGACTGAGGAAGATGAAGTCGTGGCTCCGTCCCAGTAGCCTGAGGGTCCGGGGATGACGCCCCCGGGAAGTATATGATGGTCGGGGTTACCGGCCTTGTCGGGGACACTGTTCTTGTCAGCGAGGTTATTGTTAGCATTGACGATGCGGACGTTCTTGTCGTCCCGAGTTTGGTCAGCCATGACGGTGGAAGATGGTTTTTAGCTTTGGTCTTTGAAGGTTTGTAAGACGGGGAAGCTTTGTTTCCCACAGATGGCGCCACGGATCTTACCGGATCAAAATTGGACCGTCACAGCTGGCTCGAACAAGATTTGAATGAGATGGAGGGGGTACTTGTAAGACACTCCGATGATAAAATGAGAGACAGAATGGGCAGGCAAAAAGTAAGTAGGTATGTAATGAATGAATACCTGACCCTCTTGAAGTAGAGGGTATTTATAGCCCCCAGCGCTAGGCCAAGGTCCCTTTATTGGGCTGACCAGAACTGACCCAACAAAAGGACTGTCAGGTTCTATGTGTGTAGTGGGGACTCGCACGTGGTTCCCTTCCTAGATGGTGCTCTGTGAAGAATGAGGAAGAATGGAGACACGGTCTTTCCGGAGCTTTATGGATCCCGTTGCGTTCAGAGGGGACAGAGTCTGCCCTAAGGGGAAGATGCTCGAGCAAGACTCGAGCTGGAGTACCCTTGGTCGGGGACGTTACTCGCTGCAGGTAGCTACGGGCATAACCGTTGTAGCCTGTAACCAAGTACGCTCGGGGTGGTCTGATTCAGAGCATAGCTCGAGGAACTGCTTGGATTTGGGCCTTTACTAGTGTTTTGGGCTAAGGTAGGCCCAGTCCAGAACAAAAACCAATAGGAAATCTTTTACAAAATTATGGTGGGATTGGTATAGATACATATTTTCAAATACAATACCTCAAAGAGCAGCTCATCTGTTAAGACGCGATGTATCAATGCGGAATCCACAGAAGACAAACACCAATTCTGCATCTTTCTGAAGCAACCAACTATGCAGCCTGTTCTACACTGTCTCTACTATGCTACTTTGCAAATTGCCGATCGACATGGATAACAAAACAATTGACAGTAAGGTGCTTATTAAGAGAAGCTACAGGAAACTACATTTAACCCTTTAAAGTTAAGATATATATTAGATCACAAAAGGAATCAGAGAAATAACATAGATCTTTGTATTGGCAGGAGTGTTTTTCAACATTTGAGCAAAACTAATCCAATCTAGTAAAAAGATTACAGAATGTAACTTAGGATTCCTAAAATTACCTGGAGTGCATGCAAAATATTGCATCAAATGAAGACTCGGGTCCTGAAAAAGTTGAAAGAAAGTAAATATATTTCTTTCACAGTAAACGTACATCATAATGATCCTCGACGGTTGGACTGTAGGCTTCAGAATATGGCATGTATTATAAATTCAACAAAAATTAAGATATGATGCTCAATAATTAAATCTGTGTCAAGAATCTTCAAGGTAACCCACCAAAATGGTTCAGTTTTACCTCGTCTTTCATCATGAAAATATAGCTTTTATGCCTAACAAGGAAAGAAAACAAAACATTTTCAGATCCAATAAAATTGAAAAAAAAAAGAACATAATCAAACCAAAACAAATGAGCTCTTATATGAGGTTTCAACATACAAAACTTAAGCATACATTAACCTGCACAAGAAGTCGATAAGTTTTTTCATAAGCTCTAGGAGGTTTTCCAGACATCTATGATGCAATAGAGATCATACATCGTAAATTACGACTGATCATCTATAAAAGAACAAAATCGGAGGCGTCAATACAAAGCAATAATATTAATCTAGTCAGCTACTTTGTAATTTCTTGACTTACTCTTAGTCCCCCAATCTCATGAACCACTGATATAATTCCACACTCTCAATCGCTTTAATCAATGCAGCATCAACTATTTTATGTTCATCTTTCTTCTCCTAAGGTAAAACCTTTTTCTCCTGCATCCAAAAATCAAAATAGATATCAGCTCATAATAAGCAACTAAGCATAACATGAAAAATATAAAACATAATATGAAGAATGAAAACCCCACCTCTTTGTCTGACTCAAAGAATTCACCTTCACCTTTGCTCTTCTTTTTCTTGGTGTCTTTTGAAAAATACTTATCGTCAAAGTTGCTCACTTTAGATATTTTTTCAATTTAATAAACACAATTGATGCGTTAAAAAAGGTCCTCATATCCTCAATTTAGATATCACTTATTATACAAAAACAAAAGTATACAATAAGAACATATTTACAGAAATAACCATAGGCATTAAAATACCCGTGAGAGAGATATAGACACAATGAATCAAAAGACAATATATATGAGATTCGAATACCATATAGTAAATTTAAATATTAAATTGATAGGTAAAACACCAGAAAAGCATCTACAGGAAACATTATCGGTTATAAAAAAGCAATCCAGAAGGAAGCTACTTCAAAAACACAACCCTCTTTCCCTTGAATCTACCAGGAAGAAGAATCAACATTGTTCTTGGGGTAATGCTGGCCCTGAAGACAAAAAAAAAGCATAATACAAAATAAACATCAAAATCAAAACGATGCACAAAACAACTACTTAAAAAAAGGACAATAATGATGGTAAAAACAACCCATTTCATCATTTTTCAATCTACAATTAGTAATCAGCAATTTGACTAAACAATAACTTAATCCAAATCTCAATTAACTCAAACAACAACATACAATCAAATTGAACAAAAAATGAATACAAAACACAAGATTTGTAAATTGATTTCGCAAATAATCGATTGTTTATATTTGGTTCAAAGAAAAAAAGACGAAGATGAAGACTGAGATGGAAAGGAAGAAGAGGAAGATTGGGAAGAATAAGGAAAAGAAGAGCAGAGAGAGAGAGAGAGAGAGAGAGAGAGAGAGAGAGAGAGAGAGAGAGAGAGAGAGAGAGAGAGAGAGAGAGAGAGAGGAATAAGACCTATTTGAATCAGAAAAGTGAAATCTTAGGGGAAGAGTGTAATTGTTCACTCAAAAAGTGGTTTCAAATTCAAAAAATATACTTTTTCAATTACCATTTAATTATAATTGAACTATTAAGATAAAATGTGTTTGCAATTTATACCTAAATAAAAATAAGCATGTTTAAGTTAAAATCAATTGTACAATTTAGTTGTAAAAATAAATTTTTGACACAAAATACCCCCAAATTAATAAGGTAGAAGGCAAAGAAAAAAAAGTTATTAGGGTGTTTTCCGAAATCTTCAATTTTTTTATATTATTGATATGACAAGGTAAGATTTTAGAAGTAAAAAAATGCAACGTGTTAACAATCGCGCCTTTTCTTCAAACTTAGTCAATCATTTCGCGCGGTGACCGTTACATTCATCTCCAACACAAGACCACTTCTCTCTCTCTCTCCACCTAACCAACTAACCACAACAGAAAATCAGTTTCGCCACACTCTTCTCCCAATCCCAATGATATGTCATTGTCAATCACTAACCCGGACGAAGACGTCGAACCCTACAACATCATCCCCCTCCACATCGACCTCAACACCGACCACCCTTCTCTCCGCTTCCCCGAAGTCCGCGCCGCATTCTCCGCTCTCCGCACCGTCGGCGACCTCCGCCTCCCCCCTCGATGGCAGCCTCACATGGACCTCCTCGATTGGCTCGCTCTCTTCTTCGGCTTCCAAAACGACAATGTCCGCAACCAACGCGAACATCTCATCCTCCATCTCGCCAACGCTCAGATGCGTCTCAACCCTCCCCCTGACAACATCGATTCACTCGACTCTACCGTCCTCCGTTCCTTCCGCAAATACCTCCTCCGTAACTACTCCAACTGGTGCTCCTATCTCGCCGTTAAGCCCAGTGTCTGGCTTCCCGATCTCTCTGCATCTAACTCCGATCACCGCCGCGAGCTTCTCTACGTTTCTCTCTATCTCCTAATCTGGGGAGAGTCCGCGAATCTCCGCTTCATCCCGGAATGCATTTGCTACATTTTCCATCACATGGCAATGGACCTCAACAGCATCTTTCAGAATCGATACGACTACGAGCCGTCTTATGATTCACAAAACGGTTTTCTAAACAGTGTAGTGAAACCTATTTACGAAACAGTGAAATTCGAAGCGGATGTTAATAGTGGCAATGGAACAGAACCGCATGCTAAATGGAGAAATTACGATGATATTAACGAGTATTTTTGGACTGAGAGGTGTTTTAGTAAGCTCAAATGGCCTATAGATGGTGGAAGCAGTTTCTTCGTTGGAAATCGCGTGGGGAAGACTGGTTTTGTGGAGTGTAGGTCGTTTTGGAACTTGTTTCGGAGTTTTGATAGGCTTTGGGTGATGCTGATTTTGTTTCTTCAAGCTGCCATTATTGTTGGTTGGAGAGATAGGGATTATCCTTGGCGTGTGGTGTTGGAGGATCGCGATGTTCAGGTTCGGCTTTTGACTGTTTTGTTCACTTGGAGTGCTTTAAGGTTTTTTCAATCTTTGCTTGATATAGTGATGCAATGGAGGTTGGTTTCGAGGGAGACGAAGATGCTTGGAGTGAGGATGGTGTTGAAAGTCGTTGTTGCGGCTGGATGGATTGTTCTTTTTACTTACTTTTATGCTAAGGTATGGTCGCAGAGAAACCATGATAAAAATTGGTCGGGTGAAGCGAATAAGAGGTTGAAGACTTTCCTTGAGGTTGCTTTCGTTTTTGTTATTCCAGAGCTTCTTGCTTTGGCACTTTTTATACTTCCTTGGGTTAGAAATTTTATGGAGAATAGAAATTGGAGGATTTTTTACATGTTATCGTGGTGGTTTCAGGGGAGAATTTATGTTGGTCGTGGATTGAGTCAGGGTCTTGTAGATAATATTAAGTACACTTTGTTTTGGGCTGTGGTTTTGGCCTCAAAATTTAGTTTCAGTTACTTTTTACAGATCCATCCCATGATTGCTCCATCAAAGGCAGTGTTGGACCTTACGGATGTGGAATATCATTGGCATGAGTTTTTTAAAAAAGGTAATGTTGTTGCTCTTGGGATACTGTGGATTCCTGTTGTTTTGATTTATCTAATGGATATTCAGATATGGTATTCGATATATTCGTCTTTGGTGGGGGCAACGGTGGGTTTGTTTGCACATTTGGGTGAGATTCGAAGTATGCAACAGCTGAAGTTGAGGTTTCAATTTTTCGCAACTGCAGTTCTTTTTAATTTAATGCCAGAGGAGCAGTTATTGAGTGGAAGGGGAACATTGAGTAGCAAGGTTAAGGATGCAGTTCGTAGAATGAAGCTCAGGTATGGACTCGGAAAGCCTTTTCAGAAGCTTGAGTCTAACCAGGCTGAGGCCAAAAAATTTGCTTTGTTATGGAACGAAATAATTTTGTCCTTCAGAGAGGAGGATATCATTTCTGACAAAGAGGTTGAGTTACTGGAGCTGCCAAACAGTGCTTGGAATGTCAGGGTTATTCGTTGGCCATGTTTCCTTCTCTGTAATGAGCTGTTACTGGCATTAAGTCAGGCCAAAGAACTTGTTGATTCTTCCGATAGGAGGCTTTGGAGAAAGATATGTAAGCATGAGTTCAGGCGATGTGCTGTGATTGAAGCGTATGACTGTATCAAACACTTGCTTCTAGAGATTATTAGACCTGATAGTGAAGAGCATTCTATTGTTACCGTTCTGTTTCAAGAAATTGATCATTCACTTGAGATTGGGAAGTTCACTAAAGTATTCAAAACTACTGCACTTCCGCAGCTCCACAACAAGTTGATAAAACTTGTCGAATTGTTAAACAAGGGAAAAAAAGATGCTAACCAATTGGTGAACACCCTTCAGGCCCTGTATGAGATTTTTATACGAGATTTTTTCAAGGAGAAAAGGAATAATGAAAGGTTAAAGGAGGATGGTTTGGCTCCACAAAATCCAGTTTCTTCTACCGTTCTACTTTTTGAGAATGCCATTCAGTTTCCTGAAACCATGAACGAGAACTTTTATCGCCAGATTCGACGCTTGCATACTATTCTTACCTCCAGGGATTCGATGCAAAAAGTTCCAATAAATCTAGAAGCTAGACGGAGACTTTCTTTCTTCAGTAACTCACTTTTTATGAACATGCCCCACGCTCCTCAAGTTGAGAAAATGATGGCTTTCAGTGTTCTAACCCCTTACTATAGTGAGGAAGTAGTTTACAGTAAAGAACAACTCAGAACTGGGAATGAAGATGGGATCTCAACTCTATATTATTTGCAGACTATACATGAAGATGAATGGAAGAATTTTATGGAGAGAATGCGGCGAGAGGGAATGATGAAAGACAGAGATATCTGGACAGATAAACTAAGAGAATTAAGGTCCTGGGCATCCTATAGAGGCCAGACACTATCGCGAACTGTTAGAGGAATGATGTACTATTACAAGGCCCTCAAGCTTCTGGCATTTTTAGATTCTGCATCAGAAGTAGAGATCAGAGAAGGTTCCCGTGAACTTGTTTCTTTGAACCAAGATAGTTCAGACGGTATCAACTCGCAAAAGTCACCATCTTCTTCTAGAGCAAGCAGTTCCGAAAGTCTGTTTAGAGGCCATGATTATGGAACTGCTCTAATGAAATTCACATACGTGATTGCTTGCCAGATATACGGAACTCAGAAGGAAAGAAAGGATCCCCATGCCGATGAAATCTTGTATCTAATGAAAAACAATGAAGCCCTCAGAGTTGCCTATGTTGACGAGGTTCACACAGGGAGGGATGAGAAGGAGTATTATTCTGTTCTTGTTAAGTACGACCGACAATTGGAGAGGGAGGTGGAAATTTACCGTGTAAAATTGCCAGGTCCCTTAAAACTAGGAGAAGGAAAGCCAGAAAATCAAAATCATGCTATCATCTTCACCCGTGGCGATGCAGTTCAAACTATTGATATGAACCAGGACAACTACTTCGAGGAGGCACTTAAAATGCGAAATCTCTTGGAAGAATTCAGGCATTACTATGGTATTCGAAAACCAACTATTTTGGGAGTGAGGGAACACATTTTTACAGGTTTTGTTTCTTCTCTTGCTTGGTTCATGTCAGCTCAGGAATCAAGTTTTGTCACCTTAGGACAGAGGGTTTTGGCAAACCCTTTGAAAATCCGAATGCATTATGGCCATCCTGATGTGTTTGACAGGTTTTGGTTCATAACTAGAGGTGGCATCAGTAAAGCTTCCAGAGTGATCAACATAAGCGAGGACATTTTTGCGGGTTTTAACTGTACTCTTCGTCGAGGGAATATCACACATCATGAATACATTCAGGTTGGAAAAGGAAGGGATGTCGGGTTGAATCAAATATCAATGTTTGAAGCAAAGGTTGCTAGTGGAAATGGGGAGCAAGTACTGAGCAGAGATGTATATAGATTGGGTCACAGACTGGATTTTTTCAGGATGCTGTCATTCTTCTATACTACAGTGGGATTCTTTTTCAATACAATGATGGTGGTTCTTACCGTTTATGCATTTCTATGGGGTCGATTATTGCTTGCTCTTAGTGGTGTTGAAGCTGCTATGGAAAGTAACAGCAATAGTAATAAAGCACTTGCTATGATATTGAATCAGCAGTTCTTAGTCCAAATTGGACTTTTCACTGCCCTTCCAATGATTGTGGAGAATTCCCTTGAACATGGGTTCCTTCCGGCTGTCTGGGAATTTTTGACAATGCAGCTCCAACTTTCATCAGTTTTCTACACATTCTCGATGGGTACACGTAGCCATTTCTTTGGCAGGACTATCCTGCATGGCGGTGCAAAATATCGAGCAACGGGTCGTGGTTTTGTTGTGGAGCACAAGAGTTTTGCAGAAAACTATAGACTCTATGCTCGTAGCCATTTTGTGAAAGCAATTGAGTTGGGGTTAATATTACTAATTTATGCATCACACAGTGTTGTATCAACTAACACATTTGTTTATCTAGCCATGACCATCTCTAGTTGGTTCTTGGTTGCATCATGGATTATGGCACCTTTTGTGTTCAATCCTTCTGGTTTTGACTGGTTAAAAACTGTGTATGATTTTGACGACTTTATGAACTGGATTTGGTACCGTGGAAGTGTGTTTGCTAAAGCTGAAGATAGCTGGGAAAAGTGGTGGTATGAAGAGCAAGATCATCTAAAGGTAACTGGGTTTTGGGGAAAGTTTCTGGAGATTGTTTTAGACCTCCGTTTCTTCGTCTTCCAGTATGGAATTGTCTATCAGCTAGACATAGCTGCAGGAAGTACCAGTATTGTTGTTTACTTGCTGTCATGGGTTTATGTATTTGTTGTGTTTGGGGTTTATGTGGTGGTAGCTTATGCCAGGAATGCATATGATGCAAAACATCATATCTATTATAGGCTGGTCCAGTCAATTGTTGTAGTTCTTGCCATACTCGTGATAGTTGCTTTGTGGGAATTCACCGAGTTTGAATTCATGGACCTTTTTTCTAGCTTGTTGGCATTCATTCCCACAGGCTGGGGTATGTTATTGATTGCTCAAGTATTTCGGCCATTTTTGCAGCACACTATAATTTGGCATGGTGTCGTTGCCCTGGCTCGTCTATATGATATATTATTTGGAATCATTGTTATGGCTCCCGTTGCAGTACTATCTTGGTTGCCTGGCTTTCAGGCAATGCAAACCAGAATTCTCTTCAATGAAGCATTCAGTCAGGGACTCCGGATATTCCAGATGGTTACGGGGAAAAAATCTCAAAGTCGAATGTAATTCAATGTAGTTTTCATTCATTTTTTTGTATTGGTGTAGTTGTTCTTTGATACCAAATCTATTGCTAACAGAAGTTTTACAAGATCATTATCTGTTTTTCCCGCTCATGAATGAAAGTGGAGAAATCTAATTGATTTGTCTCTTAGTTAATTCTTCAGTCAAATTTGTTAGAGGTGACTATAATTGTGCAGTTCATAAGTTAACTCAAGCTGTAAAATCTATGGGTTCCAGAGTTAATTTATGGTGTGTTCCTCTTTCTCCGTTGGCTTGTGGCCTTGAGATAAGTATTTGATAAGAGAAAAACAACTCAACCATTTAAATCAGTAAATTTATGAACTTGTGTTTATGATTTGGGTGAGTGACATTTATAAGTCTATTTTGCTTCCCATTCTTCATCGTCAAAGCTAGAGAAATCTGAAAAACAGCAAAAAGAGTATATTTGGAAGCTGAGAGCTCAATCAGAAGAAAAATGGAAAAATTACTCCTTCAATGCAACGCATCCCACCCATGTGGCCACTTGTTGAAGTTGCATATAATTAAGTCAGCTTACATTTTGTTTTATTTCAGTTTCAGACAAAATGCCTGGACTTCAATTTAATCATATATCAATGTCAATGAAACTTTTTTTCAAATAAACAAAATTTTCAATTTAATATATAAGTAACCAATTTTTTCTCATGATTTCCAATCTAATCATATTTCAAACAAAAAAAATGGATTAAAAAGGAGGCGTCACTTGAATTGGCGCCTCCTATTTTTATTTTACTTTTTCCAATTACCTGTGGATTTACCTACGAAATTGACGTTACCTGCGGATTTACTTGCGAACTACTTACACTTGTTTGTCGTAGGTAAATCCGCAGAAATATCTGCAAGAAAATTCTAAATAACACCAACTTTGCAGGTAAATCTAAAGTAGAAATTATAGAAAAAAGGTTGATTAGTTGGGTATTAAAATTGAAATTTTTAATTATTTGAAAAGAAAAATTCAAAATCAATACTCAATCCCGTAAATTTTTTTTGTCAATACTCAATATTACCAATCAACATATCAATTCAGTCATTATATTAAACTAGATCAAATTTCACATGTTTTACATGCATTCTACATGTTTTTGGTCACGCCAAATTAAGATCAAACAATTCATATTTTATATTTAATAATTTTTATTTTAAAATAAAAAAATATTATTTTAATAGATTGTTAGTGTTCTGAACTGGGCTGAAATTTGCTCCACCGTTGGAGAAGGTCCAGTCCAGCGCCTTTGTTATGGCCCGATAGCTTTGGACCCAAGATTGATACCGTTGGGGGTTTCTCCCACGTGCCGTTAGAGAACGTGTCCATAGTCATCATTAACCACCACCTGCCCTTCGAGAATAACAGGTTCACAATCCCTACATTCTCTGAGCGCTTCATCAGGGAGGAGGCCACGTGTAACGCCCGTAATTTAATTAATTATTTAATTAAATTATTTTTGGATTATTTGTGAAGTTATATTATGGTGATAGTTGATGTGTTGTTGTTATTGGATATATTTATTCTATTAAATTGTGGAATAATATTAGAATAATAATATTATTTGATGTGGGCTTTTTTTAAAGAGTAGAAGTAGTAGAAGGGGGGTGTAAGAGTTTTAAGCTCATTAAGGCATAATAAGAATTATAGGGTTATTATATTAGTTTTTAGAAATAATAAGGAAAAAGAATAAGCAGTAAGAAGAGAAGGAAATAAGGGTTGGAAGAAGAGAAAGAGAACATGAAAGTTGTAGAAAAGAATGAAAAGAAGCTGAACGAAATTCAATCGGAAAAGTCATAGAGCAACCTTCAATCCAAGGTAAAGGTGGGGTTCTGACTCTATAATAGGGTTTATGATGATTAGTATGTGGGATTAGATGTGAAAAGTTGTTTGGTTTATGATTTAATTATATATATATTGTTGTTTGATGAAGATCAATGATTTAGAGATGAGTAATGATGTCCTAACGTTGTGTATTTGATGTAGAAACATATGATTATTATAATTGATGATTACCTATGATTAGAGGATGTTTTTAGGGCCTAAGGCAGGGAAACCATAGTGAAAACGCAGTGAAATCGCAGAAAATATTCATGACAGAACAGTATGCGTCGACCTCAAAGCCATGCGTCGATACATGCAGGTTTTTGGACTCAGGATGAGTCGATACGAAGGAGCATGCGTCGATACATGCAGGTTTTTGAACTCAGGATGAGTCGATACGAAGGAGCATGCGTCGATACATGAGGTGTTGCAGACTCAGTATGAGTCAATACAAAGGGATTACGCATCGACTCATGCAGGAATTTTAACCCAGTACGCGTCGACTTAAAGCATTATGCGTCGACTCGTGTAGTCTGATTTTTGGCAGATTCGTTTCCAAAGGTTGTAACTTGAGTTTCCGGACTCCGTTTGAGGTGTCGTTTGAAGCGTTGGATAGCTAATGCGATGAACTACATTCTTAAGGATTGAAATTAAGGATAAGGAGAGTAAATTCTAGTACCCAAATTAGGATTAGAGTTAGTATAACGCGGTTGGAGAACTGACTTGGTTGTTTTGCGTTTGATCGCAAATGTTGCGGTTTAGCAAGAGTCGCCACCGACTTTTCTTTTATCCAAAAGGAAATGATGAAAAGAATAGGAAAGACCTTTGAGATGTTTTCTTGAGTTCGGGGGGTAGATTATGAAAAGGGAAGGTATTAGCATCCTTTTTATCCATGGTTTTCCATGGGCTCTTAGTTACTTGCTAGATCACTTGCTTTTGTTTAAAAATGTGCTTTGTGTGTTTTTTGAAAGTATTTTGAAAAGGTGTCATCGTTTAGGAAAAAATTGTAATGATTCTCGTTCGTAAGAATGTATACAAAATGTTGATCCTTTGAAAATGTTTTCAAGTTTGAAAGATGTTTTGAAAGTGTTGGTGTTTGTTTTGAAAATAGCAAGGATGTTTTTGGTTTTGAAATTGAGCAAGCAACTAGGAACAATCTACCTACTCAAAAGTCTTTCATGTTTATTTCTTCTTTCCTTTGACATTGTTAATTTATCATTGATTTGGTAAGTAACCCCATCTTTGGGTGTAAAAGGGACGGACATGGATCATCGTATAGCCATGATTAGCAACGTTGTAAGATATCTTAGCATTTTGTTTAGGAACTAAGATCATTTTGAAAGGCAACTTTGATAGCGTCATTGAGGGACTATGATCTTGTATTTTGTTTATTTTTGCTAAGATACCTCACATGCATAATATGGCAATTTTATAAGGCAACAAAAGTGGGTTTACCCTAGGGTGTATGTGTGCAAGTGTATTGGTTTACATGCTTGATTTGTCTTAATTAGGGTTTGCTATTTGTTGGTTTTATGTCTTGCCAAACAAATCCTAATTACTAGCATTTGTATATAAAGCATTAAATTGCGGAAAATAAAATTACTACGCTATTACATCATTTAGGAGAGAGGGTGTATAAATTTACAAATGAAAAAATTGCAAGAAAATTAAATCTAAATATTATTACAACCATATTGAATATTGTACAAAAATGAATAAATAAAAATGCAAGAATGTAAATGTAAAAAGAAATGTGATTTTTGTTTGGTTTTCATGAAAAGATTTTTGACCTAGTTAACTAAAATAAAATAATTAACTAAAAAGAAAATTAAGATTAAGTTAATAAAAGAAAATAATTTATTAAAGAAAACAAGTTTTTTTAGAGTTTTTGTGAATTTAATTAATAAATAAAATTAAATCAAATAAAAGTCTTAAGTTCTAAATTGATTTTAATTTATAAGAAAAATAATATAATAAAATAATTAAATCTAAATATTAATTATTAAGAAAAAAAATTATTTAAGAAATATTTTTATTCTTTTGATTTTTTATAAAACAAAAAATAAAATAAATAAGTAAAAAAACAAATAAAATATTTTTTGGGTTTTTATTATTAACAATAAAAAATAATATTAATAATAATACTAATAATAATACTAATAATAGTAATAGTAATAATAATAATAATAATAATAATAATAATAATAATAATAATAATAATAATAATAATAATAATAAAGAAAATAAAAATATGAAAGAAAGAAAATGGGCCATGGGGTGCTGAAATGAAATAAGGGGTAATGTTAAGAAACAAAAAGTCAGGCCCAAGGTTTTGCTGGCCCAAGCGCTACCTGAAAGGAAAAATGACAAAAAAAAAGTAGAAAAATGCAAAAGGCAGCGCTGGGGTTCGAACCCATGACCACTACCAATAGCGTGTGCTGCCTTACCACTGGGGTGACTGTACATCCATTAACTTAACTGAAATGATAAATGTATAATACAAAATGAGTCATGAATACACTTCATCTTCAACCTCCAGCCAAAGGACCTGTAACTTCATCATTGCTCAACCATTCATAAAACTTCCAACATCAAACTTGTTAGAAATTTTCCCACGATTCTGAAGATGTAAATGACTTAAGCTAATTCTAAAAAATGAGCACGAATTTCTAATGGTAAATCCTGACCTAAATATTTGCAGAGGTTCAGATTCAAAATTCTAACTACTCAAGCAACAATAATGAAATCTAAGGATATGGTTAGCTTCAGGACAATGATATCTACATTTCTTATTCACAAATAAAACATTAATGATGTTTGTATGAAGAGTTCAAAGTTAAGAAAACTTACCTGAAAACTGGAAATCGTGTTTTGAGTTTGAGCTTGTTTCAAGTGATGGTGATGATCAGGTTAGCTTCCTTGAGGTCACAGGAAGCTAATGCAATGATTAGCTTGAGCAATGGATGGTTGAAATGGTCTAGAAAAGTCAATGTCCAGACTCTGTTTTTTGATTATGGAGGTTATGGTAAATGGTGTTATAGTTCTGGAATGAGGATGGGGATGAGTAGTATTTGATGTATGGAAACTTTAGGAACCAAAAGGCTTGAAAACGCACGAGGGAGATGTGAGTTTCAAGTTTTTGGTCAGAATGTGCAACAATGGTAATTTTTTATTAAGTTCTCAGTTCTTGTGTGTTTTAGGGCTTGTGTATGTGTGTGTTTTCTTACAAATAACTTGTGTAGCAATAAGAAAAAGGTTAGAGATGTTTTGCACAAGGGATTTCTGAGTTATAGGGTTATGGCTAGGTTGCTTGATTTTGAAGAAAAGTGAGAAATGTAGTTTCAAGGTAGAAAGTACAAGCATGTAGAGTGGTTACCAACTTTAAACATACTTATTGACTTTGTAGAGGAAGTTTGTGCAGAAGGAACAAGTGCAAAGCTCAATGCAAGTTGACTTTGCATAAATCTTGCTTTATGTAAATGGCAATGATGCCTTTGTGTCATTAATGGAAAATCATCTTGGATAAAGCTTGAATCAAATGGATAATAGCTCAAAAGTATGTGTAATCTTCTGATTAGGGAGAGATCTTGAGGTTTAGAGGCCTACAAAGCAATATTGTGTAGCATAGGCTTGAGATTTGAATTCGTGTTCATCACAAAATGACCTATAATTTCAGTTTGAAACCCTAACTTCCTCTCTTCGATTCTCCTTGCTCAATAATTATATCAAGGAGTTCTTGGACATTTTGGAAAGTTTGTAATATGATCTACAACCCCTCTTTGAATCACTTTTGAAAATTCCTCATGGAACTATATGAAAATTTTCCATGAAGTTAGGTCAAAATCCTGCCTAAACTAGGGCAAAATTTTCACTAAGTGTTTAGTTCCATGACCATGACTTCATGGATTAATAACTTGAGATCCAAGCATTTCTAGGAGAAGTTATGTAAAGAAATGTTTTATATCTCATGGAGCTCTACAAGTTTCATTTTGAAATTTTCTTTTGAATCATCTTGCATCATGGTGAAAAATTGGCTCAAAGTTATGAAAAAATATGAAGTTTTCAACACTTAGAAAATTTTCTAAGTTTGGAAACTTTGACTTTTCAAAATGAAATCTTGAATTTTTGATTTCTTGATGAACAAGTTTCATATTTTAACATGTTTTGATAAATTATGATCTTTGACACTTAATTTTGACCAAAAAGTCAAAGTTTGACTTTTCAGTGTACAATTGACTTTTGATCAGTTGACTGAAAATCAACTATCAATCAAATGACCTTGAGCAATGTTTTGAGTCATGCCATTAGGTAAAAATGATGCAATTTAACTCTTGAGATCATTCCTCAAACAAATTAACCATTTTCTAGGTCAAAAATCAGAAATTTCCCTTTCTCAGTCAAAACCCTAATTTTGACCATTTTGCCCTTTTGATGATTTAATCAAATTTCTTGAGGAATTATGGTCCAAACTTGATCAAATGACATATATGAGTACATAATGTTGCTATGGATCAAAAATTATGAAGTTTGACTATAAATTGGTCATAGTTGACTTTTTCTCCAATACAGTTGATTTTTAGGTCAACTGCTCAATTGACTGAGCAAAAATGTGATCCAAGACTTGAAACTTGGCATGAGTGATCTTGGGGGTCCATAATGATCCATGAAATTCAAATGAGGCATTAAAAGTTCAATTATATTTGTGCAATCTCAAACCCTAATTTCAGTCATCAGTGCTTAAGGAGGTGTCTTGAGCTGATCAACCCTTGTGCAGTCTTGAACCAAAAGAGATCTTGTGAGAAAATGCTTGATAAATGAGAGGGAAAATTTTAGGGTACAACAACTGCCCCTGTTCAATATTCTTAGACCTGAAGAGTTAGATTGGCGGATCTACCATTTGTGACTTGAAGGTGGAAGATGATTGGACACTATAGTGCCTAGAATTTTGCACTCGAAGATGAACTATGAATGGGCTTATAGATGCCATTTGGAGGAATGATGGAGATTTGATGGAGATGGGCTTGTAGATTCCATCCAAAGGTGACTGTTGACAGAAAATGAACTAAGTCTGGACTTGATTTCCATTGTAAAAGAATCAGAATAAGTCTTTGGAGTGACTTATCTGAACCAGAAGAAGTCTTGTACGTTGTTTGACTGGGAAGAATCATAATAAATCTTGGAGCAGTTTATCTGAACCAGAAGTGTTCCTTTGGAAAGTATCAGGATAAACCATTGAGGGGTTTAAACAGAACCAAAAGAGATCTTGAATATTCTTTAACTGGAAAGAATCAGAGTAAATCTTTGAGTGATTTATCTGAACCAGAGAAAGCATATGCGGGAAAGAATCAGAATAAATTATTGAGAGATTTATCTGAACCGGAAGTGTTCCTTTAGAAAGTATCAGGATAAACCGTTGAGGGGTTTAAACTGAACCAAAAGAAATCTTGAATATTCTTTAACTGGAAAGAATTAGAGTAAATATTTGAGTGATTTATCTGAACCAGAGAAAGCATCTGCGGGAAAGAATCAGAATAAACTGTTGAGAGATTTAAACTGAACCAGAAGGGGTATGGAGAAGAATCAGAACAAATCATTGAAAGATTTATCTGAACCAGAAAATATGTCTGCGGGAAAGAATCAGAATAAACCGTTGAGAGATTTAAACTGAACCCGAAGGGTTCCTTTAGAAAGTATCAGGATAAACCATTAATGGGTTTAAGCTGAACCAAAAGATATCTTGAATATTCTTTAACTAGAAAGAATCAGAGTGAATCTTTGAGCGATTTATCTGAACCAGGGAAAGTGTCTGCGGGAAAGAATCAGAATAAATCATTGAGAGATTTAAATTGAACCGGCAGGGATCTGGAGAAGAATCATAATAAATCGTTAGGAGATTTGTCAGAACCAGATAAGCCTATCTGCGAGAAAGAATCAGAATAAACCGTTGAGAGATTCATACTGAACCGACAGAGATCTGGAGAAGAATCAGAACAAATCGTTGAGAGATTTATCTGAACCAGAAAAGACATCTGCAGGAAAGAATCAGCATAAACCGTTGAGAGATTTAAACTGAACCGGCAGGAGCTTGAAAGAAATGTATGTTATGTAGATAGTTGACTAGTCCTTTCTTGGGAAATGATCTATTTTTGACTTGTTGAAAATTTGACGATAATTTTCTGTTGATTGATCTTTCCTGAAAAAGATGAAAGGTTAGTTGCATGCAATGTCATGATGTATGAAATGCATGGTGTAATGGTGTTCTCAAAATAAATGAGATTGTGTCATATGTATATGTGTTGTCAATGCTATGACGTATGGATGTAATGTATGGACACATTAATTGTTATGTCGCAGTATTGCTGGAGTCATGGAAAATAAATCCCTGAGCATTTCTGAAAATGAGGAGTGCAAGTCTTCATGCTTTGAAGTTGAAGTGTTGACAAGTTAACATTTGTTAGAGAAATCAACTTTGTTTAGAAAGGAAACGTCATGCATTGCTTGTAGACCTCGTGAAAAACTGCTGGGGAATCATGAGAAGTTGGGCGACCTTCACTGGGGAATCTTCGGAGTGGTAACCAGAAGTTTTGTTCCGTCTGGGATGTGAAAGAGCTTGATATCATTAAGCTGCATACTGGAGATATGTTAGTGATCATGTAGTGGGATGTCATTTTTTCCGTTCTTGCTGGAAAAGTATCTGCGGGGGATTTTATGGAATAGTCTAAAAATATCATCCTACTTCTTAAAGCCAATAGTGATTGTCTTTCTATTTTATGTTCCCTTTTTTTGCTCATTTGTAAATAGTAGTTACGTTCAAATTAATATGTTCAAAAATAAATCATTGGACATTTTTGTAAACAAAATACAGAAATAAAGAAAAACAGATGATTTTGCACTTTCAAAGGGATATCTTTGTATTAACTTGAATAAGTATTTTTGTACAATGAGACGAACATTCTAGTAACAGAATGTCGTCGTAGAAAATGAAATTTGATAAAAAAAGTTAAGATAGCAATGTGAAATAATCTCATGGGGTTCCCATTCTGCTATAGCCTTCGTTTCTCTGAGCGTCTTGTCTACATGCTGCCTTGTCTAAAGCTGGTTGGATTGATTAGAACTGTTGAGTTTGTCAGTCGATGCTAAAGGTTGTCTGTAAGATGATCCAGCGGGACATAGTCATACGCTTTAATTCCCTAACTTTTTCCTGGACCGCCCTTTCGGGTGTTCAGTCCACTGGGATACCCTTTTTTGCCCAAGTCACCCTTTCGGGTTTTCAACTTGTCAGATGCACAGATTTTTTTGTTTTATCCCTAATTTTTGCCCGAACCTTTTTGGTTCGCCGGGATGCCCTTGTTTTTCCTAGGTGTGTCAACCTAGCGGGTCTCTTATGCGTAGTATCTTTTGACTATGTCTGTGTTAACAGGGTGTGGAAGGTCGTCGCCATCCATAGTGGTTAAGATCATTGCTCCACTAGAGAATATGCTTTTGATCATAAATGGTCCTTTGTATGTAGGAGTCCATTTTCCGCTGGGATCACCTTGTGGCAATATGATACGCTTGATTACCAAATCACCCACCTGATATACCTGACGTCTGACCTTTTTGTTAAAAGCTTTGATCATACATTTTTGGTACATCTGGCCATGACTGATAGTCGTAAGCCTCTTCTCATCAATCAAGTTCAAATGTTCAAGCCGAGTTTGGATCCAATCATCTTCACTCAGCCCTATATCTTTTATGATTCTTAGAGAAGGTATTTGGACTTCAATTGGTAGAACAACTTCCATGTCGTATACCAAGGAGAAAGGAGTTGCCCCTGTTGATGTGCGCGTCGTGGTACGGTAACTGTGGAGAGAAAATGGTAACATCTCATGCCAGTCCTTGTAGGTCACTGTCATTTTTTGTATGATCTTCTTGATGTTTTTATTTGCGGCTTCGACAACACCATTCATCTTTGGCCGGTAAGGAGATGAATTATGGTGCTGGATCTTGAATTGCATGCATAGTGCGGTGATCATAGTATTGTTGAGATTCGTACCATTGTATGTGATGATTCTCTCTGGGATACCGTACCAACAGATGAGATTCTGTTTGATGAAATGGGACACAACATTCTTGGTAACAGAAGCGAAAGAAGCTGCCTCAACCCACTTCGTGAAATAGTCAATGACCATTAAGATGAAGCGGTGCCCATTAGAAGTTGTAGGTTTGATTTATCCCATCATATCGATGCCTCACATCACAAACGGAAAGGGAGCAGTTAGGACATTTAGAGGAACTAGAGGCACGTGCACTTTGTCAGCGTAGACCTGACACTTGTGGCAGGTTCGAGAATGCTGATAGCAATCTGCTTCCATGGTAGACTAGTAATACCCTGCCTGTAGGATCTTTTTAGCCATCGTGTGCCCACTAGAATGGGTGCCAAAAGTTCCTTTATGTAGATCAGCCATGATCTTTTCTACCTCAACCTTGTCTATACAATGAAGCAAAATAGAGTCATGGTTCTTGTAGAGAATTCCATTACTGAGGAAGAACTTAGCAGAGAATCTCCTCAAGAACTTCTTATAATTGACTTAAGCTCCTTTTGGATACTCTTGGGCCTCGAGATACCTCTTAACTTCATGGAACCAAGGATGGTCCACTACTTCTTCAGTATCGATCTCGTGACAGTAAGATGGTTCATCCATCCGCTCATGGTGATCTGGGGAGCCTCGTTACCCCACTTGAGTTTAAACATGGATGACATCGTGGCTAGCGCGTCCGCTAGTTGATTTTCCTCTCGTGGGAAATGCTCAAAGGTAATATCCTCGAAATATGGGATTAATGTCAACACATGTTCCTTGTATGGGATGAGGTTAGGGTGCTTCGTGTCCCATTCTCCTTTGATCTGACTGATGACTAAGGCTGAATCTCCAAATACACTTAAGGATTTGGTTCCCAAATCTATGGCAGCTTTGAGACCAAAAATACACGCTTCGTATTCTACCATGTTATTGGTACAGTTGAAACAAAGTCTTGCAGTGAAGGGAGTATGACATCCTTTAGGGTATATGATTATAGCACCTATGCCATTGCCAAGTGCATTGGAGGCTCCGTCAAAAACCAAGGTCCATCAGGATCCTTGTTCAGGTCCATCATATGGCCTGAGTTCTTCACAATTGTTTACCATCATGATGTCTTCATCTCGGAACTCGAATTTCATGGACTGGTAATCATCCATAACTTGATGAGCAAGGTGATCGGCTAGCACACTGCTCTTTATTGCTTTTTGGGTAGTGTACTAAATGTCGTATTCAGTCAGGATCATCTGCCATCTTGCTATCATCCCAGAGAGGGCAGGCTTCTCGAATATATATTTTATTGGATCCATCTTGGATATCAATAAGGTAGTATGGGTCAACATATATTGTCTTAGCCGGAGAGAAGCCCATTCCAGAGCGCAACAAGTTTTATCTAGCAGTGAATATCTTGTTTCACAGTCAGTAAACTTTTTGCTCAGGTAGTAAATAGCATGCTCTTTTCTTCCAGACTCGTCATGCTGCCCCAACACACACCCCGTTGAATTTTCCAAGACAGTTAGATACATAATCAAAGGTCTCCCTCGAATGGCGGCATCAAAACATGGGGCTCTTAAAGGTACTCTTTGATCTTGTCGAAAACAACTTGGCATTCATCATTCCATTTGACTACTTGATCTTTCTTCAATAATTTGAAGATTGGTTCACAAGTAGAAGTTAGGTGAGAAATGAATCTGGCAATGTAATTTAGTCGTCCTAAGAATCCTCTGACTTCCTTCTCGGTGCGAGGAGCATGCATTTCTTGTATTTATTTCACCTTGGCAGGGTCTACTACCTTTACCGCTGATGATGAAGCCTAGGAGTTTAACGGACCTTACCCCAAATGTGCATTTATTCGGGTTCAACCTCAGCTTGTATTTCTTTAGCCTTTCAAACAGTTTCTACAAATGGTCAATATGTTCCTCTTCAGTTTGAGATCTGGCTATCATGTCATCCACATAGACCTCTATTTCGTGATGGATCATGTCGTGAAATAGAGCTACCATGACGCGCTGGTAAGTTTCCCCAGCATTCTTCAACCCGAATGGCATAACCTTGTAACAAAAAGTGCCCCACTGTATGATGAAGGTCATTTTCTCCATGTCCTCAGGTGCCATTTTGATTTGATTATAGCCTTAGAAACCATCCATGAAGGAAAATACTTTATGTTGTGCGGTGTTGTCAACCAGAATATCGATATGGGGAAACGGGAAGCCATCCTTGGGGCTTACCCTATTCAAGTCTCTGTAGTCCACACACATGCGTACTTTACCATCATTTTTAGGCATTGGAACAACATTGGCGACCCATTGTGGATAGGAGGTGACGACTAAGAATCCGGTGTTGAATTGTTTCATGACTTCAGCCTTGATCTTCTCTGACATGTCTGGTCGCATGCGACGGACTTTTTATTTTACCGAAGGGTAGTCTTCTTTTGTTGGTAGACGATGGACTACGATATCAGCATCAAGTCCTGGCATGTCTTTGTATGACCAAGCAAAGACCTCAACATAGTCATGTAACAACTGAGTTAGGCGCTTCTTGACACTAGGTTCCAGATTGGCACCCACCTTGACTTCTTTCTTGTCCTCTTAGGTACCTAAGTTAACCGTGTCCACTGGTTCTTCGTGGGGTTGTATGGTATTTTCTTCTTGTTGTAGTAACCTGGCTAGTTCCCCCTGGAACTACACAATCTTCCCCACCTTTGTCTTCGGCTAGGTAGATTAGAGTTTCATAGTCACAAAATACCATAGCAGAATCGTTACCCATGGGATCCTGAGTGGATGTAGATCTGTATTTTGATATGTGAGTGTGTGTAAGAGCATAGTTATCATTGAAAAAATAAAAATGTAGAAAAAGAAAAACAAAGAGCGTAAAGTTTTTATGCAAAAAACGTCCATGATTCATTGATGACATATGAAAATGAAATAACAAATCTTACAAATGGACCATTGTGCCTCAGGTAAGACACAAGGTTTTAAAAGTCTGAGTTGTTTAATTGTTACAAGTCCGACAAAAATTTAAAGACAATTACTACTGGATAAAAGTAATTGGGACAAGGTCTTTGGCTTCCCAGTTGGTGAGTCCTCCATTGACGGTTGGGAAAATCCATTCTTCCAGGTCACAACTGTCATCATCATCTTCTACTGCGTTGACTCCGTGGTTACTGATCCGTAAAGGTGGTCCCCTAGCACGAGCACGACGAACAACTTTCTGGGCTCCTGAAGTGAAACACAAACCAAATTTGTCAGATTTGTAAGGGATATCTGGGAGTTGGCCCCAAATAGTACACCCACCTTCTTCTACCACTACCTTGGCATCTTTCAGAGAAGACATCTTTAGCGGAGGTCTTGTAATCTTCAGGACTTTGGAAACAGTCTTGGTTGCTGCCACTGTTTGTGGGACTTCCTCGAAGTGCTGACACAGAGTTTTGATGAATTCACCATCCATTTTCACGTATCTGAAGGAGTTCAAGTGACTGACCATATATTCCTCTTCTCCATGGATAATAATGATTTTTCCCTTGGTTGGGTATTTCAGCATCTGATGTAATGTAGAGGTGACGGCACCAGCGTCATAAATCCAAGGTCGGCCCAATAAATAGGAATAGGAAGGGCGAATGTCCATTACATAGAAAGTTGAATCAAAGGTTTGAGTTCCAACTTTAATGGGGATGTCCACCTCCCCATGCACCATTCTCTTTGAACCGTCGAAGTCCCTTATCACTATGTTGATGGGTTTTAAGGTCAAACCTTCACAGTCTAGTCTATCGAGAGCCTTCTTAGGTAGCACATTCAAAGAAGAACCAGTATCAACCAGGACATAGGACAAAGTTGTGCCCCTGCATTCGAAAGAGACATGAAACGCCTCATTGTGTTTCCTCCCTCTAGGTGTAAGGTCAGCATCGGAAAAGCCTAAACTATTATCAGCGGTTAAACTGGCCACACAAACTTGGAATTGGTCAGAAGAGGTTTCCTGTGGCACATGGGAAGTTTTGAGAAATTTCACCAAGGCTTTAGCATGAGCCTCAGAGCACAACAGTAAAGCTAGCATAGAGATCTTTGTCGGAATCTGCCCTAGCTGTTCGACTACGTTGTAGTCGCTTCTCTTTATAATTTTCAAAATTTCTTCCATCTCCTTTTTGGAGGCCTCTGGGATAGATACTGATTGCGCCTCCATTCAGACAGGCTTAACCAAAATGCCTTTGCCCCGAGTCTCGGTCGACTCGGTGATATGGGTATTAGCGGGGGGTAACCATAGGGATTATAGTGGTAGTGTCAATAGGAACAAAAGCAGGGATGATCACAGGACCGGTAGCGGTTTTCAGAGGAGCAATCTCTGGGGAGAATACTCTTCCACTTTGGGTTATTTGCTGGTTCCCGCAATGTTGCCGATGTCGGGGTCAGACTTCTCAAAAATTGAGTCTTCATCAGCCAGCCAATCTTGTTTGACGCCGTGATAGTAGACGTCTCCCCCATAGTTCCAGGGGACAATTTTATCTGAGGAGTACGGGATCAGCCCTGACATAGTAATTATCAGTGGAGTCACATTAAGAACGGATGTAATCCTAACGGGTCTTTTGGTGGATACCCTAGAAGGATTGGCGGAAATGGTTACTATTGAAACATCATTGTAAGAAATGGTTGGAACGGGAGTCTTTTCAAACAAAATCTCTTTGTCATCCATTAGGCGTTGAACACCTGCTTTCAGTAAATGACAGCCAGTTGGTAGGGATAAACAGAGGTGGCAGCTTTCGTTACATCCCGAAAATAAACCGGCCTTCAACAGGTTCCTTTTGACAGTCAGGAGAGGAGTAACAAGTTCATCAACAACAGTAACAAACACATTATCTTCAACAACATTAACATCACGACCATGCTTGGGCATAGGAGCGGTGATAACATTTGGGATCTCAAGAGCATCAAATTCAATTTCTTTTGCCTCGAAAAGGTCTTGCACCTTGTTTTTCAAAGCCCAACAGTTGTTGGTATCATAACCTGGGCTTTCTGAATGGTAAGCACAATGAGCATTAGGATGGTAATGAGGAAAGGCGGTGTTGGGATTCTTCGGGGCTTCATTCAAAGTTACCAGATTAGATCTCAATAAATGTGGCAGGACTTGAGACAATGTCATATTTATTCGAGTAAATTGTCTTATCGATCTTTCTGTTCTGGGCTGGTTATTCCTTTGTTGAGTGGGTGCAGGCTTAGGGATCATGACGGCCCCTACCGTTGGGCGGCAATCAGTTTTGTCCTGATTCCTTTGAGGGTACACAACACCAACTTCTTTCTTCCCAATAAATGGTTTTCTCACAGTACTGGAGGATGTGTCCTTTTGGATATTCCTATTCTTAATCCCAACTTCCACTATTTCCCCGATCAAGATTAATTAAGTGAAGCCTGGTGAGGAGCTTCCAATTAGATGATTAAAGAAAGGATCGGACAGGGTACCCAAAAACATGTCTACCAGTTCTCTATCTGGCAGGGGAGGCTGGACTCTTCCTTCTAAGTCCCTCCATTTCTGAGTGTAGTCTTTGAAACCCTCGCTTGAACTCATAGCCATACTCTGGAGTTGAGTACGGGTGGGAGCAAGGTTTGTGTTGTACTGATACTATTTATAAAAAGCAGCAGAAAGGTCTTCCCAATTATGGATATTGGCCCTCTCTAGTTGATAGAACCAATTTAGCTAAGTTCCGAATAGACTATCCTGAAAGAAGTGGACCCACAAATCTCTGTCAGCAGTGTGAGGTTGTATCTTCCTAACATAAGATCGGAGATGCATCTTGGGACACGAAACCCCGTTGTACTTAGAAAACATTGGTGCCTTGAACTTTGGTGGAATAACAATCCCAAATACCAAACCCAACTCTTCAAAGTCCAGTCCGGGCACTTTCTGAATCTCCATTGCACTTAGTCGTTCTTCTAGATGTTTGTATTTGTCGTCAGCTGGAGGATACTGCTCTTCAGAGTAATCTTCTTCTTCCTCTTTAGATTCTGGCTGGGCAATCACTTCCTTGCCTTTCCTTATTGATTATCCTTTTCACCCGATGATGTTGCGAATTCTAGGGTCCGTCTGGCTGGTCCTGAGAACCTTCTTCCTAGATTCAAAACACCAGTTGATTTCTTTGCTTTCTTCTTCTTTTCTTTGATCAGCAAAGTTTTCAAATCCTCTTGTACTTTGGCTAGAGCCAATAACATCTGTTGAAACTGAGCATTATGCGCCTGGAGGTCTTTTACTGTCTGCTCAAGATCCATCTTACTGAAATAAACAGTAGAAAGATAGGAGACTTGTGGTAAGAAACATGCTTATGTTATGATGAATGAAGATGCATATGCAATTATTTCAAGGAAATTAGAGACTTATATTTGCTTTAGACTAAAAAGGAACACATGTTATATTAGTAAATTAAAGTTTGATTACATCATGCCTCTTTGGGCTTATAAAGAAATACAAAAACTCTAAGATAAAAAAGTTGAACGCATCCTCTTTGGTGCGATGTAGGCGTTCAGACTCCGCTCCTCATGAAGTTGCTTGGTGAGTTCCAGAGCCTTCTTCTTGCTGGTGTAGAAATTGGCCTCGAAAGTGTCTCGCTCCCCCTTAAGTTGTATCCAATCCCTTTGCAAGTCCTCGAGAGAGGTGGGCATGTCAGGATGCAGGATATTGTATGGGACATCTCCCTCCACAACAGGCTCTATGATAACTGGGAGAATAGAGGGGTAGGGCATCATAAGACTTTGAGCATGAGCTCGTACCCATTTGAGATAAGGCTCAAGAGGGATGGAATTCTTATACCCCCAATTTCTCGCTATCTACCTTGTTCAACATCCTCCAAGCTCGGATAAACCTCTGGCGATGACCTTGATCGTCATTCTTGTAGTCAAATACCAACCCTTGAATAAGCATCTCATGTGGACCATCCCTTCGGGCGTAACCAAACTGTATTAAGGCTAAGCAGGGGTTGTAGGTGATACCTCCTCTAATGCCAAGTAGGGGTACATTATGGAATTCTCCACAACGGTTGATGATAGTAACACTCTCCATAGATCGGGAACACCAATGAATATCTGAATGCTTTAGCGTCATCAACCTATGTGACCACCTTGAACCTTGCTCGTTCTTCAATATAGATTGGGGAAGATCCGAAATAAACCATCTTTCCAAAAGAGGAGTACAACACATAAGGATACCTCTTTTCCTCATAGTACGAGTGTGAAAAGAATGTAGGATGTCTCCTAACAAAGTAGGCACCGGGTTGCGAGACATGAAGATTTTGACGGTGTTTACATCTATGAGTTGGTCAGGATTTGGAAACAAAACCATCCCATAGATGAGGAGAGCCACAATTTCCTCAAAAGCTTGCAAGTTCAAGGAATTCCAACAGTTTTGGGCTTTCTCAAACAAGAACTTGGCTAAGAAACCTTTGACACCACTCCTTGTTTCCCAATTAGTTGTGACATCATATGGTTGCAAGTGTAAGGCTTGAGCAATCTCTTCTGGTTTTGGATCTCTTTTCGTACCGTCGAAAGGTAGTTGATTGAAAATTGGAATCCTCAAGAGTTGGGAGAATTCTTCCAAAGTTTGCACAAGTTGATAATCAGGAAATGTGAAGTACTGGTGTAGAGGATTAAAGAACTGGAAGAGCACCTTCATCATGTCCTCACCAGTGTTGGAGGTAACCAAGTTTAAAAGGTGACCATGTATTTCGGTAAATGGAGAGTTTTAAGGAACCCTTGATGCTAACTCTTTAAGTTGAGGAGGGATTCATACAAGATTGACTTGAATTGTTTTTCTGCGAATAGAATCCATGTCCTACAAAACAGAACAAGGATAAATCCAAAAATTCGCAAAATGGTTAGTGAGTATGAGTATAATGTTATGTACAAGTAAATATATACAAACAAAACAAACAATTCCTTAGGTTTAGGCTTGCATGGAGTCTTATAGGTAAGTACCCTCTTGAAGTTTAGTTGGATCAAACTTGTCCTAGCAATAGTAACCGGGTTCTAAGAGAGCTCAAAATCACTGGTTTGTTTCCTCGGGAATTGTTTCAGCGCAAGTCTCTTTAATAGCGACCGAAATATCCCAAAAAACCAAACCTTAATGAGTGTAGTATCGAGTATCTACCAACATCAGACTGCATCAAATCCGGTCATCTCACTACATACTAATGGCCAAGTTGGTCAAGTAAAGATTCTAGAAGTCAGTTAGTGCTTCATGACATCACTCGGTGGCCCTGTATTCTCCTTGACTACTCAAGGGATACCGGTACCCACAAATATGTCACACTAACATAGCTATTTCTTAGACCATGTCGGTATACCCTGCACAATTTCCACAACGTATTGTTACTTACCTATAAGGTATCCCAAATCCGGGTAGAGGATTCAAACCCAAACAAAGAACCAAAATGTAAAGCATACAAGTCAAACAATAAAAGCAAATAAATATGATATAGCCCTAAGGTAACCCCACTTTTAAAATATTTCCCCAGCAGAGTCGCCAGTTCTGTAATGCGGTGGGAGAACTGACTTGGTTGTTTTGCGTTTGATCGCAAATGTTGCGGTTTAGCAATAGTTGCCACCGACTTTTCTTTTATCCAAAAGGAAAGGTTGAAAAGAACAGGAAAGACCTTTGAGATGTTTTCTTGAGTTCAGGGGGTAGATTATGAAAAGGGAAGGTATTAGCACCATTTTCATCCATGGTTTTCCATGGGCTCTTAGTTACTTTCTATATCACTTGCTTTTGTTTGAAAATGTGCTTTATGTGTTTTTTGAAAGTATTTTGAAAAGGTGTCATCGTTTAGGCAAACTTTGTAATGATTCTCGTTCGTAAGAATGTATACAAAGTGTTGATCTTTTGAAAATGTTTTCAAGTTTGAAAGATGTTTTCAAGTTTGAAAGATGTTTTAAAAGTGTTGGTGTTTGTTTTAAAAATAGAAAGGATGTTTTTGGTTTTGAAATTGAGCAAGCAACTGGAACAAACTACCTACTCAAAAGTCTTTCATGTTTATTTTCTCTTTCCTTTGACATTGTTATCTTACCATTGATTTGGTAAGTAACCTTATCTTTGGGTGTAAAAGGAACGGACATAGGTCATCGTATAGCCATGATTAACAACGTTGTAAGATATCTTAGCATTTTATTTAAGGACTAAGATCATTTTGAAAGGCAACTTTGATAGCGTCATCGAGGGACTATGATCTTGTATATTGTTTGTTTTTGCTAAGATAACATGCATAATATGGCCATTTTATAAGGCAACAAAAGTGGATTTACCCTAGGGATGTATGTGTGCAAGGGTATTGTTTACATGCTTGATTTGTCTTGATTAGGGTTTGCTATTTGTTGGTTTTATGTCTTGCCATACAAACCCTAATTACTAGCATTTGTATATAAAGCATTAAATTGCGGAAAATAAAATTACTACGCTATTACATCATTTAGGGGAGGGGTGTACAAATTTACAAATGGGGAAATTTCAAGAAAATTAAATCTAAATAATTATTACAACCATATTGAATATTGTACAAAAATGAATAAATAAAAATGCAAGAATGTAAATGTAAAAAGAAATGTGATTTTTGTTTGGTTTTCATGAAAAGATTTTTGACCTAGTTAACTAAAATAAAATAATTAACTAAAAAGAAAATTAAGATTAAGTTAATAAAAGAAAATAATTTATTAAAGAAAATAAGTTTTTTTTAGGGTTTTTGTGAATTTAATTAATAAATTAAATTAAATCAAATAAAAGTCTAAAGTTCTAAAATGATTTTAATTTATAAGAAAATAATATAATATAATAATTAAACCTAAATATTAATTATTAAGAAAAAAAAATTATTTAAGAAATGTTTTTGTTCTTTTGATTTTTTTATAAAACAAAAATAAAATAAATAAGTAAAAAAAATAACAAAAAAAATATTTTTTGGGTTTTTATTACTAAAAATAAAAAATAATATTATTAATAATACTAATAACTATAATAATAATAATAATAATAATAATAATAATAATAATAATAATAATAAAGAAAATAAAAATATGAAAGAAAGAAAATGGGCGAGGGGGTGCTGAAATGAAACAGGGGGTAATGTTAAGAAACAAAAAGTCAGGCCCAAGGTTTTGCTGGCCCAAGCGCTACCTGAAAGGAAAAATGACAAAAAAAAGTAGAAAAATGCAAAAGGCAGCGCTGAGGTTCGAAGCCATGACCTCTACCAATAACGTGCGCTGCCTTACCGCTGGGGTGGCTGTACATCCATTAACTTAACTGAAATGATAAACATATAATACAAAATGAGTCATGAATACACTTCATCTTCAACCTCCAACCAAAGAACCTGTAAATATTTTTAGAGGTTCATATTCAAAATTCTAACTACTCAAGCAACAATAATGAAATCTAAGGATATGGTTAGCTTCATGGCAATGATATCTACATTTCTTATTCACAAATAAACCATTAATGATGCTTGTATGAAGAGTTCAAAGTTAAGAAAACTTACCTCAAAACTGGAAATCGTGTTTTGAGTTTGAGCTTGTTTCAAGTGATTGTGATGATCATGTTAGCTTCCTTGAGGTCTCAGGAAGCTAATGCAATGATTAGCTTGAGCAATGGATGGTTGAAATGGTCTAGAAAAGTCAATGTGCAACCTCTATTTTTTGGTTATGGAGGTTATGGTAAATGTTGTTACAGTTCTGGAATGAGGATGGCGATGAGTAGTATTTGATATAGGGAAGCTTTAGGAACCAAAAGGCTTGAAAACGCACGAGGGAGATGTGAGTTTCAAGTTTTTGGTCAGAATGTGAAACAATGGTGATTTTTGATTTAGTTCTCAATTCTTGTGCCTTTTAGGGCTTGTGTATGCTTGTGTTTTCTTGAAAACAACTTGTGTATCTATAAGCAAAAGGTTAGAGATGTTTTGCACAAGGGATTTCTGAGTTATAAGGTTATGGCTAGGTTGCTTGATTTTGAAGAAAAGTGAGGAATGTAGTTTCAAGGTAGAAAGTACAAGCATGTAGAGTGGTTACCAACTTTAAACATACTTATCTGACTTTGTAGAGGAAGTTTGTGCAGAAGGAACAAGTGCAAAGCTCAATGCAAGTTGACTTTGCATAAAGCTTGCTTTATGTAAATGGCAATGGTGCCTTTGTGCCATTAATGGAAAATTATCTTGGATAAGGCTTAAATAAAATGGATAATAGCTCAAAAGCAAGTGTAATCTTCTGATTAGGGATAGATCTTGAGGTTTAGAGGCCTACAAAGCAATATTGTGCATCATAGGCTTGAGATTTGAATTCGTGTTCATCACAAAATGACCTATAATTTCAGTTTGAAACCCTAACTTCCTCTCTTAGATTCTCCTTGCTCAAGAATTATATCAAGGAGTTATTGGACATTTTGGAAATCTTGTAATGTGCTTTACAACCCTTCTTTGAATCACTTTTAAAAATTCCCCTTGGAACTATATGAAAATTTGCCATGAAGTTAGGTCAAAATCCTGCCTAAACTAGGACAAAATTTTCATTAAGTGTTTAGTTATATGACCATGAATTCATGGATTAATAACTTGAGATCCAAGAATTTATAGTAGTAGTTGTGTGAAGCAATGTTTTAAATCTCATGGAGCTCTACAACTTTCAGGTTGAAAGTTTCTTTTGAATCATCTTTCATCATTGTGAAAAATTGGCTCAAAGTTATGAAAAAATATGAAGTTTTCTACACTTAGAAAAATTTCTAAGTTTGGAAACTTTGAATTTTCAAAATGAAATCATGACCTTTTGATTTCTTGATGAACAAGTTTCATATTTTGACATGTTTTGATGAGTTGTGATCTTTGACACTTGATCTTTGACCAAAAAGTCAAAGTTTGAGTTTTCAGTGTATAGTTGACTTTTGTTCAATTGACTAAAAATCAACTATCAATCAAATGACCTTGAGCAATATTTTGAGTCATACCATTAGTTAAAAATGATGCAATTGAACTCTTAAGATCATACCTCAAACCAATTAACCATTTGCTAGGTCAAAAATCAGAAATTGCCCTTTCTTAGTCAAAACCCTAATTTTGACCAATTTTTCCTTTTGATGATTTGATCAAATTTCTTGAGGAATTGTGGTCCAAACTTGATCAAATGACATATATGAGTACATAATGTTTATATGGATCCAACATTATGAAGTTTGACTGTAAATTGACAATAGTTGACTTTTTTCCCTAATACAACTAAATTTTTGGTCAACTGCTCAATTGACTGTGTAAAAATGTGATCCAAGACTTGAAACTTGGCATGAGTAATCTTGGGGGTCCATAATTATCCATGAAATTCAAATAAGGCATTAAAAGTTCAATTATCTTTGTGCAATCTCAAACCCTAATTTCAGTCATCAGTGCTTAAAGAGGTGTCTTGAGCTGATCAACCCTTGTGCAGTCTTGAATCAAAGGAGATCTTGTGAGAAAATGCTTGATAAATGAGAGGGAAAATTTTGGGGTACAACAGTTAGCTTCCCGCGTTAATCTCTATGATGATTTTGTGAAGAATGATGAGGATAAGACGATTATAGATTATTGTTTGGTTCATAACAGTAAGATTAATGATGATAATGATATAGTATTACAGAATTAATAATATGTAGAGGTCTGTTAACTAGAGGTAAGCCTTAGATGATTAATTAATTATAGGAAATATCATGTTGTAGGCCTATGGCCAACGTTGCGATATTGTCGATCTATCATTGTATTATTGTTATGGGTGAGTTGTTGTAAAATTATGTTGATGAATTATGTTGATGAAATTATGTTGATGAATTATACGATGAATTATGTTGATGGATTATGTTGATGAATGATGATTGATGAATGATGTTGAGGTGCCTCTAATAATTGGAAGCTATTAAGATGTAGGCTTCTGCCAACGATGATGTTGTGTTGAGATGTTGTTAATTATGGTTGTTGTTATTACATTCATGATTGTGTTGCATACATTACATTTCAAGATGGAGCTGATGCTCGTTAAGATGGCTTGTATTGGCGAATATTAAGATGAAGGCTTATGCCTTGTTTATGCCTTGTTTATGCCTCTATTTATTGACAATTATTTTGAGATGGGTATTATGATCCAATGGTACGACATGCATTTGCATAGTGTTTACCTTGGGATTTGGTAAACAACCGCTGATCCTCCAAATGGTTACTTATTTGGTTACTCGCAGGATCGATCAGATTGATCCTATGGACATAGGTTGATTTTGAAGTTTAATTAATGTGGATAAGGCTTTAAGTAAATTGTTTAAAGTAAATTGCATAAAGGAAAAGGCTTGGTAAAATAAACAAGGCTTGAATGTAAAGGTTCGACAGGAATCTTAAAGGGAAAAAGCATGTAAAATACTGGAAAAGTAAATGACTTGAATTGATAAAATTGGTGTTTCACACATACATTTCTCAACAATTCGTTCGCTCACACTGGGTACTTGAATCTAAATGAGTGACTATGTATCTATTGTGAACACACGCGAGAAACTACACGTCTACTCCTATTTATACAAAAACATTCCAAGTAACCGTCGGGCAGTTACACTGCTTCGAGATCAAGCCACTTGTCACGCTCTCCATGCTCGACGCTCCAGATCCTTGCACGTTCGCACGTAGTAACTGCTGGAAACCGTTTTCCCTCCAAAGCTTTGAATTTCAAACCGCTCCACTCTGGACCATCGAACACGTTCGTCAAGAGACGTCTTCGACGAAAACTCCTTCGACGTCGAAAGCAATCAGCCTTCTTCCTTGGAAGAAATCTTCTAAGTATTTTGTCATCTTTCGACAGGCACTTCGACAGGCTTAGCCAGTCGAAAGCATCTTTCAGCTTTTCATGGCTGCCATCAATCAAAACAAAGGTGTCGAATTTAGGAGCCAACAAATTGCCCCCCAAGAATGCCTTATTTCGACTCTGAAAGAAAAAGGCATTCTTTGAAAACGCCATTCGACACCTGTTTTTCCACGCTTAGTCACAAGTTAACTTGTGCACTTTTTGTTGCTTTTTACCAACTATTGGCAATCCCAAGAAACCATCATTGATTTGATCCTAGGACGTCACTGTCAGTACGGCGTGCAGAACCAAAACATCACTTCATAATTTGTCATTATGACAAATTCAAAAAACGAGGACGCACGCTGCGTCTCTCTGTTTCTGCAGAAACGGCCAAAACAACAGGATGCTGCCACGCGTCCCACTACTTCCTGCAGCATTAAATGACATTTAATGCCCTCGTTATTGGGAATTTCTCCCACTACTATAAATAGTAGTGAATATCCCATTGTGGGACTTTTCACGCAAACTAGCCTTCAAACTCCCTTGCTTTCTTACAAACTTGTTTCTCTTTGCAGAAAAACTCTTCCTTTTCCAACTTCATCTTCATCCTC
Source organism: Vicia faba (assembly GCA_948472305.1). Classification (NCBI taxonomy): domain Eukaryota; kingdom Viridiplantae; phylum Streptophyta; class Magnoliopsida; order Fabales; family Fabaceae; genus Vicia; species Vicia faba. Next base: position 315,296,041 of record OX451735.1, read on the forward strand.
AACAATGGCTTCTGTTTCAACTGCCCCCAAGACTAGCGCACCAACTGAACAACTTGCTAAACCCAAGGTCTTTGTAACTGCTCCGGTAGTGAACGCTACAGGGAAACGAAGGGTCCCTGAACCATCTGACATCTCCGTTCGTGATGCTTACTCGCGTCACTTGATGATTCCGGTTGGATACTCCAACCAAATCTTCGCAATGGCTGGACCCATGAACCCGAGCATCTCTGAAGCTCTAAAGATCAAGAGCTATTTCCCCATCGTCGAGAAACTTAAGCCAGTAGCATGCGCCAAGAAGGACGCAGAAGACAACGAAGACCCTACACACGAGAAGATTGACCTTCGTTTCTTCAACAGAAGTGTTAGAGTCTTCAGGTCCTGCCCTAATCTCACCCAGGACTATGTTGCTTGGCTAACAAAGCTGGAAAAACATCAAACTCCAGTCTGGAAGGAAATGGGAATCTTTGACCTAGTAATGCTGTCGAAGACAGGTTTAAACTACTCCCCAGAGATGCTTATAGCTTCGATGCTTTTCTGGGATAACTCTCACTTCACCTTTCACCTTCCATGTGGGATGTTAACTCCCACACTCTTCGACGTAGCAGCCATCACTGGCCTTCGACCAACCGGAGATTACTTCGACCCGGAAGAGATGTCGGAGGACCAAATTGGCTTTTCTGAGACGAAGCCAACATTCACTACCTTTATCAACCATTTTCACGACAAGTCGACGGATACAGTGTCGGATGTCGAACACATAGCGTTTCTAGCCTTATGGCTAACTCGCTTCGTGTTTTGTTCGAAGTCTCTGCAAGTGACCAAAAAGATGGTCACTCTGGCCACCCAACTGCATCACCGCCAGAACATCTGTTTGGCAGAACTAATTCTGGCCAGTCTTTATGACTCCATCAGCAATGGGGTCACTCTCTTGAAACATGTCGAAGATAGGAACAGTTTGCTACTCGCTGGGCCTTTCTGGCTACTTCAACTGTGGCTTAATGCCACTTTCGAGTCTTTCATACCCAAGAAGACTCAGATAAATGAACAAGCCCCAGCGATAGCTAATAGACGTATCGAAGGAATTAGGCTGGCTCTACTGACACCTGTAGAAGATGGGCTAGAGTTCCAACAAACCTTCACTAACTTCGTGCTGATGTTCGCTCGAAGGAAGGAATTCGTTTCAACTATGGCTCCATTTGCTCAACGAAAGGTGGGGCCAGCATGGTTTACGAGGCCACATCCAAAGGAGTCGAGTGGTCCCAATGTCGATGAGCACACTATACTTTGGGAGGCGTTCCTGACACCCAGGATCATGCCTCTTCGATTTAAAAGTTCTAAGACTCATCTGAGTCTGCTTGCCTATCAACCCAATCTGGTGTCTCGCCAGTTTGGTATCATCCAAACCCTGCCTTCTCCCATTTTCCCAAGAGAGAAGTCAATGTTGTACTTCTGCAACGATTATACAGAAGAAGCTGCTACCAAGCATATCGGAAGGTATGCTGGTCGAACAATCCTCTCGCTGTTCAACTACCAGCTTAACTTCCTTTGCTCACCATCTTTTGAAGAGTGGTGGAGAAGCTATTACGCTGAGTACTTCTTCGACGAGAAGGACTTCATATCAGAGTTGCAGAAGTCTTTTGTCCTTGTGTTGGACAAAGTAAAGAAATGTAAGTTCATACTCTCACATTACTTTTTATCTTTCTCTTCGACTGTTAGCTTGTTAACTTTCCTTTTCGCTTCCAGTTGTTCGAAAACCCTTGGCCAAGAAGGCTACAGGAGGCCCACAAGGAGGGGTCCCTTCGACGAAACCTCCACCGCCGGCGAAGACTATAGCGCCGGCGAAGACAACAGGCAACCAACAGGGGGAAGGCTCTTCGAGGAGGCCTCCTGCATCGGTAACCAGATTTTCTTCATTTTCATTCTGGCTTTCGATTTTTTATTTTCGACGTAATTATTCAATCGAATTCCTATTGGTTTTCCAGGCCCCTTCGCCCAAGAAAAGGGCAGCATTGGTGATCGAATCGGGGAGTGATGACGAAAGTGATTCCCCTCCCTCTCCCTTAAAGAGGCGAAGGTTAACGAAGGACGCTTCTGTTCCTACTCCAGCTCCTGAAGGCCGAACCGTCAGAATAAAGGTTGGCGTGAGGAAGCCTAGGCCACCTGCAGTGGTCATCGAAGAACCAACTGAGGAGGAACTGAACGCTCTAGTTACCCAGCCTGTCGAAAGTGATAATTCCAGCCCTGGGGCTGAAGTCAATCCACAGGTAATCTATTGGACCCTTCTTATAACTTAGGCATAAATACCAGTATTTGATTATGTCTCTTTCGACATCTGAAGATTTGTCTTCTTCCTCTTTTTCAGGACACTACTGGAAGTTCCCCACCAAGGACTTCAGAAACTCTGGAATCTGCTGACCTTAGCAGGCCTCAGGTGCAAGATTTGGGCAATGACGAAGCCCACACTGAGCATGAGGCCAATGCTGAAACAGTGGAGAAGACAACTGAAGAACCTATGGCGGAGGAAACACAGCCAGAAACGGTTCCTGTGGTGGTCTTGTCGTCAGAAGAGAATCCTGAAGGAAGAGACCAAGGCAATGGCGAAGAGAATCAAGATGCTGTTGACGAAGAGCATGAAGGTGGTACTGGCGAAGAACACCAGGATGACGTCAGCGAAGAGCCACAAAATGACGCTGGCGAAAGACCCCAAGGTGATGTCAACGAAGAACCACATGTCGACGCTAGTACCGCCTCAGTTCAAGTCGAAGAGCAACCAAACGAGGCACTCAGCATTCAACAGCCTCCAGTCCAAGATAATACTGTGGCAAAGGTCACCTCCTCAAAGCATAGGTCGAAAGAAGATTTGGAAATCTTGAAACAAACTGACCCTGTCAGCTACCTCAATGCAATCGTCGAGAGTAAGAGTTCTTCCGACACCAGTCAGGAAATTCCTACTCTGTCGGGGAAATCTACTGAGACTTCTCCTCTTGATGATGCGTTGGCGAAGGTCAAGGCCCAGTTCTTCAAGAGAGATTTAATGAAGGCTTTAGAGGGGGACCCCACTGCTCCATCTTGCTTAAAAGAGGTTTTGAATGCTGTTGATTTCGATGCTGTAGCCCCAGAAATCTCAGACTTAATCATGGAATTACATTCTATGATTGACCAAGTCTCAGCGGATTACCGGCGCCAACGAACTTTTAACAGTCAGCTCGAAACGCTGCATGGCAAGAGCTTATCTGCGTGGACTGCTGTCTCAAGTTCGACTTCTCGAATTGCCGAGTTGTCGAAACAGAAAGCGTCTGCACAGGAAAGGTTCGATGCTATTGAGCGAGAGAATGTCTCCTTCCGAGCACAAATTGCAGAGATAGAGGCGAAGATAAACGCCAACACTGTGCTCCAGGAGGAAATTCTTTCGACCATCCCAGACGCTGAGAGCCAGACTGAGATCAAGCAAGGCCTGGAGTTCGCTGAGAGGGCCCAAAGCCTCGACGCTCAAATTGCCAAACTGGAGCAAGAAAAATCTTGGTGCAAGAAAAGGTTGGATTTGCAGCATGCCAAGTATCTTCGACTGAAGAATTCTCTTTCTTTTTGATTCTCTTTTGTAACCATCTTCTGTAATCGCTTTCGACAACAATTGCCATTTTGGCAGAAATTAATAAAATTTCCATTTTGGCATTTTTATGGTTAATTTAGTTTATTATTTTATTTTTATCTCTTGAAGTATAGGCTTATATTTTTTCAAATATTTACCATTTACTCTCAAGAGCCTTTTATCACCACTTATCTCTTCGACTTCATAGGCTCCACCAGAAAAAGTTTGGATAACTCTGAAGGGTCCTTCCCATTTGGGTGACCATTTCCCCATGCTTCGATCCCGTCGATCCATGGGAAGAATTACCTTCCAAACTAAATCTTCAGGCAAAAACACCTTAGGTTTTACCTTTCTATTATAAGAGTCTTCGACTCTTTTCTTCTGAAGCCTGAGTAAGTCGAGAGCATGTAATCTCTCTTCGTCTAAATCCACCAATTCATCTAACATCATATTCCAATAAACCTCAGAAGGAATATCATAATGCCTCTGAACTCTTGCAGATTGAAGACAAATTTCTGCTGGCAATACTGCATCATGGCCAAAAGTTAGCCTATATGGTGTTGTACCAGTGGCTTCTTTTGGGGACGTTCGACAAGCCCATAAAATCTGGTCTAACGTCTTATGCCAATTCTTTGGTTTCTTCCCAACATGTTTCTTTATCAAGCCAATTACCACTTTGTTAGCTGCTTCGACTTGACCATTCGCCTGTGCATAGTAAGGCGTGGATGTTAGGAGTTTGAAACCTGTTTCCTGAGCAAATTCCTGCATCTTTCGACCAGTGAAAACTGAACCTTGATCAGTTGTTATTGTCTCAGGGATTCCATACCTAAATATAATGTTCTTTTGAATAAATTCAATGACATTTTCTTGGTCTACATTGACTAAAGGGACAGCTTCGATCCACTTAGTAAAATAATCAATGCCTACCAATATGTATTTCTGACTCTTTGATGATGCTGGTCGAATCTCTCCAATAAGATCCAACGCCCACCCTCGAAAGGGCCAAGGCTTCACTATCGAGTGAAGTTCGCTTGCTGGTACATGCTGGATGCCTGTATGAACTTGACACTCTTGGCAACCTTTGGCGAACTCAACACAATCTTTCAGCATAGTGGGCCAATATAGTCCTTGTCGAAACAACAACCATTTCATCTTATGGCCTGCTTGGTGAGCCCCACATGCCCCAGCATGTGTAGTCGAAAGGGCTATGTATGCTTCAGTTTCACTTAAACATTTCAGCAACACCCCTTCAGGCGTCTTCTTGAATAACTCATTACCCATGAGTACAAAACTCAACGCCCTGTATTTTGTTTTTCGTTCTGTCGGAGCTCCTGGATTTTGAAGATAGTCCACAATGGGTTTCCTCCAATCCTGGTCTGACAAATTATCAATGAACGAAATCTCGAAGTTTGAGTGATCAGCATATCCTAACCTTGTTGATTCCAAGTCTGTTGGTGATAGACAAGTTGCTCTTATCTTCTCTCGAACTTCGATTGCTCTTTGTAATCTCGTTTTTGAAATTTTATACCCAGATGCAATCTGTGCCAAGTCATTGGCTATTTGATTTTCGACTCTGGGTATGTGTCGAATATTGACACTTTCAAATTGTTTCAATAAACGATTTGCTATCACAAAGTACATAATGAGATTTTCTCTTATGCATTTATACTCTTTTGTGACTTGCTTGATGACTAACTCTGAATCTCCCATTATTTCGACTCGAGTTGCCCCCAATTCCAACAATATTTCAAGGCCAGTAATTAGAGCTTCATACTCAGCCTCATTGTTCGAACAAGAACCTTCGATTTGGTACTTGAATGTTGTTGGAATTTTATTTGGAGAAATAAGCAAGACTCCTACTCCTGTTCCATTTTTATGGCTGGAACCATCGAAGTAGAATTTCCAAGGTTCTATCTCCACATAGTTAATATCCTCGACTTGAATAGAGTGGTCGACTATGAAGTCTGCAACCACTTGTCCTTTTACTGCCTTAAGAGGCATAAAGGTCAAGGAGTATTCAGTCAATGCTAATGCCCACTTGCCAATTCGACTATGCAAGATAGGTTTCGACAACATATATTTGAAAACATCAAAATGAGACGAAACATAAACATCAACTGGTTTTATATATTGTTTGAGTTTTGTACAAGAGAAATACAGACATAGACACAATTTTTCAACTTCGCTATATCTAGTTTCTGCATCATTCAAAACTCGACTGAGATAATAAATGGGTCTTTCGACTCCATTCTCATCCTCTTGGGCTAACATACTTCCCAGAGTTTTGTCAGATGCAGCTATGTACAATCTCATACTCCTATTGCTACAAGGAGGCACCAAAATAGGTGGCTTAGTGAGGTACCCTTTGATTTTGTCGAAGGCTTCTTGTTGCTCTTGCCCCCATTCGAACCCCTCCTTATTCAGTCGAAGTAAGGGTGAAAAGGCCTGAGCTTTCCCACTTAGGTTAGATATAAACCTTCTCAAGAAATTTATCTTGCCTAAGAGGGATTGCAATTCCTTCTTATTCGATGGCGCTTTCGCTTCTAAAATTGCCTTCGTCTTGTTCTGATTTATTTCGATTCCTTTCTTGTGGACAACGAAGCCCAGGAAATCTCCAGCTTTTACACAGAACGCACACTTCAAAGGGTTCATCTTCAGACCATGTTCTCTCATTCTTTCGAATGATTGTCGAAGGTGGTCAATGTGACTCTTCCTGGAAACAGATTTTATAACAATATCATCAATATAAACTTGCATAAACGTGTTAATAAAATCATGGAAGATAGTATTCATTGCGCGCTGGTACGTTGCCCCAGCGTTCTTTAGGCCAAAAGGCATCACTACCCATTCGTAAGTGCCTAAGGCCCCAGGGCATCGAAAAGCTGTTTTCGACACATCCTCTTCAGCAATGAAAATTTGATTATATCCTGAATAACCATCGAGCATACTCAGGTATTCGTAGCCAGCGGCAGAATCGACTAGCATTTCCGCCACAGGCATAGGATATTCATCTTTGGGGGTGGCAGCATTCAGATCTCTGAAATCTATGCACACCCTTAATGTGCCATTTTTCTTAATTACTGGCACAATATTTGCAATCCATTCGACATACCTTGTAACGCGGATGAATTTGCATTTCAGAAGTCTTTCGACCTCCGTTTTGATCTTCGACAAAATTTCTGGAGCGAAGCGTCTTGGATTTTGCTTGACTGGCTTCTTTCCAGGTTTGATTGGCAACTGAAGTTCTACCAATCCTCTGTCGAGACCAGGCATTTCGTCATAATCCCATGCAAAACAGTCTTTAAACTCTTTCAGCAATTGGATTACCTCCAACCTAAGTTCTGGATCAATTTTGGCGCTGATGTAAGTTGGCCTATTCTCTGATCCTTCGCCCAAGTTGATTTCTTCTAAAGGGTCTTGTGCTAACATCTTAATGTTGTTCGCCAAGGGATCCTTTTCGAAGCCCAAAGGCTCATCGTCATAGATCGCGTCGAGCCTCTGTTCCTGCATTTCGTCTGGCATGATGTCAGGGGGTCTTGGATCGAAATCCTTTCCTGGGCCAACAACAGATAATTGTTGATCATTGGCCTGTGTGGCCATGTACTTTACTTCGGCTTCGAGAGCCGTTATCATCTTGGTTTCAGCCACATAGGCCGAAATTCGCTTCAGAGATTGTGACTCAGTCATTATCACTGAATTCACTTCCCCAACCAGTTGGTTGGATACCAGTTAGCCCACTGAATTCTATGTGGGACAAGTCTTCTCTGTCCCATTGGAAACCATGCTCAGGATGCAGGTATAGGGAACAAAAGGTGTTTGGCGCTGGCGCCATGTCGAAGTCAGGAGTTGGACATGGCCCTATGTGAGCCAAGTTTTTGTCGAAATCTGTTACACCCAAGTGGTTTACTTCGCCAAGGTAGTAACTCTGATCAGCCTCTATGTTTTCGACCAACCCATCTGGGCGCCATAGGAGCAGTCTTTGATGCATCGATGAAGGCACAGCACCTACACCATGTATCCACTCACGGCCTAACAAAAGGTTGTAGTTAGGTTTGGCCGAAATGACCATGAACATTGTTGGTCGAAGGATCGACCCAACTTTTATGTCGAGCTGGATCACTCCCATGGTGGTCCCAATGCCTCCCTCATAGTTGGACAGGACCATATTGTGAGGTTTTATTTCTTCATCCCTTTTGCCAATCTTTATTAGCACAGAATGAGGGATAATATTGATAGTGGCCCCACAGTCGACCAATATTTTGTTCACAGTGGTCTCTTCGAGCTTAGCCCTTATGAACAAAGGTTTGAGGTGATTCTTCATCGCCTCTGTGGGTGGCTCGAAGAAGCCATTTTGTTCTTCTGTAGTGCCATTGTCCATGACAAAATAGCACACTGGCCTGTGTCTGGCCATTTCTTGTTCCACCTCCCAGTCATTGGCTTCGACTTCTACCTGTCGATTGAATTCCCTGGGTAGCATTGAAACAACATTCACCATTATATCCAAAGTATCGTCGGACTCAGCATCATCTTCGTCTTCGACTTCGCTCTGGTTAGGCCAAACTAGCCTGTTGGTAACTGGTTCTCTTTCAAGAGGCTTTCTTTGTTTCCTTTGAGGCACATTCGAACTAGTTTCAGCCTTAGGTTCGTTGGCAGCCTCTCTTTCAGCTTTTCGCCTTCTTTGATACCTCCTCCATTGGGATCTCGACATAGGATTTTTTCCCTTGTAGTTGCTGGACACTTGAGCAACCTTGGGTGCAGCAACTTGAGGATCTTTCTTCTGAATCAAAGAGGAACCTCTTGGCACTTCGAAAGAATGCCATTTTTCTTCGCTTGGCCTTTTCCGGCCAGATGTTTTGTACCAAGTATCTACTGGTACATTTGTTGGAGGCCTAAAAGTCAAAGGCCTCTTGTCTTGATTAGAACCCCTTCTGGGATCATGTCGAAGGTCAGAATTCTCCCTTCTCTTGTTCGCTGCTCTCACGCCTTGTATGTGCTCAGCAGCTTTTTTATCAAAGATAGAACTGCATCTTGGACACAGCATAACCTCTGATTTCTTCTTTTGGCATCTTTGTAAAAAATCTGCCAAGTTTTCGTTTTCCCTAGGGAAAGCCGTTTTATTTGCCTGCTCTTGCCTTATGGCTTCTTCTGAAGTTTTAGGGTCAGAAAGTTCAACCATGTTGATATTCATTGTATCCTTAGTAGCAAGAGTGAGTTGTTTCATTTGTGTCTCCAGATTCTCCGTCTGGCCTTGTACAGTGGCCAATTGGGAACTGGGCTTTGGTCCAGTTTTTTGTGCTTCAGCAGTCTTCGACTTTGGATCTTCGACCGCTTTCTGGACAGCCTCAATTGTCTTCCTGGATAAGTTTCCAGAAAAACTGCCAAAGATTGGCATGTTGATGTGGTCCTTAGAGACTTCGACCATGTTAATGCCTGGCTTCTTCGACTGGATCTTGGTAGCCTCTATCATGTTCACCTCAGAGGGTTCTGCATAGTGGGCTTCAGCCTTCATTGGATTGGAGTCGACAGCCATGGGGGATTTGTCAGCAAACTTTAATCTCCCTTCCTCAATAGCGTCTTGCACAAGATTCCTGAAAAGAAAACATTGAGAAGTTTTATGGCCCAGAAAATTATGATATTTGCAAAAACCTCTCTTCTTTCTTTGATCAAGAGGAGGCACTTTTACCCCAGGGGGTACTATCATTTGGCCATCTTTAACTAGCAAGTCGAATATTTCATCACATTTTGTGATGTCAAAACTATAAGTCTTTTTTGGGAACCTATCGTTGGTCTTGTCTGGACCAATGGGATTTTTCCCATTTGAGGGGACTAATTGTTTACAAGAGTATGGAGGCCCTTGTTTTAGTTCTGCTAAGTCGACTTCTCCTTCTTCGACAGCTAAAGTATCGTCGAAGGATTCTAGATCTTCGTCATCCATCTCAACGTACGCTATTCTTTCTCTCTTGTGAGTTTTTGTTGCCTTAGCTTTTTCAGCTTTAAGGCGTTCGACTTGTCGAACTCTATCGGCCAGTTGGGCCATGTCTCTTAGGTACTGGGTATCTAGCTTCTTCCTAATGGAATAGTCTAAACCGCCTGCGGCCATTTCGACCAGCTCATGTTCTGGCACTTGTGTGAAACATCTCGCCTTAAGCAACCTGAACCTATTCAGATATTCGTCTATAGGTTCAGTGAAACGTCTCTTCACACTCGCCAGTTCTTTCAGGCTTATCTTGGTTTGCCCCATATAGAATTGTTCGTGGAACAATCTTTCCAATTGGGTCCAATGGTGGATCGAATTGGGGGGTAGAGTTGTAAACCAAGTAAAAGCGTTCTTGGTTAAGGAACTTGGGAAGTATTTGATCCTTAGGTTTTCATTATTTGAAATGTCTCCTGCTTCGATCAAATACCTAGCCACATGTTCGACAGTAGATTCTGTCGTGTCCCCAGAGAACTTAGTAAATTTGGGGACTTTGGTTCTAGGGGGTAAGTCAGTTTGTAACACATATTCTGACAAAGGAGAAGTAAAGTTGGGCCTTCGAAAGCCCATGTTCATCCCATTCTGAGTCATGATCCTTTCGATCATGGTTGCCAGATTATTTTCCAAACCCATGTTTTGGTGTTGGATATGCTGAACCACTTCGTCAGCATTTTGGTTTCTGTTAACTAACCTTACCTCTGGGGCTATTACCCTAGGTTCTTCGACAGGTTGTTCAACAGGCTGTTGAACCTGGTTAATGGTGGTTTCTTCCTCTACAAATATCCCCTGATTTCCTCTTATTTGCGCCCTTTGGGGCTGTCGAATAGGTGGGGGTACTCCAAAGAAGTCAGCCAAACGCGTCATTTGCGCTGTAACTTGCTGATTCGACTGAGTAGTATTTTGTATTAGAGGATTTAGCACTGTACTCAAAGTTTGTGCCAACATTTGCACCATATCATGGTTGCTTTCGTCCATCTGTTGCCTCAAGACTGCTGTCGAGGCATTTGTAAGGCCATGGGCTACTTGGGACGTTCCTCCTAAGAGTTGGGTCCTATTTCTATTCGCCATGCCTACTCCGGAGCCTTGGAGTGGCGAAGTGGCACTCACGAAAGGGTCTGAATAAGTGGACGCAGCATTCGTCAGGCTTGCCAATTCAGAAGTTGGCATACCATAGAATGGAATAAATCCTGGGGGAACCACTGGCCTTGGGCCAGTATTTCCCCTTGGAGGGGGGGTTCCCAAAGGCATTCTGGGGCCTGTTAACGAAGTTATTGGCCCCGTAGTTGTGACTGACACTGCTGGCATCGAACCAACATTCGTCGCTTCACTAACGGTCATATTAACCGTTGCTCCCACACTTGGTGGTGGAATTTCATTATTGTTTGGCGGATTCGCCATCTCTTCCCTTCTTCTGGCAGTATTGCTATCGTTGGTGTATATTCTACCACTCCTCAATAACATACAACTCGAAAAGATGAGATTTTTTCAACAATCAACACACAGTCCCATCAGGTGTGCCAATTTGTTTACCTTGGGATTTGGTAAACAACCGCTGATCCTCCAAATGGTTACTTATTTGGTTACTCGCAGGATCGATCAGATTGATCCTATGGACATAGGTTGATTTTGAAGTTTAATTAATGTGGATAAGGCTTTAAGTAAATTGTTTAAAGTAAATTGCATAAAGGAAAAGGCTTGGTAAAATAAACAAGGCTTGAATGTAAAGGTTCGACAGGAATCTTAAAGGGAAAAAGCATGTAAAATACTGGAAAAGTAAATGACTTGAATTGATAAAATTGGTGTTTCACACATACATTTCTCAACAATTCGTTCGCTCACACTGGGTACTTGAATCTAAATGAGTGACTATGTATCTATTGTGAACACACGCGAGAAACTACACGTCTACTCCTATTTATACAAAAACATTCCAAGTAACCGTCGGGCAGTTACACTGCTTCGAGATCAAGCCACTTGTCACGCTCTCCATGCTCGACGCTCCAGATCCTTGCACGTTCGCACGTAGTAACTGCTGGAAACCGTTTTCCCTCCAAAGCTTTGAATTTCAAACCGCTCCACTCTGGACCATCGAACACGTTCGTCAAGAGACGTCTTCGACGAAAACTCCTTCGACGTCGAAAGCAATCAGCCTTCTTCCTTGGAAGAAATCTTCTAAGTATTTTGTCATCTTTCGACAGGCACTTCGACAGGCTTAGCCAGTCGAAAGCATCTTTCAGCTTTTCATGGCTGCCATCAATCAAAACAAAGGTGTCGAATTTAGGAGCCAACACATAGTATTGAGTCGCATTATATGATTGCATAAAGAAGTTGTGTACTGATGCGGTAAATGTGTATATTGTTGGTATTTTGTTGCGATTATTGTTGTTTATACGATGATAAGTGGTGATGTTATGTGATCTAATTTAATATATTATTTATCATACATTTTATTATATTGTTAGATATCTCACCCCTTATGTTTGAATGTTACCCTTATGTTGGTAATATGTAGGCAATCCAGAGTGAAGGTGGTTTACCTTCAGTAGTTCAAGTCGGTGTCATTGCTCTAATACGTAACACTCGGGGGGATGCACGCTTGTTGCTTTTAGTTATTGATTATTTCAGTTGTTGAACTTTAATTTGTTTGTTGCTAAGTATGCATTATTTTGAAGTTGTTGTAATTGTTGGACAAAGATGTTATTATGATTCTGCTGCATAGATGTTCAAGTTGTTGAATTAAGAGATTAAATTATTATGTTGATAGTTCATTCGAAGTTTTAAAGTGTTATGTATCCACGTTGAATGCAATGTGTTTCTGGAGTTGAATTTGTGGCATGATTTAGTTGCACGAATTTTATGACTCTGATTTACATTTATAATTGCCGGGTAGAACTGGAGTGTTACAAAGTTGGCATCAGAGCCTGGTTGGTCCGTATGACCTTGTTGTCGAGTCGTAGTTGTCTAACAATCGAGTATTATTAATTTGAGTTCTAACCGTTGTTTATGTTGTAGTAATAAGTTGAGATGGTTGGAAGGAATGATGTTGCACTTGTTGCTGCTTTAGAAGCAATGACGCATGTGATGGAGAATCAGCCAAATGCCGACGGGAATGCTGGATCTCGTAATTTGGAGACTTCCCAGAGAGAGAATCCACCTACCTTCAAGGGAAATTATGATCCTGACAGAGCATTGGATTGGTTGAAAGAGATTGAGAGAATATTCCGTGTGATGGACTACACTCCAGTGCAGAAGGTTCGATATGGTACTCATATTCTAACAGTTGAGGCTGATGACTGGTGGCTAGAGACTTGTCAGAGATTGGAAGCTGCAGGTGAAAATGTCACTTGGGCTGTGTTCCGTAGGGAATTTCTGAGGAAGTACTTTCCTGAAGATGTTCGTGGTAAGAAAGAGATTGAATTCCTTGAGTTGAAGCAAGGGAATATGTCGGTTGTTGAGTATGCTGCAAAGTTTTATGAGTTGGCTAAGTTTAATCCGCACTACGGTGAGGCAGATGCTGAGTTTTCGAAGTGCATCAAGTTTGAGAACGGGTTGCGCCCAGAGAACAAGAAGGCATTTGTGTTGTACCACAAAATTTTCCCTCCCATTTCCTCAACATTTTCTCATCACAAGACCTTTGAAGATCAAGATCCAGCTAGGGTTTCCTCTGCTCAAGACTTCTCCTTGCACTGTGGACTCAAATTAGGGTTTGTGTTTGCCCAAGGATGTTTTGACCTAAAATTCCTAAGATGACTTTCATGCTTCATGTTGGACTCCCAAGTTTACCCATGCCAAGTTTCAAGTCTTGATTCCAAGTTTTGCCCAGTCAATTGGACAGTTGACCTAGAAATCAGCTGTATTAGGGAAAAAGTCAACTGTGGCCAATTGACAGTCAAACCTCATGATTTTTGACCCACATCAACATATTGAACTCATATGGACCATTTGATCAAGTTTGGATCATAATTCCACAAGAAATTTGATCAGATCACCAAAAGGGCAAAATGGTCATTTTTAGGGTTTTGACTGTACAAAGGCAATTTTTGACTGTTTGACCTAGCCATTGGCAAATCAAGCTCACATATGGACTCAAGGACTCAATGAAATGGTCTTGACACATTCATCAAGCTCAAAAGACCCCAAGTACACAAGATTGACAGTTGAATTTCCCAGTCAATTGATCAATTTTGACTGTACACTGAAAAGTCAAACTTTGACTTTTTGGTCAAAATCAAGAGTCAAGATTCATTTTTCATCAAAACATGCCAAATCATGAAACTTGTTCACCAAGAAATCACAAAATGCAAATTAGGGTTAGAAAATGGAATTTTTCATAACTTAGAATTTTTCTAAGTTATGAAAAACCCTAATTTTTTCCCAACTTTGCCCCATCTTTTCACCAAGATCCATTTGGATTCAAACAAAAGTCAAAACATGAAAGTTGTAGCTTGTTGCATAATCTACAACTTTGATTCACAAAGTTTTCTCATTTGAAGCTTGTATCTCAAGTTACAATTTTTTGAATAAGGGCACTAAACCATTTTTAACTTAGTGAAATTTTAACCTATTTTGACAAGGTTTTCTACCCCACTTCAAGGCCATTTTTCATACCCTTCCACTTGGAATTTCAACTTGCATTTCAAATATGGATTGTAGTACACATTCCAAGCTTTCCAAAATGTCCAAGAACTTCTCAAACAACCTCATAACTTGAGAGATTCGAATTTCACAAGTTGGCAAAAATTCACTTTTGTTCTTAACCAAGACATGTTCATAATCTTGCAAATTTGAACTCAGCATGCTTTAGGCTTGATTACAGGTCCTTGAACCATTCCATACTCAATAATTTAATGCATATTCAATGTGTTAAAGTGTTGTTCTTTGAGTGCAAGCATTGTATGCAAGTTTAATCCTAAACTAGATAAAGTGCTTTATCCATTTTTGTAAAAAGCTAGCTTTATGTCAAATTGAAATCCAAGCAGGTACAAGCAAAATCCTTTTGGCACAAGATTATGGACAAATTTCTCTGATCAAGAGAGGCTTTGCTGCAGGATTAGAGGTCCCCTACTGACCTAAAACATCAAGTGGCGTTTTGTTGCTTAACATAGAAGAAAAGTGCATAACTTGTAAAAACTCTCTCTTCAGCATAGAAACACAAAAAAGAAGTGATCAAACACCTTACACATAACATATCCAAGCTTTGGCACGAGTCCTTGACCTCTCAAGCACCCTCCATCTCAGAATCATCCTCAAACTGCAAAAACAGAGTTGCCTCTGCAGTTTGAGTGCCAACTCCCATTTCCCTCGAGCATTCTTACCAAAATCAATCCATACACATTCCCTAGTATATATGCAAGCTAACCATGACCTAAAATCTGACCTGTAATCCCTCTAACAGTTTCCACCATTTTCATTTTTTCCTTTTGCAGTTGAAGTTCTATAGCTTGACACAAGAAGTTTCAAGACAAAGTAAGCATTGAAAAAGTATCCCTGGACCTCAAGGAAGCTTTTCCAATCATTACCCTGCACTAGAAGTTCCTCATTCTCCAGATAGAAGTTCAACTGCACAGGTAAAACTTTGAACTCGTATCTCTCTTATCATGCATCTTTAGTCTTAAGTTTGTGAAGAAACAAGGTTCTACTCATAGCCCTGAACATGTACATATCTTTACATTTCATTTCTTTTGCCTGAGTAGAGAGAATTTGGAGTTTGAAAATGGCAGAAAAACTAGGTTAGGATTTGGGGGAGGAGAAATTCTCCCTCATTTTAGAGAGTTAGGGCAAGTTCCATACATGGTTAGAATCGTCTCTTCATGCTGAACATTTGTTGTGTTATGAGTTTTTGCTAAAAAGCCAGGAATCGAGAGTTGGACATTGAAGAACAGGGGCGCGCGTTTTTTTCAAATGTTTGTGCTGGAGGTTGAAGACAGTGGCATTGGGATGGGCTTGTGTGTTTTTTCATATTCACACCACATATTTGCTATTACACCCCCTGGGCCCATTTGCTTTATTTTTATTCTTTTTTGACTTTTTCTTTTTTGATTGACTTTGTTTATTTTTTCTTATGACATTAAAAAAATAAAAATATTTTTTCCATCATTTTTTGAATATATGGCATATTTATTTGATTTATTTCTTTTGTTTGTATATAAATATTATATATATACTATTATTAGAATAAATAGAAAAATAGTGTAAATACATTTTTTATTTTTATTTACCTTCTGAAAATATTTCACATAAAAATACTTTTTTTTATTTATTTTGTTAAAATATTAAATATATATTATTTTGTGTATAATACATATTTAAGACTTAATATATATATATATATATATATATATATATATATATATATATATATATATATATATATATATATATATATATATATATATATATATATATATATATATATATATATATATATATATATATATATATATATATATATATATATATATATATATATATATATATTAAGTCTTAAATATGTATTATACACAAAATAATATATATTTAATATTTTAACAAAATAAATAAAAAAAAGTATTTTTATGTGAAATATTTTCAGAAGGTAAATAAAAATAAAAAATGTATTTACACTATTTTTCTATTTATTCTAATAATAGTATATATATAATATTTATATACAAACAAAAGAAATAAATCAAATAAATATGCCATATATTCAAAAAATGATGGAAAAAATATTTTTATTTTTTTAATGTCATGAGAAAAAATAAACAAAGTCAATCAAAAAAGAAAAAGTCAAAAAAGAATAAAAATAAAGCAAATGGGCCCAGGGGGTGTAATAGCAAATATGTGGTGTGAATAAGAAAAAACACACAAGCCCAGCCCAATGCCACTGTCTTCAACCTCCAGCACAAACATTTGAAAAAAACGCGCGCCCCTGTTCTTCAATGTCCAACTCTCGATTCCTGGCTTTTTAGCAAAAACTCATAACACAACAAATGTTCAGCATGAAGAGACGATTCTAACCATGTATGGAACTTGCCCTAACTCTCTAAAATGAGGGAGAATTTCTCCTCCCCCAAATCCTAACCTAGTTTTTCTGCCATTTTCAAACTCCAAATTCTCTCTACTCAGGCAAAAGAAATGAAATGTAAAGATATGTACATGTTCAGGGCTATGAGTAGAACCTTGTTTCTTCACAAACTTAAGACTAAAGATGCATGATAAGAGAGATACGAGTTCAAAGTTTTACCTGTGCAGTTGAACTTCTATCTGGAGAATGAGGAACTTCTAGTGCAGGGTAATGATTGGAAAAGCTTCCTTGAGGTCCAGGGATACTTTTTCAATGCTTACTTTGTCTTGAAACTTCTTGTGTCAAGCTATAGAACTTCAACTGCAAAAGGAAAAAATGAAAATGGTGGAAACTGTTAGAGGGATTACAGGTCAGATTTTAGGTCATGGTTAGCTTGCATATATACTAGGGAATGTGTATGGATTGATTTTGGTAAGAATGCTCGAGGGAAATGGGAGTTGGCACTCAAACTGCAGAGGCAACTCTGTTTTTGCAGTTTGAGGATGATTCTGAGATGGAGGGTGCTTGAGAGGTCAAGGACTCGTGCCAAAGCTTGGATATGTTATGTGTAAGGTGTTTGATCACTTCTTTTTTGTGTTTCTATGCTGAAGAGAGAGTTTTTACAAGTTATGCACTTTTCTTCTATGTTAAGCAACAAAACGCCACTTGATGTTTTAGGTCAGTAGGGGACCTCTAATCCTGCAGCAAAGCCTCTCTTGATCAGAGCAATTTGTCCATAATCTTGTGCCAAAAGGATTTTGCTTGTACCTGCTTGGATTTCAATTTGACATAAAGCTAGCTTTTTACAAAAATGGATAAAGCACTTTATCTAGTTTAGGATTAAACTTGCATACAATGCTTGCACTCAAAGAACAACACTTTAACACATTGAATATGCATTAAATTATTGAGTATGGAATGGTTCAAGGACCTGTAATCAAGCCTAAAGCATGCTGAGTTCAAATTTGCAAGATTATGAACATGTCTTGGTTAAGAACAAAAGTGAATTTTTGCCAACTTGTGAAATTCGAATCTCTCAAGTTATGAGGTTGTTTGAGAATTTCTTGGACATTTTGGAAAGCTTGGAATGTGTAATACAATCCATATTTGAAATGCAAGTTGAAATTCCAAGTGGAAGGGTATGAAAAATGGCCTTGAAGTGGGGTAGAAAACCTTGTCAAAATAGGTTAAAATTTCACTAAGTTAAAAATGGTTTAGTGCCCTTATTCAAAACATTTTAACTTGAGATACAAGCTTCAAATGAGAAAACTTTGTGAATCAAAGTTGTAGATTATGCAACAAGCTACAACTTTCATGTTTTGACTTTTGTTTGAATCCAAATGGATCTTGGTGAAAAGATGGGGCAAAGTTGGGAAAAAATTAGGGTTTTTCATAACTTAGAAAAATTCTAAGTTATGAAAAATTCCATTTTCTAACCCTAATTTGCATTTGTGATTTCTTGGTGAACAAGTTTCATGATTTGGCATGTTTTGATGAAAAATGAATCTTGACTCTTGATTTTGACCAAAAAGTCAAAGTTTGACTTTTCAGTGTACAGTTAAAATTGATCAATTGACTGGGAAATTCAATTGTCAATCTTGTGTACTTGGGGTCTTTTGAGCTTGATGAATGTGTCAAGACCATTTCATTGAGTCCTTGAGTCCATATGTGAGCTTGATTTGCCAATGGCTAGGTCAAACAGTCAAAAATTGCCTTTGTACAGTCAAAACCCTAAAAATGACCATTTTGCCCTTTTGGTGATCTGATCAAATTTCTTGTGGAATTGTGATCCAAACTTGATCAAATGGTCCATATGAGTTCAATATGTTGATGTGGGTCAAAAATCATGAGGTTTGACTGTCAATTGGCCACAGTTGACTTTTTCCCTAATACAACTGATTTCTAGGTCAAATGTCCAATTGACTGGGCAAAACTTGGAATCAAGACTTGAAACTTGGCATGGGTAAACTTGGGAGTCCAACATGAAGCATGAAAGTCATCTTAGGCATTTTAGGTCAAAACATCCTTGGGCAAACACAAACCCTAATTTGAGTCCACAGTGCAAGGAGAAGTCTTGAGCAGAGGAAACCCTAGCTGGATCTTGATCTTCAAAGGTCTTGTGATGAGAAAATGTTGAGGAAATGGGAGGGCAAATTTTGGGGTACAACACAACTGCCTTCTTGTTCTCTGGGCGCAACCCGTTCTCAAACTTGATGCACTTCGAAAACTCAGCATCTGCCTCACCGTAGTGCGGATTAAACTTAGCCAACTCATAAAACTTTGTAGCATACTCAACAACCGACATATTCCCTTGCTTCAACTCAAGGAATTCAATCTCTTTCTTACCACGAACATCTTCAGGAAAGTACTTCCTCAGAAATTCCCTACGGAACACAGCCCAAGTGACATTTTCACCTGCAGCTTCCAATCTCTGACAAGTCTCTAGCCACCAGTCATCAGCCTCAACTGTTAGAATATGAGTACCATATCGAACCTTCTGCACTGGAGTGCAGTCCATCACACGGAAGATTCTCTCAATCTCTTTCAACCAATCCAATGCTCTGTCAGGATCATAATTTCCCTTGAAGGTAGGTGGATTCTCTCTCTGGGAAGTCTCCAAATTACGAGATCCAGCATTCCCGTCGGCATTTGGCTGATTCTCCATCACATGCGTCATTGCTTCTAAAGCAGCAACAAGTGCAACATCATTCCTTCCAACCATCTCAACTTATTACTACAACATAAACAACGGTTAGAACTCAAATTAATAATACTCGATTGTTAGACAACTACGACTCGACAACAAGGTCATACGGACCAACCAGGCTCTGATGCCAACTTTGTAACACTCCAGTTCTACCCGGCAATTATAAATGTAAATCAGAGTCATAAAATTCGTGCAACTAAATCATGCCACAAATTCAACTCCAGAAACACATTGCATTCAACGTGGATACATAACACTTTAAAACTTCGAATGAACTATCAACATAATAATTTAATCTCTTAATTCAACAACTTGAACATCTATGCAGCAGAATCATAATAACATCTTTGTCCAACAATTACAACAACTTCAAAATAATGCATACTTAGCAACAAACAAATTAAAGTTCAACAACTGAAATAATCAATAACTAAAAGCAACAAGCGTGCATCCCCCCGAGTGTTACGTATTAGAGCAATGACACCGACTTGAACTACTGAAGGTAAACCACCTTCACTCTGGATTGCCTACATATTACCAACATAAGGGTAACATTCAAACATAAGGGGTGAGATATCTAACAATATAATAAAATGTATGATAAATAATATATTAAATTAGATCACATAACATCACCACTTATCATCGTATAAACAACAATAATCGCAACAAAATACCAACAATATACACATTTACCGCATCAGTACACAACTTCTTTATGCAATCATATAATGCGACTCAATACTATGCAAATGCATGTCGTACCATTGGATCATAATACCCATCTCAAAATAATTGTCAATAAATAGAGGCATAAACAAGGCATAAGCCTTCATCTTAATATTCGCCAATACAAGCCATCTTAACGAGCATCAGCTCCATCTTGAAATGTAATGTATGCGACACAATCATGAATGTAATAACAACAACCATAATTAACAACATCTCAACACAACATCATCGTTGGCAGAAGCCTACATCTTAATAGCTTCCAATTATTAGAGGCACCTCAACATCATTCATCAATCATCATTCATCAACATAATCCATCAACATAATTCATCGTATAATTCATCAACATAATTTCATCAACATAATTCATCAACATAATTTTACAGCAACTCACCCATAACAATAATACAATGATAGATCGACAATATCGCAACGTTGGCCATAGGCCTACAACATGATATTTCCTATAATTAATTAATCATCTAAGGCTTACCTCTAGTTAACAGACCTCTACATATTATTAATTATGTAATACTATATCATTATCATCATTAATCTTACTGTTATGAACCAAACAATAATCTATAATCGTCTTATCCTCATCATTCTTCACAAAATCATCATAGAGATTAACGCGGGAAGCTAACTGTTGTACCCCAAAATTTTCCCTCTCATTTATCAAGCATTTTCTCACAAGATCTCCTTTGATTCAAGACTGCACAAGGGTTGATCAGCTCAAGACACCTCTTTAAGCACTGATGACTGAAATTAGGGTTTGAGATTGCAAAAAGATAATTGAACTTTTAATGCCTTATTTGAATTTCATGGATAATTATGGACCCCCAAGATTACTCATGCCAAGTTTCAAGTCTTGGATCACATTTTTACCCAGTCAATTGAGCAGTTGACCAAAAATTTAGTTGTATTAGGGAAAAAAGTCAACTATTGTCAATTTACAGTCAAACTTCATAATGTTGGATCCATATAAACATTATGTACTCATATATGTCATTTGATCAAGTTTGGACCATAATTCCTCAAGAAATTTGATCAAATCATCAAAAGGAAAAATTGGTCAAAATTAGGGTTTTGACTAAGAAAGGGCAATTTCTGATTTTTGACCTAGCAAATGGTTAATTGGTTTGAGGTATGATCTTAAGAGTTCAATTGCATCATTTTTAACTAATGGTATGACTCAAAATATTGCTCAAGGTCATTTGATTGATAGTTGATTTTTAGTCAATTGAACAAAAGTCAACTATACACTGAAAACTCAAACTTTGACTTTTTGGTCAAAGATCAAGTGTCAAAGATCACAACTCATCAAAACATGTCAAAATATGAAACTTGTTCATCAAGAAATCAAAAGGTCATGATTTCATTTTGAAAATTCAAAGTTTCCAAACTTAGAAATTTTTCTAAGTGTAGAAAACTTCATATTTTTTCATAACTTTGAGCCAATTTTTCACAATGATGAAAGATGATTCAAAAGAAACTTTCAACCTGAAAGTTGTAGAGCTCCATGAGATTTAAAACATTGCTTCACACAACTACTACTATAAATTCTTGGATCTCAAGTTATTAATCCATGAATTCATGGTCATATAACTAAACACTTAATGAAAATTTTGTCCTAGTTTAGGCAGGATTTTGACCTAACTTCATGGCAAATTTTCATATAGTTCCAAGGGGAATTTTTAAAAGTGATTCAAAGAAGGGTTGTAAAGCACATTACAAGATTTCCAAAATGTCCAAGAACTCCTTGATATAATTCTTGAGCAAGGAGAATCTAAGAGAGGAAGTTAGGGTTTCAAACTGAAATTATAGGTCATTTTGTGATGAACACGAATTCAAATCTCAAGCCTATGATGCACAATATTGCTTTGTAGGCCTCTAAACCTCAAGATCTATCCCTAATCAGAAGATTACACTTGCTTTTGAGCTATTATCCATTTTATTTAAGCCTTATCCAAGATAATTTTCCATTAATGGCACAAAGGCACCATTGCCATTTACATAAAGCAAGCTTTATGCAAAGTCAACTTGCATTGAGCTTTGCACTTGTTCCTTCTGCACAAACTTCCTCTACAAAGTCAGATAAGTATGTTTAAAGTTGGTAACCACTCTACATGCTTGTACTTTCTACCTTGAAACTACATTCCTCACTTTTCTTCAAAATCAAGCAACCTAGCCATAACCTTATAACTCAGAAATTCCTTGTGCAAAACATCTCTAACCTTTTGCTTATAGATACACAAGTTGTTTTCAAGAAAACACAAGCATACACAAGCCCTAAAATGCACAAGAATTGAGAACTAAATCAAAAATCACCATTGTTTCACATTCTGACCAAAAACTTGAAACTCACATCTCCCTCGTGCGTTTTCAAGCCTTTTGGTTCCTAAAGCTTCCCTACATCAAATACTACTCATCACCATCCTCATTCCAGAACTGTAACAACATTTACCATAACCTCCATAACCAAAAAATAGAGGTTGCACATTGACTTTTCTAGACCATTTCAACCATCCATTGCTCAAGCTAATCATTGCATTAGCTTCCTGAGACCTCAAGGAAGCTAACATGATCATCACAATCACTTGAAACAAGCTCAAACTCAAAACACGATTTCCAGTTTTGAGGTAAGTTTTCTTAACTTTGAACTCTTCATACAAGCATCATTAATGGTTTATTTGTGAATAAGAAATGTAGATATCATTGCCCTGAAGCTAACCATATCCTTAGATTTCATTATTGTTGCTTGAGTAGTTAGAATTTTGAATATGAACCTCTAAAAATATTTACAGGTTCTTTGGTTGGAGGTTGAAGATGAAGTGTATTCATGACTCATTTTGTATTATATGTTTATCATTTCAGTTAAGTTAATGGATGTACAGCCACCCCAGCGGTAAGGCAGCGCACGTTATTGGTAGAGGTCATGGCTTCGAACCTCAGCGCTGCCTTTTGCATTTTTCTACTTTTTTTTGTCATTTTTCCTTTCAGGTAGCGCTTGGGCCAGCAAAACCTTGGGCCTGACTTTTTGTTTCCTAACATTACCCCCTGTTTCATTTCAGCACCCCCTCGCCCATTTTCTTTCTTTCATATTTTTATTTTCTTTATTATTATTATTATTATTATTATTATTATTATTATTATTATTATTATTATTATTATTATTATTATTATTAATATTATAGTTATTAGTATTATTATTAATATTATTTTTTATTTTTAGTAATAAAAACCCAAAAAATATTTTTTTTGTTATTTTTTTTACTTATTTATTTTATTTTTGTTTTATAAAAAAATCAAAAGAACAAAAACATTTCTTAAATAATTTTTTTTTCTTAATAATTAATATTTAGGTTTAATTATTATATTATATTATTTTCTTATAAATTAAAATCATTTTAGAACTTTAGACTTTTATTTGATTTAATTTAATTTATTAATTAAATTCACAAAAACCCTAAAAAAAACTTATTTTCTTTAATAAATTATTTTCTTTTATTAACTTAATCTTAATTTTCTTTTTAGTTAATTATTTTATTTTAGTTAACTAGGTCAAAAATCTTTTCATGAAAACCAAACAAAAATCACATTTCTTTTTACATTTACATTCTTGCATTTTTATTTATTCATTTTTGTACAATATTCAATATGGTTGTAATAATTATTTAGATTTAATTTTCTTGAAATTTCCCCATTTGTAAATTTGTACACCCCTCCCCTAAATGATGTAATAGCGTAGTAATTTTATTTTCCGCAATTTAATGCTTTATATACAAATGCTAGTAATTAGGGTTTGTATGGCAAGACATAAAACCAACAAATAGCAAACCCTAATCAAGACAAATCAAGCATGTAAACAATACCCTTGCACACATACATCCCTAGGGTAAATCCACTTTTGTTGCCTTATAAAATGGCCATATTATGCATGTTATCTTAGCAAAAACAAACAATATACAAGATCATAGTCCCTCGATGACGCTATCAAAGTTGCCTTTCAAAATGATCTTAGTCCTTAAACAAAATGCTAAGATATCTTACAACGTTGTTAATCATGGCTATACGATGACCTATGTCCGTTCCTTTTACACCCAAAGATAAGGTTACTTACCAAATCAATGGTAAGATAACAATGTCAAAGGAAAGAGAAAATAAACATGAAAGACTTTTGAGTAGGTAGTTTGTTCCAGTTGCTTGCTCAATTTCAAAACCAAAAACATCCTTTCTATTTTCAAAACAAACACCAACACTTTTAAAACATATTTCAAACTTGAAAACATCTTTCAAACTTGAAAACATTTTCAAAAGATCAACACTTTGTATACATTCTTACGAACGAGAATCATTACAAAGTTTGCCTAAACGATGACACCTTTTCAAAATACTTTCAAAAAACACATAAAGCACATTTTCAAACAAAAGCAAGTGATATAGAAAGTAACTAAGAGCCCATGGAAAACCATGGATGAAAATGGTGCTAATACCTTCCCTTTTCATAATCTACCCCCTGAACTCAAGAAAACATCTCAAAGGTCTTTCCTGTTCTTTTCAACCTTTCCTTTTGGATAAAAGAAAAGTCGGTGGCGACTATTGCTAAACCGCAACATTTGCGATCAAACGCAAAACAACCAAGTCAGTTCTCCCACCGCATTACAGAACTGGCGACTCTGCTGGGGAAATATTTTAAAAGTGGGGTTACCTTAGGGCTATATCATATTTATTTGCTTTTATTGTTTGACTTGTATGCTTTATATTTTGGTTCTTTGTTTGGGTTTGAATCCTCTACCCGGATTTGGGATACCTTATAGGTAAGTAGCAATACGTTGTGGAAATTGTGCAGGGTATACCGACATGGTCTAAGAAATAGCTATGTTAGTGTGACATATTTGTGGGTACCGGTATCCCTTGAGTAGTCAAGGAGAATACAGGGCCACCGAGTGATGTCATGAAGCACTAACTGACTTCTAGAATCTTTACTTGACCAACTTGGCCATTAGTATGTAGTGAGATGACCGGATTTGATGCAGTCCGATGTTGGTAGATACTCGATACTACACTCATTAAGGTTTGGTTTTTTGGGATATTTCGGTCGCTATTAAAGAGACTTGCGCTGAAACAATTCCCGAGGAAACAAACCAGTGATTTTGAGCTCTCTTAGAACCCGGTTACTATTGTTAGGACAAGTTTGATCCAACTAAACTTCAAGAGGGTACTTACCTATAAGACTCCATGCAAGCCTAAACCTAAGGAATTGTTTGTTTTGTTTGTATATATTTACTTGTACATAACATTATACTCATACTCACTAACCATTTTGCGAATTTTTGGATTTATCCTTGTTCTGTTTTGTAGGACATGGATTCTATTCGCAGAAAAACAATTCAAGTCAATCTTGTATGAATCCCTCCTCAACTTAAAGAGTTAGCATCAAGGGTTCCTTAAAACTCTCCATTTACCGAAATACATGGTCACCTTTTAAACTTGGTTACCTCCAACACTGGTGAGGACATGATGAAGGTGCTCTTCCAGTTCTTTAATCCTCTACACCAGTACTTCACATTTCCTGATTATCAACTTGTGCAAACTTTGGAAGAATTATCCCAACTCTTGAGGATTCCAATTTTCAATCAACTACCTTTCGACGGTACGAAAAGAGATCCAAAACCAGAAGAGATTGCTCAAGCCTTACACTTGCAACCATATGATGTCACAACTAATTTGGAAACAAGGAGTGGTGTCAAAGGTTTCTTAGCCAAGTTCTTGTTTGAGAAAGCCCAAAACTGTTGGAATTCCTTGAACTTGCAAGCTTTTGAGGAAATTGTGGCTCTCCTCATCTATGGGATGGTTTTGTTTCCAAATCCTGACCAACTCATAGATGTAAACACCGTCAAAATCTTCATGTCTCGCAACCCGGTGCCTACTTTGTTAGGAGACATCCTACATTCTTTTCACACTCGTACTATGAGGAAAAGAGGTATCCTTATGTGTTGTACTCCTCTTTTGGAAAGATGGTTTATTTCGGATCTTCCCCAATCTATATTGAAGAACGAGCAAGGTTCAAGGTGGTCACATAGGTTGATGACGCTAAAGCATTCAGATATTCATTGGTGTTCCCGATCTATGGAGAGTGTTACTATCGTCAACCGTTGTGGAGAATTCCATAATGTACCCCTACTTGGCATTAGAGGAGGTATCACCTACAACCCCTGCTTAGCCTTAATACAGTTTGGTTACGCCCGAAGGGATGGTCCACATGAGATGCTTATTCAAGGGTTGGTATTTGACTACGAGAATGACGATCAAGGTCATCGCCAGAGGTTTATCCGAGCTTGGAGGATGTTGAACAAGGTAGATAGCGAGAAATTGGGGTATAAGAATTCCATCCCTCTTGAGCCTTATCTCAAATGGGTACGAGCTCATGCTCAAAGTCTTATGATGCCTTACCCCTCTATTCTCCCAGTTATCATAGAGCCTGTTGTGGAGGGAGATGTCCCATACAATATCCTGCATCCTGACATGCCCACCTCTCTCGAGGACTTGCAAAGGGATTGGATACAACTTAAGGGGGAGCGAGACACTTTCGAGGCCAATTTCTACACCAGCAAGAAGAAGGCTCTGGAACTCACCAAGCAACTTCATGAGGAGCGGAGTCTGAACGCCTACATCGCACCAAAGAGGATGCGTTCAACTTTTTTATCTTAGAGTTTTTGTATTTCTTTATAAGCCCAAAGAGGCATGATGTAATCAAACTTTAATTTACTAATATAACATGTGTTCGTTTTTAGTCTAAAGCAAATATAAGTCTCTAATTTCCTTGAAATAATTGCATATGCATCTTCATTCATCATAACATAAGCATGTTTCTTACCACAAGTCTCCTATCTTTCTACTGTTTATTTCAGTAAGATGGATCTTGAGCAGACAGTAAAAGACCTCCAGGCGCATAATGCTCAGTTTCAACAGATGTTATTGGCTCTAGCCAAAGTACAAGAGGATTTGAAAACTTTGCTGATCAAAGAAAAGAAGAAGAAAGCAAAGAAATCAACTGGTGTTTTGAATCTAGGAAGAAGGTTCTCAGGACCAGCCAGACGGACCCTAGAATTCGCAACATCATCGGGTGAAAAGGATAATCAAGAAGGAAAGGCAAGGAAGTGATTGCCCAGCCAGAATCTGAAGAGGAAGAAGAAGATTACTCTGAAGAGCAGTATCCTCCAGCTGACGACAAATACAAACATCTAGAAGAACGACTAAGTGCAATGGAGATTCAGAAAGTGCCCGGGCTGGACTTTGAAGAGTTGGGTTTGGTATTTGGGATTGTTATTCCACCAAAGTTCAAGGCACCAATGTTTGCTAAGTACAACGGGGTTTCGTGTCCCAAGATGCATCTCCGATCTTATGTTAGGAAGATACAACCTCACACTGCTGACAGAGATTTGTGGGTCCACTTCTTTCAGGATAGTCTATTCGGAACTTAGCTAAATTGGTTCTATCAACTAGAGAGGGCCAATATCCATAATTGGGAAGACCTTTCTGCTGCTTTTTATAAATAGTATCAGTACAACGCAAACCTTGCTCCCACCCGTACTCAACTCCAGAGTATGGCTATGAGTTCAAGCGAGGGTTTCAAAGACTACACTCAGAAATGGAGGGACTTAGAAGGAAGAGTCCAGCCTCCCCTGCCAGATAGAGAACTGGTAGACATGTTTTTGGGTACCCTGTCCGATCCTTTCTTTAATCATCTAATTGGAAGCTCCTCACCAGGCTTCACTTAATTAATCTTGATCGGGGAAATAGTGGAAGTTGGGATTAAGAATAGGAATATCCAAAAGGACACATCCTCCAGTACTGTGAGAAAACCATTTATTGGGAAGAAAGAAGTTGGTGTTGTGTACCCTCAAAGGAATCAGGACAAAACTGATCGCCGCCCAACGGTAGGGGCCGTCATGATCCCTAAGCCTGCACCCACTCAACAAAGGAATAACCAGCCCAGAACAGAAAGATCGATAAGACAATTTACTCGAATAAATATGACATTGTCTCAAGTCCTGCCACATTTATTGAGATCTAATCTGGTAACTTTGAATGAAGCCCCGAAGAATCCCAACACCGCCTTTCCTCATTACCATCCTAATGCTCATTGTGCTTACCATTCAGAAAGCCCAGGTTATGATACCAACAACTGTTGGGCTTTGAAAAACAAGGTGCAAGACCTTTTCGAGGCAAAAGAAATTGAATTTGATGCTCTTGAGATCCCAAATGTTATCACCGCTCCTATGCCCAAGCATGGTCGTGATGTTAATGTTGTTGAAGATAATGTGTTTGTTACTGTTGTTGATGAACTTGTTACTCCTCTCCTGACTGTCAAAAGGAACCTGTTGAAGGCCGGTTTATTTTCGGGATGTAACGAAAGCTGCCACCTCTGTTTATCCCTACCAACTGGCTGTCATTTACTGAAAGCAGGTGTTCAACGCCTAATGGATGACAAAGAGATTTTGTTTGAAAAGACTCCCGTTCCAACCATTTCTTACAATGATGTTTCAATAGTAACCATTTCCGCCAATCCTTCTAGGGTATCCACCAAAAGACCCGTTAGGATTACATCCGTTCTTAATGTGACTCCACTGATAATTACTATGTCAGGGCTGATCTCGTACTCCTCAGATAAAATTGTCCCCTGGAACTATGGGGGAGACGTCTACTATCACGGCGTCAAACAAGATTGGCTGGCTGATGAAGACTCAATTTTTGAGAAGTCTGACCCCGACATCGGCAACATTGCGGGAACCAGCAAATAACCCAAAGTGGAAGAGTATTCTCCCCAGAGATTGCTCCTCTGAAAACCGCTACCGGTCCTGTGATCATCCCTGCTTTTGTTCCTATTGACACTACCACTATAATCCCTATGGTTACCCCCCGCTAATACCCATATCACCGAGTCGACCGAGACTCGGGGCAAAGGCATTTTGGTTAAGCCTGTCTGAATGGAGGCGCAATCAGTATCTATCCCAGAGGCCTCCAAAAAGGAGATGGAAGAAATTTTGAAAATTATAAAGAGAAGCGACTACAACGTAGTCGAACAGCTAGGGCAGATTCCGACAAAGATCTCTATGCTAGCTTTACTGTTGTGCTCTGAGGCTCATGCTAAAGCCTTGGTGAAATTTCTCAAAACTTCCCATGTGCCACAGGAAACCTCTTCTGACCAATTCCAAGTTTGTGTGGCCAGTTTAACCGCTGATAATAGTTTAGGCTTTTCCGATGTTGACCTTACACCTAGAGGGAGGAAACACAATGAGGCGTTTCATGTCTCTTTCGAATGCAGGGGCACAACTTTGTCCTATGTCCTGGTTGATACTGGTTCTTCTTTGAATGTGCTACCTAAGAAGGCTCTCGATAGACTAGACTGTGAAGGTTTGACCTTAAAACCCATCAACATAGTGATAAGGGACTTCGACGGTTCAAAGAGAATGGTGCATGGGGAGGTGGACATCCCCATTAAAGTTGGAACTCAAACCTTTGATTCAACTTTCTATGTAATGGACATTCGCCCTTCCTATTCCTATTTATTGGGCCGACCTTGGATTTATGACGCTGGTGCCGTCACCTCTACATTACATCAGATGCTGAAATACCCAACCAAGGGAAAAATCATTATTATCCATGGAGAAGAGGAATATATGGTCAGTCACTTGAACTCCTTCAGATACGTGAAAATGGATGGTGAATTCATCAAAACTCTGTGTCAGCACTTCGAGGAAGTCCCACAAACAGTGGCAGCAACCAAGACTGTTTCCAAAGTCCTGAAGATTACAAGACCTCCGCTAAAGATGTCTTCTCTGAAAGATGCCAAGGTAGTGGTAGAAGAAGGTGGGTGTACTATTTGGGGCCAACTCCCAGATATCCCTTACAAATCTGACAAATTTGGTTTGTGTTTCACTTCAGGAGCCCAGAAAGTTGTTCGTCGTGCTCGTGCTAGGGGACCACCTTTACGGATTAGTAACCACGGAGTCAACGCAGTAGAAGATGATGATGACAGCTGTGACCTGGAAGAATGGATTTTCCCAACCGTCAACGGAGGACTCACCAACTGGGAAGCCAAAGACCTTGTCCCAATTACTTTTATCCAGTAGTAATTGTCTTTAAATTTTTGTCGGACTTGTAACAATTAAACAACTCAGACTTTTAAAACCTTGTGTCTTACCTGAGGCACAATGGTCCATTTGTAAGAGTTGTTATTTCATTTTCATATGTCATCAATGAATCATGGACGTTTTTTGCTTAAAAACTTTACGCTCTTTGTTTTTCTTTTTCTACATTTTTATTTTTTCAATGATAACTATGCTCTTACACACACTCACATATCAAAATACAGATCTACATCCACTCAGGATCCCATGGGTAACGATTCTGCTATGGTATTTTGTGACTATGAAACTCTAATCTACCAAGCCGAAGACAAAGGTGGGGAAGATTGTGTAGTTCCAGGGGGAACTAGCCAGGTTACTACAACAAGAAGAAAATACCATACAACCCCACGAAGAACCAGTGGACACGGTTAACTTAGGTACCGAAGAGGACAAGAAAGAAGTCAAGATGGGTGCCAATCTGGAACCTAGTGTCAAGAAGCGCCTAACTCAGTTGTTACATGACTATGTTGAGGTCTTTGCTTGGTCATACAAAGACATGCCAGGACTTGATGCTGATATCGTAGTCCATCGTCTACCAACAAAAGAAGACTACCCTTCGGTTAAATAAAAAGTCCGTCGCATGCGACCAGACATGTCAGAGAAGATCAAGGCTGAAGTCATGAAACAATTCAACACCAGATTCTTAGTCGTCACCTCCTATCCACAATGGGTCGCCAATGTTGTTCCAATGCCTAAAAATGATGGGTCGCCAATGTCGTCACCTTCTATCCACAATGGGTCGCCAGTTTCACATCCAACTTCTGAGCTTCTCTGATACTGTCTATAAATTCATTATTAATCTTCAACATACCCAACATAACACTCCACGGCGTAACCTTGCAAACTAAGCTCATATCTCTGAACTGTTCAATTAATTCCAACTCTTTAACCATCATTACCGACATATGTAAAGTCTTTCAACTCAACGCATCAGCTACCACATTCGCTTTTCCTGGATGATTATTCAAACTGAAATCATAATCCTTTAACAATTCCAAACATCTTCGTTGCCTCATACTCAGCTCCTTCTGATCGAATAAATACTTTAAGCTCTTATGGTTACTAAACACTTCAAATCTAAAACCATAAAGATAATTCTTCCAAATCTTCAACACAAAGACAACTGCAACAAGCTCTAAATCATGCGTAGGATAGTTCTTCACATGAGTCCTCAACTGCCTTGACACATAAGCAACTACCTTATCATTCTGCATAAGCACACCTCTTAAACCCATCTTAGAAGCATCACAGTATACCACAAAGGCTCTCCTGGATTAGGTAACGTCAAAATCGGAGCCGACGTGAATCTCTTCTTTAATTCTGTAAAACTTTCTTCGCACTGAACATCCCACACAAAGGCTCTACCTTTACAAGTCAACTTAGTAAACGGAAGTGCCAACATATGAAAACCTTCGATAAACCTTCTATAGTAACCAGCTAATCCCAAAAAACTTCTAATCTCAGTAGCTGACTTCGGAGTTTCCCATTGCAACACAGTATCAACCTTTGATGGATCTACAACAATGCCACTACCTGAGATCACATGACAAAGAAAACTAACCTCCTTTAACCAGAATTCGCACTTGGACAGCTTTGCATACAACTTCTTCTCTTTCAAAACTTGCAATACTACTCTTAAGTGTTCTGCATGCTCTTCTTCTGACTTAGAGTAAATCAAAATATCATCAATAAACACCACCACAAACCGATCCAAATAAGTTTTATTCAACTGTATATAATCAACACAAAGCCTCATACTTCCATCTTTGTTCTTTACTAACAACACTGGAGTTCCCCACGACGATACACTTGGTCTTACAAACTTCTTTTCAAGTAACTCTTCCAATTGCTTCTTTAATTCTGACAATTCAGATGCAGACATCCTGTATGGTGCCATAGACACAGGTCTGGTACCATGTACAAGATCAATTGCAAATTCAACTTCCCTCTCTGGCGGTACATCAGGAATCTCATCGAGGAAAACATCAGGAAATTCACACGCCACCTGCAATTCCTCAATTATAGCTTGTGCTTCTTCTTGCATCGACTTCCTCAACTGTCTAGCAAACAACAGACTATCTTCCTGTTCTTCAGGAGTAGAAAACCTCACAAACTTGTCATAACAATTAATATGAACACAGTTATGCTCTAACCAGTTCATACCCAAAATCACATCCAACCCTCTTAAAGATAAACAAACCAAATCAACAGCAAAGTCTCTGTCGAAGATCGACAAGGGACACTTTAAACACACAAAAGAAGTAGTCACCGACCCCTTGGCTGAAGTGTCGACGATCATTTCTCCATTCACATAAGACAACATAAGACCCAATCTTTCAACACAACCAGCAGCAATAAAGCAATGAGTAGCACATGTATCAATAATAGTGATTAAAGGAGTACTATTAATGAAACATGTGACTCTGATAAGTCTGTCCTCAACATCTGTCTGATCCTCAACCAAAGCGAATACTTTACCACTTGTTTGTGCCTTCTTTGGTTTCTGACACTGACTACCAATGTGCCCTTCTTCACTATAATTGAAACAAATCACATCATTATGCTTGCACTCAGATACAACATGTTTGTTCTTACTACAACAGAAACACCTCTTTACTTCAGCAGTACACGTATTACTCTTATGCCCAGGTATCCCACATTTAAAACAAACCACACCAGCAGAAGCATCTCCCCCACTAGTCCTTTGACCCTGAGCAGCTTTCTGTTTACCCTTACCAACTGGGGTATCATAAGGCTTACCATGATTCTGTTGGTATTTACCCCTCTTATCACTGATAATCTTGTAATGAGCCTTATTATCCTCTTCATAAATTCTGCAACTCTCAACCAAATCAACAAAGACACAAATCTTCTGGTATCCAACTTGTGATACGGTGGGAGAACTGACTTGAGGTTTTGCGTTTGTTTTCGCAAATGTTTCGGTTGAGCAAGAGTCGCCACCGACTTTTTATTTTATCCTAAGGAAAGGTTAAAAAGCACAGCAAAAAACCTTTTGAGATGTTTTCTTGGGTTCGGGGAGTAGATTATAGAAAGGGAAGGTATTAGCACCCTTTCTATCCATGGTTATCCATGGGATCTTAGTTACTTGCTTAGATCACTTGCCTTTTGTTTTCAATTTGTTTGAAATGGTGCTTTGTGTGTGCGGGTTTGAAAATATTTTGAAAAGAGGCCAATGCGGTGGCAACCTTTGTAATGATCCATGTTGGGATGTATACAAAGGTGTATGTCTTTTGAAAAAGGTTTTCATTTGTTTTTGAAAGTTTGTTTTGAAAGTGTCGTGAGGTGTGGTTTTTGAAATTAGGCAAGTGTTTTTGTTTTGCAAGTTTGATTCAAGTAACTAAGAGGTTATCTACTCCTAAATTTCTCAAAAGATTATTGCTACGTTTTAACCCTTTTTAACAAGTTTGTTCCACCATTGAATTTGGTGGACAACCTTATGTTAGGATGTGAAAGGGGCAGCCGCGGGTCATCGTTTAGACCATAATTGCAACGGCGTTAAATGTCTTTGGGCAATTTTCTTTAAGGGACTTGATCATTCAAATTGTTTTGCTTTGCCCAAAGAAGTTCAACATACAATATGGCCCAATTTTGAAAGGCAACAAGTGGAATACCCTAGGGGGTGCAAGTGTGATTTGTGTCCATTTTCATGCTTGTTTATCTTGAGATTAGGTCATAACTATTTTTTTATCGTTTTTGCATACAAACCCTAATTCTAACATGACATAATTAGAAAGCGTATAAAGTGCGAAATTGAAATTACTAAGCTATTACAAAACCAAATATGGGAAGGGGGGGTACAAATGTTCAAATGGGGATATTGACAAGAATTTAAATCTAAATCTATTACATCAATTTGAATATTTGCAATGTAAATAATGTACAAAAATTAAATAAGAATGCAAGATGCAAAAGAAATGTTTTGTATATGTATGAAAAAATATTATTTATGTAAAAGAGAAAAGAAAATAAAAACATATTATTTTTTGGAGTATTTTGAATTTAGGGCAAAAACCCTAATTTTAAAGAAAATGTATTATTATCTAATTTAATACAAGTATTTATTGATTATGTACAAAAATAAAAATAAAATGAAGTATATTATGAAAAAAGTATTTTTGTATCAAATGTTAATAAAAATGAAAAATTCAAGTATTTTTATATTTTAACTTAAATATATTGATAAACATATATATATATATATATATATATATATATATATATATGTTTATCAATATATTTAAGTTAAAATATAAAAATACTTGAATTTTTCATTTTTATTAACATTTGATACAAAAATACTTTTTTCATAATATACTTCATTTTATTTTTATTTTTGTACATAATCAATAAATACTTGTATTAAATTAGATAATAATACATTTTCTTTAAAATTAGGGTTTTTGCCCTAAATTCAAAATACTCCAAAAAATAATATGTTTTTATTTTCTTTTCTCTTTTACATAAATAATATTTTTTCATACATATACAAAACATTTCTTTTGCATCTTGCATTCTTATTTAATTTTTGTACATTATTTACATTGCAAATATTCAAATTGATGTAATAGATTTAGATTTAAATTCTTGTCAATATCCCCATTTGAACATTTGTACCCCCCCTTCCCATATTTGGTTTTGTAATAGCTTAGTAATTTCAATTTCGCACTTTATACGCTTTCAAATTATGTCATGTTAGAATTAGGGTTTGTATGCAAAAACGATAAAAAAATAGTTATGACCTAATCTCAAGATAAACAAGCATGAAAATGGACACAAATCACACTTGCACCCCCTAGGGTATTCCACTTGTTGCCTTTCAAAATTGGGCCATATTGTATGTTGAACTTCTTTGGGCAAAGCAAAACAATTTGAATGATCAAGTCCCTTAAAGAAAATTGCCCAAAGACATTTAACGCCGTTGCAATTATGGTCTAAACGATGACCCGCGCCTGCCCCTTTCACATCCTAACATAAGGTTGTCCACCAAATTCAATGGTGGAACAAACTTGTTAAAAAGGGTTAAAACGTAGCAATAATCTTTTGAGAAATTTAGGAGTAGATAACCTCTTAGTTACTTGAATCAAACTTGCAAAACAAAAACACTTGCCTAATTTCAAAAACCACACCTCACGACACTTTCAAAACAAACTTTCAAAAACAAATGAAAACCTTTTTCAAAAGACATACACCTTTGTATACATCCCAACATGGATCATTACAAAGGTTGCCACCGCATTGGCCTCTTTTCAAAATATTTTCAAACCCGCACACACAAAGCACCATTTCAAACAAATTGAAAACAAAAGGCAAGTGATCTAAGCAAGTAACTAAGAGCCCATGGATAACCATGGATAGAAAGGGTGCTAATACCTTCCCTTTCTATAATCTACTCCCTGAACCCAAGAAAACATCTCAAAAGGTTTTTTGCTGTGCTTTTTAACCTTTCCTTAGGATAAAATAAAAAGTCGGTGGCGACTCTTGCTCAACCGAAACATTTGCGAAAACAAACGCAAAACCTCAAGTCAGTTCTCCCACCGTATCACAGAACTGGCGACTCTGCTGGGGAATTTTTTTTAAAAGTGGAGTAACCTTAGGGCTTAGATCACTTTTGTTTTTAATTGATTGTCTTGTTTGCTTTTACTTTTGTGGGCTTTGTATCGGAGTTTTATAGATCCTAACCCGGATCTGGGGAATACCTTCTTAGAAAGTAGCAATGAGGCTGTGAGGGAACTGTGTGGGGTATACCGACATGGTTGAAGCAGTCTGCTACGTTGATGTGGCACTTTGGTGTGTACCGGTAACCCTTGAGTTCAGTCAAGGAGAGTACGGGGCCGACGCGTGGTGTCGTGAAGCATCAACTGACCTTAGGAACCTTAATTGAACCATCTTGGCCTTTCTAGGGTAGTGAGATAACTGACTTTGGTGCAGTCCGAGGTTGGTTGATACTCGATACTACACTCAATTGAGGGTTGCTTTCTTGGGATATTTCGGTCGCCAGTTCAGTGGCTAAATCGAAACGATGAACAATGAAAGTAATCCAGTGATATTGGGACCCTTAGAACCCGGTTACTTCTAATAGGACAGGTTGAGCCCACCAAACTTCAAGAGGGTAATACCCAGACCCCATGCAGGCCTAAACCCTAAGGGTTTGTCTTGTGTGACTTGTGTGCCTTACCATGTTTGCCTTTGTGAATATTTGTGGTGTATTTAATCATAACATCATGACATCATACAACATCATGTGCATTGACTGACCATTTCAAGGGTTTCGAATCTTCATCTTTGTTCTTGTTTTATAGGACATGGAAACTGCTCGCAGAAAGACAATTCAGATTAGCCTTGTAAGGATCCCTCCTCAGCTTAAGGAACTTATGTCCAGGATTCCCGAGGGTTCTTCATTCAGTGAGAGACATGGAAGACTCATCAGCTTGGTTAACACCAACATTGAGGAAGATATGATAAAAGTCTTGTTCCAGTTCTTTGACCCTCTGCATCATTGTTTCACTTTTCCGGATTATCAATTGGTGCCTACATTGGAAGAGTTCTCCCGACTTCTGAAGGTCCCTATCCTTGATCAACTACCCTACAACGGTACGGAAGAGGAACCCAAGCTTGAAGATATTGCTAAAGCCTTGCACCTACAACCGTCTGACCTCAAGGGACATTGGGAAGTTAGAAGTGGTATCAAGGGGTTCTTAGCCAGGTTTCTGTTCGAGAAGGCCCAAGAATGTTGGAACTCCCTTGACCTACAAGCTTTTGAAGAAGTTGTGACCCTCCTTGTCTATGGTTTGGTGTTATTCCCTAACCCAGATCAGCTTATTGATATCAGTGCTGTCCAGATCTTCATGACCAGGAATCCTATACCAACGTTGTTGGGGGACATCCTTCACTCATGTTACACTCGAACCATGAGAAGAAGGGGTGTCCTTATGTGTTGCACTCCTCTCCTGGGAAGGTGGTTTATTTCGCACCTTCCACAATCAGTTTTGAAGAACGAGCGGGGTTTGAGATGGTCACAACGGTTAATGACTCTCACGCATGCAGATATACATTGGTGCCCTAGGTCCAGAGAAGACGTCACTATCATTGATCGTTGCGGGGAGTACCCTAATGTTCCTTTATTTGGAATCAGAGGAGGTATTACTTACAACCCATGCCTGGCTTGGAGACAGTTTGGTTATGCTCGGAGGGATGGCCCTCATGACATGTTAATTCCTAACATAGTTTTTGACTTCGACAATGATACTCAAGGACTTCGCCAGAGATTTATCAGAGCTTGGAGGATGCCAAGTAGGATAGACAGCAAGACACTGGGGCACAGGAACTCCATCCCGTTGGAACCTTATCTCAAGTGGGTACGAGCCCGCTCCCAGAAGTTAGTGATGCCTTATCCCCATATGCTCCCTGTGATCAAAGAACCAGTCTTGGAAGGAAAGGTGTCCTACACCATTCAACATCCCGACATGCCCACCTCCTGGGAAGAAATACAAAGGAGCTGGGTCCAGCTTAAGGAAGAACGGAATTCTCTTGAGACCAGTCTACATGCTAGTGAAAAGAAGGTCCTGGAACTCACCCGCCTGCTGCACGAGGAAAGGAATCTCAACACCTACATCGCACCAAAGAGAATGCGCAATGTTTTTTTGCCTTAAGGAGTCATTTTGTAATATTTGGCCCATGGGGCATTTATGTACTAACGAATTTCTCTTTATTAATATGATGTGCGTTCCTTTTTGTCTGCAACAAATTTTGAATATTCTAAATCCTTGAATGCATTGCATACATACGCATTCCATTGCACCATATGCATAGCAGGTACCCTATTTCACAGGTTGCTTAATCTTCTTCGCTGTTTGTATGCACAGTCATCATGAATCCAGACTCATCCAGTGAGCAAGCAATCAAGGCCCTCCAGGCCCAAAATGCACAATTTCAAGAGATGGTCCTGAGCCTGGCCCAAGGACAGCAAGAGTTGAAGACTCTACTCCTGAAGAAGAAGAAGAAAAAGAGGACTGCGTTGTTCAACACCAGACGCAGATTTGGGAACACACTCCATAATGAAGCTGATCCAACTACTTCTTCTGCTGAGAAAAACAGTCCCGAAGGGGGAGGAGCTCCTAGTCCCGCAGTCTCCGACAACGAGACGGACTATAACGACGAACAATACCCACCTGCTGCTGACAGATACAAACAATTGGAGGACCGCTTGAGCGCCATGGAAATTCAGAATGTGCCGGGGCTGAATTTCGGAGATTTGGGGTTATCTTCTGGGGCAGTAATTCCACACAAGTTTAAGGCGCCTGCCTTCGCCAAGTATGATGGGGTCTCCTGCCCAAAGCTACATCTGAGGTCGTACGTAAGGAAGATCCAACCTTACACGGCGGATAAGAACCTTTGGATTCACTTCTTCCAAGATAGCCTCTCGGAGTCACAGCTTGAATGGTTCTACCAATTGGATGGAACTAGCATCCGACATTGGGAAGACTTGGCAACCGCATTCTACAGACAATACCAATACAATTCTGATCTCGCTCCTACGCGTACCCAACTTCAGGGTATGTCTCTAGGAACGGGTGAAGGGTTCAAAGAGTACGCTCAAAAATGGAGAGATTTGGCTGGCAGGGTGCAGCCTCCATTGACTGATCGTGAGCTGGTTGATATGTTTCTAGGGACGTTGTCTGGTCCATTTTTCAATCATTTGGTTGGTAACTCCTCCGCTGGGTTTACAGATTTGATATTGACGGGAGAAAGAATTGAAGCTGGCATCAGGTCAGGCAAGATACAAAAGGCTGCCTCCACAAGTGCCGAGAAGAGGCCGTTTAAGAAAGAAGCAAGCGCCGTCTATGGTACTAAAAGACAAGTCAAGCCCGAAAGTCGCCAAGCCATCAATGCTTTGGTCATCTCAAAACCTGTTGCTGCTCCTCAGCAGTACAATCAACAAAGAAGCGAAAGGCCCAAGAGGCAGTATACTCGACTGAGTATGACATTATCTCAAATTTTACCCCAACTGTTATCCACCAACCTGGTGACCCTCAAAGAAGCTCCTAAGGTCGTCAACACTGCGTCTCCTAAGTATAACCCAAATGCCCGGTGTGCTTATCATTCTGATAGTCCCGGGCACACTACTGATGATTGCTGGGCCTTGAGAAACAAAGTACAAGATCTGATCGACGCAAAGGAAATTCAGTTTGAAGCACCGGAAAGACCAAATGTTGTAACTGCTCCTATGCCCCAGCATAGGGTAAATGCCATTGAGGAAGAAATGTATGCTGTTTCGGTAAATGAAGTTGTTACCCCTCTGAAGACCGTCAAGAAGAACCTACTGCGGGCCGGATTATTTCCGGGTTGCGGTGAAGGTTGCCTGTTCTGTGCTGTTTCCCTATCTGGTTGTCCCTTACTGAGGTTAGGCGTCCAAAGCCTAATGGATAGCAAGGAGATTTTGTTTAAGAAGTCCGCTGTTCAGTTGGTTCCGGTTAAAGAAGTTTCTGTGGTTACCATCTTCAATAATCCAATCAAGGCTCTCCCAAAGAAGCCTGTTCAAATCATGATTATTGCACCTGTGATTATTACTGTTCTGGGGCCTCTCCCCTACGTGTCTGATAAAGCTGTCCCCTGGCATTATGGGGCGGACGTATATATGAATGGAATCAAACAAGAATTCGACACTGGCGCCAGTATCTGCGATATCACTGGTCCAGCCAAGGTCACCCGCAGTGGCAGGCTCTTCTCGCCTGACATTGCACCGCCCGCTATTCAAAGACCCCTCCTTATAACACCTACAAGTTTACTTGTTCCCGCTACTGATCAAGTTGTTCCCCCTGCTGCCGAGTCATCTAATGCTCGGGGCAAAGGGATTGAAGAAGAGCCTGCCCGGATGGAGGCACCGATACCTATAAATGCTGAGGCCTCCCAACAAGAAGTGGAGGAGATCCTGAAAATAATAAAGAAAAGTGATTTCAATGTTGTCGAGCAGTTGGGGCATACGCCCTCCAAGATCTCCATGCTCTCCTTATTGCTATGCTCCGAGGCCCATGCTAAAGCCTTGATTTCATTTCTCAAGATGGCCCATGTGCCACAGGAGACATCTGCAGTCCAGTTCACTGATTGCGTAGCAAATCTGACAGCAGACAATGGCTTGGGTTTTTCAGATGCTGACCTGACTGCGAAGGGAAGAGACCACAATGATGCCCTGCATGTCTCTATCGAATGCATGGGCACTACTCTGGCGCATGTATTGGTGGATACTGGTTCCTCCTTGAATGTTCTACCGAAAAAGGCTTTAGACCGTTTGGATTATGAAGGCCTAGAACTGAAGCCCAGCAATATCATTGTCAGGGCCTTTGACGGTTCCAAGAGGATGGTTCATGGAGAGGTTGACATCCCTATTCGTGTGGGCTCTCAGGTGTTCGACTCTACGTTATATGTGATGGATATACGTCCATCATACTCTTGTCTACTGGGTCGACCTTGGATCCACAAAGCTGGGGCAGTGACCTCCACCTTACACCAGAAGTTGAAGTATCCCGTTAGGGGGAAGATCGTCACTGTGCAAGGAGAAGAGGAGTATATGGTGAGCCATTTGAATTCCTTCAGATACATTGAGATGGATGGGGAGTTTATTGAAACCCCCTTTCAGCATTTCGAGGAGGTACATCCAATTTCAGCAGCAGCAGAAACAGCAGTCGAAGAGAATGTTTCCTTGAAGATGGCTTCCCTAAGGGATGCCCGGGCTGTGGTTCAGAAAGGCAATTGTGCAAACTGGGGTCAGCTTCCTGACTTCATTCAGAAGAACGACAAGTTTGGGCTGGGCTTTACTGCAGAGGCTCAGAGGGTTGTGCGCAAGGAGAAGGTCAGAAAGGCTCCGGTGTTTATCTCCAGCTCGAGGGTGAATGCTATTGAGGAGGATGTAGAGGAAGCAGAGTTTGACAGTTGGATCTACCCGACTACCAGCGACGGACCAAGCAACTGGACGGCAAAGGATTTTACCCCTATCACATTTGTCACGCAGTAATTAATTTCTTTTGATTTCCAATTTGTAACAAACAATATGTTAAAACTTTGTTGGCTCGGTGTCCTACCCGGGGCATCGTAGCTCCATTTGTGAGGGATTTTTGTATGACATTTTCATATATCATCAATCAAAACATTGGACGTTTGTTGCATTTCAAATCTTGTGCTCTTTTCCTTTCTGTGTTATATATATTGCAAAACAGCTATATTTACACACACTCACTTATACAGGTTTCAATCCACTCTGGATCTCACTGGTAACAGCTCTGCTACCGCCAGTTATGACTTCGAAAATCCGATCAACTTGGCCGAAGACGAAGGTGAAGATGATTGCGAAGTGCCTGGTGAACTCGCAAGACTGCTACTCCAGGAAGAGAGAGCTATTCAACCACATGAAGAGCCGGTGGAGACAATTAATCTGGGTACTGAGACAGATAGGAAAGAGGTCAAGATTGGTGCCAATCTAGAGCTCAGCGTGAAACAACGATTGATCCAGATGCTACAAGACTACATGGAGATTTTTGCTTGGTCCTATGAAGATATGCCAGGTTTGGATGCCGACATTGTAGTTCACCACCTACCAACCAGGGAAGATTGCCCTCCGGTAAAGCAAAAAGTCCGACGGATGCGTCCAGAGATGTCTGAAAAGATCAAGGCCGAGGTTATGAAACAGTTTGATGCCGGGTTCCTTGCAGTGACTTCTTACCCTCAGTGGGTTGCCAATGTGGTGCCAGTACCGAAGAAGGACGGTAAAGTCAGAATGTGTGTTGACTACAGAGATCTGAACAGGGCTAGCCCCAAGGATGACTTCCCCCTACCTCACATTGATGTCCTTGTTGACAATACAGCTCAACACAAGGTGTTCTCCTTCATGGATGGTTTTTCAGAGTATAATCAGATCAAGATGGCTCCAGAAGATATGGAGAAGACTACCTTTGTGACTCAGTGGGGGACCTTCTGTTATAAGGTCATGCCATTCGGATTGAAAAATGCTGGGGCAACCTATCAACGTGCCATGGTTGCTTTATTTCATGATATGATCCATCATGAGATTGAGGTATACGTTGATGACATGATTGCAAGGTCTCAAACTGAGGAGGAGCACCTTGACCATCTGAGGAAGTTGTTTGACCGACTCAAGTTGTACAAGCTGAGATTGAATCCCAACAAATGCACCTTTGGGGTGAGGTCCGGAAAATTGCTAGGTTTCATTGTGAGTGATAAGGGTATTCAGGTGGACCCTGCCAAGGTAAAAGCCATACAAGAGATGCCGACTCCAAAAACAGAGAAAGAAGTCAGAGGCTTCCTGGGACGACTAAATTACATTTCCCGATTCATCTCACATCTGACTGCTACTTGTGAGCCAATCTTCAAATTGCTGAAGAAAGATCAAGTAGTACGCTGGAATGATGAATGTCAGGCCGCCTTTGAAAGGATAAAAGAATATCTCCAGGAGCCACCCATTCTTATGCCACCGGTGGAAGGGAGACCTCTGATACTATACTTAACGGTACTTGACAATTCAATGGGGTGTGTGCTGGGGCAGCATGACGAGTCTGGCCGAAAAGAGCACGCTATTTATTACTTGAGCAAAAAGTTTACCGACTGTGAGTCTCGTTACTCACTGCTTGAGAAAACTTGCTGCGCTCTTGTATGGGCTGCTCGCCGGCTGAGACAGTATATGCTGACTCACACTACTTTATTGATTTCAAAGATGGATCCCATCAAGTACATATTTGAAAAGCCCGCTCTGTCTAGAAGAATAGCGAGATGGCAAATGATCTTGACAGAATATGACATCCAGTATACAACTCAGAAAGCAATTAAAGGAAGTGTACTGGCCGATCATTTGGCACACCAACCTGTGGACGATTATCAATCATTGAACTTTGATTTTTCGGACGAAGACATCATGGTGATAACTGACTGTGAAGTACCTGGACCGGATGAAGGACCTGAGGAA
Organism: Vicia faba; assembly: GCA_948472305.1. Classification (NCBI taxonomy): domain Eukaryota; kingdom Viridiplantae; phylum Streptophyta; class Magnoliopsida; order Fabales; family Fabaceae; genus Vicia; species Vicia faba. The sequence goes on from OX451735.1 coordinate 315,339,275, forward strand.
GGATCCCGATGGTCTATGCATTTTGATGGAGCCTCCAATGCTTTGGGTAACGGCGTCGGCGCTGTAATCATATCTCCCAAAGGAACTCATACTCCCCTCACCGCCCGATTATGTTTCAGCTGCACCAACAACATGGCAGAATATGAGGCATGTATCATGGGTCTACAAGCTGCAATCGACTTAAGGATCAAATTTCTGAGTGTCTTCGGAGATTCCGCTCTCGTGATCAATCAGATCAAAGGCGAGTGGGATACGAAACACCTGAATCTTATTCCTTACAAGGAGTATGTGTCGACCTTGCTCCCCCACTTTGAAGAGATAACTTTCGAACACTTCCCTAGAGAGGAGAATCAGCTAGCGGACGCCCTAGCTACGATGTCTTCAATGTTCAAAGTTAAATGGGACAATGAGGCTCCTCGAATCATTATCTGGAAATTGGATGAACCGGCATACTGCTGCGAGCTCGAGGCTGAAAAGGTTATTGAAAAACCCTGGTATCATGAGGTGAAGAGGTACTTGGAAGCTCAGGAATACCCTGAAGGTGCATCTGTCAATGATAAGAAGTTCATGAGGAGGTTTGCTGCAAAATTCTTCCTCAGCAACGGCGTTCTCTACAAACGGAATCATGATTCAACTCTGCTACGTTGTGTGGATAAGGCTGAAGCAGAGAAAATTATGATAGAACTGCATGAAGGTACATTTGGAACACATTCCAGTGGACACACCATGGCTAAGAAAATCCTTCGGGCAGGATATTTCTGGTCCACAATGGAAGCCGATTGTTACCAACACTCCCGAACTTGTCATAAATGCCAGATCTATGCTGACAAGGTGCATATCCCTCCGGTTCCTTTGAATGTCCTGACGGCACCTTGGCCTTTCGCAATGTGGGGCATCGATATGATCGGTGAGATCCGACCGACGGCATCCAATGGGCATCGCTTCATCTTGGTGGCGATCGACTACTTCACGAAGTGGGTTGAGGCAGCTTCCTACGCCACAGTAACCAAGAGCGTCGTGGCACGTTTCATCCGGCATAATCTGATCTGTCGGTACGGCGTCCCAGAAAGAATCATTACGGACAATGGTACCAATCTCAACAACAAAATGATCACTGAACTCTGTGAACAATTCAAGATACAACACCACAATTCTTCTCCCTACCGGCCGAAGATGAATGGGGCTGTAGAGGCAGCCAATAAAAATATCAAGAAAATTATGCAGAAGATGACAGTGACCTATAAAGATTGGCACGAGATGTTACCGTTCGCTCTTCATGGATACCGCACCTCAGCAAGGACGTCAACCGGGGCAACTCCCTTCTCCTTGGTCTATGGCATGGAGGCAGTCTTGCCAATAGAAGTCCAGATACCCTCTCTCTGGATAATGAAGGATGCAGACTTGAATGAAGATGATTGGATCCAAACTCGACTTGATCAATTAAATCTGATTGACGAAAAGAGGCTCACTGCTATCTGTCATGGTCAAACGTATCAAAAACGGATGATCAGGGCATTTAACAAGAAAGTCAGACCGCAAGAGTATCAAGTTGGGGACCTGGTAATCAAACGCATCATCCTTCCTCAAAGTGATCCCCGGGGCAAATGGACCCCTACATACGAAGGGCCATTTGTGGTTAAACGTGTGTTCTCAGGAGGAGCCATGATCCTGACCACCATGGATGGTGACGACCTTCCTCACCCCGCCAATGCAGACATAGTGAAAAAATACTACGCATAAATAAAAGACCCGCTAGGTTGACATACCTAGGCAAAAATTAGGGCTTCCCGGCGAACCAAAAGGGTTCGGGCAAAAATAAGGGATGAAATGAATAAAAATCTGTACACCCGGCAAGTCGAAAACCTGAAAGGGCGGCTTGGGCAAAAATGGGTATCCCGGTGGACTGAAAACCCGAAAGGGCGGTCCAGGCAAAAGTTAGGGATAAAAGCGTAACACTATGTCTCATTGGATCACTTCGCATCCGGAAGTCGGCATCAATTATCTGGCTCAGAATTCGGCATTGACCAATCAGCTTCATCTTCGACCAGGCAGCAAAGCGATGAGACGCTTGAAGACATAAAGGCGACAGCAGAGTCGGAACCCAGTGGGATTGTTCACATAGCTGTTTTGTTTCCTTTTTCAAATTGTAAACTCTATGTTATTTGGCGACGTCCTCTTACTAGGATGTTAGCCTCTTGTACAAAAACGCCTATTCACAGGCAAAGTTTAAATCAATACAAATTCACTTGTCCATACAAATTACCATTGTTTTCTTTTTTCTGTTTTGTCTTGCGAAGAACGTCCAATGTTCATTTTTGATATATGCATTTGACATTAAATTGCTGATTCGTAAATGTTTACACATAAAACAAGGGATTGATTACAGGTGACATCAGAGATAGGGGCAATGTGAAGTTGTCTAATGCAGTCTGGTTGTTTGGTCCGCCAAGGTACCAAGGTAGATTCAACTGAAGAATGTGGCCAAATCATCTCAACTCCCCGCAGAGTAAAACAAGGTTCAGTAGTACTTCCCCCAAGCAGAGTTGACTCCCCGTCAATCCTGAAAAGTCACAGCATTCCCCGGCAGGTCTTAAAGCTCATCCCCAGTAGATTCTGGAAGCTTATCCCCTGCAAAGTACGGACGTCTCTCCCGAGTTTTATTTAGAGTTATTTCCTCACAAGGACTTATAACTGGGTTATCCTCAGCTAAAAACCACGGAAGACCGCCCTCGGCAAAGTTCCTTCAAATCCCCGGCGGAGTTTATCTTTGGTGCTCCCCAGCGGAGTTTATCATCATTATCCTCAGCGGAATCCATCATTAAAGTCCTCAGCAGGCCTCTTATCAAAACTTCGGCCAAGTACCTCTTCCACGGAGCAGCTCCCCGGCCGTTCGTCAAGGATTTATTTTCCTAAGACGAAATTACATTCATAAACATTTCACATTTTCATACATCTTGCTTACATACATGATAAGTGCATACAACACCATCTCATGTTGAACATCATGACATCATGCATATCATACATCATGACATTGTGTACAACGTACGTTTTTGCCTTTTCAGGAAAAAGACAATCCCAAAAACAACTACCTTCAAATATCACAATTCCAGATTCGATACCTGTATCTAGCCAGGGCACATCTGAGAGTGATCTATTTCCAGATTCGATTCCTGTATCCAGCCAGGGCATATCTGTTGACCACGTTTCCAGACTCGATTCCTGTATCTAGCCAGGGCACGTCTGAAGAGTTCGAAGATTCGACTCCTGTATCCAGCCAGGGCACATCTATTAACGACTATTTCCAGATTCGACTCCTGTATCTAGCCAGGGCATATCTGCATAAGGAGACTGAAGATTAAACACCTGTAACAAGCCAGGAAAACATCCGTCTTTCTCAAATACACAAGTTCTCGCTAAGGAATCTCTTATGCGATCGACACTTTCCAAATGGCATCTATAAGCCCATTCCCGACAAGTTTCTGTCACATCTCCAGATGGCATCCATAAGCCCATCCCCCTATCCACCATCTCTCCGAATGGCATCTATAAGCCCATTCCCGACACCACGTTGTTGAGACTCCAGCATGCGAGTGCAAATTTCCGGGCACTCTAGTGTCCAATCTCCTTTTACCCTCGAGTCGCGAAAGGCAAACTTGCCAATCTAACTCTTCAGGTTCAAGAAGATTGAACAGGGGCAACTGTTGTACCCCAAAATTTGCCCTCCCATTTCCTCAACATTTTCTCATCACAAGACCTTTGAAGATCAAGATCCAGCTAGGGTTTCCTCTGCTCAAGACTTCTCCTTGCACTGTGGACTCAAATTAGGGTTTGTGTTTACCCAAGGATGTTTTGACCTAAAATGCCTAAGATGACTTTCATGCTTCATGTTGGACTCCCAAGTTTACCCATGCCAAGTTTCAAGTCTTGATTCCAAGTTTTGCCCAGTCAATTGGACAGTTGACCTAGAAATCAGCTGTATTAGGGAAAAAGTCAACTGTGGCCAATTGACAGTCAAACCTCATGATTTTTGACCCACATCAACATATTGAACTCATATGGACCATTTGATCAAGTTTGGATCACAATTCCACAAGAAATTTGATCAGATCACCAAAAGGGCAAAATGGTCATTTTTAGGGTTTTGACTGTACAAAGGCAATTTTTGACTGTTTGACCTAGCCATTGGCAAATCAAGCTCACATATGGACTCAAGGACTCAATGAAATGGTCTTGACACATTCATCAAGCTCAAAAGACCCCAAGTACACAAGATTGACAGTTGAATTTCCCAGTCAATTGATCAATTTTGACTGTACACTGAAAAGTCAAACTTTGACTTTTTGGTCAAAATCAAGAGTCAAGATTCATTTTTCATCAAAACATGCCAAATCATGAAACTTGTTCACCAAGAAATCACAAAATGCAAATTAGGGTTAGAAAATGGAATTTTTCATAACTTAGAATTTTTCTAAGTTATGAAAAACCCTAATTTTTTCCCAACTTTGCCCCATCTTTTCACCAAGATACATTTGGATTCAAACAAAAGTCAAAACATGAAAGTTGTAGCTTGTTGCATAATCTACAACTTTGATTCACAAAGTTTTCTCATTTGAAGCTTGTATCTCAAGTTACAATTTTTTGAATAAGGGCACTAAACCATTTTTAACTTAGTGAAATTTTAACCTATTTTGACAAGGTTTTCTACCCCACTTCAAGGCCATTTTTCATACCCTTCCAGTTGGAATTTCAACTTGCATTTCAAATATGGATTGTATTACACATTCCAAGCTTTCCAAAATGTCCAAGAACTTCTCAAACAACCTCATAACTTGAGAGATTCGAATTTCACAAGTTGGCAAAAATTCACTTTTGTTCTTAACCAAGACATGTTCATAATCTTGCAAATTTGAACTCAGCATGCTTTAGGCTTGATTACAGGTCCTTGAACCATTCCATACTCAATAATTTAATGCATATTCAATGTGTTAAAGTGTTGTTCTTTGAGTGCAAGCATTGTATGCAAGTTTAATCCTAAACTAGATAAAGTGCTTTATCCATTTTTGTAAAAAGCTAGCTTTATGTCAAATTGAAATCCAAGCAGGTACAAGCAAAATCCTTTTGGCACAAGATTATGGACAAATTGCTCTGATCAAGAGAGGCTTTGCTGCAGGATTAGAGGTCCCCTACTGACCTAAAACATCAAGTGGCGTTTTGTTGCTTAACATAGAAGAAAAGTGCATAACTTGTAAAAACTCTCTCTTCAGCATAGAAACACAAAAAAGAAGTGATCAAACACCTTACACATAACATATCCAAGCTTTGGCACGAGTCCTTGACCTCTCAAGCACCCTCCATCTCAGAATCATCCTCAAACTGCAAAAACAGAGTTGCCTCTGCAGTTTGAGTGCCAACTCCCATTTCCCTCGAGCATTCTTACCAAAATCAATCCATACACATTCCCTAGTATATATGCAAGCTAACCATGACCTAAAATCTGACCTGTAATCCCTCTAACAGTTTCCACCATTTTCATTTTTTCGTTTTGCAGTTGAAGTTCTATAGCTTGACACAAGAAGTTTCAAGACAAAGTAAGCATTGAAAAAGCATCCCTGGACCTCAAGGAAGCTTTTCCAATCATTACCCTGCACTAGAAGTTCCTCATTTTCCAGATAGAAGTTCAACTGCACAGGTAAAACTTTGAACTCGTATCTCTCTTATCATGCATCTTTAGTCTTAAGTTTGTGAAGAAACAAGGTTCTACTCATAGCCCTGAACATGTACATATCTTTACATTTCATTTCTTTTGCCTGAGTAGAGAGAATTTGGAGTTTGAAAATGGCAGAAAAACTAGGTTAGGATTTGGGGGAGGAGAAATTCTCCCTCATTTTAGAGAGTTAGGGCAAGTTCCATACATGGTTAGAATCGTCTCTTCATGCTGAACATTTGTTGTGTTATGAGTTTTTGCTAAAAAGCCAGGAATCGAGAGTTGGACATTGAAGAACAGGGGCGCGCGTTTTTTTCAAATGTTTGTGCTGGAGGTTGAAGACAGTGGCATTGGGCTGGGCTTGTGTGTTTTTTCTTATTCACACCACATATTTGCTATTACACCCCCTGGGCCCATTTGCTTTATTTTTATTCTTTTTTGACTTTTTCTTTTTTGATTGACTTTGTTTATTTTTTCTCATGACATTAAAAAAATAAAAATATTTTTTCCATCATTTTTTGAATATATGGCATATTTATTTGATTTATTTCTTTTGTTTGTATATAAATATTATATATATACTATTATTAGAATAAATAGAAAAATAGTGTAAATACATTTTTTATTTTTATTTACCTTCTGAAAATATTTCACATAAAAATACTTTTTTTTATTTATTTTGTTAAAATATTAAATATATATTATTTTGTGTATAATACATATTTAAGACTTAATATATATATATATATATATATATATATATATATATATATATATATATATATATATATATATATATATATATATATATATATATATATATATATATATATATATATATATATGTTTATCAATATATTTAAGTTAAAATATAAAAATACTTGAATTTTTCATTTTTATTAACATTTGATACAAAAATACTTTTTTCATAATATACTTCATTTTATTTTTATTTTTGTACATAATCAATAAATACTTGTATTAAATTAGATAATAATACATTTTCTTTAAAATTAGAGTTTTTGCCCTAAATTCAAAATACTCCAAAAAATAATATGTTTTTATTTTCTTTTCTCTTTTACATAAATAATATTTTTTCATACATATACAAAACATTTCTTTTGCATCTTGCATTCTTATTTAATTTTTGTACATTATTTACATTGCAAATATTCAAATTGATGTAATAGATTTAGATTTAAATTCTTGTCAATATCCCCATTTGAACATTTGTACCCCCCCTTCCCATATTTGGTTTTGTAATAGCTTAGTAATTTCAATTTCGCACTTTATACGCTTTCTAATTATGCCATGTTAGAATTAGGGTTTGTATGCAAAAACGATAAAAAAATAGTTATGACCTAATCTCAAGATAAACAAGCATGAAAATGGACACAAATCACACTTGCACCCCCTAGGGTATTCCACTTGTTGCCTTTCAAAATTGGGCCATATTGTATGTTGAACTTCTTTGGGCAAAGCAAAACAATTTGAATGATCAAGTCCCTTAAAGAAAATTGCCCAAAGACATTTAACGCCGTTGCAATTATGGTCTAAACGATGACCCGCGCCTGTCCCTTTCACATCCTAACATAAGGTTGTCCACCAAATTCAATGGTGGAACAAACTTGTTAAAAAGGGTTAAAACGTAGCAATAATCTTTTGAGAAATTTAGGAGTAGATAAACTCTTAGTTACTTGAATCAAACTTGCAAAACAAAAACACTTGCCTAATTTCAAAAACCACACCTCACGACACTTTCAAAACAAACTTTCAAAAACAAATGAAAACCTTTTTCAAAAGACATACACCTTTGTATACATCCCAACATGGATCATTACAAAGGTTGCCACCGCATTGGCCTCTTTTCAAAATATTTTCAAACCCGCACACACAAAGCACCATTTCAAACAAATTGAAAACAAAAGGCAAGTGATCTAAGCAAGTAACTAAGATCCCATGGATAACCATGGATAGAAAGGGTGCTAATACCTTCCCTTTCTATAATCTACTCCCCGAACCCAAGAAAACATCTCAAAAGGTTTTTTGCTGTGCTTTTTAACCTTTCCTTAGGATAAAATAAAAAGTCGGTGGCGACTCTTGCTCAACCGAAACATTTGCGAAAACAAACGCAAAACCTCAAGTCAGTTCTCCCACCGTATCACAAGTTGGATACCAGAAGATTTGTGTCTTTGTTGATTTGGTTGAGAGTTGCAGAATTTATGAAGAGGATAATAAGGCTCATTACAAGATTATCAGTGATAAGAGGGGTAAATACCAACAGAATCATGGTAAGCCTTATGATACCCCAGCTGGTAAGGGTAAACAGAAAGCTGCTCAGGGTCAAAGGACTAGTGGGGGAGATGCTTCTGCTGGTGTGGTTTGTTTTAAATGTGGGATACCTGGGCATAAGAGTAATACGTGTACTGCTGAAGTAAAGAGGTGTTTCTGTTGTAGTAAGAACAAACATGTTGTATCTGAGTGCAAGCATAATGATGTGATTTGTTTCAATTATAGTGAAGAAGGGCACATTGGTAGTCAGTGTCAGAAACCAAATAAGGCACAAACAAGTGGTAAAGTATTCGCTTTGGTTGAGGATCAGACAGATGTTGAGGACAGACTTATCAGAGTCACATGTTTCATTAATAGTACTCCTTTAATCACTATTATTGATACATGTGCTACTCATTGCTTTATTGCTGCTGGTTGTGTTGAAAGATTGGGTCTTATGTTGTCTTATGTGAATGGAGAAATGATCGTCGACACTTCAGCCAAGGGGTCGGTGACTACTTCTTTTGTGTGTTTAAAGTGTCCCTTGTCGATCTTCGACAGAGACTTTGCTGTTGATTTGGTTTGTTTATCTTTAAGAGGGTTGGATGTGATTTTGGGTATGAACTGGTTAGAGCATAACTGTGTTCATATTAATTGTTATGACAAGTCTGTGAGGTTTTCTACTCCTGAAGAACAGGAAGATAGTCTGTTGTTTGCTAGACAGTTGAGGAAGTCGATGCAAGAAGAAGCACAAGCTATAATTGAGGAATTGCAGGTGGCGTGTGAATTTCCTGATGTTTTCCTCGATGAGATTCCTGATGTACCGCCAGAGAGGGAAGTTGAATTTGCAATTGATCTTGTACATGGTACCAGACCTGTGTCTATGGCACCATACAGGATGTCTGCATCTGAATTGTCAGAATTAAAGAAGCAATTGGAAGAGTTACTTGAAAAGAAGTTTGTAAGACCAAGTGTATCGTCGTGGGGAACTCCAGTGTTGTTAGTAAAGAACAAAGATGGAAGTATGAGGCTTTGTGTTGATTATATACAGTTGAATAAAACTTATTTGGATCGGTTTGTGGTGGTGTTTATTGATGATATTTTGATTTACTCTAAGTCAGAAGAAGAGCATGCAGAACACTTAAGAGTAGTATTGCAAGTTTTGAAAGAGAAGAAGTTGTATGCAAAGCTGTCCAAGTGCGAATTCTGGTTAAAGGAGGTTAGTTTTCTTTGTCATGTGATCTCAGGTAGTGGCATTGTTGTAGATCCATCAAAGGTTGATACTGTGTTGCAATGGGAAACTCTGAAGTCAGCTACTGAGATTAGAAGTGTTTTGGGATTAGCTGGTTACTATAGAAGGTTTATCGAAGGTTTTCATATGTTGGCACTTCCGTTTACTAAGTTGACTTGTAAAGGTAGAGCCTTTGTGTGGGATGTTCAGTGCGAAGAAAGTTTTACAGAATTAAAGAAGAGATTCACGTCGGCTCCGATTTTGACGTTACCTAATCCAGGAGAGCCTTTGTGGTATACTGTGATGCTTCTAAGATGGGTTTAAGAGGTGTGCTTATGCAGAATGATAAGGTAGTTGCTTATGCGTCAAGGCAGTTGAGGACTCATGTGAAGAACTATCCTACGCATGATTTAGAGCTTGTTGCAGTTGTCTTTGTGTTGAAGATTTGGAAGAATTATCTTTATGGTTTTAGATTTGAAGTGTTTAGTAACCATAAGAGCTTAAAGTATTTATTCGATCAAAAGGAGCTGAGTATGAGGCAACGAAGATGGTTGGAATTGTTAAAGGATTATGATTTCAGTTTGAATAATCATCCAGGAAAAGCGAATGTGGTAGCTGATGCGTTGAGTTGAAAGACTTTACATATGTCGGTAATGATGGTTAAAGAGTTGGAATTAATTGAACAGTTCAGAGATATGAGCTTAGTTTGCAAGGTTACGCCGCGGAGTGTTATGTTGGGTATGTTGAAGATTAATAATGAATTTATAGACAGTATCAGAGAAGCTCAGAAGTTGGATGTGAAACTGGTAGATTCGATGGTTGGAATTAATCAGTCTGAGAATATTGATTTTAAGCTAGATGTGCAAGGTGTGTTGATATTTCGTAACCGGATTTGTATTCCTGATGATGCTGAGATGAAGAAAGTGATACTTGAAGAGAGCCATAGAAGTAAGTTGAGTATTCATCCAGGAGCTACAAAGATGTATCAATATTTGAAAGGTTTGTTTTGGTGGCCTAGAATGAAGAGTGATGTGGCTCAGTTTGTGTATGCATGTTTGACTTGTCAGAAGTTGAAAGTTGAACATCAGAAGCCTGCAGGGTTGATGCAACCGTTAGAAGTTCCAAAATGGAAATGGGATAGCATTTCGATGGACTTTGTGACGGGGTTACCTAATATTATAAGATGACATGATTCAATTTGGGTGATTATTGATAGGCTTACAAAGTCGGCTCATTTTATTCCTATTAACATCAGTTTTCTAGTGTCGAAGTTGGCTGAGATTTACACTAGTGTGATTGTGAAGCTGCATGGTGTTCCTTTGTGCATTGTGTCAGATAGAGATCCAAGATTTACTTCTGATTTTTGGAAGAGTTTGAAATAAGCGTTGGGTTCTAAGTTGAGGTTGAGTTCGGCGTATCATCCTCATACATATGGTCAGACTGAACGGACTATCCAATCGTTGGAAGATTTGTTGAGGGCATGTGTTCTTGAGCAGGGATGTTCATGGGATACTTACCTTCCGTTGATAGAGTTCACTTATAATAACAGTTACCATTCTAGTATTGGGATGGAACCTTTTGAAGCGTTGTATGGTCGAAGATGTAGAACTCCTTTATGTTGGCATGAATCTGGTGAAAGTGTAGTACTTGAACCTGAACTTGTTCGTGAAACTACTAAGAAGGTGAAGTTGATTTGAGAAAAGATGAAATCTTCCCAAAGTAGACAGAAGAGTTATCATGACAAGCGAAGGAAAGATTTAGAATTTCAAGCGGGTGACCATGTGTTTTTGAGAGTTACACCTGTGACTGGTGTTGGGCGAGCATTGAAGTCTAAGAAGCTCACTTCTCATTTTATTGGACCATATCAGATTTCGGAGAGAGTGGGGAATGTTGCTTATACAGTGGTGTTACCGCCTAATCTTTTGAATTTGCATGATGTGTTTCATGTGTCAAAACTCCGGAAGTATATTTCAGATCAATCTCATCTGATTCATATGGATGATGTGCAAGTACGGGATAATCTTACGGTGGAGGCGATGCCTGTACGGATCGCGGATCGTGAAATAAAGACTCTGAGGGGCAAAGAGATTGCCTTGGTTAAAGTGGTTTGGCTAGGAGCTGCCGGAGAAAGCATGACTTGGGAGTTGGAGAGCAAGATGCGGGACTCCTATCCCGAGTTGTTTGATTAAGGTAAATTTTCGAGGACGAAAATATTCTAAGTGGGGGAGAGTTGTAACGCCCGTAATTTAATTAATTATTTAATTAAATTATTTTTGGATTATTTGTGAAGTTGTGTTATGATGATAGTTGATGTGTTGTTGTTATTGGATATATTTATTCTATTAAGTTGTGGAATAATATTAGAATAATAGTATTATTTGATGTGAGCTTGTTTTAAAGAGTAGAAGTAATAGAAGGAGAGTGTATGAGTTTTAAGCCCATTAAGGCATAATAAGAATTATAGGGTTATTATATTAGTTTTTAGAAATAATAAGGAAAAAGAATAAGCAGTAAGAAGAGAAGGAAATAAGGGTTGGAAGAAGATAAAGAGAACGTGAAAGTTGTAGAAAAGAAGGAAAAGAGGCAGAACGAAATTCAATCGGAAAAGTCGTAGAGCAACCTTCAATCCAATGTAAGGGTGGGGTTCTGACTCTATAATAGAGTATGATGATTAGTATGTGGGATTAGATGTGAAAAGTTGTTTGGTTTATGATTGAATTATATATATTTTTGTTTGATTAAGATCAATGATTTAAAGATGAGTAATGATGCCCTAACGCTGTGTATTTGACGTAGAAACATATGATTATTATAATTGATGATTACCTATGATTAGAGGATGTTTTTAGGGCCTAAGACAGGGAAACCGTAGTGAAAACACAGTGAAATCGCAGAAAATATTCATGACAGAACAATATGCGTCGACCTCAAAAGCCATGCATTTATACATGCAGTTTTTTGGACTCAGGATGAGTCAATACGAAGGAGCATGCATCGATACATGCAGGTTTTTGAACTCAGGATGAGTCGATACGAAGGAGCATGTGTCGATACATGAGGTGTTGCAGACTCTGTATGAGTCGATACAAAGGGATTATGCATCGAATCATGCAGGATTTTAACCCAGTATGCGTCGACTCATGTAGTCTGATTTTTGGCAGATTTGTTTCCAAAGGCTGTAACTTGAGTTTCCAGACTCCGTTTGAGGTGTCGTTTGAAGAGTTGGATAGCTAACGCAATGAAATACATTCTTAAGGATTAAAATGAAGTATAAGGAGATTAAATCCTAGTACCTAAATTAGGATTAGAGTTAGCTTCCTGTGTTAATCGCTATGATGATTGTGATCGGTGGATCTGGAACTGACTGTTTAACGCTGGTTCGCGAAATGTCGCGGAAGCAAGAGTCGCCACCGTCTTTTATTTTCTCCAAATGGAAAGGACAAAAGCACAGAAAAATTCCTTAAAGAGATTGCTCTCGGTTCGGGAGGTAGATTATAGAAAGGGAAGGTGTTAGCACCCTTTCTATCCATGGTTATCCATGGGCTCTTAGATACTTGCTCACTTGTGTTTTCAAAAATGGTTTGTTTGCTTTTCAACTGTGGGTTTTAAAAAAGTTTCTTTGAAAATTTCAGTTCGACTCTTGTATCGGTCCTCAAGAGTGTTTGAAAAATTAATTTCGAAAGCTTTTTGAAAATGTGTTGGTGTGAAAAGTATTTTTTTGATTTGTTTTGAAGTTAAAGCAAGTATCTAGAGTCGTCTACCTACCCTAAGGAATTCGTCTGTGTAAATGTCCTTTAAAGTAGTGCCATCCCACCATTGAGAGGTAGGTAGCACCACCGTTGGAGGTGTTCGGGTCAATTCGAGGTTCGGGACATAGTGATCACCAGAGCAATGGGAAGACACCTTAGAAGCTACCCTCATGCCAGGTTCTCGGATCATGAGGACTTACTAAGACATCCTCTACTCGACGATCACCTTTCGAGGCAAGGCAACAGTGAGGCGTACCCTAGGGGTGGTGTGTGATTTGTGTGTCGTTTCAGTTATTTTTGTCTTTTGTCATGTTATTGGTGATCTATGCGTTTGTTTTTTAGTTTTGTCCATACATTCTTTCATGCTTTGATTGACAGTTAAAAATTGCGAAAAGTAAAAGATTCTAAGCTATTACAAAAGGCGCGGGTCCACATCGCCAAAATTTCTCGAACCCGATTTGACAGAAAAATAAAGAAAGTAAGGAAAATAAAGAATTAAAAGTGCGAGAAGTTAATTACAAGGCCTTGGGAGAGATACATAAATATTATAAAGAAATAAGATAAATGCGCGAATTAAATGAGAATTAAACGAGGGCGTTGGACCCTTTTTGCAAAATTAAATTAAATGGTGAAATTAATTAATTAAAAAAAAAGAAATTGTTTTTGGGATTTTTAGGTATTTTATGATTTTAATGAAAAAAGAATAGAATGCAATTAAACCTAATTCTAGTTGTTTTTAATTTATTAAGAAAAGAAGATTAAAACCTAATATTAACCCTAATTAATTTACATGCAAATTTAATTATAGAAATATATCTAATATTTAATTATTATGGAATAAAAGAAAAAAGATGAAAATTAATTAAACCCTAATTCTATATTTTTTATATTTTTATTAAAAAAAGTTAAAATTAAAACCTAATTTAAAACTAATTAATTTATGGATTTATTTACAAAATATACATACTAAAATAAAATATTTATTATTTTTCTTGTCTTTTCTGATTTTTTGTGTGTTTTTTATATTTATGAAAATAATAAATTAATTAAAACAATAATTTAAAAGGAAATAGAAAATAATAATAAAAAATAAAGAAAGTAGAAAGAATTGCAAACCTAGGGGGTCTGCCCCTTAATATGGAGGTTAATCTTTAGAAATCTGGCCCATTAACCTTGGCCTGTTTGACTTTCTCCAGGCAGCGTGTGATGCATTGACTAGGGTTTACCATGTACCTCAGAGCGTGGCCTTCTGATCCTCTCCCTTGGGACACGTGGACGTCTGATTTTGAAGGCATATGATGTATCTTCAGCATTGACACTGCACAGGAATTTTGATTGAAAAATAATATGGACATAATGAGGACCTAGGGCTCGAACCCAGGTCATGAACGTTGCCAGCACATACGCCTTGCCACTGAAGCACTTTGTGTATCTGTAAATTAATATAACAAATAAACTTTATAAAACAAAACGCGTTTAATGTTTGGTTTTCCGCGCGAACTTTTAAACCAGCCAATCATTGATGGCCACGCATCTTCTTCTTCCTCGTTCCTGAAACATAAACATATTAGGCAACGGTTTTTCAAGTGTTCTTCTAGGCCACTTTTAGGAAAATAGCGAATAGCCCAGGAACGCTCATAAATTGAGCGCGAGGGTGGCTTTGTCTTTGTCCAAATGCGCTGATCATGACCATGGCACCGTGGTGTTCCAATTTTGCCTTATTCACAAACCCCCAATTCAGAGCTTCATAAACCCTAAAACGTGATAATGGTAGAATCGTATACAATGCTCAAAAACACAATCAAATTACATAGTTAGCATTAGAATCTTACAAGGAACACAAATCATATACTAAAAATTGCTAAATGCGCATGAATTGAGATGCAAGAGTTTCAAAAAATTTCGGTACAGGGTGAGGTCGTGTTACCAATTTAGGGTGTTAGAGTGAATGATTTTGATTGGAAATCCTTCCTTGAAGCTTCAGGAAGGTGATGGGATGATTCTTTTGGCTTGAAACGACCTGCAAATTGGTTTTCAGTTTTGAATTTTTTGCAAGAAATTTCAAGTTTATGTCTTGGTCTCTAGCGCAGCTCAGTGGTTTTTGAGCACAAGGGTTTGATCAGGCTTATGTATTGAGTGAATTAGGTTAAAGAAATCAAACAAAAAGCTTGGCATTCATGACTTGAAAGATTTGATTTTTTCAAGATCTTTTTCAATCTTTTTTTCATGCTATTTTGTACAAATCATGGCAAAACCTTCCACAAATGATTATGCACGAATCTTGAATGTCCAATGAGAGTGTTTTCTGCACAAAAAGATTTTATTTCATTAGTTTTGTATTTTTCATGTATTTTATTTAATTAAATGAATTATTAATAATAAAAAATCCAAATAAATAAATAAAAATGGAGAAAAACTTCCCTTTGGGCCTAATGGTCGTGCACATGCTTGGGATAATGAATTGTGGAAGAAAAATAGGCCCATTAGCAATTTTAGGTCATTTGAATCAATGTTGACTTTTCAAAATATCCAAAACTTTCCCAACTTCCACAAGGCATAACTTGCTCAATTTTTAAGCTTTGCTCATGTTCTTGGACATTTTGGAAAGGTATTTGAGTCCTCTAACCAATGCCTTTGGTCCCATGTCATTTTTATTTACCAATCTCAAGTTATGGCCTTTGACTTAAAGTCCCTTTTTGTTAACTTTTGAAAATGACCTATAATGTTGAAATTGATAACTTTTTGTGAGAGCATTTCTTGGACTTGAAGTATGAATATGAGTTGTAGGAAATGTCTTTCTATTCAAAATGAGCTTTGGATGGGATTTTTCTGATAATCCATGTGAAAGTTATGCCCTGGTCAACTTACAGTTGACTTTTTCAACTGTCCAAATAAGGAAACTTTTGCATTTTGATGATTTTTGAGCCAAGCTTTGAGAATCATGATCAAGCATTGATCAAATGATGTTTGTGACTTCAAAATGAGATGTTGACCAAAAATTTGAACTTTTGACTGTCAAATGACCATTTTGCCCCTACAGTTGACTGTAGTGCAATTAGGGTTTCTGACTGTGCAATCTTGTGTTGAAAGTCTTGAAACTTGATATGAGGATGCTTGACCATGTTTGTAGGCATATGAGACTTGAATGGACCCTTGGAAACTTCATTTTCTTGATCAGAATCAAAACCCTAATTTTGCCTGTTCAGGAGGCTCTTACACTGTGCAACCCTTGGGGAATTTTGAAGCATGACTTGGCAATTTCTTGAAGAATATGGGAAGGCAAATTTTGGGGTACAACAGTTGCCCCTGTTCAATCTTCTTAGACCTGAGGATGCAGATTGGCTGACGTGCCTTTCGTAATCCGAGGGTAGAAGATGATTGAACACTAGAGTGCCCAGAAATTTGCGCTCACATAGTAGCAGTGATGATGGAATGGGCTTATAGATGCCATTTGGAGATTGATGGATAGGATGATGGGCTTATAGATGCCATCTGGATGTTGATCGCGTAAGAGATTCCTTAGCGAGAACCTGCATACCTGCAAAAGAAAAAAATGAGTACCTGACATGTTGCAGGAGCTGGTTTTCAGATGCGTTGTATGGATGTGTCCTGACTGGTTGCCGGAGCTGAATCTGGAGCTTCAAAAGATGATGAATGAACCAGGGGTGGTTACTACCTCAGCATGAACGGTGAGAGAACCTAGGATAACTTCAGCTTTAACAGCAAATATTGAGAAAATCTTGGTGGGAATTACCATCTCCGCATGATCGGGGAGAGAACCATAGGAAATTATAATCTCAAAAGCGGACATTTGAGAAAAACCTGGAATGGAATTATCATCTCCACAACATTGGGGAGAGAACCATAGGAAATTATAATCTCAACAGCGGACGTTTGAGAAAAACCTGGGTTGGAATTATCATCTCCGCACCGCTGGGGAGAGAACCATAGGAAATTATAATCTCCAAAAGCGGACGTTTGAGAAAAACCTGAAATGGAATTATCATCTCCACAACATTGGGGAGAGAACCATAGGAAATTATAATCTCAAAAGCGGACGTTTGAGAAAAACCTGAAATGGAATTATCATCTCCGCACCGCTGGGGAGAGAACCATAGGAAATTATAATCTCAAAAGCGGACGTTTGAGAAAAACCTGAAATGGAATTATCATCTCCACAACATTGGGGAGAGAACAATAGGAAATTATAATCTCAAAAGCGGACGTTTGAGAAAAACCTGAAATGGAATTATCATCTCCGCACCGCTGGGGAGAGAACCATAGGAAATTATAATCTCAAAAGCGGACGTTTGAGAAAAACCTGAAATGGAATTATCATCTCCACAATATTGGGGAGAGAACCATAGGAAATTATAATCTCAAAAGCGGACGTTTGAGAAAAACCTGGAGTGGAATTATCATCTCCGCACCGCTGGGGAGAGAACCAAAGGAAATTATACTCTCAAAAGCGGACGTTTTGAGAAAAACCTGAAATGGAATTATCATCTCCGCACCGCTGGGGAGAGAACCATAGGAAATTATAATCTCAAAAGCGGACGTTTGAGAAAAACCTGAAATGGAATTATCATCTCCACAATATTGGGGAGAGAACCATAGGAAATTATAATCTCAAAAGCGGACGTTTGAGAAAAACCTGGAGTGGAATTATCATCTCCGCACCGCTGGGGAGAGAACCATAGGAAATTATAATCTCAAAAGCGGACGTTTGAGAAAAACCTGAAATGGAATTATCATCTCCATAATATTGGGGAGAGAACCATAGGAAATTATAATCTCAAAAGCGGACGTTTGAGAAAAACCTGGAGTGGAATTATCATCTCCGCACCGCTGGGGAGAGAACCAAAAGAAATTATAATCTCAAAAGCGGACGTTTGAGAAAAACCTGAAATGGAATTATCATCTCCGCACCGCTGGGGAGAGAACCATAGGAAATTATAATCTCAAAAGCGGACGTTTGAGAAAAACCTGAAATGGAATTATCATCTCCGCACCGCTGGGGAGAGAACCATAGGAAATTATAATCTCAAAAGCGGACGTTTGAGAAAAACCTGGGATGGGATTATCATCTCCGCACCGCTGGGGAGAGAACCATAGGAAATTATAATCTCAAAAGCGGACGTTTGAGAAAAACCTGAAATGGAATTATCATCTCCACAACATTGGGGAGAGAACCATAGGAAATTATAATCTCGAAAGCGGACGTTTGAGAAAAACCTGAAATGGAATTATCATCTCCGCACCGCTGGGGAGAGAACCAATAGGAAATTATAATCTCAAAAGCGGACGTTTGAGAAAAACCTGAAATGGAATTATCATCTCCGCACCGCTGGGGAGAGAACCATAGGAAATTATAATCTCAAAAGCGGACGTTTGAGAAAAACCTGAAATGGAATTATCATCTCCACAATATTGGGGAGAGAACCATAGGAAATTATAATCTCAAAAGCGGACGTTTGAGAAAAACCTGAAATGGAATTATCATCTCCACACCGCTGGGGAGAGAACCATAGGAAATTATAATCTCAAAAGCGGACGTTTGAGAAAAACCTGAAATGGAATTATCATCTCCACAACATTGGGGAGAGAACCATAGGAAATTATAATCTCAAAAGCGGACGTTTGAGAAAAACCTGATAACTTCTACTGAGTCTTCATCAGAAAAATCTGTTTGGGGTCGATTTAGCTGGACTAGAGAAGGCCTTGGACTGGATACGAAATCTTTGGAGTCGATTAACTGAACCGGTCTAGGTCTTGAAATATGATTGAGAATTTAACCGAATCTTTCCTGAAAGGTAAAGGTCAGTCATATGCAATGCATGATATGGATCAAGCGATGAGGTTCTCAACATAAATGAGATTTGTAAGATATGATGCGTATATGCATGCTATAATGATGTATGTGATGTTTAGGAATGTATGTTTTTCGTCTAGGAAAGTAAATCCTTGACGGGTGCCAGGAAGTCGTATCCTGGGCTGACGTTGAAGAATAGATTTTGCTTCCGCTGGGGATGATAATTGCAAGAATACCGGTAGGAGAAGATGACTCCGTTGGGGAATAGACTTGGCGAATGGATAACTCTGCGGGGAGAGAGTACTCTAACGATCTTGCTGGGAAGCAACACTCTATGGGGAGAGAGATACTTTGCTGAGTTATTGATAATAACTTGCTGGGGATATCTTTGCTGTGTTGGAAGTGCTGATAGACTTCGCTGGGGGTAAGAGAACTTCGTCGGGGACGCTCTTTCCATGGCTTTTGGCTGAGGATAACCCAGTTATATCCTGTTAAGGAAATAACTCTTTGAATAAAGCCGGACGATGCGTTCGTGCTCTACGAGGATAAGCTTCCAGAATCTACTGGGGATAAGCTTACTGCTTGGGGAGATGGATCCCAACTTTCCTGGGGAAACTGGATTGGGCTCTCTTGGGGAAGTTTTGAACTGCGGGGGAAGTGATTCCTTCGAATATTGATATGCCGCTGGGGAACAATCTTTAGACCAAGACTACCGGGGATGCTTGTTATGAATATGTATATTGCTGCTAGAAAATGTTGAGCTCTGCGGGAGGATACCCAACTTCCTTTAAGTTTGATAGTATAGCTTGGAGAGAGTGTATTGACTGCTTACTTTCTGGGGAATTAGGATATCTGGTTATGTTCTTTAGTTGAACCCACCTTGGTACCTTGGAGGACAGAACAATTAGATTGCTCAGACAACTCTTTATTGCCCATGTTTCTGAGGTATGAGAGGAAGACATGTGAGGTGCTGATAGTTATTGATGGACAAACCTTCTTCTGGTAGGCAGGTGATAAGATGACAGGACATAGTCGTACGCTTTGATCCCTAACTTTTGCCTGGACCGCCTGTGATCGGTGGATCTGGAACTGACTGTTTAACGCTGGTTCACGAAATGTCGCGGAAGCAAGAGTCGCCACCGTCTTTTATTTTCTCCAAATGGAAAGGACAAAAGCACAGAAAAATTCCTTAAAGAGATTGCTCTCGGTTCGGGAGGTAGGTTATAGAAAGGGAAGGTGTTAGCACCCTTTCTATCCATGGTTATCCATGGGCTCTTAGATACTTGCTCATTTGTGTTTTCAAAAAGGTTTGTTTGCTTTTCAATGTGGGTTTTAAAAAAAGTTTCTTTGAAAATTCCAGTTCGACTCTTGTATCGGTCCTCAAGAGTGTTTGAAAAATTGCTTTCGAAAGCTTTTTGAAAAGTGTCGGTGTGAAAAGTATTTTTTTGATTTGTTTTGAAATTAGAGCAAGTATCTATGAGTTCTCTACCTACCCTAAGGAATTCGTCTGTGTAAATGTCCTTAAAGTAGTGCCATCCCACCATTGAGAGGTAGGTAGCACCACCGTTGGAGGTATTCGGGTCAATTCGGGGTTTAGGGACATTGTGGTCACCGAGCAAAGGTAAGACACCTTAGAAGCTACCCTTATGCCATTGATCTTTTATTCCGAGGCAACTATTCCGAGGCAACTTGTTTTGAGGCAACCAGATCAATGGGACATAAGGACTCACTAAGACGTCCTATAGTCGACGGCCACGTTTCGAGGGACAAGGCAACAGTGTGATCACCGGAGTAATAGGAAGATACCTTAGAAGCTACCCTCATGCCAGGTTCCCGGATCATGAGGACTTACTAAAACATCCTCTACTCGACGATCACCTTTCGAGGCAAGGCAACAGTGAGGCGTACCCTAGGGGTGGTGTGTGATTTGTGTGTCGTTTTCAGATATTTTGTCTTGTTCATGTTATTGGTGATCTAAGCGTTTGTTTTTATTTTTGTCATTCATTCTTGCATGCATTTATTTAACAGTTAAAAAGTGCGGAAAGATAAAATTCCTAAACTATTACAAAGGCGCGGGTCCACATCGCCAAATTAAACCAGGACCCGATTTGACATAAAATAAAGAAATAAAATGCGGGAAATATAAAATGTCCGAGTTACATGGCTTGAGCAATTACATAATATTTGAAAGAAAATAAATGTGCGAAAGAAATAAAAATAGAACGTTCGAGGGCGTTGGACCCTTTAAAGAAATTAAATGAAATTAAAAATTAATTAATTATTTATTGAAATAAAAGAAGTGTTTTTTAGGTTTTTTTTTTTGTATTTATGAAATAAGAAAATTAAAATTAAAATTAAAAGAAACCTTAATTCTAAGTTATTTTTAATTATTTGAGAAAAATGTTAAAGTTTAACTTAATTTACTAAAGAATTTATGTACATGTTTATTTACAAAATAAATTAGTAATTAATAATAATAATAATAATAATGAGAGAATTATTTATTAAAAAAAAATGATGAAAAAGTTAAAAAAACCTAATTTCTACATATTTAATTTATTAAGAAAAATATTAAAGTTTTGAAACCTAAATTAATCTAATTAATTGTTTAAAGTTTATTTACAAAAATAATAATAGTAAAATTAATATTAATAAAATAAACATTTTTTTGATTTTTCTGTATTTTATATTTATTATGAAAATTATTTTATGGAATTAAAAGAAAACAATTAAAAAACAATTAAAAGAATAAAAAGGAAAAACAAATAAAAATTAAAAAATTGAGCAAACCATAGGGGGTGTCTGGCCCAAGGGGAGGTTTTTTGAAGTATTGACTCCTGAGTACCGTGGTCTGCATTCTTTGGCCATTGAATTGAGTTTCATGCATAAGTTGTTCTACTTTGGCCAATTGGCTTTTGGCTTTTGGCTTTTGGCCATTTGTGTTCTGGCTTCAACGTTCCCTTAATCTCTGGCTTAATGTCTGCCTCGCCATGTATTGGTGTCATGCATAAGTTTTTCTAGTCTGGCCATTTGGCTTTTGGCTTTTGGCCATTTGGCTTTTGGCCTCAACGTTCCTTAATGAACCTTAATGAATCTGTCTGGGATCCTGTCTAAATCTGCAGTGTTGAATCTCACAAACACATCAAATAAAATCATAAAATGCAAATAAAGCCAATATATGAAGAAATTTAATGTTTAGGCACAATATGACATGTATGAATGATTATACCCTTTTGATCATGGAGATCAAATCAACCTTACCCTTACTGGAAAAGTAGTGACATGAATGCTTTTATGCCCTTTGGATCATGGAGATCAAGACAGCCTTACCCTTACTGAAGAAGTAATAAGATGTTGGTTTGTAGCTGAGATGATTTGTTTGTAGTGAGAGAGGGATTTGTAATAAGGATTTCAAGGTTTTTAGGGTTCTTGAGAGAATTTGATATTCTGACAGCGTTGTGGCAAGGGTTTTCTTTTTTTCTCCTCTCTTTTCTCCTCTTTTTCTTTTTTTCTCTCCCTTTTTTTCTCTCCCTTTTTTTCTCCCCCTGGTTTGTGTGACAAGAAGGTGATTATATAGTGGAAATTAGGGTAAAGAAAATGGGCTTTGAATGTGCAATTGGGCCTCCAATATTCACTTGAATTCGTCACTTTCCAGGCTAAATCGCAGGGACTTAAGTGCATTTTTTGAAGTTGAAATGTGAAAACAAAATGTAGCCAACATCGAGAACTAACTCCTGTCCGAAAATCGACTCAATCGGATAAACGGTGAATTAGTTATGAATTTTTGAAGTTTCAGCTCAGACAAACTTATTTTGGGCTCCAGTGTCGGCTCTGACACGTTCTTCAATAAAAAACTGGTATTGATCGGTGCATAATTTGGTCTCGACTTTTGAAGCAAAGTTGTAGATCTATGAGTCAGTGACCTTGTGTAAAAACATGAGTCCAATCCGATAAAAATTGACCGAGTTATGAATTTTCGAAGTTTCAGCTCAAATGAAATAATATTCAGCATTCAGGATTTTCAGCATGTCACGCACTCTAAGCAAAAAACGAAGGCCTTTTGAATACCGTTTGAACTCAATACCTTCTGTGAAAATGTAGCCAACTCAATTTGTGAAATTTTGGCGCCGGAACCAGCTCGATACGATGAAAATTGACCAAGTTATGATTTTCTGAACATGACGCAGATAAACTTCTGTCACAGATTTTCTGTGCGAAAATACTTGATAAATCCACATTTTTGAAGACCTTCTGATCGAAATTGGCTTCCAGCCGTGAGAGATGAAAACGTAGATAATGTCAAGACGGAATTTTGGCCACCAGAACGGGTTCAAAACGAGCCACGATCTTCAAGTTATGAATTTTTTAGCGCGTAAAAACTGCACTTTCAGCACACTTTTTCACCATATTTCTTCAAGAAAACTCGCACATTCGGATACCTTCTTTAAAGAATTGACTCTTGAGCTGAACCTGAATTTGATAATATGTTATCAAAGATATCTTGGCGAAAGAATACCTGAATATGACGCGCCGGGTTGGACTTGTGAATTTTTCTTGAAATATTTTGAGAAATATGGGAGGGCAAATTTTGGGGTACAACAGTTGCCCCTGTTCAATCTTCTTAGACCTGAGGATGCAGATTGGCTGACGTGCCTTTCGTAATCCGAAGGTGGAAGATGATTGAACACTAGAGTGCCCAGAAATTTGCGCTCATATAGTAATAGTGTGGTGGGAATGGGCTTATAGATGCCATTTGGAGATTGCTGGATAGGATGATAGGCTTATAGATGTCATCTGGATGTTGATCGCGTAGGAGATTCCTTAGCGAGAACCTGCATACCTGCAAAAGAACAAATGAGTACCTGACACGTTGCAGGAGCTGGTTTTCAGATGCTTGGTATAGATGTGTCCTGACTGGTTACAGGAGCTGAATCTGGAGTTTCAAACGGCGATGAATGAACCAAGGATGGTTACTGCCTTAGCATGAATGGTAAGAGAACCTTGGACGATTACTACCCCAACAGGAACGCTGAGAGAATCTTGGGTGTCTTCTACTGGGATAAGAATCAGGGAGATCTTAGGGTCGATCTGACTGAACCAGAGAAGGTCTTGGAATTTCTTCAACTGGATAAGCATCAGGGAGATCTTAGGGTCGATCTGACTGAACCAGAGAAGGCCTTTGACTGGATAAGCATCAGGAAAATCTTAGGGTCGATTTAACTGAACCGGACAAGGTCTTGGAATTTCTTCAACTGGATAAGCATCAGGGAGATCTTAGGGTCGATCTGACTGAACCAGAGAAGGCCTTTGACTGGATAAGCATCAGGAAAATCTTAGGGTCGATTTAACTGAACCGGACAAGGTCTTGGAATTTCTTCAACTGGATAAGCATCAGGGAGATCTTAGGGTCGATCTGACTGAACCAGAGAAGGCCTTTGACTGGATAAAAATCAGGAAAATCTTAGGGTCGATTTAACTGAACCGGACAAGGTCTTGAAATATCTTCAACTGGATAAGCATCAGGGAGATCCTAGGGTCGATCTGACTGAACCAGAGAAGGCCTTTGACTGGATAAGCATCAGGAAAATCTTATGGTCGATTTAACTGAACCGGACAAGGTCTTGAAATATCTTCAACTGGAATAAGTGTCAGAACGTCGCCATATCTGGTTCATATCTGGACTATATCTGGAAGGAAATCTGGAAGCAGTATCAGCACGTCACCATATCTGGTTTACATCTGAAACTATATCTGGAAGGAAATCTGGAAGCAGCATCAGAACGTCACCATATCTGGTTTACATCTGAAACTATATCTGGAAGGAAATCTGGAAGCAGCATCAGAACGTCACCATATCTGGTCTACATCTGAAACTATATCTGGAAGGAAATCTGGAAGCAGCATCAGAACGTCACCATATCTGGTTTACATCTGAAACTATATCTAGAAGGAAATCTGGAAGCAGCATCAGAACGTCACCATATCTGGGTCATATCTGAAACTATATCTAGAAGGAAATCTGGAAGCAGTATCAGAACGTCGCCATATCTGGGTCATATCTGAAACTATATCTAGAAGGAAATCTGGAAGCAGCATCAGAACGTCACCATCTCTGGGTCATATCTGAAACTATACCTAGAAGGAAATCTGGAAGCAGTATCAGAACGTCACCATATCTGGGTCATATCTGAAACTATATCTGGAAGGAAATCTGGAAGCAGTATCAGAACGTCACCATATCTGGGTCATATCTGAAACTATATCTAGAAGGATATCTGGAAGCAGCATCAGAACGTCACCATATCTGGGTCATATCTGAAACTATATCTAGAAAGAAATCTGGAAGCAGCATCAGAACGTCACCATATCTGGGTCATATCTGAAACTATATCTAGAAGGATATCTGGAAGCAGCATCAGAACGTCACCATATCTGGTTTACATCTGAAACTATATCTAGAAAGAAATCTGGAAGCAGCATCAGAACGTCACCATATCTGGGTCATATCTGAAACTATATCTAGAAAGAAATCTGGAAGCAGCATCAGAATGTCACCATATCTGGTTTACATCTGAAACTATATCTGGAAGGAAATCTGGAAGCAGTATCAGAACGTCACCATCTCTGGTTTACATCTGAAACTATATCTGGAAGGAAATCTGGAAGCAGTATCAGAACGTCACCATATCTGGGTCATATCTGAAACTATATCTAGAAGGATATCTGGAAGCAGCATCAGAACGTCACCATATCTGGGTCATATCTGAAACTATATCTAGAAGGAAATCTGGAAGCAGCATCAGAACGTCACCATATCTGGATCATATCCGAAACTATATCTAGAAGGAAATCTGGAAGCAGTATCAGAACGTCACCATATCTGGATCATATCCGAAACTATATCTAGAAGGAAATCTGGAAGCAGTATCAGAACGTCACCATATCTGGGTCATATCTGAAACTATATCTAGAAGGAATTCTGGAAGCAGCATCAGAACGTCACCATCTCTGGATCATATCTGAAACTATATCTAGAAGGAATTCCGGAAGCAGCATCAGAACGTCACCATATCTGGTTTACATCTGAAACTATATCAAGAATGAATTGCGATTAGTTGATAGTAGTCATTTTTGTATTGATCTTTTTCCTGAAACGGCGAGACATAATTGGATGCAAAATGATGCATGAACGGTATGTCTTCAAAATCAATGAGATTCGTGTAGTATGATGCATATGCATGCTATAATGATGTATGTGACGTTTTATGTATGTTTTTATCTAAGAAAATAAATCCTTGACGGGTGCCGGGAAGTCGTATCCTGGGCTGATGTTGAAGAATAGTTGCAAGAATTCCCATAGACGAAGATAACTTCGTTGGGGAATAGCCTTTGGCGAATGGAGGATTCTGCGGGGAGAAAAAGATATTCTAGTGACCATGCTGGGAAGAAATACTCTGTGGGGAGAAGGATGCCTTGCTGAGAGTTGATGATAACTTGCTGAGGATACCTTGCTGTATTGGAAGTATGAATGGACTTCGCTGGGGATAAGAAGGCTTTGTCGACGACGCTCTTTCCGTGGCTTTTGGCTGAGGATAACCCAGTTATATCCTGTTAAGGAAATAACTCTTTAAATCAAGCCGGGCGACGCGTTCGTGCCTTGAGAGGGGTAAGCTTCCGTAACTTACTGGAGATAAGCTTACTGATTGGGGAGATGATTCCAACTTTCCTGGGGAACTAGATTAGATTCTCCTGGGGAAGTATTGAACTGTATTGGTTATGTTCTTCAACTCACCCTGGTGTCTTGGAGGATAGAACAACCAGATTGCTTAGACCACCCTTTATTGCCCCTGTTTCTACGGGGGAGGCACTTGTGGGGTGCTGATAGTTGTTGATGGACAAACCTTCTTCTGGTAGACAGATGGCAGGACATAGTCGTACGCTTTAATCCCTAATTTTTGCCTGGACCGCCCTTTCGGGTTTTCAGTCCACCAGGATACCCATTTTTGCTCAAGCCGCCTTTTCAGGTTTTCGACTTGCCGGGTGTATAGATTTTTCATTTCATCCCTTCATTTTGCCCGAACCCTTTTGGTTCGCCGGGAAGCCCTTATTTTTGCCTAGGTATGTCAACCTAGCGGGTCTTTGATTTTGCGTAGTATTTTTCGACTATGTCCACGCTCTTTGGATGCAGGGAGGTGCCCCTGGCTGAAGTGTTTTGTCGTGCCACCAGAAGGTGTTTGGTCAGGTCAGATTCGTTGCTGGAGTGCCCCAAATGACTTAGGCGGAGATTTGCCCCAGGCTTTTTGGCCTTTTGAGAGATTATCTGGGTCTTGTCTTAACTGCCCCAGATGGTAGACCCTGATCATGCCGTGCCCCTTGATTGGAGGTACTTCTGTTCATTAGACTTTCATCGTGCAAATTTTTATGCTGTTTAAACAAAAGTCATATGCAAACAAAGTTATGTTAAAAACGCAAAGCTTATGTCTGTCTCGAAGATTTTTTTGAAAATGCATCTTTTCATAAAACAAGTGAATGTTTGTAAAACGTGATGTCAAACTCCGTATTTACCGTAGGCCTTCCGGAGTCAGGATACCTTTCGTGACAGTATGCTTTCGAACTAACCCATGCTTCAGCTAGGACTTTTAAGGGTTATAACGTGGCCTGGTTCACGGTTTTAAGAAACAAAGGATAAAGGCTCAAAGTATTTGTACCCACCCGCTCTTCGTGATGTTCTCCAACCCTAAACTCAGTTGACCGTGCGTTAGACCTTGCTTGAGTCTTTGCTTTGATGTTCCAATAATGGTTCAGATGTTGATAACTTATTTTGAATGGGCAGTCATTTTTGTTTTGGTTGAGGGTTTGTGAGACCTCTTTCTTGATTTTGTTATCCCTTTCTTTTTTGCCTGAACTGTTTCCTTTTTTGGAATTACAGTCAGCGGGATGCCCCAGTTTCATAAGTCCCCTTTGTAGGTTTAGACTTTTTGGGTTTTTTATTTATGAAAATTTTTTGATAATGACTGCCTGTCCTTTTGATTGTTCTGAACCATTACTGCCTTTGTTCGTTTCGTAAAGATCTTTTCGGTGCCATTCGTTATGCACTTGGATCAACTGAGAGACTACCCTGCCCCAGGTTATGATTAAGGGTTTTGATTTTCGAAAATAAAAACTCCTACTTCTTTGGCTCAGAGGGGTTGACGAGGGATTATCTTCCTTATAACTCCAGTGTTTAGGAATTGAAGCAATGCCTGTACCTCATCAGCGGGGTCTGTTCAAAAGCATACTGTAAAGATCGTGGTATCGTTTTCGTCATCCTCCCTCAAGAGGCTTAGAATTTTAACCAAGAGTTGATCATCAGAAAAAATATGAAAAGGAATTTGAATATAATGAAAACCATTGTATTAATTCTCAAAACAGACGTATGCGATGCATTGATAACATAAAAGAGTTTGCTATGACATTAATCGTTTGTATAAGCAATGAAAAATACAACTCAAAATTCAAATAAACAAAAGGCTTCAATGATTGGGAAACGGAGCAGTGATTATGTTCGGAGTCTCAGACACTTCAAACTGAATCTCCCCGGCGTCGATCATGTCTTGAATTTTGTTCTTGAGAGGCCAGCAGTTGTCTGTAGTATGCCCCGGGCTATCTGAATGATATGCGCACCTATCGTTGGGATGATAGTTGGGTGCAGAAGTGTTCGGATTCCGGAGAGGAGCCCTTAAGGTGATCAACCCTGCCTTCAACATTTGTTGCAGTGCTTGATCCAACGACATGTTGAGTTTGGTATACTGTCGTTTCTTCTTTCGCTGCTGCCCCTGTCCTTGTTGAGCAGGTCCGGGATTGGAGATCTGGATTGCCCCTGCCTCATGACGGCCTTTTTTACCGTGCACAGCATTGGATTCTTTCTTTCCATGATGAGGCTTTTTATCAGCAGGTGCAGCCTCTTGAATTTTCCCAGACCGGATACCAGCTTCTATTCGTTCTCCAGTCAAGATAAGATCTGTGAATCCAGCAGATGAATTCCCAATCAGGTGGTTATAAAATGGACCAGACAAGGTCCCCAAGAACATGTCCACAAGTTCCCGATCAGTCAGAGGTGGTTGTACCCTTCCAGCAAGATCCCTCCATTTCTGCGCGTACTCTTTAAAACCTTCACTTGATCCTAACGACATACCCTGGAGTTGGGTACGCGTAGGAGCAAGGTCGGCATTATACTGATACTGCTTGTAGAAAGCAGTAGCCAACTCCTCCCAGTTACGAACTTTGGTCCCATCCAGCTGATAGAACCATTCGAGATGAGTCCCTGAAAGACTCTCCTGGAAGAAGTGGATCCATAAATTCTTGTCCACCGTATATGGCTGAATCTTCCGAATATAGGACCTTAGATGCAGCTTGGGGCAAGACGCCCCGTCATACTTAGTAAAGGATGGTGCTTTGAACTTCCGAGGAATAACCACACCAGTTGACAAACCCAGATCTCCGAAATCCAGCCCAGGTACCTGTTGAACCTCCATAGCCTTCAACCTATCCTCCAACTGTTTGTACTTGTCCTCAGCCGGAGGGTACTGTTCGTCGTCGAAATCTGTTTCATTGTCAGAGACCACTGGACTGGGCACCTCCCTCTCATGGTGACTGCTTTCCCTCACATATGGGGTAGTCCTCTCAGTTTCAGTCTGCGGTGTATTCCCAGATCTGCGTCTAGGGCTGAACAAAACAGTCCTCTTCTTTTTCTTGTCCTTCTTCAAAAGCAGAGCCTTCAGGTCTTGTTGCCCCTGGGTCAAATTCATGATCAGCTCTTGGAACTGGGCGTTCTGAGCCTGGAGGTCCTTGATAGTCTGCTCGGCTGATGATTCAGGATTCATGGCGATCGGCTGAAATAGACAGCGAGGAAGGGTAAGCAACCTGTCAAGGGATACCTGCAATGCAATGAGATGTATGACATGCATGTAATGTTTTCAAGGACCTCGCGGGATAAACAGAGAAATTGTTAGAGTTGAGAACCGATAGCTTGATTGAAGGAACTTCATGTTGTTGAGAGTCCTTCTTCAAGGGTCAAAGGCTCACCATATCCAGTGGGTCATAGCCCCTGACGACCTTGGCTAGAGGAAAATAAATCCTCCTTGCCCCTTGCTGGGATAGTTGGTTCATCATGACCTGCATCACAAGCCCTTGAGATCCTTGAAATGGGTTAGGATGTATGCAATGATATGATGTCATGCTATGCATGGGGTGATGTAGGTAAACCCTGCTATGAGTCCCAATTAAGGACTATAAACAGACCCTGCAAGAAATTCAGTATACTTTGTTATGAGTCCCAATTAAGGACTATAAACAAAACCTGCAAGAAACTTAAGTAAAACCTGTCATGAGTCCCAATTAAGGACTATAAACAGAACCTGCAAATGGTTAGTACACCCTGTTATAAGTCCCAATTAAGGACTATGGACAAAACCTGCAAGAAACCTAAGTAAAACCTGTCATGAGTCCCAATTAAGGACTATAAACAGAACCTGCAAGTGGTTAGTACACCCTGTTATAAGTCCCAATTAAGGACTATGAACAAAACCTGCAAGGCATCAAGGGTCAGATAACAAGCATGCAAGTAGTCAAGTACGAAGGCACACAAGTCACACAAGAGAAGCCCTTAGGGTTTAGGCCAGCATGGGGTCTAGGTATTACCCTCTTGAATTTGGTGGGTTCAACCTGTCCTATTAGAAGTAACCGGGTTCTAAGGTTCCCAATATCACGGGACTGCTTTCATTGTTCATCGTTTCGATTTAGCCACTGAACTGGCGACCGAAATATTCCAGGAAAGCAACCCTCAATTGAGCGTAGTATCGAGTATCAACCAACCTCGGACTGCACCAAAGTCAGTTATCTCCCTACCCTAAAGAGGCCAAGATAGTTCAATTAAGGTTCCTAAGGTCTGTTGATGCTTCACGACACCACGCGGAGGCCCCGTACTCTCCTTGACTAAACTCAAGGGTTACCGGTACACACCAAAGTGCCACATCAACGTAGCAGACTGTTTCAACCATGTCGGTATACCCCGCACAGTTCCCTCACAACCTTGTTGCTACTTTCTAAGAAGGTATCCCCCAGATCCGGGTTAGGATCTATAGAACTCCCAAGCAACCCACAATAATAAAGCAAGCAAGGAAAGCAATTGAAAACACAGTTATGAACTAGCCCTAAGGTACTCCTCACTTTATAAGTTTAGTCCCCAGCAGAGTCGCCAGTTCTGTGATCGGTGGATCTGGAACTGACTGTTTAACGCTGGTTCACGAAATGTCGCGGAAGCAAGAGTCGCCACCGTCTTTTATTTTCTCCAAATGGAAAGGACAAAAGCACAGAAAAATTCCTTAAAGAGATTGCTCTCGGTTCGGGAGGTAGGTTATAGAAAGGGAAGGTGTTAGCACCCTTTCTATCCATGGTTATCCATGGGCTCTTAGATACTTGCTCATTTGTGTTTTCAAAAAGGTTTGTTTGCTTTTCAATGTGGGTTTTAAAAAAAGTTTCTTTGAAAATTCCAGTTCGACTCTTGTATCGGTCCTCAAGAGTGTTTGAAAAATTGCTTTCGAAAGCTTTTTGAAAAGTGTCGGTGTGAAAAGTATTTTTTTGATTTGTTTTGAAATTAGAGCAAGTATCTATGAGTTCTCTACCTACCCTAAGGAATTCGTCTGTGTAAATGTCCTTAAAGTAGTGCCATCCCACCATTGAGAGGTAGGTAGCACCACCGTTGGAGGTATTCGGGTCAATTCGGGGTTTAGGGACATTGTGGTCACCGAGCAAAGGTAAGACACCTTAGAAGCTACCCTTATGCCATTGATCTTTTATTCCGAGGCAACTATTCCGAGGCAACTTGTTTTGAGGCAACCAGATCAATGGGACATAAGGACTCACTAAGACGTCCTATAGTCGACGACCACGTTTCGAGGGACAAGGCAACAGTGTGATCACCGGAGTAATAGGAAGATACCTTAGAAGCTACCCTCATGCCAGGTTCCCGGATCATGAGGACTTACTAAAACATCCTCTACTCGACGATCACCTTTCGAGGCAAGGCAACAGTGAGGCGTACCCTAGGGGTGGTGTGTGATTTGTGTGTCGTTTTCAGATATTTTGTCTTGTTCATGTTATTGGTGATCTAAGCGTTTGTTTTTATTTTTGTCATTCATTCTTGCATGCATTTATTTAACAGTTAAAAAGTGCGGAAAGATAAAATTCCTAAACTATTACAAAGGCGCGGGTCCACATCGCCAAATTAAACCAGGACCCGATTTGACATAAAATAAAGAAATAAAATGCGGGAAATATAAAATGTCCGAGTTACATGGCTTGAGCAATTACATAATATTTGAAAGAAAATAAATGTGCGAAAGAAATAAAAATAGAACGTTCGAGGGCGTTGGACCCTTTAAAGAAATTAAATGAAATTAAAAATTAATTAATTATTTATTGAAATAAAAGAAGTGTTTTTTAGGTTTTTTTTTTGTATTTATGAAATAAGAAAATTAAAATTAAAATTAAAAGAAACCTTAATTCTAAGTTATTTTTAATTATTTGAGAAAAATGTTAAAGTTTAACTTAATTTACTAAAGAATTTATGTACATGTTTATTTACAAAATAAATTAGTAATTAATAATAATAATAATAATAATGAGAGAATTATTTATTAAAAAAAATGATGAAAAAGTTAAAAAAACCTAATTTCTACATATTTAATTTATTAAGAAAAATATTAAAGTTTTGAAACCTAAATTAATCTAATTAATTGTTTAAAGTTTATTTACAAAAATAATAATAGTAAAATTAATATTAATAAAATAAACATTTTTTTGATTTTTCTGTATTTTATATTTATTATGAAAATTATTTTATGGAATTAAAAGAAAACAATTAAAAAACAATTAAAAGAATAAAAAGGAAAAACAAATAAAAATTAAAAAATTGAGCAAACCATAGGGGGTGTCTGGCCCAAGGGGAGGTTTTTTGAAGTATTGACTCCTGAGTACCGTGGTCTGCATTCTTTGGCCATTGAATTGAGTTTCATGCATAAGTTGTTCTACTTTGGCCAATTGGCTTTTGGCTTTTGGCTTTTGGCCATTTGTGTTCTGGCTTCAACGTTCCCTTAATCTCTGGCTTAATGTCTGCCTCGCCATGTATTGGTGTCATGCATAAGTTTTTCTAGTCTGGCCATTTGGCTTTTGGCTTTTGGCCATTTGGCTTTTGGCCTCAACGTTCCTTAATGAACCTTAATGAATCTGTCTGGGATCCTGTCTAAATCTGCAGTGTTGAATCTCACAAACACATCAAATAAAATCATAAAATGCAAATAAAGACAATATATGAAGAAATTTAATGTTTAGGCACAATATGACATGTATGAATGATTATACCCTTTTGATCATGGAGATCAAATCAACCTTACCCTTACTGGAAAAGTAGTGACATGAATGCTTTTATGCCCTTTGGATCATGGAGATCAAGACAGCCTTACCCTTACTGAAGAAGTAATAAGATGTTGGTTTGTAGCTGAGATGATTTGTTTGTAGTGAGAGAGGGATTTGTAATAAGGATTTCAAGGTTTTTAGGGTTCTTGAGAGAATTTGATATTCTGACAGCGTTGTGGCAAGGGTTTTCTTTTTTTCTCCTCTCTTTTCTCCTCTTTTTCTTTTTTTCTCTCCCTTTTTTTCTCTCCCTTTTTTTCTCCCCCTGGTTTGTGTGACAAGAAGGTGATTATATAGTGGAAATTAGGGTAAAGAAAATGGGCTTTGAATGTGCAATTGGGCCTCCAATATTCACTTGAATTCGTCACTTTCCAGGCTAAATCGCAGGGACTTAAGTGCATTTTTTGAAGTTGAAATGTGAAAACAAAATGTAGCCAACATCGAGAACTAACTCCTGTCCGAAAATCGACTCAATCGGATAAACGGTGAATTAGTTATGAATTTTTGAAGTTTCAGCTCAGACAAACTTATTTTGGGCTCCAGTGTCGGCTCTGACACGTTCTTCAATAAAAAACTGGTATTGATCGGTGCATAATTTGGTCTCGACTTTTGAAGCAAAGTTGTAGATCTATGAGTCAGTGACCTTGTGTAAAAACATGAGTCCAATCCGATAAAAATTGACCGAGTTATGAATTTTCGAAGTTTCAGCTCAAATGAAATAATATTCAGCATTCAGGATTTTCAGCATGTCACGCACTCTAAGCAAAAAACGAAGGCCTTTTGAATACCGTTTGAACTCAATACCTTCTGTGAAAATGTAGCCAACTCAATTTGTGAAATTTTGGCGCCGGAACCAGCTCGATACGATGAAAATTGACCAAGTTATGATTTTCTGAACATGACGCAGATAAACTTCTGTCACAGATTTTCTGTGCGAAAATACTTGATAAATCCACATTTTTGAAGACCTTCTGATCGAAATTGGCTTCCAGCCGTGAGAGATGAAAACGTAGATAATGTCAAGACGGAATTTTGGCCACCAGAACGGGTTCAAAACGAGCCACAATCTTCAAGTTATGAATTTTTTAGCGCGTAAAAACTGCACTTTCAGCACACTTTTTCACCATATTTCTTCAAGAAAACTCGCACATTCGGATACCTTCTTTAAAGAATTGACTCTTGAGCTGAACCTGAATTTGATAATATGTTATCAAAGATATCTTGGCGAAAGAATACCTGAATATGACGCGCCGGGTTGGACTTGTGAATTTTTCTTGAAATATTTTGAGAAATATGGGAGGGCAAATTTTGGGGTACAACACCGCCCTTTCGGGTTTTCAGTCCACCGGGATACCCATTTTTGCCCAAGCCGCCTTTTCAGGTTTTCGACTTGCCGGGTGTACAGATTTTTCATTTTCATCCCTTATTTTTGCCCGAACCCTTTTGGTTCGCCGGGAAGCCCTGATTTTTGCCTAGGTATGTCAACCTAGCGGGTCTTTAATTTTGCGTAGTATTTTTTCGACTATGTCCGCGTTCAGGGAATGTGGGGAGTTGCCCCTGTTGGAAGTATTTTGCCACGCCACCAGAAGATGTTTGATTAGGCAAGATTCGTTGTTGGAATGCCCCAAGTGACTTAGGCGGAGATTTGCCCCAGGCTATTTGGCCTTTGAGAGATTCTCCGAATCTTGATTGGACTGCCCCAGATAATGGACCATGGTCGTGTCTGCCCCTTGATTGGAGATACTTTCTTCCATTTGAGGTGACTCTTTCATGGAGAAGACTTTTGTTCATAAGATATTCGTCGTGCGAACTTCTCTGTTGTTCAAACGAAAAGTCATATGCAAACAAAGTTATGTTAAAAATGCAAAGCTTATGTCTGTCTTGAAGATTTTGAAAATGCATTCTTTTTTCATAAAACAAATGAATGTTTGTAAAACGTGATGTCAACTCCTTCTTTATAGTAAGCCTTAAGGAGTCAGGATACCTTTCGTCACAGTATGCTTTCGAACTAATCCATGCTTCAGCTAGGACTTTTAAGGGTTATAACGTGGCCTGGTTCACGGTTTTAAGAAACAAAGGATAAAGGCTCAAATTATTTGTACCCACCCACTCTTCGTGACGTTCTCCAAACCTAAACTCAGTTGATCATACGTTAGACCTTTTTGAGTCTTTGCTTTGATGTTCCGGTGATGATTCTGATATTGATAACTTATTTTGAATAGGCAGTCATTCCTTTTTTGCTGAGGGTTTGTAGGACCTCTTTCTTGATTTTTGTTATCCCTTTCTTTTTTTCTTTTTTTTTGCCTGAACTGTTTCCTTTTTTGGAATTACAGTCAGCGGGATGCCCCAGTTTCGTAAGTCTCCTTCATGGGTTTGGACTTAATGGTTTTTTTATATATTTTGTTGAGATAATGACTGCCTTTCCTTATTGATTATTCGGAACCATCGCTGTCTTTCTTCGTTTTGTAAGGATCTCTTTGGTGCCATTCGTTATGCACTTGGATCAACTGAGAGACTACCCTGCCCCAGGTTATGATTAAGGGTTTTAAATTTCGAAAAGAAAAACTCCTACTTCTTTGGCTCAGAGGGTTTGACGAGGGATTATCATCCTTATAACTCCAGTGTTTAGGGATTGAAACAATGCCTGTACCTCATCAGTGGGGTCCGTTCAAAAGCATACTGTAACGATCGTGGTATCGTTTTCGTCATCCTCCCTCAAGAGGCTTAGAATTATTAATTAAGAGTTGATCATCAGAAAAAATATGAAAATAATTTGCGTATAGTGAATACGAATATATTACTTCAAAATAGACATAAGTGATGCATTAATGGAATAACAATGTTTAACATGAATAAATGTTTGAACAAAAGAAAATTTCAACTTGAACATTCGAATGAACAAAAATTTTCTAGTCTCAGGGCTTGTCACTTCACATGGTGGATCCTGTAGGGATGGCAGGAGCATTCAGCCTGACCCACTTGAGTGAAATCCACTGCTTCTTCATCAATTAGATCCTGGATCTTATTTTTCAAACTCCAACAGTCATCTGTAGTATGCCCCGGGCTGTCAGAGTGATAAGCGCAGCGGGCGTTGGGGTTATACTTTGGTGACGTTGTATTTTGGTTCTTCGGAACTTCTTTTAGCGTTACCAGCTTGGTCTCCAGCAACTGTGGCAATAACTGGGATAAGGTCATGCTGAGCCGAGTGAACTGCCTTCTCTCGCTCTTTTGTTGGTTGTGATGTTGAATTTGTGACACTGGGGCCATTTGAGGAGCTCTCCCCTTTCCTCCTTGTCTCAAAGGTGGTTGAACGATGACCGGCTTTTTACCCTTAGACTTTTGCCCCAGTTGGTTACCCTGAAGCAGTTGGTTGACGAGAAACCAGAGCTCATCTTGTCTTTGAGCTAACCCTTGAATGGCAGTCACCTGCCCCAGCATCTGAACCTTCAATGCATCCACCTCAGCTTGTAGGTGTTCCAGCCTTTCATCCTCAGCATTGTTCCTGAAAAAGGTCTCCATGAGAAGTGTCCTTAGCTCCTCCTACCCCTTGGATAGATTCAGGAGGATTTCCCCGAACCGGGTCTCTTGAGCAAGAAAGTCCTGGTTATCTTGTTGGGAAGCCATTGCTGAAATAAACAGCGGAGATGGTAAGTGACCTGTCCAAAGGGTACCTGTTATGCAATGATATGCATGCAATGTTTTCAAGGACCTCGCGGGGTGAACAAGAAAATTTGTTAGAATTTGGTTCCGGTAGCTTGACTGAAGGAACTTCGTGTTGTTGAGAGTCCTTCTTCAAGGGTCAAAGGCTCACCATATCCAGTGGGTCATAGCCCCTGACGACCTTGGCTAGGGGAATCTTCTTCAAGTGTCAAAGCTCACCATATCAAGTGGGTCATAGCCTCTGACAACCTTGGCTAGAGGAAGATAAATCCTCTTTGCCCCTTGCTAGATGTTTGATTTATCATGACCTGCATCACAAGCCCTTGAGATCCTTGAAATGGGTTAGGATGTATGCAATGGTATGATGTTATGCTATGCATGGGGGTAATGTAGGTAAACCCTGTTATGAGTCCCAACTAAGGACTGTAAACAAAACCCGCAAGAAACTTAGTAACCCTGTTATGAGTCCCAATTAAGGACTAAAACCTGCAAGAAAATCAGTACACTCTGTTATGAGTCCTAACTAAGGACTATAAACAGAACCTGCAAGAAACTTAGTAAACCCTGTTATGAGTCCTAATTAAGGACTAAAACCTGCAAGAAAATCAGTACACTCTATTATGAGTCCTAACTAAGGACTATAAACAGAACCTGCAAGAAACTTAGTAAACCCTGTTATGAGTCCCAATTAAGGACTAAAACCTGCAAGAAAATCAGTACACTCTGTTATGAGTCCTAACTAAGGACTATAAACAGAACCTGCAAGAAACTTAGTAAACCCTGTTATGAGTCCCAATTAAGAACTATAAACAAAACCTGCAAGTGGTTCATGTGTCAGATAACAAGCATGCAAGTAGTCAAGTACGAAGGCACACAAGTCACACAAGAGAAGCCCTTAGAGTTTAGGCCAACATGAGGTCTAGGTATTACCCTTTTGAAGTTGGTGGACTCAACCTGTCCTATCAGAAGTAACCGGGTTCTAAGGGTCCCAATATCACTGAATTGCTTTCATTGTTCATCGTTTCGATTTAGCCACTGAACTGGCGACCGAAATATTCCAGGAAAGCAACCCTCAATTGGGTGTAGTATCGAGTATCGACCAACCTCGGACTGCACCAAAGTCAGTTATCTTACTACCCTAAAGAGGCCAAGATAGTTCAATTAAGGTTCCTAAGGTCTGTTGATGCTTCACGACACCACGCGGAGGCCCCGTACTCTCCTTGACTGAACTCAAGGGTTACCGGTACACACCAAAGCGCCACATCAACGT
This sequence comes from Vicia faba, assembly GCA_948472305.1. Classification (NCBI taxonomy): domain Eukaryota; kingdom Viridiplantae; phylum Streptophyta; class Magnoliopsida; order Fabales; family Fabaceae; genus Vicia; species Vicia faba. Next base: position 315,377,426 of record OX451735.1, read on the forward strand.
AGCAGACTGTTTCAACCATGTCGGTATACCCCGCACAGTTCCCTCACAGCCTTGTTGCTACTTTCTAAGAAGGTACCCCCAGATCCGGGTTAGGATCTATAGAACTCCCAAGACAGCCCCACAATTTAAAGCAAACAAGGAAAGCAATTGAAAACACAGTTAGGAACTAACCCTAAGGTACACCTCACTTTAAGTTAAGTCCCCAGCAGAGTCGCCAGTTCTATGATCAGTGGATCTGGAACTGACTGTTTAACGCTGGTTCGCGAAATGTCGCGGAAGCAAGAGTCGCCACCGTCTTTTATTTTCTCCAAATGGAAAGGACAAAAGCACAGAAAAATTCCTTAAAGAGATTGCTCTCGGTTTGGGAGGTAGATTATAGAAAGGGAAGGTGTTAGCACCCTTTCTATCCATGGTTATCCATGGGCTCTTAGATACTTGCTCACTTGTGTTTTCAAAAATGGTTTGTTTGCTTTTCAACTGTGGGTTTTAAAAAAGTTTCTTTGAAATTTTCAGTTCGACTCTTGTATCGGTCCTCAAGAGTGTTTGAAAAATTGATTTCGAAAGCTTTTTGAAAATGTGTTGGTGTGAAAAGTATTTTTTTTGATTTGTTTTGAAGTTAAAGCAAGTATCTAGAGTCGTCTACCTACCCTAAGGAATTCGTCTGTGTAAATGTCCTTTAAAGTAGTGCCATCCCACCATTGAGAGGTAGGTAGCACCACCGTTAGAGGTGTTCGGGTCAATTCGAGGTTCGGGACATGGTGATCACCAGAGCAATGGGAAGACACCTTAGAAGCTACCCTCATGCCAGGTTCTCAGATCATGAGGACTTACTAAGACATCCTCTACTCGACGATCACCTTTCGAGGCAAGGCAACAGTGAGGCGTACCCTAGGGGTGGTGTGTGATTTGTGTGTCGTTTCAGTTATTTTTGTCTTTTGTCATGTTATTGGTGATCTATGCGTTTGTTTTTTAGTTTTGTCCATACATTCTTTCATGCTTTGATTGACAGTTAAAAATTGCGAAAAGTAAAAGATTCTAAGCTATTACAAAAGGCGCGGGTCCACATCGCCAAAATTTCTCGAACCCGATTTGACAGAAAAATAAAGAAAGTAAGGAAAATAAAGAATTAAAAGTGCGAGAAGTTAATTACAAGGCCTTGGGAGAGATACATAAATATTATAAAGAAATAAGATAAATGCGCGAATTAAATGAGAATTAAACGAGGGCGTTGGACCCTTTTTGCAAAATTAAATTAAATGGTGAAATTAATTAATTAAAAAAAAGAAATTGTTTTTGGGATTTTTAGGTATTTTATGATTTTAATGAAAAAAGAATAGAATGCAATTAAACCTAATTCTAGTTGTTTTTAATTTATTAAGAAAAGAAGATTAAAACCTAATATTAACCCTAATTAATTTACATGCAAATTTAATTATAGAAATATATCTAATATTTAATTATTATAGAATAAAAGAAAAAAGATGAAAATTAATTAAACCCTAATTCTATATTTTTTAGATTTTTATTAAAAAAAGTTAAAATTAAAACCTAATTTAAAACTAATTAATTTATGGATTTATTTACAAAATATACATACTAAAATAAAATATTTATTATTTTTCTTGTCTTTTCTGATTTTTTGTGTGTTTTTTATATTTATGAAAATAATAAATTAATTAAAACAATAATTTAAAAGGAAATAGAAAATAAATAAAAAAATAAAGAAAGTAGAAAGAATTGCAAACCTAGGGGGTCTGCCCCTTAATATGGAGGTTAATCTTTAGAAATCTGGCCCATTAACCTTGGCCTGTTTGACTTTCTCCAGGCAGCGTGTGATGCATTGACTAGGGTTTACCATGTACCTCAGAGCGTGGCCTTCTGATCCTCTCCCTTGGGACACGTGGACGTCTGATTTTGAAGGCATATGATGTATCTTCAGCATTGACACTGCACAGGAATTTTGATTGAAAAATAATATGGACATAATGAGGACCTGGGGCTCGAACCCAGGTCATGAACGTTGCCAGCACATACGCCTTGCCACTGAAGCACTTTGTCTATCTGTAAATTAATATAACAAATAAACTTTATAAAACAAAACGCGTTTAATGTTTGGTTTTCCGCGCGAACTTTTAAACCAGCCAATCATTGATGGCCACGCATCTTCTTCTTCCTCGTTCCTGAAACATAAACATATTAGGCAACGGTTTTTCAAGTGTTCTTCTAGGCCACTTTTAGGAAAATAGCGAATAGCCCAGGAACGCTCATAAATTGAGCGCGAGGGTGGCTTTGTCTTTGTCCAAATGCGCTGATCATGACCATGGCACCGTGGTGTTCCAATTTTGCCTTATTCACAAACCCCCAATTCAGAGCTTCATAAACCCTAAAACGTGATAATGGTAGAATCGTATACAATGCTCAAAAACACAATCAAATTACATAGTTAGCATTAGAATCTTACAAGGAACACAAATCATATACTAAAAATTGCTAAATGCGCATAAATTGAGATGCAAGAGTTTCAAAAAAATTCGGTACAGGGTGAGGTCGTGTTACCAATTTAGGGTGTTAGAGTGAATGATTTTGATTGGAAATCCTTCCTTGAAGCTTCAGGAAGGTGATGGGATGATTCTTTTGGCTTGAAACGACCTGCAAATTGGTTTTCAGTTTTGAATTTTTTGCAAGAAATTTCAAGTTTATGTCTTGGTCTCTAGCGCAGCTCAGTGGTTTTTGAGCACAAGGGTTTGATCAGGCTTATGTATTGAGTGAATTAGGTTAAAGAAATCAAACAAAAAGCTTGGCATTCATGACTTGAAAGATTTGATTTTTTCAAGATCTTTTTCAATCTTTTTTTCATGCTATTTTGTACAAATCATGGCAAAACCTTCCACAAATGATTATGCACGAATCTTAAATGTCCAATGAGAGTGTTTTCTGCACAAAAAGATTTTATTTCATTAGTTTTGTATTTTTCATGTATTTTATTTAATTAAATGAATTATTAATAATAAAAAATCCAAATAAATAAATAAAAATGGAGAAAAACTTCCCTTTGGGCCTAATGGTCGTGCACATGCTTGGGATAATGAATTGTGGAAGAAAAATAGGCCCATTAGCAATTTTAGGTCATTTGAATCAATGTTGACTTTTCAAAATATCCAAACATTTCCCAACTTCCACAAGGCATAACTTGCTCAATTTTTAAGCTTTGCTCATGTTCTTGGACATTTTGGAAAGGTCTTTGAGTCCTCTAACCAATGCCTTTTGTCCCATGTCATTTTGATTTACCAATATGAAGTTATGGCCTTTGACTTAAAGTCCCTTTTTGTTGACTTTTGAAAATGACCTATAATGTTGAAATTGATAACTTTTTGTGAGAGCATTTATTGGACTTGAAGTATGAAGATGAGTTGTAGGAAATGTCTTTCTCTTCAAAATGAGCTTTGGATGGGATTTTTCTGATAATCCATGTGAAAGTTATGCCCTGGTCAACTTACAGTTGACTTTTTCAACTGTCCAAATAAGGAAACTTTTGCATTTTGATGATTTTTGAGCCAAGCTTTGAGAATCATGATCAAGCATTGATCAAATGATGTTTGTGACTTCAAAATGAGATGCTGACCAAAAATTTGAACTTTTGACTGTCAAATGACCATTTTGCCCCTACAGTTGACTGTAGTGCAATTAGGGTTTCTGACTGTGCAATCTTGTGTTGAAAGTCTTGAAACTTGATATGAGGATGCTTGACCATGTTTGTAGGCATATGAGACTTGAATGTACCCTTGGAAACTTCATTTTCTTGATCAGAATCAAAACCCTAATTTTGACTGTTCAGGAGGCTCTTACACTGTGCAACCCTTGGGGAATTTTGAAGCATGACTTGGCAATTTCTTGAAGAATATGGGAGGGCAAATTTTGGGGTACAACAATGATTTTATGAAGAATGATAAGGATAAGATGATTATAGATTATTGTTTGGTTCATAATAGTAAGATTAATGATGATAATGATGTAGTATTACAGAATTAATAATATGTAGAGGTCTGTTAACTACAGGTAAGCCTTAGATGATTAATTAATTATAGGCAATATCATGTTGTAGGCCTATGGCCAATGTTGCGAGATTGTCGATCTATCATTATATTATTGTTGTGGCTGAGTTGCTATAAAATTATGTTGATGAATTACATTGATGAAATTATATTGATGAATTATGCGATGAATTATGTTGATGGATTATGTTGATGAATGATGATTGATGAATGATGTTGAGATGCCTCTAATAATTGGCAGCTATTAAGATGTAGGCTTCTGGCCAACGATGATGTTGTGTTGAGATGTTGTTAATTATGGTTATTATTATTACATTCATGATTGTGCCGCATACATTGCATTTCAAGAAGGAGTTGATGCTCGTTAAGATGGCCTGTATTAGAGAATATTAAGATGAAGGCTTATGCCTTGTTGATGCCTCTATGTATTGGCAATTATTTTGAGATGGGAGTTCTGCTCCAATGGTACCACATGCATTTTCATAGTATTTAGTCGCATTATATGATTGCATAAAGAAGTTGTGTACTGATGCGGTAAATGTTTATATTGTTGGTATTTTGTTGCGATTATTATTGTTTATACGATGAGAAGTGGTGATGTTATATGATCTAATTTAATATATTATTTATCATACGTTTTATTATATTGTTAGATATCTCACCCTTCTGTTTGAATGTTACCCTTATGTTGGTAACTTACATGCAATCCAGAGTGAAGATGGTTTACCTTCAGTAGTTCGAGTCGGTGTCATTGCTCTGATACGTAACACTCGGGGGGATGAACGCTTATTGCTTTTAGTTATTGATTATTTCAGCTGTTGAACTTTAATTTGTTTGTTGCTAAGTATGCATTATTTTGAAGTTGTTATAATTGTTGGACAAAGATGTTATTATGATTCCGCTTCGTAGATGTTCCAGTTGTTAAATTAAGAGATTAAATTATTATGCTGATAGTTCATCCGAAGTTTTAAAGTGTTATGTATCCACATTGAATGCAATGTGTTTCTAAAGTTGAATTCGTGGCATCCTGATTCAGTTGCATGATTTTATGACTCTGATTTACATTTATAATTGTCGGGTAGAATTGGGGTGTTACACCACGTGTTGGACCCCATTACTCGCGTAAACCCTGGCAGTCCATGTTATTGGGCCCAAATTGCTTGGCCCATTACATAGATCTAGGCCCAGCACTAGGAGCTATAAATACCCTATCATCTGAGAGAGTCAGGTATTCGTTCATTCTACCTCATCTACTTTACTTATTCTTGCTTTGAACCTCACTTTGGCATCAAAGTGTCTTGCAGGTACCCCCACTTCACATTCAACCGTTGTTCCACTTGAAGCTCGTGGGCTTTGACAATCTCTTCTGATCAGGTACGATCAATGGCGTTGTCTGTAGGAACAAGACGTCCCCATATTTCATTCACGTAGGACCAAAGCAACATCTTCAACCTTCAGGAAACCTTCATGTTGTCATGGCCGACCAAGCTATCAACAATGACTAAAACGTTCACTTCGCCGACACCAACAACAACAACACGGCCAACAACAACAATGTTGCCACCCCCGAGCAAGACCCCGGGATGGGATGACCGCATCTTCCTCCACCCGCTCGCAACCATGCGATGACACCCACCATCCTCAACAGAATTATAAGTCGGCCGCGTATCAGGAGATACTCGTTCTCGAAAACAATGACGCCACAACCAGAGCCTTGTTCGCGGCAATCAACCAGACGAACTACATAATCTTCGTGCAGGGTGAGCGTTTGATGATGCTGGAACAAACTCGCCAATCCCTCGAAAAGCACCGAAGACCCGATACTCGAAGTCCTTCTTACTGCCTAATTGGGCGAGGTCCTGCATTAGGGAGGACCCAGCTCGAAGTTGTCAAGGAGCGCTATCACACTCCCCCACTCAAAGAGTTACAATCCCCTGAACATAAAAGAAATAGAGGCGAGGAGGAAAATAAGTCTCGGCCGAAGAACCCTTCTCGTGACCAAGACCGACACAAAGACCACTGCTACTACTAGTCCTCATCTCACTCCCCAGAAAGAAGCGATGAAGACGAGCCCCAAGGTCCACTGTCCCAGGCCATCATGGAGGCCCCTATTCCTAAAGGGATGGAGAAACCTCTCTTCTGAAGGAATACAACAACATTTCTGACCCCGTCGACCACTTCGACGGCTTCAAATCCATGCTTCACTATCACAACATCTAGGGCCCCATTAAATGCAGGTTGTTCCCTATGACGCTGAGGAAAACGACCATGGACTATATCTCATCTAGAACCAATTCATTAGCAGCTTCACTATATCTCATCGGCATTCGAAGACTAAGGCTGCCCTCGAGGTCGTCGTCTAAAGGAGCAATGAGACCCTCAAAGAATACATTGATTGGTTCAACCACGAGGCCATTCAGGTCCCCTGTACCGATCACATGAAGAGATACTTGCTCGAGAGGGGACTGTTCCCGGGCACTAAATTTAGAAAGGTCGTCGGCATTGAGCTCTCCATGTCTTTGGATGCACTCCTCGAAAAAGCCCGTGTGTACATGGACTACAAGGAAAAAGAGGTCGCTAACAACACCCGCAATTCGAGGAACCGCGAACCAACTAACGTCCCATGACACAATGACGCAGGCTCTTCTCGATGAACAAGGGAAAAGATAAGGGAGGAGAAACCTTGTGACCTTGCAAACACAGAGAACCAGTCGAGCAGTTTCACCGAATATACCCCGTTGACCGCTTCCTGCGAGCATATCCTTGCAGAGTGATCCAATGCTGAGTTCAGGGACAGGGGGTTAGGCATCCTCGACCCACCCCAACAAAGATCAGGGCCGATAGAATAAAATAATGTTACTACCACTGGAGCCACGGTCACCTGACCGGAGACTGTATTCACCTGAAAGATGCCATCGAGACTCTCATCAAGGCAGGGAGACCCGGGCAGTATAAGAGAAACGACGCCCCTTCTAACGTCTAATATTTAATTAATTATATTTTTGAATATTTTTCCGATTAAATTTTCGAAGTTGTGAAATGTTGATTTAAGTTGTGTCGTTCTTACTTGAATTAATTAGTTGATTAAGTTGTAGGATTAATATTGAGTAATACTATTATTATTTATGTGGGCCTATTTTAATGTTAGAAGTAGTAGAAAGGGAGGTGTAGAAATTTAAGTCCAACAAGGAAAAATAAGAATAATAGTATAGTAGTTATATTATAATAGATGTTTAGAAATAATAGGAAAATAGAAGTATCAGTAGAAAGAAAGAAGAATAGGTTTTGGCAGAAGAAGAAAATAAGAGTTTTGGAAGAGATACGTATAAGTGCAAAGAGGAGGCAAAGCTAAGTGCAATCAGAGAGTTAGAGCAACCTTTAATCCAAGGTAAGGGTGGGGTTATGACTCTATAAATGGGGTATGTGATGAATGGTATATGGAATTGGATTGTAAAATTATTTCTGTTTGTGTTTAAAATTGACATATTAGTGAAATTGAGAGATGATTGAGAAATTCAATTAATATACATTGACATTGTAGCGTCACTTGTCTTTGACATATATACTGCCATAGACATTGTTTCTGTTCGTTACAAATTATATATATTGATTTACTGGAGCTTTTTAGCGGCATATATGCTTTTATTATAGACATGAGTAATTGATATAGAACGAGTGATAGCTGAAAAATGTGGATATTATAGTGTTATTCATTCAATGTATATAAAGTATCATCACTTGGACAATGTATACATACTGTAGTGACTTGGGTTATATAAAATTATTGTAGGTGATATACACTTTAGCGACATAGTGCTTTGGCATATAATAATTGTGTTCCAAGTAATATTGTAGCGTGGGTGTTAAATTGAGAAGGACCAATTGTAGGTACTGTAGCATATATTATTTTCAACTTATGATATACAATGTTTTACTAGTATATAATATATAATAATAATAATAAAAATAAATAATAATATTAACAACAATAATAATCTAATATTATTAGTATATAAATTTTAAAAGTTTTTAGTTATAATCAATTGAGTTGTCAATAGGATTGTTAATAGTGTTGTTAAAGTTATCAATAAAGTTGTTTCGTATCATTAAAAGTCAATTTGATTTGTTTTGCGTAATTTCGACATGTTTAGAGTTGTCAGTAGGGTAAGTTGGAGTTTCTAAATAATAATACATTTTTGCTAAATTATGATTTATTATCAATATGGAAGTTTGTTTAATCAATTTTAGTAGTATGCCACTAGAATAAATTAAGATAAGTAGCAGAAATTTGTGATAGGCTTATTAATAAAGTGATAGTGTGGTATATGGTTATAAGTAGCAGAAAAGGGAAATAGTATAAAGTAGCAATAGTAGAAGCAATATTTAGCAGGCTAAATCAGTAGCAGGTTTATAAATTAATAAAATAGCAGAACCATATTATTGACAGTACAGGCTCTAATAGTAGTGTAGTATTAATTTTAATAGAGACATAATGAAAACTTTAGAACAAAGTAGAAATGATAGAACTTTTAGCCGATAATTAATTAACCGGAAATAGTCGTAATAGTCCGAATAATTACGCGGTTTATTTGTAGTAAATTTTGGTTGACTCGTTGTATTGTGTTCTTTGTTGAAAAATGTGAATTAGTAGGTGATGTTATTGTCTCTATTTATGGGTATACTATTAAGTTGTGGACTTATGGCCAATGTTGGTTTGTTGTTGCGTTTCTATAGAATTTTGTTGTCGTTATCCTGACATTCATATTGGGTCGCATACATATCATATTAAGTTGGAGCTGATGCTCGGTAAGTTGGCCTGGATTGGCAAATTAAGTTGAAGGCTTATGCCTTGTTGATGTCTATATTAATTGGCAGATTTCTAAGTTGGAGTTTTGCTTCGTTTGTACCATATGCATGTGCATTGTAACGAGTCGCATTCTGTGTTGCATATTTAACATGTTGTGTTGTTGACTTGTGATGATTGATGTTAGTTGAAAGTTGTGAAGTGGTGATTTTATATAATCTGATCTAATAAATTGTTTATCATACACTCAATTATATGGTTCGATATCCCACCTCTTTTGTTTGAATGTTGCCCTCTGTTGATAACGTGCAGGTAATCAAGAAGGATAATTGTTACCTTTGTTAGTTCGAGTCGGTGTTGTCGCTCTGATACGTAGCACTCGGGGGGATAAACACATGTTTTATTTATTTTTGGTTTTCATTATGTTGCTGAATTTTTAAGTTATTTTCATTAAAGACTTATTGTCTTAAAGCGATTTTGAGTTGGACAAGAAGTTATGGTGTTTTCAGTTGAATTTGTGAATCCGTTGCGTAGCAACGAAAATTGTTTTATTTTTAAAGACTAAACAGGTTGTTATCGATACATCTGAATGTTATGTTGTTTCCAGTGATTTCTGGAAAACAACCGCTAGTCTTCCAAACTATCGAATAGTCTTTATTAACGCTACTCAATCTCTTTGGTAACTCACAGGATCGACTAGATTGATCCTAGGACTCCTTGGATATCAAGGTTACTCTCACAATCGAACAATTATTCATGGGTGCTATTGTATATATGTTTGGTTTGTTTCGATCCCTCTCTCTAAGAGTTTAAGAATGTGGTCAAAATGTATGTGAAAACTAAGTTACACGAATGATTGCTAATTGTAATGCTAATTGAAAAGACATAGAAAACTGTATGGAAAATGAAGTAACTGATTTCGATCCATAAAACATTTAACACAAAAGGTTTCTGGAATGTAGAAGTTTAAAATATGAAGAAAGCGTTTAATGCAAGAAATCTAGAAAGGAGTTTAAGTGAAAGTACAGGTTTGAAGAATAATGCTATGAAAGTAAAGATATTGAAAGCGTAAAAGTTCTCTGAAACATAAAGTGCTTCGAAATGTAAAGAAAGCAGTAAAATGTAAGACTTTGAAGAAAGGACTTTGGAATGAAAAGACAATAGATAAAGAAACTTGTAAATGTTGCTCGACAAAAAGAAAAAGAAGGAAAGTGCTGGAAATAATAAAAAGGCTTTCATTAAATTAAAAATACATGGTGCTATCATACATACATCTCTCTTGCATTCGTTTCCCTTGCCATGTGGTAGTTTGAATGTTATTGAGTATTTTGTATAACAGATATGACACACTGAAATCCTAACACTAAGACTTCTATTTATACTAATTCGACCCTAACGGTCTCGCTACAAGATCATGCCACGTTTCGAACATGCAAGATAATGTTCCTTTCTTCTTTCCACGTGTCCTCAAATGCTCCAACGCATAACTTTCAAACTTTGAAAGTCCCGCTTTCACTTAAATTCCAAATGCTTTGGTATTCTTCTGCTTCGAACGCTCTTCTCAGATTTAGCTTCACTGCTGTTTCGAGACCCCTTTGAATACGCTCCCAAGATTACCGTTCGAAGCTTCAAACTTTGACACACTCATTCGAAACACTGGTTCTGCAATTTCGAACGTGGTGTTTTAATTCCATTTCGATCATAACTTCTAGCTCTTTTTTGAATTCCAAATAACACTATCAAAATCTTCAGCCAACAAATTGCCCCTTTAAAATATGTATTTCGATCTCTCTGAGAAATACCTATTTTAAACATTTATACAAGATTTTGATAGGATCTTCGAATCATCATAGCATTTAATGCGTTTGACCCTAGTCACATCAATCATAGCACCCTTTGGGTACCTTAACCCCCCCAAAGTCACTTCACAGCATGGTGCAGTTATAAGTAATGATTGTTTTTAAAATCACGCCTATTACCTATATCAACTTCTCGCCACCTCTTCATCGCACCAATCCATGATCTCCACGTATCATACTTTCACTCGGTGGATGTTTCATCTTCTTATTATAAAACGTCAATTTAACCTTCCTTTTTTCTTCTTTACACTCTAAACCTTTCAAACTCTAGAATTTTACCCTTCTTCTCTCCTAAACACTCTAAGTTCTCAAACAACAAAAATGTCTTCCTCCACATCATCTCAACTCAAGAAAACTTCCAAGAAGAAGGGAAAAACTACAGGAGCAACTATGGAGAGTAAAATCGTCACCATTCAAGGCCAATCTGCTCTTGCTCCTCAAATGATCTCCAAAGAGAAGGAAATGCTGTACGCATCACAGGTACTCATCCCTACCCATGTTGCTGGTAAGAGGTTAGCCCTAAATGGCCCTCTTACAGTTTTTGAAATACTAAAGGACACCAGGACCATTTTTCCCGTGTGTTACAACTTTAAACCTTTATTCAACAAAATGGATGCCCCTAGGGCAACAGAGTTTCTTAACCCAAAAACCACAGAAACCTCAACTGTTCATCCTAAGGACCCATTCATCTTGGATTATGTAAAAAGCAATTTTAAACCATTCCGATCTTGCCCTACTGCTGATGTTGCTTATCAAAACTGGTTTACGAAAGTAGAAGCCAAAAAATCCCAGCAATGGGAAGAACTAGGCATTTATAACCTTATTAAGCTGTCGAAACCTGGATCCACCTATAGTCATCCTCTGCTATTTGCGTCCCTCTACTTCTGGGATAGTACCTACAACACTTTCCATCTTCCAGGTGGAATGATTACCCCAACTTTCTTCGATATAGCAGCCATTACTGGGCTGACGCCAGTGGGGGAAACTTATGTTCCTGATAATGAAGAGCATTCAAGCATAATTGACTTCGAAGTCAAGTTAGCCAGCTTCTCCAAATTTATCGGCCATTATCATGCTGAAGGGGATAATGTGTCTGACACAGAGCACATTGCTTTCTTAACTCTGTGGCTGTCTAGGTACGTTTTCTGCAGTAGATCCCTGCAGGTAGCTAGTAGGTTCATTCCTTTAGCTAGGGATTTACATGAAAACCGCAAAGTGTGCCTAAGCGAATTACTCTTAGTTGACCTCTATGAGAGCCTGAGGTCGGCTGTTTCGAGCCTTAAATCCCACAATTCCAAAAACATTCTTTTAGCTGGCCCATTTTGGTTACTTCAATTATGGCTCAATGCCATGTTCGAACCTTCTTTAGCAACCGCCAACACCATAGACGAACAAGATGCAGAAATAAGTGATAGGATAGTCGAAGGCACTAGGCTTCGAAGACTAACCCCTAACGATGACAAGGACGACTTCAAGGTTCAATTTTCAAAGTACATCTTGATACTCTCAAAAAGACATAAATTCGAAGAGAGCATGGCGCCCTTTGCTTCGAGGGCTCATGGACCTTCTTGGTTCACCATGGCTCTCTCAGAAGCTATCAAGAGTAAGGAAATCCAAGATGTGTGGAGAGCTTTCTTGCTTCCTAGACTTATCTCTTCAAGGATAACCCCAGCTAAAAACCAAATTCTTCTTTTTGCCTACCAGCCAAACTTCGTTTCAAGGCAGTTTGGCCTATGCCAACTGATTCCTGAACCTTTGTTCCAGACTGAGAGCGCCATCACCTCTGGTCGAACTTTCAAAGCAAGGGAAGCTAAGATCCAACAAGAACAATACCAGGGCTTTGCCCAATTTGAACTGATAGCCTTCGAACCTACTCATCTCGCGGCCAAAGGATTTCTGGAGTGGTGGATTAAGTTTTATCAAACTTGTATGTTCGATACGCTTACTATTCGACAGAAACTAATTGATGCCTTCGATGTGCAGGTACCAGCAAAGAAAGGTATGTTTACTCATGCCAAAGAAATAAAAGCTTTTCAAAATTACTTCGAAACTACTTACGATCCCACACGCTTGGACTCCACTGTGCATCAAGCGGCTGAGACCTTGAAGGAAAAATTTAAACAAAAAGTTACCAAGTTAAAACTTCCTTCAGGGCTGTCACCTGAGGATAGGTATAGGTTGGCATTCGAAATGCATCCACCTAAATTTCCCAGATTACCTACCTCAGAATTGGCTCTGGCTTGGTTTCCCCCATATCCATGGTGGTTTACTTGCAAAGAGATGTTCAAATATCTTCAAAGGAAACCAAAGCCATCTGAGACTGTGACATGGGCTCGACACTGGCTTCATGATTTCCCAGGACATCTTCGATATGACCTTTCTGCCATGTCAATTAAATCTGATCAAGGCACAGGTGCGAATGCTTGGGAAAAACTCCCAAATATCTTTTATTTTCCAAATCTTTAACCTTTGCTTTAAATGTTTTGATTTTCAGCTATCAGGATAAAGACCACTGCCTCGAAATCGAAGGAAGGGAGTGCCTCTCAAGCCTCCATCGAAACTACCGAAAAGACTAATCCACCCGAAACGACTACTGCTGCTGCAACTATACCAACAACAACAACGCCAACAACAACAAGTGCCCCAATTCCAACGGTAATCACTTAGTTTTTTCTTTTCATGCTTCGAATTCACTCGATCCTTTTATCTCTAACTTCGTTAAACTTCGTGCAGACCAACAAGCTTCCCCCCACTACTCCCAAGAAGCGGAAACCAAACACCACTGGGGAAGAACTGACTGCTGGAGGAAACTCAAACATTGCTTCGAAGAAGAAGCTGAAGAAAACTACGCCCAAAAGTACTGCTCCTACTAGTGTCTCTGGACTCGACTCCAGGGATGCTGCTCCCTTACCACAATCCAAAAATCCACCTTCGACCTCCAACCCACAGTTGGAACGCATAGCTAGTAACCTCTCTTCTGAGGGGCCACAGGTAAATCGAACTTCTTCTAAAAAACATTTAACTTCTTATTACCTTGGTGAGTGTCATTCTTTAATCACTTTGCTGCCCCTTGCAGAACATCCTGAATCCCACTTCTACTATTTCGATCTCACCGTCCAGGGCTGCTGTTCCGCTTAACTCCTCTCCTCAAGGGGATTCCAGCAATTTGGTCCAAAACAAAGGTTCTTCAAACGTGGCGGTTTTGGCTGGAACTTCTGAGCAGCCAGATGACCAAGGTACCTCCATTCCTCTGAAAGAGGTGAGCGAAACCATACCTCAAACGTCTGCAGAAGATTCACAAAGGGTTCTTCAAAAGTCCCCCCTTGAAACTCTTCAAGAGGATCCAAAGGATGCTCAGACTGAAGAAGAAAAAGCTGATTCTGGGCAAGGATTCGAAGAATCTGCAGACGAAGAATCTGAGGAGGAAAACGCCAATGATGGGGAAAATGACAATGATGGTTCGACTGCTGGGACGGAGTCTAATGCACATAGCGGTGAAAAGGATGGTATCGAAGTGGTAGACTTGGTCGAGGATGAAGAAGATCAAGAGTACGAAGCAAATGAAGGGGATGGTGATACGATCAACGAAAACCCAAAGGTTGAAACAAACGAGGTTCCCCTACGCGTGGAATTCCCCCAATCCTCTCCGTCTCGAATGACTGATGAGGAACTGGCACTTCTGAGGCGAAATGACCCTATTGGGTACATGAAGGCAAAGTTGGCCCAGAGGGACATTCCACTCGCTAGGGCTGGCACAAGTTCAACCAGCTATCCTCTTCCCACAGATGAAAGAGTTGTTCTTCTCAACAAAATTAGGAGAACTATTCTCAATGTGGATATCTTCGAAGTGCTTAAGCAAGATAGTACTGCTTGCTACACTATGAAGGAGCTGCTTACAAAGGTCAATCTTTCCAGCTGCTCTTTGCCAGTTAGTACTCTCTTGTTTGATCTTCAAAATTTGCTGGACAACGTAACTGGCTATCTTCTCCAAGATGAATCTGCTGCCAAGAAGGTTCACGAGAAACGTATTGCTATGGATGCCGCCTATGAACAAGCTTCGAAGCTTTCTCAAGAAGCTGAAGATCAGGCTATGCATCTGAAGCGAGCAAAAACTGAATATGAAGCTCGAGCTGAGTCCATTCTTGCTTGGGAAAGGCAGATTCTGGAACTTCAACAGAAAGTCAAGGAGGCTAAGGAACAACAACTAGCCTTCGAAACTAATCCTGCAGGTAACCAATTCGAAGAGCTTCTCAACCGGGGGCTTGCAGAAATGGAGACTGCAGAACAGCTTAAAGGAGAAGTGGCAACCTTGGAAGGTGCCAGGCGGTTTGCTCAGCAAAGACTTGAAACATTTCGAAGTACCTTTACTCGATTGAAAAATAATGTTTATTTCTAGATTTTTGTCTATCTGACCATAACTTTGGTTCTTTTAATGTAATATTCGAACAACGCCATTTTGGCATTCTTATCTTGCCATCTTGGCTTTTTATAATACTTTGTTTACGTTGTTATTATTCGAATTTCCCGCAGGCTTGGTTTATATTTCTTTAAATATTTCCCATTAACCTTTAGGACACGTTTATCATCTAAGAGTTCTTCGACTTCGTAGGCATTGTTAGAGAAAACTTTTAGTACTCGAAAAGGTCCTTCCCAATGAGGTGACCATTTACCTAATGCTTTGTTCTTCTTATCCATAGGCAATATGACTCTCCAAACCAAGTCATTAATAACGAATGCTTTTTTCTTCACCCTCTTATTGTATGTTCTGGCCACTCTTTCTTTTTGCCTCATCAAAATATCCAACGCATGTAATCTAATTTCGTCCAATTCAACTAATTCATTCATCATCATTTCCCAATATAACGCGGCTGGAATTTCGTTTTGTTTCTGTATTCGAACTGATTGCAGGTGAATTTCTACTGGTAACACTGCATCATGGCCGAATGTAAGTTGGAAAGGAGTAGTGTTAGTGGCTTCCTTTGGAGATGTTCTACAAGCCCATAACACTTGGTCCAGAGTTTTGTGCCAATTTCTTGGCTTCTTGCCAATATGCTTCTTGATTAATCCTATTATTACTTTGTTTGCCGCTTCGACCTGTCCGTTTGCTTGAGCATAATATGGGGTTGATGTTAGCAATCTAAACCCCATTTCTTGGGCAAACCCTTGCATCTTTCTACCAGTGAATACAGAACCTTGGTCTGTAGTTATACTTTCTGGTAATCCAAATCTATAGATAATGTGCTTTTGTATAAATTCGATAATTGCCTCTTGATCAGCAACTACCAAAGGTATAGCTTCGATCCATTTGGTAAAATAATCTACTCCTACCAAGATATATTTCTGACCTTTGGACGAAGCAGGATTTATTTCGCCTATCAGATCTAATGCCCATCCTCTGAATGGCCATGGTTTGATGATCGAATGCAGCTCACTTGCAGGGGCGTGTTGAATTCCTGCGTGTTTCTGACATTCCTCACATCCTTTCGCAAAGTCTATGCAATCTTTGAGCATGCTAGGCCAATACAAACCGTATCGAAATAGCAACCATTTCATTTTATGGCCTGCTTGGTGTGCCCCACATGCCCCATTATGGACTTCAGACAATGCTAAATATGCCTCACTTTCTCCTAGGCATTTCAATAAAACACCTTCTTGGGTCTTTTTGAACAATTCGTTCCCCATGAGGAGATATGACAATGCTCTATATTTTGTTTTTCTATCTACTTTTAGCGTTGGGTCTGCTAAATAATTCTTTAATGGACTTCGCCAATCTGTATCTGACAAAGTATTTATGGCTAGGATTTCGAATCCCTGTTTCTCGGCGTATCCCAATCTCATATTTTCCAGATCCGATGGTGTGAATTTAGTAGCCATAACTCTCCCCCTTATTTCGACCAAATCCTTAAAATTCTTGGTGGATACTCTATAACCTGAAGCCAACTGCGCTAAGTCATTTGCTTCTTGGTTTTCTAGTCTTGGTATGTGTTGAATATCCATGTATTCAAACTTTCTCAATAGCCTATTGACTATGACGAAGTATATCATTAGATTTTCCTTTATGCACTTATATTCTTTTGTGATCTGTTTGACCACCAACTCAGAATCTCCTTTAATTTCGACTCTGGTTGCCCCCAATTCCAACAAAGCTTCAAGTCCAACAATGAGCGCTTCATACTCAGCTTCGTTGTTCGAACAACGAGGACCATCCAATTTATACTTGAATTTTGTTGGAATTCCTTCGGGAGAAATTAGAAGGACTCCAACACCACTTCCATTCTTGTGGGTTGAACCATCAAAGTACAATTTCCATGGTTGCATTTCGACGTAACTCATGCTTGTCTGCTCAACCAACGAATGATCCACAATGAAATCAGAAATCACTTGACCTTTCATAGCTTTTAAGGGCATGAACGTCAATGAATATTCTGTTAAGGCCAGAGCCCACTTTCCAACTCTACTATGCATTATTGGCTTTGAAAGCATATGTTTAATGACATCGAAGTGAGACGAAACATAAACATCAACAGGTTTTATATAATACTTGAGTTTCATACACGAGAAATACAAACAGAGACATAGCTTTTCTAAGTTGCTATATCTGGTCTCTGCATCATTCAGCACTCTACTTAGATAGTATATGGCTCTTTCGACGCCATTGTTATCTTCTTGTGCTAACATACTACCTATGCTAACTTCGGAGGCAGATATGTACAATCTCATGGGCTTTCCCCATGATGGTGGAGACAAGATAGGAGGCTGAGAAAGATATTCTTTTATTTTGTCAAACGCCTCCTGGTGAGCTTCGTTCCATTCGAAGGCTTGACCTTGCTTTAGACGAAGTAACGGAGAGAAAGCTTGAGTCCTTCCACTCAGGTTCGAGATGAATCTTCTGAGGAAGTTAACTTTCCCTAGCAGAGATTGCAACTCCCTTTTTGACGCAGGTGCTTTCGTCTCCATTATGGCTTTGGTTTTGTTCTGGTTGATTTCAATTCCTTTCTTGTGGACCACAAAACCAAGAAAATCTCCTGCCTGCACAAAAAATGCACATTTAAGGGGGTTCATTTTTAAGCCATGTTTTCTCATTCGCTCGAATGATTGGCTTAAATGATGCAAATGTGCTTCTGCAGATATAGATTTGATGACTATATCATCAATATACACCTGCATGAAGGTTTCGATAAAGTCATGAAAGATTGAATTCATCGCCCTTTGATAAGTTGCCCCAGCATTTTTTAAACCAAAAGGCATCACCACCCATTCGTAGGTGCCTAAGGCTCCTGGGCAACGAAATGCTGTCTTTGCAACATCTTCTTCAGCAATGAAAATCTGGTTATATCCAGAGTATCCATCTAACATGCTCAAGTATTCGAATCCTGCAGCAGAATCTACTAGCATTTCTGCCACGGGCATGGAATATTGATCTTTAGGGGTTGCAGTATTTAAATCCCTGAAATCTATGCAAATCCTTAAAGAACCATTTTTTTTGATAACAGGTACTATGTTTGCTAACCATTCGACGTACCTTGTTGTTCTGATGAATTTGCAACGCAGCAACCTTTCGATCTCAGCTTTAATTTTTGTGAGAACCGCTGGCGCGAATCTTCTGGGAGTTTGTTTGATGGGCCTCTTGCCATCTTTGATTGGCAGCCTATGTTCGACCAACTCCCTCTTTAAACCAGGCATCTCATCATAGTCCCATGCGAAACAATCTTTGTTCTCCTTAAGGATTTCGATCACTTTTTCCTTGAGGCTTGGGCTAAGTTTGGCACTTACGTAAGTTACTCTTTTTGTTTTGTCATCCCCTAAGTTGATTTCTTCGAGTGGGTCCTGTGCCAACATTTTGACACCTGAGTTTATGGGATCCCTTTCGAAGCCTAAGGGCTCTTTGTCATAGATGGCATCCAACCTTTGATCCATCTCCAACTCTTCGCTGGGTGAGCATTTCGAACTCCCCCCATTAACTTCATTCGTTTTTTCAAATGATTCATTTATTTCAGCCTCTAAGGCCGCTTTTGATTCATTCTCAGCCATATAGGCCGAAATCCTTTCGAAAAAGGTAGATTCAGTCATGGTTAAGGTTGTCGAAGTCCCAGCCTGCTGGCCGTTTTGGTATAGCACCTTCAACTTCCTCTTCTTCACTAATTATTGTTCTATCCCAGTAAAGTCCATCATGACGAAGTGTCATGTAATAGTGGGCATTTCTAGTTTCATTTATCTCATCATTTGGAACACATGGAGCAATCTTCGCCAGGTTTTTATCATAATCCCTTTTGTCAACTAGATTGACAGTTGACATAAAGTAACTCTGATCTGCTTCGATATTTTCCACGATTCCGTCATCTCTCCACAGGACCAGTCGTTGATGCATTGACGAAGGAACTGCTCCCACGCCATGGATCCACTCTCTCCCTAGCAGTAGGTTATAGTTGGCCTTGGCTTCGACAACCATAAACATGGTGGGCCTGCAACTTGAGCCTATTGTTAATTCCAACTGGACCACCCCCAGTGTCTTACCCACTTTTCCTTCATAATTGGATAGAACCATATTATGGGGCTTGATATCCCCTTCACGGATTTCCAACCTTTTTAGCATGAAATGGGGAATCAGATTGACTGCAGCACCCCCATCCACTAGAACTTTGTTTACACCGTGGACACCCACTTTCGCCCGAATGAAAAGTGGTTTGAGATGATTCTTCATTGTAGGCTCTGGACGTTCGAAGAACGCATTTTGTTCTTCAACAGCCCCATTGTCCATCACGTAGTAGCATACGGGCCTATGTTTCATTAAGTCTGTGGTGTCTTCTTCCTCATATTCATTGATTTCGGTTTCTTGCCCGAATTCGCAGGGAAGCACAGACACCACGTTACAGTTCAGGTTAAATGAGGACTCCCCCTCCGATTCGAAGTTATCTGTTATCATATCTTCGTCCTCTTCCGGGCCTGGGGTGTATTCCTTTGGTCCGTCTTGTTGGTCTTCAGAAAAGAGCCTTCTGTTGACTGGAGGTTTCTCTTCCGTCTGACCTTTTGGTTTATTGGTGCTTGATTCACCTTGTATCTTTGTTGAAGTATCCCCTTTGTTTGCCACAGCTTCTCTTTCAGCCTTTCGAATCCTTTGCTGTCTGCGCCACTGGGATCTTGACATGGGGTTCCTTCCTTTGTAATTTTCTAATCTGACTTCCTCCCTTTTTTGTGTGTTGAATTGCCTCCTGTATGTCACGGCATGGCGTGCATTTCGTTCAGCATTCCTCCATTTGTCTTTGCCTTTGTCATTTCTGGCTTGCAGCCATCTATCGGTTGGCACTTCAGCAGGGAGTTTGAAAGTCACTCTTCGAGCAACTTTGGGGTGAGGGCTATCTGGTCTTCGCTGTTTGTATCTGCTCTCGAAACGTGGACCCATCTGAGTAGTTTCTTGATGGCTCCAGCAAGGGGCAAAGGGGATCGTTTCGAAGGCCCTAGCCATGCTTTGGTTGTACACAGCAGAACATCTTGGGCACACCAAGCACTTAGTTGCCCCCTTGTAGCAGCGAAAAACAAACTCCAATAGACTCTCTCCAGCCTTGGGGTAGCATCTGAAAAGTTGGTTATCCTGGCGCCAATTGTTGCCAGTTCGAGCCTTCTGTACCCTTTCTAAATTTGCAGCAATTCTTTGGTTGCAGAGGATGCTGCACCTAGGGCACAGTATCATGCCTGGATCTCCTTTGTGGCATGACATGAGATAGTCTTTGAGAGTATCATCTCCAGTGTGACTGTCCCCCATTCTATGCTTTTCTTTTTCTAAGTATTTTTCCACTTCCTTCATCTCAGAACGGGGTCTTTCCATGTCCACCATATTTATTTCCAAATCCCCCTCTTTTGTTTCGTCATCGCCCCATCCTGTGGGCTTTATGTCTTCGATCTGGACCTTCGAACTCTCTGGGGCAGAATATTTGACCAGATAGTCATATTTTCCACTGGGTTCCCCTAGAGTGTCCCATATTTCCTTCTGAGAGGGGACTGGCTGCGTAATTTGGACTTTCTCTAGTTCCAAACTCAAGCCCTCAGTGACTTGTGTAAATCCTTCATTGTGATCCCCTTGGCCTTCAGTAGCCTGGGTTTCTCCTGCAACAGTCACAGGTCCAACAATCGAAGTGTCTGGTGTATTCTGGATGCCTTCAGTGACTTCCTCGCTTACTTCGACCATCACCCAGTTTTCAACTTCAATGTCCTTCTCTCCAGTTAGGGTGTCGCTTCGATCAATTTCCACCATGTTGACTTCTCCAATGCATGCAGGCTCGGAGTAGTTGGTGTCTGCGACGTCCAAAGGATCTTCGTCCACTTTCATCTTCATCTTATCAGCAAACTTTAATCTGCCATCTTTGATTGCGTTTTGAATCAAATCCCTGAAAAGAAAACATTGTGAGGTCTTGTGGCCTAAGAAACTATGATATTTGCAAAATCCCCTTTTCTTCCTCTGGTCCAGAGGGGGTATTTTGACATTTGATGGCACAATTAGTTGGCCATCTTTGACAAGCAAGTCAAAGATTTCGTCACATTTAGTGACATCGAAGGTGTAAACCTTCTTTGGAAACTTATCACTTTTCTCATTTTCAACAATATCTTTCCCTTTCGTAGGAACTAACATTTTGCAGGAGTAAGGCGGGGCCTGTTTTAATTCAGCGAGGTCGATTTCGACCTCTTCGAATTCGAATTCAGGATATTCTTCTGCTTCCTCAGTTCCAACATAGGAAATCCTTTCTTTCTTACTATTCTTAAAGACTCGGGCTTTTTCGGCTTTTAGTCTTTCGACCTGTCGAACCCTATCGGCTAACTGAGCCATATCCCTCAAATGCTGAGTATCTAATTTCTTTCGAATAGAGTAATCCAATCCCCCAGCGGCCATTTCGACTAACTCATGCTCAGGCACTACTGTGTAACATCTGGATTTCAACAGCCTAAATCTATTCAAATAGTCATCAATGGGTTCAGTGAACTTTCTCTTAACACTGGCCAATTCCTTCAGACTTATCTTCGATTGTCCCATGTAAAATTGTTCATGGAATAATCTCTCTAAAAGGGTCCAAGTATCAACAGACCCAGGAGGCAACGTGGTAAACCAAGTGAAAGCATTTTTCGTCAAAGAACTTGGGAAATATTTGATTCTAAGATCTTCATTATTGGCTATATCCCCCGCTTCGGTTAAGTATCTCGCTATGTGTTCGACTGTTGATTCGTTGGTATCCCCAGCGAACTTTGTAAATTTAGGGACTTTGTATCCCCTTGGTAAATCAGTATGCATTATACAATCTAATATAGGAGAAGCGTAATTTGGCCTCCTCATTCCCATATTGAGGCCGTTTTGGGTCATGATCCTTTCTATCATGGTGGTCAGATTATTTTCTGCCAAGATGTTATCGTTTCGAACCCTATGAACGACAACATCGGCATCTTGGTTTCGACCAACCAAAACAACTCCCCTAGGTTGTTCTCCTCGAAATTCTGGGGCTTCTGGTCTTTCGATCCTTGCCCCTGGTTCCATAACTTCCCTTTGTGGGCCTGGAATTATTGGGGCTTCTAACCTTGGTGCTCTGGCCCCTAAGTTAACCTCTTCTCTGGGTGGTCTATGAATTGGGTCGTTGGCAATTTGTTCTATAACAGGCACGTTTGTTCGAAATCCCGCCTGGTTTTGCCTACGCCTTTCTGTGGGAGCAAAGAAATCTGCTATTCGACTCATATTGTCAGCGTTTTCCCTGTTCGTCACAGTTACATTCTGAACTATTGGGGCGAATATTTCCTGCATGGTTTGCGCTAACACCCCTATCATATTGTGGTTGCTTTCATCCATCAATTGCCTAAAAGCCAACTGGTTATCCGTGGTTAGGGTAGGCAACGTGCTATAACCCACTGACCCTTGGTTATTTGACATAAATTGGTTTGCCCCAGACCCAGATCCTAGTTGTGGGGATGAATTCGATGTGGAATTGTGCAAACCTGCCATAAAAGATGTTGGCATTCCGTAAGAAGAACTTCTAATTCTATTCCCATCGAAGCCGGGTGGTCTAGTTGATGGAGATGCGAAATGGGATTGTGTCCCAGGTGGCGGAACGAATCCCCCAGGATAGCCCATAGTTCCAGTATTTCCTAAGATCGAACTGTTGGTTGATACGCCACTTACTCCGTTGGTGGCCATGTTACTGGTTGAAGATGCAACAGCCTGTGCATTCGAAGGCATTACATTAGATGCTCCGCTCGAAATGGACGCGTTAGTGCCTGTTGCCTGTGGGCCGCCTTGGTCTCCTTGTTGATTGTCTGAGTTAGACATTTTGTCCAAACGTTTTCTTCTGGATAAAGGTTGGTTGCTGTTGATTATCTTACCACTTCTCAGGTTCATAAAACAGCAAACTTCTTATGTTCCTGCGTTTCTTGGATGGCTATGTCTTGACAATCCTTAATTCTGATATCCAACTATTGGTCCCACCGGGTGTGCCAATTTGTTTCCAGTGATTTCTGGAAAACAACCGCTAGTCTTCCAAACTATCGAATAGTCTTTATTAACGCTACTCAATCTCTTTGGTAACTCACAGGATCGACTAGATTGATCCTAGGACTCCTTGGATATCAAGGTTACTCTCACAATCGAACAATTATTCATGGGTGCTATTGTATATATGTTTGGTTTGTTTCGATCCCTCTCTCTAAGAGTTTAAGAATGTGGTCAAAATGTATGTGAAAACTAAGTTACACGAATGATTGCTAATTGTAATGCTAATTGAAAAGACATAGAAAACTGTATGGAAAATGAAGTAACTGATTTCGATCCATAAAACATTTAACACAAAAGGTTTCTGGAATGTAGAAGTTTAAAATATGAAGAAAGCGTTTAATGCAAGAAATCTAGAAAGGAGTTTAAGTGAAAGTACAGGTTTGAAGAATAATGCTATGAAAGTAAAGATATTGAAAGCGTAAAAGTTCTCTGAAACATAAAGTGCTTCGAAATGTAAAGAAAGCAGTAAAATGTAAGACTTTGAAGAAAGGACTTTGGAATGAAAAGACAATAGATAAAGAAACTTGTAAATGTTGCTCGACAAAAAGAAAAAGAAGGAAAGTGCTGGAAATAATAAAAAGGCTTTCATTAAATTAAAAATACATGGTGCTATCATACATACATCTCTCTTGCATTCGTTTCCCTTGCCATGTGGTAGTTTGAATGTTATTGAGTATTTTGTATAACAGATATGACACACTGAAATCCTAACACTAAGACTTCTATTTATACTAATTCGACCCTAACGGTCTCGCTACAAGATCATGCCACGTTTCGAACATGCAAGATAATGTTCCTTTCTTCTTTCCACGTGTCCTCAAATGCTCCAACGCATAACTTTCAAACTTTGAAAGTCCCGCTTTCACTTAAATTCCAAATGCTTTGGTATTCTTCTGCTTCGAACGCTCTTCTCAGATTTAGCTTCACTGCTGTTTCGAGACCCCTTTGAATACGCTCCCAAGATTACCGTTCGAAGCTTCAAACTTTGACACACTCATTCGAAACACTGGTTCTGCAATTTCGAACGTGGTGTTTTAATTCCATTTCGATCATAACTTCTAGCTCTTTTTTGAATTCCAAATAACACTATCAAAATCTTCAGCCAACATATGTGTTATGTATCTAAACTATAGGTGATTGAATGTCATTGTTTCTAAGTTGAAAGTGTAACATTCCATTTGTTTGTTATAAATTTTGTAAGTATGATTTTATATAATTCATTAGATAGAAATGGGGTGTTACATTAGTGGTATCAGAGCAGGTCAATCCGTCCGACCAAGTTGTCGAGTCATAGTTTTGTCTAACAATCGAGTATTGTTAACTTGAGGAAGAACAACCGCATCCGGCAACAATGGATGGGGGAGAACTACCGTGTTGTACCCCAAAATTTGCCCTCGCATTTTTCCACAAGAAATCACAGCTTCAGGCGTTTCCTGATTTTCCAAACTGGCTCAAGAATCGGTCAAACAGACTTTTCTCGTCAATCAGACACAATTAGGGTTTTATTGATTTTCAGGGCCCTAGAATGTTTCAAACAGTTGGCTTAGGGTTTTGGTTGATTTTGGCTCAACTTCGGTCAGGCGAACGCTTCTTTGGTATTTAATCAGGAATTAGGGTTTTTGTGCGCGGTTCCTCAGAAAGATTTAATTCTACGATGCTTTGCAAGTTATTCCTAGATTTGGTTTGAATTCGCGTTGTTTGACTTAATCAGTAAAAGAATGCATTTTGGATTGAATTCATGTTTGTTTGATTGAACCAGTCAAAGGATACATTTAGTTTGGATTTGCAGTATTGGGTAAAAATCAGTGAAAAGGGAATGCGCCTGATCAGTTGTTTTGATTAACTGTTGCTTTGCTTTGGGTGTTGGAAATGCCAGGTTTAACTGATCAAATTGCTAAAGCATTGTTTATTCAAATTATTTATTATTCTGAGATTAAGTGATTGGAATTTATTTTTCAATTATTTTAATTCAAAGAATTTTAAATAATAAATAAACAATAAAGGAAAAAGAATTAATTGGATAATAAAAACTTTTATTTATTTTTAAATTATTCGTACAATTATTGTTTACAATTTATTTACAACAATAATTTTACAGTAATTTAAACTTAAATAAAAAACTATCCTAAACACTTTTCTAAATCTTCAATTCTTCATCTGCTATCCTTTGCTCCAGTGCTCCATTTTATTTTATTCATCTGCAAAAGAAAAAAAGGAAAGTCAATAGCAGATAAATAAAAGAGACAGATATAAAATTCATCATTAAGGGCCACTGATTGGGATCAGTTAACCCTCTCTGCAAATCACGGGATTTCTCCCGGTTCACAAAGAGGGACGAGTTTTTATTTGCTAAAAATGAATGCACAAAAGTCAAAATTGCACAATTCAAAAATTGTCCAAACTGCATAAGTTCAAATCTCAAAACTCCAAAGTGCAAATCAAGCTACAAAGTCCAAGCTGAAAAATTCAAACTTGCTGTCAAACTGCACAAAGCTACCAAAGCTGTCAAAAAGAAGATTTGGAAGGATATCAAAAGATACAAAGTACAAGAAGCTGTCAAAAGAAGGGACAAATATGCAGAGGAAAATTGTTATGCAAGCAAAACATACTCATTTTCATCATTTCCCAAAGAAGTGGCCCTTTCAGAAAGTACAAAAGCATAAACAATATTTAATGCAAACTGTACTGAGAGAGAAGAAAAAGAGAGCAAAGAAAGCAGGTTTAGGCTTGAGGCATGAAGAAAAAGAATATAAAACAAACTGAACACAGTGGATAAAAGGAGAGAGATCAGAAAGATATCAAACAAAGGCCAAGCCAACTGTCAAAACCTTCCAGCCTGCTGAACAAAGGCCAAACCTGTTGAACAAAGGCCAAGCCTACTGAACAAAGGCCAAGCCTACTGAACCAAAGGCCAAACCTGTCTATTATCAAACGAAACATATAGACAGAAGCAAACCTGCAGTAAAAAACCAGAACACTCACCCAAGTTCACAATACCAGTTCATAACAAAAGCCTTCCAGCCTTAAACCAAAAACAAGCATAACCTGTCAAAGGCCTGACCTGAAGCCTGAGCCTCAAAGCCTCACACCCTGTTCAAGCCCAAAGGCATAAACCAGAAACAATAACCATAAAAACCTCATAACCTTAACTCTGACCAACCTTGAACCATCAAACACAAACTCACCAAAAGGCCAAGTATGCTAAGCCTCCAGTAAGGCCATAACCTGCCTGAAGCAAGCCACCAAAACCTTGGACCTGCATAAACTAAAAAAGAGGGCCATAGCCTGCCTGAAGCTAATCCAAGAAAGCCCCAGAACCTGCTCAAACATACTTTTCAACACCATCCAAATCAAATTCAAGCATAGCCTTCAACTCACATACAAAGCATCCAAAGCCAAATCACAGAACCCTCAGAGGAATACTCATCATTGGGCAGTAAAAAAGGCAAACATTCAAGGCAATAGAAGGAGGAGATAAAGGAATACTGAGGCAACTCAGAGCAAGGCAGCATTAATAAGTCAAAGAAGCATCAAGGCCACACAGGTGTACAGAAGGCAACTCAAAACAAGGCATCAATCTCATCATATTCAAGCATCACATTTCAACAAGCATTCAAAAGGCAACAAGACGGTTGAAGCTAAGGAAGCATTCAGGGTCAACCCTAAGCCCTCAGAAAGTTCATCACTGGGCATAAAAAAAATCAACATTCACAGGCAAACGTTCAGAGGCATCTCAAGGCAACATAAACAGAAGGCAACACAAGAAGGAGAAAAAGAAAAGAAGACATGTGTATCAAAGCTTTCAGGCGAACATCATAAAGCTTAGAGAAGAGTACAGAAATACCAGGAGTCCTTGCGAAGCTAAGCTCACCGTGCAACCCCTTCACCGTCGAGCCTCAACGCCTCCAAAATCCCTCCTCTTCCATCTCCAAAAGGTAGTGCTCTTATACCTCCTTACATACATGTCAAAATAACGAAAGAAACTAAACATAAGTCAAAGCCCAATTGAAACTAAAAAATAAAAAGAGGAATGAAACCCTAATACGTTTGAGATCGAAATCATACCTTGTAGCTTGATCTGGGTGGTCTACGGAGGGTGAAAGAGGGATGGTGGCGTCTGTTTGGCTTTGCATGAAGGGGTTGTATTCAGAAATCCATGGCGAAAAGATGAACGAAGACGAAGAGGATAGAAGACGAACGCCGCCGCTGCTCACAAACCCTAGGCGTATGTCAAACTGAACACAAAACAATTAACCCTAAGAAGCATTGTTTGCATTTTGGGCCTTGCCCGTTTCAATCACCAAAGGCCCATTCAAAAACTTTTACCCTTTTTTATAAAACAAACGTTATATTCTTTTTGTTAATTAATCAACTTAACCATTTTTTTATATAACACAAGTTTATTTTGTTAATAAATTAACACGAACCCTTTTTTAAATAACATATTTTTAAACAATATATTTTTTCTCTAACTTAATATATTTTCTACAATAATACTTTAATACATAAAAATACATTTTTATTACACAATATAATTAAAATTGAAAACACCTTTTTTTTCTTTTAATTAAAATATTCTCTTTGTACATAATAAATAAAATACATTTTTTTTATACATAATTAAAACTTAAAACATTTAATCAAAACATTCTTTTTTTTTACGTATTAAAGAAAAAACCAGATCACAAATCAAAGATTAATAAACATTTAATTCTTTTCATTTAAGTTAAAGCGATACCTTAAATAATATACATTCGACTTCACATTTTCCTAACCTGTAAATAATTACATATACAAATATACATACACGTACACTTACACAATGTACTTATACTTGATACATTATACATTTGCATATTTTGTATATTCGTTACATTTACATTTGATTGCAAATTCGATTTGGTTGTAATCTATTGGACACTATATTCCTAAGTCTCATCCCCATTCGTAAATTTGTACCCCCACTCCCGGATACTTATTTTGTAATAGCGTAGATTTTACATTTTCGCAATTTACCGCTTTCAAATTATACCATGTTTAGACCTAGGGTTTGCATGCACATAAAATCAAACGCTAGATAACCTAATACAAGACAAATACATGAAATCAATACACAATCACACTTGCACCCTCTAGGGTAATCCAACATGTTGCCTTCCAAAATGGGCCATGTTTGCACGTCGAGTATCTTTGGCAAAACAAATTCAAAATGATCATAAGTCCCTCGATGACGCTTTCGAATGTTGCCTAAATGGAATGATCATAGTCCCTTCAAAGCAAATTGCCAAAGACACTTGGCATCATTGCATTCATGGTCCATACGATGACCCGCGCCCGTCCCGTTAAACACCCTAAACGCAAGATTGTCCACCAAATTCAATGATGGAACAAAATTGTTAAAAAAGGGTTGAAAACATAGAGAAAACCTTTGAGTACAATAGGGGTAGACAAAACTCTTAGTTACTTGAGATCAACTTGCAAAAACACTTGCCTTCTTTTCAAAAACCACACTCCACAAACACTTTCAAAACAAACTCTCAAAAACATTTGAAACATCTTTTCGAAAAGATACACACTTTTGTAAAACACTCAAACACGAGTCAAATACATTGGTTGCCTAAGACAAGGCATCTCTTCAAAAACATTTTTCAAAACACACACACACACCACAATTTCAAAGCAATCGAAAATCAAGGCAAGTGATTTAAAAACCAAGTAACTAAGAGCCCATGGATAATCATGGATGAAAAGGGTGCTAATACCTTCCCTTTTCATAATCTACCCCCCGAACCCACGAAATATCTCAAAAGGTTTTTGCTGTGCTTTTTCAACCTTTCCTTTAGGATAAAATAAAAAGTTGGTGGCGACTCTTGCTCAACCGAACAAGTGCGAATACAAACGCAAAACTCATAGTCAGTTCTCCCACCGTATCACAGAACTGGCGACTCTGCTGGGGAGTACTACTCAAAGTGGGGTTACCTTAGGGTTTAGATCACCTTTGTTTTCAATTGATTGCTTTGTTTGCTTTTACATTTGTGGGCTTTGTATCGGAGTTTCATAGATCCTAACCCGGATCTGGGGAATACCCTTTTAGGTAGCATAATATGTGAGGGACCTGTCCGGCGTATACCGACATGGGTGAAGCAGTGGCTACGTTGGTGTGGCGCCTTGGTCTGTACCGATATCCCTCGTGTTGAAACGGGGAGAATATGGGTCTTCCAAGGAGTCATTAAGCACCAACCGACCTTAGAACCCTAAATTGACCCAACTTGGCCATTAGAACAGTAGCAGTATGCTACACTCATTGAGGCTAAACTCTCGCGATGGTTCCGGCCGCAAGAAAAGATAACGATGTTGGAGTTATGACCGATTGAGGGTAGCCAATGATTTGAGATCCTCTAGAACCCGGTTACTTTTGATAGGACAAGTTTTAACCAATGAAACTGAAAGAGGGTAGTACCTGAACCCCATGCAAGCCTAAACCTAAGGACTTGTTTGCTTTGTGTGAATATGATTACCTGTATATACACTCACTTGCTTTTTGCATACATGTACATAACATCATGACATCATACCATAGCATTTTCAATAACCATTTCAAGGATCTCGAAGTTTCTTTTGATGCAGGGTTACGTTGAACCAGACGTCTACCAAGGGGCAAGAGGTTTCTCCTCTAAACAAATGCCAATCAAAGTTCAAATGCAACAACTTGAATCAGTGGCTATGACCCACTCGACATGGTGAGCTTGATTCTAGTGGGAAGACCTCCGCCGATACAAAGTTCTATAATCAAAGATCAAGTGAAACAACTTGAATCAGTGGCTATGACCCACTCGACATGGTGAGCTTGATTCTCGTGGAAGGACGTTCACCGGTGCAAAGTTCTCCAATCCAAGAGCAGAGTTCAACCTCTAACATTTTCCTGTGTTTACCCCAAGAGATCCTTGAAAGCATGCATCCACATATCATGCATTGCATTTTGACGGTCTTTCCTTTTTCAGGTTTCCTTACTCTCCTACTGTTTATTTCAGTAAGAGATGGCTCTAGAAAGGTCTGTCAAAGACATCCAAGACCAGACTGCTCAGCTGCAGGAGATGTTCCTGAACTTGTCTCTGGGGCAAGAGGAGATGAAAGCTCTCCTCACAAAGGGCTTGGAGAATTCCAACAAGGCCAGGAGTGACCAGCTTGCGGAGTTGCAGTTTGATCTGACAACATTGAGGACCCAAGTGATGGGGCAGTTGGTGGGCCAGATGGCTCTCATCCAAGACCTATCTCAAAAACAAGAGAAACTCAGAGTTCTTGTCCGCCAATTGCTTCCAAACAACCAACTGGGGCAAACATTTGATGTTGAAGAGCAAGTCACCGCTCAGCCTCCATCCACTCAAGAAGACAAGGGGAAAGCTCCTTTGCCTGCTTCAGGGTCACAAGCCCATCAACAACCTCGCCAGCGTCAAAGGGGTAATCGGCGTAAGCAAGAAACGTCTGAAAGACAGTTCACGGAGACTGAAATACCATCATTCTTCATACTGAAGCGCCTATTGGAGGTCAACCTGCTTACTCTAAAGGACCCTCCTCAGAAGCTCAATACCTCCTCTCCTAACTATCGTCCCGACACATTTTGTGTTTACCACTCCTACAGCCCGGGACACGACACCAACGACTGTTGGGCCTTGAAGAACAAGATTCAAGATCTGATCGACATTGGGGTGCTGGAATTCATGCCAGACGGCGAGATGAAAATCTTCCGTTAAAAGGTTCTCCACCTGAAGTGACGAAGCTCAAGCTGAAAGACTTTTGCTTCATTCTGAATTTTCAAAGTTGTAATTTCTTTTGCTGTCGAACAATTATCTGTTAATGTTAAACTCTGTTTTCATTAATGCATTGCATATGTTTGTCTTGAATTCATCCATTCGTTTCACTACTCTTATGCTTTTCTTTATGACATTTGACTCTTGATAAAAAGCTGCAAGCCTTTAGAGGGAGGATGATGAAACAATACCATAATCTTATACAATATGCTTTTGAACAGACCTTGCTGATGATGTACAGGCATTTCTTTCAATTCCCAAACACTGGAGTTATAAGGAAGATAATCCCTAGTCAACCCCTTCGAGCCAAAGAAGTAGGAGTTTTCTGTTCTAAACAATCAAAACCTTTGATATAAACCCGGGGCAGGGTAGTATCTCAGTTAATTAAAAAAAATGCGCATTGAAGTCGCAAACTCTCCGTTCGTAACACAACGAACGACGTCAAAGAAAAAGAAAAGCATTCCTTTGGAATCAAAAGACAGGGGTGGTTCCCTATCACATAGACAGTCAATCTCTCAAAAAATAAAAAGCCCACTGAGCCAAAACCTGTAAAGGAAGCTCGAGAAAGTTGGGGCATCCCGCTGACTGTAATCTCGAAAACGGGAACAGTCAGGCAAAAGTTAGGGATAACAAATCAAAATCAAAATAGTGAGGTCGTTACAAAATCCTCAACAACATGAAGAAAAATGTTGAAAAAGAAAAGAGGAGATGATGACTGTCTCCCCAAATTCAACTGGTGAACCATCGCCCAAAAGTCGTTCCAAACTCAAAACAGAGTGTGACGCACAATTAACTGAGCTTAGGTTGAAGAACATCACGAAGAGCGGGTGGGTACAAATATACTTTGAGCCTTTATCCTTTGTTTCTTAAACCGTGAACCAAGCCACGTTACAACCCTTCAAAAGTCCTAATTGAAGCATGGGTTAGTTCGAAAGCATACTGTTACAAAAGGTATCCTGACTCCTGTAAGGCTTTGCTCTAAATCTTGTGTTGATTTGTCTTATAAAAAGTTTTCTGCTAAAAACGCATTTTTCAAAACTTCGAGACAAACATAAACTTTGCATTGCTTGAATATCACTGTCTGCATTTGGCTTTTTGTTTGACAGCGAAGAAATTCATACAGCAAATGTTCGGAGGAACAAAAACTCTCTCAGTAAGTTAAAATCACTTCAAAAGGATGACACTTCCAATGACAAATCTCCTATCAACAAGGGGCATGACATGTCACCATCCAATTAACCTGGGGCAGTCCAGTCAAGGTCCAACAGATCTTTTAAAATCCAATTAACCTGGGGCAGTCCAGTCAAGGTCCAACAGATCTTTTAAGATTCAGTTAACCTGGGGCAGTCCAGTCAAGATTTCAAGAAATCTATCAATATGCAGAGTAATCTGATTCAAGACTCCTTCATCACCACTTGGGGCATTTGAATGTCAGAAGTGTTCAACAAATCAACTATCACATTTCCAGACTCGATTCCTGTATCTAGCCAGGGCACGTCTGAAGAGTTTGAGGATTCGATTCCTGTATCCAGCCAGGTCATATCTGTTGACGACTATTTCCATATTCGATTCTTGTATCCAGCCAGGGCATATCTGTTGACAACTATTTCCAGACTTGATTCCTGTATCTAGCCAGGGCACGTCTGAAGAGTTTGAAGATTCGATTCATGTATCCAGCCAGGGCATATCTGTTAACTATCACCTTTCCAGACTCGATTCCTGTATCTAGCCAGGGCATGTCTGAAGAGTTCCAGATCAACACCTGTAACAAGCCAGGAAAATATCTGTGGACGACCGATTGTAGATCAACACCTGTGACAAGCCAGGAAATTATCTACATCACCACTTGGGGCATTCGAATGTCAAAAGTGTTCAAAAACCCGATGCAGTTTTACACGGACTCATCATCAGGAAATCCTACACAGATCTCCTCAAAACAGGAAGACCCCAGTAGTTTGGCATACAACCCAAGCTTCTGATTTCCCCAACAGTGGTCCCAAGACTTCTCACTTTTCAACAATCAGAAGATTCTTTCCCTCCACAGCAGCAGCCAAGGAATTATTTTCCCGGCAGCAGTCAAGATTCTTTTATCCTCAGCCATCCAAGATTCTTTTATCTGCAACCATCCAGGATTCATTTATCCTCAGCAAGATAGCTCATCAGCTTACATGCGCATTCATCACATTCATGTCATGAACATTGATGTCACATACATTGCATCATGCATCATAACATTGCATGCAACTAACCCTTTACCTTTTCAGGTAAGATCAGTCGACAGACAAAGATCATCTTCCGGGATTCATCCAGAAATAGTTCAGATGTGACCCGGACACGGCGACATTCTGATACTTATTCCAGATTGATCCAGATGCAGTTTTACACGAGCTCATCATCGGGAAACCCTACACCGGTTCCTCCTTCAACTTCAAGATTTCTGAAAACAGTTCACGAGTTCTCCAAGTAACGGATGTTAACCTATCACTTGTTCAGATTCTTCTCAAGACTTCTGAAAATAGTTTACGGATTCTTCCCAACAACGGATGTTAATCTACCAACTTGTTCAGATGCAATTTTTGAAAACATTTTACGGACGCTTCCCAACAACGGATGCTGCTCTATTGCTTATTCAACCTCAAGACTTCTGAAAACAGTTTACGGATTCTTCCCAACAACGGATGTTAATCTACCAACTTGTTCAGATGCAATTTTTGAAAACAGTTTACGGACGCTTCCCAACAACGGATGATGCTCTATTGCTTATTCAACTTCAAGACTTCTGAAAACAGTTCACGGGTTCTCCAGTAATGGATGTTAACCTATCACTTGTTCAGACTCTTTTCAATTCTGAAAACAGTTCACGGGTTCTCCAGTAACGGATGTTAACCTATCACTTGTTCAAACTCCTCTCAAACCTTTGAAAACAGTTTACGGATTCTTCCCAACACCGGATGTCAATCTATTGCTTGCTCGGACCCCCGGTTCAGAGATGTTCCAAAATATGGGTGCCTTTCTGATACTCGTCCACTCACCATTGACATGCAGTTCAACATTTCCAAATGGCATCTTTAAGCCCATTTCCAGATGGCATCTATAAGCCCATCCTCCTACCAGCATTCCAGATGGCATCTTTAAGCCCATTCCCATATGGCATCTCTAAGCCCATCCCCTGACAAGGTTCTATCGCATCAGATGGCATCTTTAAGCCCATCACCAAATGGCATCTTTAAGCCCATTCACCTCTACCATCACATCACCGAGTGCAAATTTTCTGGGCACTTTAGTGTCCAATCTTCTTTTACCTTCAAGTCGCGAAAGGCAAACTTGCCAATCTAACTCTTCAGGTTCAAGAAGATTGAACAGGGGCAACTGTTGTACCCCAAAATTTGCCCTTGCATTTTTTCCACAAGAAATCACAGCTTCAGGCGTTTCCTGATTTTCCAAACTGGCTCAAGAATCGGTCAAACAGACTTTTCTCGTCAATCAGACACAATTAGGGTTTTATTGATTTTCAGGGCCCTAGAATGTTTCAAACAGTTGGCTTAGGGTTTTGGTTGATTTTGGCTCAACTTCGGTCAGGCGAACGCTTCTTTGGTATTTAATCAGGAATTAGGGTTTTTGTGCGCGGTTCCTCAGAAAGATTTAATTCTACGATGCTTTGCAAGTTATTCCGAGATTTGGTTTGAATTCGCGTTGTTTGACTTAATCAGTAAAAGAATGCATTTTGGATTGAATTCATGTTTGTTTGATTGAACCAGTCAAAGGATACATTTAGTTTGGATTTGCAGTATTGGGTAAAAATCAGTGAAAAGGGAATGCGCCTGATCAGTTGTTTTGATTAACTGTTGCTTTGCTTTGGGTGTTGGAAATGCCAGGTTTAACTGATCAAATTGCTAAAGCATTGTTTATTCAAATTATTTATTATTCTGAGATTAAGTGATTGGAATTTATTTTTCAATTATTTTAATTCAAAGAATTTTAAATAATAAATAAACAATAAAGGAAAAAGAATTAATTGGATAATAAAAACTTTTATTTATTTTTAAATTATTCATACAATTATTGTTTACAATTTATTTACAACAATAATTTTACAGTAATTTAAACTTAAATAAAAAACTATCCTAAACACTTTTCTAAATCTTCAATTCTTCATCTGCTATCCTTTGCTCCAGTGCTCCATTTTATTTTATTCATCTGCAAAAGAAAAAAAGGAAAGTCAATAGCAGATAAATAAAAGAGACAGATATAAAATTCATCATTAAGGGCCACTGATTGGGATCAGTTAACCCTCTCTGCAAATCACGGGATTTCTCCCGGTTCACAAAGAGGGACGAGTTTTTATTTGCTAAAAATGAATGCACAAAAGTCAAAATTGCACAATTCAAAAATTGTCCAAACTGCATAAGTTCAAATCTCAAAACTCCAAAGTGCAAATCAAGCTACAAAGTCCAAGCTGAAAAATTCAAACTTGCTGTCAAACTGCACAAAGCTACCAAAGCTGTCAAAAAGAAGATTTGGAAGGATATCAAAAGATACAAAGTACAAGAAGCTGTCAAAAGAAGGGACAAATATGCAGAGGAAAATTGTTATGCAAGCAAAACATACTCATTTTCATCATTTCCCAAAGAAGTGGCCCTTTCAGAAAGTACAAAAGCATAAACAATATTTAATGCAAACTGTACTGAGAGAGAAGAAAAAGAGAGCAAAGAAAGCAGGTTTAGGCTTGAGGCATGAAGAAAAAGAATATAAAACAAACTGAACACAGTGGATAAAAGGAGAGAGATCAGAAAGATATCAAACAAAGGCCAAGCCAACTGTCAAAACCTTCCAGCCTGCTGAACAAAGGCCAAACCTGTTGAACAAAGGCCAAGCCTACTGAACAAAGGCCAAGCCTACTGAACCAAAGGCCAAACCTGTCTATTATCAAACGAAACATATAGACAGAAGCAAACCTGCAGTAAAAAACCAGAACACTCACCCAAGTTCACAATACCAGTTCATAACAAAAGCCTTCCAGCCTTAAACCAAAAACAAGCATAACCTGTCAAAGGCCTGACCTGAAGCATGAGCCTCAAAGCCTCACACCCTGTTCAAGCCCAAAGGCATAAACCAGAAACAATAACCATAAAAACCTCATAACCTTAACTCTGACCAACCTTGAACCATCAAACACAAACTCACCAAAAGGCCAAGTATGCTAAGCCTCCAGTAAGGCCATAACCTGCCTGAAGCAAGCCACCAAAACCTTGGACCTGCATAAACTAATAAAGAGGGCCATAGCCTGCCTGAAGCTAATCCAAGAAAGCCCCAGAACCTGCTCAAACATACTTTTCAACACCATCCAAATCAAATTCAAGCATAGCCTTCAACTCACATACAAAGCATCCAAAGCCAAATCACAGAACCCTCAGAGGAATACTCATCATTGGGCAGTAAAAAAGGCAAACATTCAAGGCAATAGAAGGAGGAGATAAAGGAATATTGAGGCAACTCAGAGCAAGGCAGCATTAATAAGTCAAAGAAGCATCAAGGCCACACAGGTGTACAAAAGGCAACTCAAAACAAGGCATCAATCTCATCATATTCAAGCATCACATTTCAACAAGCATTCAAAAGGCAACAAGACGGTTGAAGCTAAGGAAGCATTCAGGGTCAACCCTAAGCCCTCAGAAAGTTCATCACTGGGCATAAAAAAAATCAACATTCACAGGCAAACGTTCAGAGGCATCTCAAGGCAACATAAACAGAAGGCAACACAAGAAGGAGAAAAAGAAAAGAAGACATGTGTATCAAAGCTTTCAGGTGAACATCATAAAGCTTAGAGAAGAGTACAGAAATACCATGAGTCCTTGCGAATCTAAGCTCATCGTGCAACCCCTTCACCGTCGAGCCTCAACGCCTCCAAAATCCCTCCTCCTCCATCTCTAAAAGGTAGTGCTCTTATACCTCCTTACATACATGTAAAAATAACGAAAGAAACTAAACATAAGTCAAAGCCCAATTGAAACTAAAAAATCAAAAGAGGAATGAAACCCTAATACGTTTGAGATCGAAATCATACCTTGTAGCTTGATCTGGGTGGTCTACGGAGGGTGAAAGAGGGATGGTGGCGTCTGTTTGGCTTTGCATGAAGGGGTTGTATTCAGAAATCCATGGCGAAAAGATGAACGAAGACGAAGAGGATAGAAGACGAACGCCGCCGCTGCTCACAAACCCTAAGCGTATGTCAAACTGAACACAAAACAATTAACCCTAAGAAGCATTGTTTGCATTTTGGGCCTTGCCCGTTTCAATCACCAAAGGCCCATTCAAAAACTTTAACCCTTTTTTATAAAACAAACGTTATATTCTTTTTGTTAATTAATCAACTTAACCATTTTTTTATATAACACAAGTTTATTTTGTTAATAAATTAACACGAACCCTTTTTTATATAACATATTTTTAAACAATATATTTTTTCTCTAACTTAATGTATTTTTTACAATAATACTTTAATACATAAAAATACATTTTTATTACACAATATAATTAAAATTGAAAACACCTTTTTTTTCTTTTAATTAAAATATTCTCTTTATACATAATAAATAAAATATACATTTTTTTTATACATAATTAAAACTTAAAACATTTAAGCAAAACATTCTTTTTTTGTACGTATTAAAGAAAATACCAGATCACAAATCAAAGATTAATAAACATTTAATTCTTTTCATTTAAGTTAAAGCGATACCTTAAATAATATACATTTGACTTCACATTTTCCTAACCTGGAAATAATTACATATACAAATATACATACACGTACACTTACACAATGTACTTATACTTGATACATTATACATTTGCATATTTTGTATATTCGTTACATTTACATTTGATTGCAAATTCGATTTGGTTGTAATCTATTGGACACTATATTCCTAAGTCTCATCCCCATTCATAAATTTGTACCCCCACTCCCGGATACTTATTTTGTAATAGCGTAGATTTTACATTTTCGCAATTTACCGCTTTCAAATTATACCATGTTTAGACCTAGGGTTTGCATGCACATAAAATCAAACGCTAGATAACCTAATACAAGACAAATACATGAAATCAATACACAATCACACTTGCACCCTCTAGGGTAATCCAACATGTTGCCTTCCAAAATGGGCCATGTTTGCACGTCGAGTATCTTTGGCAAAACAAATTAAAAATGATCATAAGTCCCTCGATGACGCTTTCGAATGTTGCCTAAATGGAATGATCATAGTCCCTTCAAAGCAAATTTCCAAAGACACTTGGCATCATTGCATTCATGGTCCATAAGATGACCCGCGCCCGTCCCGTTAAACATCCTAAACGCAAGATTGTCCACCAAATTCAATGATGGAACAAAATTGTTAAAAAAGGGTTGAAAACATAGAGAAAACCTTTGAGTACAATAGGGGTAGACAAAACTCTTAGTTACTTGAGATCAACTTGCAAAAACACTTGCCTTCTTTTCAAAAACCACACTCCACAAACACTTTCAAAACAAACTCTCAAAAACATTTGAAACATCTTTTCGAAAAGATACACACTTTTGTAAAACACTCAAACACGAGTCAAATACATTGGTTGCCTAAGACAAGGCATCTCTTCAAAAACATTTTTCAACACACACACACACACACCACAATTTCAAAGCAATCGAAAATCAAGGCAAGTGATCTAAAAAACCAAGTAACTAAGAGCCCATGGATAACCATGGATGAAAAGGGTGCTAATACCTTCTCTTTTCATAATCTACCCCCCGAACCCACGAAATATCTCAAAAGGTTTTTGCTGTGCTTTTTCAACCTTTCCTTTAGGATAAAATAAAAAGTCGGTGGCGACTCTTGCTCAACCGAACAAGTGCGAATACAAACGCAAAACTCATAGTCAGTTCTCCCACCGTATCACATGCCGCATCCGGCAAATTCAGACACAGTCAAAAAATACTATGTTTAAGAAGCTCTCTAAGCTCGAACCTCAAATAGGCGACTTAGGCAAAAAGGAGCGTCCCGGTGGATCGAAAACCCTAAAGGGCGGTCCAGACAAAAATTAGTGGCATAAAACAAAAAATTATCCCGGTGGATTGAAAACTCGAAAGGAAAATCCAGACAAAAGTTAGGGATTTCATACAAAGAAATAAAGAACAAAAGACTGCGATCTAAGAACTACGACTACGAACCACGAAGGGGGAGATGAATCTAAATCATACGACTCAGAAGCAAAGGAGATAAGGGCTATCAAAAGGATATTGAAAACAACAATAATAATTATCATTTTCATTTCCATTTACAGTTTTGAAAATTTCTGTAATTACCTCTTTCAAGGAATTACATCTTGTACATTTGCCTATTCAGGGGCATATTAACAAAACATTTACTTTTCATCTTTCATATTTCAAATTGCATTTTTTTTCTTTTCTCAGACTTGTTTACAAAATACTATGATTATTACTTGTGAATATTGTCTTAAAATCATTTCGGGGAAATTAACAATTAAAAGTTGTTGATAAAACATCGAAAATACATTTTGGGTTAGAAAAATATCGAAAGAAAATCCACGTCTACGTCCACGCACATGTCTACTCCTGCGTCTACAATACCAATTCTACACACATGTCCACGTTTGCGCTTGCGCTTACAACATAAAAGTCTATTCCAATGCATACGTCTACGCTTACGTCTGCGCTTACAACATACAAATCTACGCATACGCCAATACCTACGTCTACGTCTATACCTGCACTTACAATACAGAAAATCAAATTTCAAAATTTTGCTAACATTGTTCACTGCGTTCAAATTCAACAAAGCTACGACGACACAACATACAACTCTAGGGAATTGGTAACTCTAAGCCAATGGTTTAAAGGAGAGAATGCCATAAATAGTCTTCATAACATTTCAAGGCATACACACATTTTACACACATTTCGTACATACATTTTGCATATCTAAAACATAGATACACTATACATTTTTGCATACAATACACATATATTCAGGGTTCCATATCAATGTCAAACATCATACATACACATACATTCAATACACATATGCCCAGGGTCCCATCTCAATATCAGACATCATACACATGTATCGTACATCAAAAAAACAATCTCACCCTCGATTTAACTATCTAAGGGTCAAACAACAAAACATTTCTCCTGCGATTCAACCCGTCACCTAAGTCTTCATGCAGTAATGAGTTCCTAATAAAGTAGTCCATTACCTAAGTCTCCATGCAGTAATGAACAAAGCTCGATACATTTCCCCTAAGCCTCAATGTATTCTTCTATCTTGGTACATTGACTCTAAGCCTTAGTGTATTCACAAAAATCAGTACATTGCCTATAAGCCTCAATGTACTCTCCAAACTCGATACATTGCCCCTGAGCCTCAATGTATTCTTCTATCTCGGTACACTGCCTCTAAGCCTCAGTGTGTTCACAAAACTCGGTACATTGCCTCTAAGCCTCAATGTACTCTCCAAATTCGATACATTTCCCCTAAGCCTCAATGTATTCTTCTATCTCGGTACACTGCCTCTAAGCCTCAGTGTATTCACAAAACTTGGTACATTGCCTCTAAGCCTCAATGTACTCCCTAAACTCGATACATTTCCCATAAGCCTCAACGTATTCTCCAAACTCAATACATTGCCTCTAAGCCTCAATGTATTCTCCAAACTCAATACATTACCTATAAGCCTCAATGTATTCTCCGAACTCAATACATTGCCTCTAAGCCTCAATGTATTCTCCAAACTCAATACATTTCCTCTAAGCCTCAATGTATTCACAAAACTCGGCACATTGCCTCTAAGCCTCAATGTATTCTCCAAGCTAGATACATTGCCTTTAAGCCTCAATGTATTCTCCAAGCTCAGTTACATTACCTCTAAGCCTCAATGTACTCTCCAAACTCTATACATTTCCTCTAAGCCTCAATGTATTTTCCAAACTCAATACATTGCCTCTAAGCCTCAATGTATTCTCCAAACTCGATACATTGCCTCTAAGCCTCAATGTATTCGCAAAACTCAGTACATTACCTCTAAGCCTCAATGTACTCCCGTCATTCAATCCACTGTCTAAGACATCATGCAACAATGTGTTTCTTTATTCCTTAACACAGACCATCGCCTTAGACTTCATGCAACAATGCTCGAGAACCAAATTTAGCTTATCACCTCAGACTTCATGCAGTGATGCTCGAAATATAAAATCTATCTTATCGCCTAAGACTCCACGCAGTGATTCACAAACATAACCCATTGCCTCAGTCTCCAAGAAGCCATGTGTTATCAAGTGTTGTCTTATTCATCCCTCCAAAAAGGATGAATAAACAAAAGCAAAACCAAGACATATAAAATTGCGCTCTTAAGCTCAAAACCATCTGCCTCGTTATCAAACCCCGGTGAGCGATATATCACCAGCTTCGCCTATTTCCTCGAGATTCGTAAGGGTATGCTATATTAGCGTAACCTTATGATTGGTTGGACAAATTTTGGGTATTCCAAGTATTCAATAAACTTCTAATCAAAATGCATAAGACTCATGTATTCTCACGCTATTCGATTGGAAGATAATTGAATAGGGCAACTGTCGTACCCCAAAATTGTCCTATCCCGATGATTTTATTTTTCAAGATTTAAATAAAGGTGGTACATTAGTATCTGATGGACCATTGTTAAATTCAAGTCGACTAGGGGGGTATTCTAATTCAGGAGAGTGGGCCTTTCTAAATCAGAAAGACTCATATATCCATAGGCCCATTTTTACGAAGCATGTTGGCCATTGGCCCATGCGGTTCAAAAATTAAAAAAAAAAGACTATTTCAATAATAATAATTAAAGTTCTTATTTAAAATAAGGCCCATCTAAATATTGTTGTTGTTAGGAAAAAGAATGGGTGAGATTATGAGCCCATTAAAATTCATGTTGGCCCATTTTCGTTTTGGTTAGGAAGAAGTAAAGAGGAGGTATGGTTATAAGACTAGGCCCATTTGAGTTTTTAGCCGAGCCCATTCAACGTTTTTCCATTTGACTGTTTTATTTCAAGAGAAAAAATATTGTCCTGTTTAATTATTTTATAAACCATTAAAGCTTTTAGGCTAGCCCATTTTGTTATTTTGAGAAAAATTGTTTTGATTTTAAACAATATTATTAAAATAGTTATTTAACTTCTAATAAATGTTTTACGGTTAGCTTATTAAAAGATCTTTTCATAATTTTAATTATTGGTTTATGGAAAAATTATTTTATTGTTACTGTTATTTTTTTAAAAATTTCTTATTATATTTTTATTATTAAATATTTTTATAAACAGTTAAAATATTTGTTTTATAAATTTTATGTTTGGTTAAATCTGTTACAAAGCCCAAGTTAGGCCCGATACATGTCCAAAAAAAATTGTTGTTTGCAATAACACAAAAAGAGAAACAAGTGTTGTTGCAACGTACTGGGCTAAGTAATGAACGCAGGCTCAAAAGGAGAAATTACGCATGAGCTGAAAAAAAAGTAGCAACACAAGGCCCAAAAGCAACTAACAGATACTGTACCAATCAAGCAATAATAACACGCACATTTCATGGACTAACACCTACTGTACAGATCAGACCAAATCAAATATTTTTTACTAAATCAAATCTTTTACAACAAAGTAACGCATAACTGAATATTGCCATGGATCAAAAGCCCAAAAATCTTCTATTACAGTTTAAAACTAAAATATACAGAATCAACATTTACTAAAACAAAATCTCATAATCCAATCAAATATACTACAAGTCTAAACAAAATCAATTACAGCAAAAATCAAATCCATAATTTCTCTAAGTTATCCTAAATCTAAACTAATTTGTAACGATAAATTCTATGAAACCCTAAAATCTAACCCTATAAGCATAAGAACAAAAATACAGGAAATTGGGGGATTTCGTTGCCAGAGCGAAGAGCCAATACCGATTTGTCGAAGAAGAGGAAAAGAAGAGTGGTTAGAGTTTCAATATCTAAAACCCTAATCGTCGTTGATAACTTCTCCATACACCGCCGCTACTCCGCTCGTCATCACCATTGTTGAGCATCGGAATCTGCAAATTGGAAAAGGAAGGGGATTAGAGATCAAAGAGCTCGAAGAATCAGAATACAGAAGCACAAAAGGGGTAAAACAAACCCAGCTTATGTTTATTTTTTTTGTGATTATGTGCGGGTAAAGGACAGAGGGGAAGGGTTTTGATTTGTGCCGCCGCGGTGGTGGTGAATTAGGGTTTGAGAAGGGTTAGGGTAGTTAGAAAGAGAGAGGACAGAGAAGGACTGTAAGCAAAAGATGAATAGTGAAATGTAAAATATTGGTTTTATAATCTGTAATAATCCCATACATGCACATTCATCGTAATAACATGCACCCTGTAATTATGTCCATTTGATCTTCATCAGACGACCATAAGCCAAGTCTCACTGTAAAGATCGTACACCCTCGCCACACCCAATTACCTTGAACCTCTCAATAACGTAATGGGCTTAAGCCCACTTTTTTCTGCACCTCCCTTCGCCATAGTTACTGAATCACAAGACAAACTACACCTCCCCTGTCTGAATTCATATTTGGGCCTAGCCCATATTCCTTATTAGCACCCCATGCTTTTACTTGATAACTAGAAGCTACACCCTCAGGTTTAATCAATTTTTTATTATTTTACATTATATTATCTATTTTTAATTCTTATACTTATTATATTATATTTTTATAATAATTATTATTTATATTTTCAATTATTATTATCATTAATTTTTATATTAATTATTATTATTATATATTTAATTTTTATACTTTATGTTCTTGAATTCTTATATTTTATATGTTTTTATTTATTATC
Organism: Vicia faba; assembly: GCA_948472305.1. Taxonomy (NCBI): domain Eukaryota; kingdom Viridiplantae; phylum Streptophyta; class Magnoliopsida; order Fabales; family Fabaceae; genus Vicia; species Vicia faba. Next base: position 315,421,377 of record OX451735.1, read on the forward strand.
ATATTATTATTTAATATCACATGTAAATATTATTTTATTTAAAACTTATTTATAAATTTTTGATATATTGCATTAAAATATTTTTGATCATGCATTAATTTAGAATTTTTGCAATTAATATGATTAAAAAGTACATAACAAATCTTAAACTATTTTTCGCAACAAACTAATCTAACCAACTGTTTTTTTGCAAAAGGGTTTCAAACAGATTTTGACTTACCGCGCATTTAGTCAAAATCTCTGCAATCACTACTCCCGATCAAAATGCGAGGTGATTCAAAGTACGTTTGCGACCCCTAAAAAACACCAACCCCATACGAACTACAAATTGGGACTTTGATTCCTCATAAGAGGATACATAGGCATACGATCAAAAATCGTAGCGAGTTCCCTTATAAAAAATTAAACCCTTCCTCCTAATTAAAATTTAAAACCCTCTTCTACCCGAGCTTAAACCTAAAACCTAATATCCTTGTGAACAAGGTAGATGAAAGGTGCCTAACACCTTCCTTTTGTCTAATAAGAGTCCGAAACCTAGAATCTCTGTAGGCGGCTCTGATTTAAAAACCAGTCGCGATACGTTGTTTTAAAAAATATCTCACGGTAACCAGTTATCATGTTATGGGAACCGGTTACCACATGACAATAGCTAAACCTTATTTGAACCATTGATATGGTAATCGATTACCATATTTTGGGTAACCGATTATCCTGCGATAACATTGAAAAACTATGCAGTTTCCAAGTTACGACATTCCATATTTCCACAACCAAAAATCATAATTTTTACATCAAAATTCATCTTTTTAACAGGTTAATTATTCACCAATATTCATCTACCAATTCTAATTAATTCATATCATTCAATCGCATCAAAGCACACAAAAATCACCCAAATTCCATCAACAGAAACAAACCCCAAAAACAACCAAACATGGAGGAATCAAAGCATGCGATTACACGACCTAAATCCTACCATACCCCATCATTAGGAAAACCCTTATAGAGTTAGAATCCCCCCCTTACCTTATATTCTCGCGGTTCTTGATTCCTACAGATGAACTTCTTGCCCTAGCTTCCTTGTGCTCTTTTTCCTCTTCTCTCTTCTACACTTCTTTTCTCTACTTCTACGTACTGACTCTTTTTCTCAAATCTCACTTCTTATAATCTAATAATAATAATAATAATAACTATCCCAAATAAATAATTATTTAATTATTATCATAAAATAATAATAATTATCCTAATAATAATCCATATTATTCTACACACCCCTATGTTTCTACACAATTAGCCAAACACCCCCATAACCTCAATTTCTATAATTCTAAGGCATCTAGTCCCCAACAAGGTATCATACCATGTCATAAACTCCACCAATGCATATAATTTTACCGCATCGTCTTATTATTTAATTAAAAATAAATTTTAATTAAATCAGGGTGTTACAAACACCAAAGAGGTCGACACCCTACGCGGGGACATTTCGTCGAACGGGCTAGTTGCCTAAATCCTCCCCACTATATGGGGGGACGACCTCGACGCAAGTCAGAATGAAATTCTAGAGACATGAATCTTCATCCATATTTATGAATTTAGATGAACATTCATGGAGGTTCATCCTAGAACTTATGAATCTTCATTCACATCTATGAACCCAGATGAACATCCATGGAGGTTTATTACAGAACCCATAAATATTCATCCAGAGGTTCACCCGTTCATGGCAAAACCCAAGTGTTTAATCTAAAAAATCTATAAAGAAATACGATCAAGATGAAATCACTTACTTGGATGAGATGAACGTGAAGGTGTCTACGACAGTGTTGGAGAAGATGAACACAAGGGAAATGGGAGGATAAAGAGCTTGAAAATATAAAAGTAAATCTATGATTCCCCTTTTACAGATAGCCCCTACCTCAGGAGGTAGCATGCGAAAAGTCATCATTACTTGGGATCTTAAAATGCCCTATATAATGATGACACCCCAAACAGCTGTCACATGGAGCTCGCGAGAGGACACGTCGCCACAACAGTCTCACGCAAAACCATGCGCCCATGCCATTTCACTCTCGTTGGAGGATAAACGCTCGACATCATTTGTAACGCTTCATGAACGGGAACCTCGTAGGCGCGCATTCGGGGAAACTCATCGCCTCCCCACAAGTGAAAATTACTACCGGGCACCTCATTGATACAAGCAGAGGGTGGAATCGACCTATGAAACTCTTCCGGAGCTGACTCGGGCACATCACATGCAAATCTCTGAGTCCTCCTCGACATGAGCCACAGAACCTTCTCGGGTCATAATTGATCATTTCCTCAATCGGGTAGCTCCTCCCCAGCACTCGAGATAGTCTCAAGTGTTGTACCCCAAAATTTGCCCTCCCATATTTCTCAACACATGGCAAGTGAGGTCCCGAAATTGCTCAAGGAAGTTCAAGAGTTGACCAGACAAACTCTCTCCTAAGGCACCCAACTTCAAATTAGGGTTTCCATCTTCATCAAGATGTGTGGACAACAAAGGACTAAAATGATCATCATTGTCCTAATATGTTCTCAAGGTCATCCATGTCAAGTTTCAAGCCTTGCAGAAGAAGTTTGCTCAGTCAATTGCTCAAATGCTTGAAAATCAACTACACTAGGTCAAAAGTCAAATGTGGCCCACATACAGTCAAACTTCAAGATTTTTGGTCAACATACTCATTTTGAAGTATTATTCATCATTTGATCAAGGGTTGATCATGATTCCTCAAGGATTGCTCATAATTCATCAAAACCCAAAAGTTGCTAAATTAGGGTTTTGCAGGAAAAGTCAACTCAAGTTTGACCAAGCATAACTTTCTCATACTTTATCATAAATGACCAATCCAAATCTCATTTTGAAGAGGATGAAATTCCATACAATTCACATTCATCTCCCAAGTTCAGAATATGCACTCACAAAAAGATATGAATTTTGACATTATAGGTCCTTTTGAAAAGTCAACAAAAACACCTTTTGGGTCAAAGCTTCATACATGAACATGGAATACTCAATTGATATGATACCAAAAGGGTTGCTTAGAGGACATCCTAAGCTTTCTAAAAATTCCAAGAACACATCTCTAGGGTCAAAATTGAGAGAGTTATGCCTTGGCCAAGTTGACCAATTTTGCAAAATTACCAAAAGTCAAATGTGCTCAAATTTGCATTTTTTGCTAAATGGGCCCAACTTTTTATGCTTGCACCTCAATTATAATGTGGTCCAAGACTAAAATGTTCACTCACCCATATTGTGCTTCATTTTTCAATTTATTTTGATTTTTTATTAATTAAAAAGTGAATTAAATCAAATAAATGATGAAAATCATCAAAGATATGATTTGATTTGTTTTTTTTATAGATTAGAAATCAAGATATGCTGAGCTTGCATGATCAAATCGAATCAAGGGCAATTGGTACAAAAAGAGCATGATTGGCATGAAAATAGAAAGATATCATATGGCTTAAAAATCAAATATTCCATTCATGAATTCTCAAGATTGGATCCAAGTTTGTTAACCTAATTCATTCTAGGTTATATAATAAAGCTTTCCAGATAAAAAAAGGGTTTTAGAGGTCGTGTAAAACCAGAACAAAACTTGAAAAATTCAAAGAAAAGTGGGAGACGAATCTTCTTCCACAGGCCAATTCAAGGTGTGTTAGCTATCCCAATCGCTTGCTAGACATCCCAGGAAGCTATTCCAATCAATCCCAGGTCTTGAAACACCCATAATCGCACCATACAGGCACCACGGTTTGCCTAAAAACTTGATTCTGATTTCACTAATTTACGCATCATTAGCACTTTTGATTGATATATTCATGTTTGTAATCATGTTTGCAAGCTAACCATGCCATTTAATTGTATTTTTGATGCATGTACGTGATATTGCCATGGTTAGGGTTTTATGTTCTTGTTTAAGGGTTTTCAATACAGGAAAAATTAGGCTTTGATTTTGGTACCATGATGCTCGTGAGGATGAGACGGGTTGATTGGTACCATCACTTTTCATTTATCTTGCTCGTGTGCAATTTTTGAGATGGACAGGTTTGTACCTACAGTAAACGTCTGTGGGTAAAGGTCTTGCTTTCTAAAATGACGGGGAGAGGAAGAAGACGCTTGCGTGTCATCCAGCCATTGGGACGTTCAAATCTCGCGCGCTTTGGAATCAGTTCTTTTGATTTTCTTATATTATATTTTATTATTATCATAGTTACAACTAACCATCATAACTCAGTTGCCAAGCAAATGTTGGAATTGAGTATAAGGACCTGGGTTCGATCCCCAGGTCCCACTGTTCATTTATTTTATTTTCAGATAAGTGATCCAACGCATCTTTCATCATGAGGCTCACCATGCTCCATCAAAATCCAACCATTATATTCATCAGCAAGCCAGATCCAACGTGCCAGCATTGAAGGTCTACCATAGTCCTCAAGTCAACCCCCACACCAAGTCAAGCGTGGTCAAACAGGCTTTGGAGTTTTGGGCCCAGAAAAATCAGATTCAAACCCCCTCTTTGCTAACAACAACACAGGCCCATCTCTTTACTTTTTATTCCTTCTTTTTTTTAATTTTTTTAATTGTTTTGCTTAATTATCTCAATTAACAAAATTAATCATTTTTTCCATAAAATCATAAAATCAAGAATTCACAAAAATTTGAATTGGTTTTTTTTATCAAATTTAATTTAATTTAGTTTAATTTAATTTAGGGAAATTTTAACGTGTTTTTTGCAATTAAAATCAAATAGAAAATTAGGTTAAGTTCTTGATTTAATTCTTTTCTTTTTTCTCAAATAAATAAAAATACAAAAATAGGTTGTTTAGAATTAATTATTTTATTTTCAAAAATTAACATTAATTAGAACTTAGAATTTTCTTTTAATTTAATTATTCCATTATTTTCTCAAACAACAAAAACGACAAAAAAACATGTTTTCTTTAATCAATTGCAATTAGGTTTAGTCGAGGGTCAAAACCCTAATCACTTTACATTTAATTCGCCGCGCGCTTGTTATTATTTTTGCCAATATTTTTGTAACTGTTCATGGTTTATAATAGTTAATTTAAGGTTTTTATTTACTGTTTAAACCCCCGACTTTTTGGTTATGTAATTAATCCCCATCCCCGAAGCCTTGTAATAGTCAGGTTTGTTTTCTCGCATTTTTAATTCTCGCAAATATTTAACTGTCTAGATGTATGCTAATAGGATTGTATGGCAAGAATGCATGATAAATTAATACAGTTAGAATACCCTAATGTGCAAAGATAATAACTGAAACAAATCACTCGCACATATCACTCTTAGGGTATACTCTCACTTCGGTTGCCTTCGGTAAACGATCATTAAGTATATGATGTCTTAGTGGTTGCCCTCCTGTCTAAAAAAGATCAAATGTCTCATTCGAATGTTGCCTCGGAAATGTTGCCTCGAATATGATCTTAAGACTCTAGGGTTACTACTAAGGTATCCTAATATTGCTTTAGTGATCATACGTCCCTTTCAAATTGACCCTTACAACTCCAACAACAGTGCTACCTATTTCTCAATAGTGGGATATCGCTGTCTAAAGGAAACGAGAATAAAAACAATCTTTTTTTGAGTAGGTAGATGCTAGTAGGTACTTGCTCAAATCAAAACTTTTTCACACTTACACCTTGTTGGCTGAAGATTTTGATGATATTATTAGAAGCGAAGCAAATTGGACGTTTCGATTGAAATAAAGCAAGATGTCATGTTTCGAAATGGTAGAAGCAGTGCTTCGAATGGGCATATCAAAACTTGGAGCTTCGAGTGACAGTTATGAGGATATATTCAAAGAAGTCTCGAAATGTTAACAAGGTTGTGTCCAAGCAATGCGTTCGAAGCAAAGAAATGCCAAAACATTTGAAATTCAAATGCAAGCGGGATGTTCGAAATTTGAAATATATGCGCTGGAGCATTCGAAGACGCGTGGAAGCAAGAGAGAGGCATTGCTCTGCATGTTCTGAACGTGGCAGAATCTTATAGCAAGACCGTTATGGTCGAAGTAGTATAAATAGAAGTCTTAGCATTAGGATTTCGTGTGTCATATCTATTGTACAAAAAACTCAGTAAACATTCAAAATACCACATGGCTAGGGAAACGAATGCACGAGCAATGTACATATGATAACACCAAGTGTTTATGATTTAATAAAAACTCTTTATCATTTCCAGTATTTTCCTTTATCTTCATGTCAATACCATTCAAAAGCTTTTGCGTTAAAATGTTTTCATTCGAAGTCTTTTTACTGATGCCTTACATTTAAATGCTTTCTTTCCATTTCAAATACTTTACATTTCAGAAACTGTTGTACATTTCATGCCTTTATCTTCAAGCTTTTATCATTCAAACACCTTTTTTACTTAAAGTCATTTCACTGTTTTCTTGCCTTTAAAAGCTTTCTTCATATTTCAAATCTTTTACATTCCAGAGAATCTTTTACATTACATGTTTTTATGCTTCGAAGTCGTTTACTTGTCTTTTATGCAGTTTTTACATGTCTTTACAATTGAACTTTATTCATGCAATTTAGTTTCGCGCACATTTACTTGATCACGCCTTTAGATCTTTAATAGAGAAATCGAAGTAAGTTAAACACCTACACAACATTCTAAATACCAACCATGAATACCAGTTCTATAATGAGAGTTATCCTAATGACCAACACATCCTAGGATCAATCTAGTCGATCCTGCGAGTTATCAGAGAGATTGAATAACAGTCAGTAAGATTATTCGATAGTTTAGAGGACTAGAGGTTGTTTACCAGAAATCACTGTAAACAAATTGGCACACCCGGTGGGACCAGTCGTTGGCCATTACGGAATTTAGAACAAAATAAAAATTGTTGAGACGTAACCATTGTAAAAATACCCTCTGAGTGATAAGTTTGTTGTTTTATGAACCTTCGAAGTGGTAGAATAACCAATAGCAACCAACCCTTATCCAGAAGAAAACGTTTGAACAAGATGTCTAATTCTGACAATCAACAAGGGGAACAAAATACCCCACATACAACAGGCACTAATATGTCCGCTTCGAGTGGAACATCTAATGTGATCCCTTCGAATGCACAGTCTGTTGCATCCTCTACCAGTAATATAGCCACTAACGGAATAAGTGGCATATCAACTAATAGTTCAATCCTGGGAAATACTGGAACCATTGGTTATCCTGGGGGATTCGTCCCACCATCAGGGACACAAACCCATTTCGCCACCCCACTAACTAGACCACCTGGTTTCGATGGTAATAGAATCAGAAATTCCTCTTATGGAATGCCAACATATTTTATGGCAGGCTTACACAATTCCACATTGAATTCATCACCACAATTAGGGTCTGGGTCTGGGGCAAATCAATTTATGACAAATAACCAAGGGTCAGTGGGTTATAGTGCAATGCCTATTTTAACCACAGAAAACCAGTTGGCCTTTAGGCAATTGATGGATGACAGTAACCATAATATGATAGGGGTATTAGCACAAACTATGCAGGAAATATTTGCCCCAATAGTAGAAAATGTGACTGTGACAAACAGAGAAAACGCAGATAACATGAGTCGAATAGCAGATTTCTTTGCTCCCCCAGAGAGGCGTAGGTAGAATCAGGCGGGAGTTCGAGCGAACGTACCTATTATAGAACAAGTTGCTAACGACCCAACCTATAGACCATCCAGAGAGGAAGTTAATGTGGGGGCAAGGGCACAAAGGCTAAAAGCCCCAATGATCTAAGGCCCACAAAGGGAAATTATGGAACCAGGGGCAAGGGTCGAAAGGCTGGAAATCCCAGAGTTTCGAGAAGAACAACCTAGAGGGGTTGTCATGGTGGGTCGAAATCAAGATGGTGATGCAGTCGTTCATAGAATTCGAAACGATAACATCTTGGCAGAAAATAATTTAACCACCATGATAGAGAGAATCATGGCCCAGAATGGCCTCAACACAGGAATTAGAAGGCCAAATTATGACTCCCCTATATTATAATACATAATGCACACTAATTTACCAAGGGGATATAAAGTCCCTAAGTTTACAAAGTTTGCTGGGGATACCAATGAGTCAACAGTCGAACATATAGCCAGGTATCTAACCGAAGCGGGAGATATAGCCAATAATGAAGACCTCAGGATCAAATATTTCCCAAGTTCCCTGACTAAGAACGCTTTCACATGGTTCACCACTTTGCCTCCTGGGTCCATTGATACTTGGGCTTTTTTGGAGAGATTATTCCACGAACAGTTCTACATGGGACAATCAAAAATAAGTCTGAAGGAACTAGCCAGTGTCAAGAGAAAGTTCACTGAACCCATAGATGATTATTTGAATAGATTCAGGCCTTTGAAATCCAGATGCTTCACAGTAGTGCCTGAACATGAGTTAGTCGAAATGGTCGCTGGCGGCTTGGATTACTCTATTCGAAAGAAACTAGACACTCAATATTTGAGGGATATGGCTCAATTAGCCGATAGGGTTCGACAGGTCGAAAGGCTAAAGGCCGAAAAAGCCAGAGTCTTTAAAAATAACAAGAAGGAAAGGATCTCCTATGTTGGAACTGAGGAAGCAGAAGATTATCCTGAATTCGAATTCGAAGAGGTCGAAATCGACCTCGCTGAATTAAAACAGGCACCACCTTACTCCTGCAAATTATTAGTTCCCACAAAAGGGAAAGAAATTGTTGAAAATGAGAAAAGTGACAAATTCCCAAAGAAGGTTTATACCTTCGATGTCACTAAATGTGACGAGATTTTTGATTTACTTGTCAAAGATGGCCAGCTTATTGTGCCATCAAATGTCAAAATACCTCCTTTAGATCAAAGAAAGAAAAGAGGATTTTGCAAATATCATAGTTTCCTAGGCCACAAAACCTCACAGTGTTTTCTTTTCAGGGACCTAATTCAGAATGCAATTAAAGATGGCAGACTGAAGTTCGCTGATAAAGCAAAAATGAAAGTGGACGAATATCCTTTGGACGTCGCAGACACCAATTACTCCGAGCCCGCATGCATTGGAGAAATTAACATGGTGGAAGCTGACCAGAGCGATGCCCCAATAGGAGAGAAAGGTACTGAAAACGAAAGCTGGGTGATAGTCGAAATCAATAAGGAGGTCACTGAAGACGTCCACAAGCAACCAGAGACTTCGACTGAAGCAGCACCTTTAGCGGTTGCAAAAGAAATCCAGGCTACTGAAGGCCAGGAAAACCAAAACCAAAAGTTGACACAGGTCACTGAAGGCCTGAGGCTGGAATTGGAGAAAGTCCAAATCACGAAGCCAACCTCCCCTCAGAAAGAAATATGGGACACTTTAGGGGAACCCAGTGGAAAATTTGACTATTTGGTCAAATATTCTGCCCCAGAGAGTTCAAAGGTCCACATTGAAGATATAAAACCCACAGGATGGGGAGATGATGAGGCTAAGGGGGAGGATGTTGAGGTAAACATGGTGGATATGGAGAGACCTCACTCTGAGATGGAGGAGGTAGAGAGATACTTAGAAAAAGAGAAGTATAAAATGGAGGATAATCATGCTGGAGATGCTAGTCTCAAGGATTACATCATGATGTGCCACAAGGGAGATACGGGAATGATACTATGCCCTAGGTGCAGCATCCTCTGCAATCAGAGAATCGCAGCGAACTTCGAGAGGGTACAGAGGGCGCGAACTGGCAACAACTGGCGCCAGGATAACTAGCTATTCAGGTGTTATCCTAAGGCTGGAGAAAGTTTGCTGGAATTTGTGTTTCGCTGCTACAAAGGGGAAACGAAATGTTTGATATGCCCAAGGTGTTCTGCGGTGTATGATCAAAGCATGGCCAGAGCCTTCGAAACAGTCCCCTTCTCCCCTTGCTGGAACCATTAAGAAACTGTTTAGATGGGCCCACGTTTCGATAGCAAATACAAACAAAGAAGGCCTGATAGTCCTCATCCCAAGGGTGCTCGAAGAGTGACGTTCAAACTCCCTGCTGAAGTGCCAACAGACAGATGACTGCAAGTCAGAAATGACAAAAGCAAAGACAAATGGAGAAACGCTGAACGAAACACACGCCATACTATGACATATAGAAGGCAATTCAACATAGCGAAGAGGGAAGAGGTAAGATTAGAGAACTACAAAGGAAGAAACCCCATGTCAAGATCCCAGTGGCGAAGGCAACAGAGGATTCGGAAAGCTGAGAGGGAAGTTGTGGCAAATAAAGGGGCAACTTCAACAAAGAACCAAGGTGAATCTAGCACCAACAAACCCACACCAAAAAATCAAACTGAAGACAAACCCCCAGTTAATAGGAGGCTCTTTTCTGAAGTACAACTAGATGAACCAAAGGAATACACTCCATGTCCAGAAGAAGACGAAGATATGATAACGGATAACTTCGAATCAGAGGGGGAGTCTTCGTTCAACCTCAACTGCAACGTGGTATCTGTGCTTCCCTGTGAGTTCGGACAGGAAACTGAAATTGATGAATATGAGGAAGAAGATACCATAGACCTGATGAAGCATAGGCCTGTGTGCTACTATGTGATGGACAATGGGGCTGTCGAGGAGCAGAATGCGTTCTTCGAACATCCAGAACCAGCTATGAAGAACCATCTTAAGCCACTATTTATTCGGGCAAAGGTTGGTGCCCATGGCGTGAATAAGGTTCTAGTGGATGGGGGTGCTGTAGTCAACTTGATACCCCACTTCATGCTGAAAAGGTTAGAAATACGCGAAGGAGACATCAAGCCCCACAACATGGTTCTGTCCAATTATGAAGGGAAAGTAGGCAAAACACTGGGGGTGGTTCAATTGGACTTGACAATAGGCTCAAGCTGTAGGCCCACCATGTTCATGGTGATCGAAGCCAAGGCCAACTACAACTTGTTGCTGGGAAGGGAGTGGATCCATGGCGTAGAGGCAGTTCCTTCGTCAATGCACCAGCGATTAGTTTTATGGAGAGAAGATGGGATCGTGGAAAACATTGAAGCAGACCAGAGTTACTTCATGTCAACAGTCAATTTAGTTGACAAGAGGAATTATGACAAACATCTGGCAAAGATTGCTCCTTGTGTCCCAAATGATGAAATCAACGAAACCAGAAACGCCCACTACTATATGACCCTTCGCCATGATGACCTATATTGGGATAGAAGGATAGTCAGTGACGACGAAGGAGTCGAAAGTACTATACAAAGACGGCCAGCAGGCTGGGAATTCGACAGCCTTACTCATGACTGAGTCCTCCTTTTTCGAAAGGATTTCGGCCTATATGGCTGAGAACGAATCAAAGGCGGCCTTAGAGGCTGAAATGAATAAACTGGCTGTGAAGATGAACGAAATAAGTGGGGATGGCTCGAAAGGCTCACCCTTCAAAGAAATTGAGATAGATCAAAGGCTGGACGCCATCTATGATAAAGAACCCTTAGGCTTCGAAAGGGACCCCATAGACTCAGGTGCCAAAATGTTGGCACAGGATCCACTCGAAGAAGTGAACTTAGGGGATGAAAACACGAAAAGGATAACATACATAAGTGCAAAACTTAGCCCAGGCCTCAAGCAGGAAGTGATCGAAGTCCTCAAGAAAAACAAAGATTGCTTCGCTTGGGATTATGACGAAATGCCTGGTTTAAAGAGGGAGTTAGTCGAACACAGACTTCCAATCAAAGATGGCAAGAAGCCCATCAAGCAAACTCCTAGAAGATTCACACCAGCGGTTCTCACAAAGATTAAAGCTGAGATCGAAAGGTTGCTGCGTTGCAGATTCATCAGAACCACAAGGTATGTCGAATGGTTAGCAAATATAGTACCTGTTATTAAGAAAAATGGTTCTTTGAGAATCTGCATAGATTTTAGGGTTTTAAACACTGCAACCCCTAAGGATGAGTACTCCATGCCTGTGGCAGAAATGCTAGTAGACTCTGCTGCAGGATTCGAATACTTGAGTATGTTAGATGGATACTCTGGGTATAATCAGATTTTTATTGCTGAAGAAGATGTTGCCAAGACAGCATTTCGTTGCCCAGGAGCCTTAGGCACCTACGAATGGGTGGTGATGCCTTTTGGTTTAAAAAACGTTGGGGCAACTTATCAAAGGGCAATGAATTCGATTTTCCATGATTTCATTGAAACCTTTATGCAGGTGTATATTGATGATATAGTCATCAAATCTATATCTGCAGAAACCCATTTGCATCATTTGAGCCAATCATTCGAACGAATGAGAAAACATGGCTTAAAGATGAATCCCCTTAAATGTGCATTTTTTGTGTAGGCTGGAGATTTCCTTGGTTTTGTGGTTCACAAGAAAGGAATTGAGATCAACCAGAACAAAACCAAAGCCATAATGGAGACGAAAGCACCTACGTCAAAAAGGGAGCTGCAATCTCTGCTAGGGAAGATTAACTTTCTCAGAAGATTCATTTCGAATCTGAGTGGAAGAACCCAAGCTTTCTCTCCGTTGCTTCGTTTAAAGCAAGGCCAAGCCTTCAAGTGGAACGAAGCCCATCAGGAGGCATTTGACAAGATAAAAAGATACCTCTCTCAGCCTCCCATCTTGTCTCCACATTCATGGGGAAAGCCCATGAGATTGTACATATCTGCCTCTGAAGTTAGTATAGGTAGTATGTTAGCACAAGAAGATAGTAATGGCATCGAAAGAGCCATATACTATTTAAGTAGAGTATTGAATGATGCAGAGACCAGATATAGCAATTTAGAAAAGCTATGTCTCTGTTTGTACTTCTCTTGTATGAAACTCAAGTATTATATAAAGCCTGTTGATGTTTATGTTTCATCTCATTTCGATGTCATTAAACACATGCTTTCGAAACCAATAATGCATAGCAGAGTTGGAAAATGGGCTTTAGCCTTAACAAAATATTCTTTTACTTTCATGCCTTTAAAAGCTGTGAAAGGCCAAGTGATTTCTGATTTTATTGTGGACCATTCATTGGTTGAGCAGACTGTCATGAGTTACGTCGAAATGCAACCATGGAAATTATACTTTGATGGTTCGACCCACATGAATGGAAGTGGTGTTGGAGTCCTTCTAATTTCTCCTGAAGGAATTCCAACAAAATTCAAGTATAAATTAGATGGTCCTCGTTGCTCGAACAACGAAGCTGAGTATGAAGCGCTCATTGTTGGACTTGAAGCTTTGTTGGAATTGGGGGCAACAAGAGTCGAAATTAAAGGAGACTCAGAATTAGTGGTCAAGCAAATAACAAAGGAGTATAAATGCATAAAGGAAAACCTGATGATATACTTCGTCATAGTTAACAGGCTACTTAGGAAATTTGAATACATGGATATTCAACATATACCAAGAATAGAAAACCAAGAAACAAATGACTTAGCACAGTTGGCTTCAGGTTATAAAGTTTCTTCCAGAAACTTTGAGGATTTAGTTGAAGTAAGGGGTAGAGTTATGGCTACTAGATTCACACCATCAGATCTAGAGAGTATGAAATTGGGTTATGCTGAGAAACAGGGATTCGAAATATTAGCCATAAACACTTTATCAGATGCAGATTGGCGAAGTCCACTTGTGAGTTATTTAACAAGCCCAACTCTGAATGTTGATAGGAAGACAAAATATAGAGCATTGTCATATGTCCTCATGGGAAACGAATTGTTCAAAAAGACCCAAGAAGGCGTATTACTGAAGTGCCTAGGAGAAAGTGAGGCATACTTAGCATTGTCAGAAGTCCACAATGGGGCATGTGGGGCACATCAAGCAGGTCATAAAATGAAATGGCTGCTATTTCGATATGGCATGTATTGGCCCAGCATGCTCAAAGATTGTATAGACTTTGCTAAAGGTTGTGAAGGATGTCAGAAACATGCAGGGATTCAACATGCCCCTGCAAGTGAGTTACATTCGATCATTAAACCATGGCCTTTTAGAGGATGGGCATTGGATTTAATAGGAGAAATAAATCCTGCTTCGTCTAAAGGACAGAAATATATCTTGGTAGGAATAGATTATTTTACCAAGTGGATCGAAGCAATACCATTAATAGTTGCTGATCAAGAGGCTATTATTGAGTTTATACAGAAACAAATTATCTATAGGTTCGGATTGCCAGAGAGCATAACCACAGACCAAGGCTTTGTGTTTACTGGTAGAAAGATGCAAGAATTTGCCCAAGAAATGGGGTTTAGATTACTAACATCAACGCCATATTATGCTCAAGCAAATGGTCAGGTCGAAGCAGCTAATAAAGTGATAATAGGATTAATTAAGAAACATATTGGTAAAAAGCCAAGGAACTAGCACAAAACTTTGGACCAAATACTATGGGCCTGTAGAACATCTCCTAAAGAAGCCACTAACACCACGCCTTTCCAACTCACATTTGGTCATGATGCAGTTCTGCCAGTAGAAATTCATCTACAATCAGTTCGAATTCAAAGACAAAACGAAATTCCAGCTGCATTATATTGGGAGATGATGATGAATGAGTTAGTGGAATTGGACGAAGTTAGATTACGTGCATTGGAAATCTTGATGAGACAAAAAGAAAGAGTGGCCATGACATATAACAAAAGGGTGAAAAGGAAAGCATTCATTATTAATGACTTAGTCTGGAAAGTCATATTACCCATGGACAAGAAAAATAAAACGTTAGGTAAATGGTCACCTTATTGGGAAGGGCCTTTTCGAATAATAAAGGTATTCTCAAACAATGCATATGAAATCGAAGAGCTGATGGATGATAAACGTATCCTAAAGGTTAATGGGAAATATTTAAAGAAATATAAGCCACGCCTGCAGGAGATTCGAATAGTAACAACGTAATCAGAATATCATAAAAATGCCAAAATGGCAATATGGGGTTGCCAAAATGGCGTTGTTCAAATGTTACATACAAAAACCAAAATTTAACCAAATCGACACTAAGATTTAGAAATAGGAATTATTCTTCAATCTGTTGAAGGTACTTCGAAAAGACTCAAGCCTTTGTTGAGCAAAACGTCTGGCTCCCTCTAAGGTAGCCACTTCTCCTTTGAGTTGTTCTGCAGTTTCCATTTCTGCAAGCCCCTTGTTGAGGAGCTCTTCGAATTGGTTACCAGCAGTATTGGTTTCGTAGGCTAATTTTTGTTCTTGAGCCTCTTTAACCTTCTGTTGAAGTTCCTGAATTTGCCTTTCCCAGAGAAGGATGGACTCAGCTCGAGCCTCATAATCAGTTTTTGCTTGCTTTAGATGCATGGCTTGATCCTCAGCTTCTTAAGAGAGTTTCGAGGCATGCTCATAAGCAACATCCATTGCAGTTCGTTTTTCTTGAACCTTTCTGGCAGCAAATTCATCTTGGAAAAGGTACCCAGTCACGTTGTCCAGCAAAGATTGAAGATCGAACAAGATAGAGCTAACTGGCAAGGAGCAGGTAGCAAGGTTGACTTTTGTAAGCAACTCCTTCATAGTGTAGCAAGCTGTGCTATCTTGTTTGAGCACTTCGAACAAATCCACATCAAGAATTGTCCTCCTGATCCTGTTAAGAAGTACAATTCTGTCATTTGTGGGCAACAGATGACTAGTCGAACTTGTGCCAGCCCTAGCAGGTGGAATATCCCTTTGAGCCAGCTTCGCCTTCATGTACCCAATAGGGTCATTTCGTCTCAGGAGAGCAAGCTCCTCGTCAGTCATTCGGGACAGAGACGGTTGAGGGAGTTCCACACGCAGGGGAGTCACGTCCATTTTGACTTCCATGGGTTTATTGGTCACGTCACCATCCCCTTCATTCGTTTCGTGCTCATTATCTTCTTCATCGTCATCCAAATCCACCACTTCGATATCTTCGTTCTCGCTGCTATTTGCATTTGAATCTGTCCCAGCAGTCGAACCATCGTTGGCATCTCCTTCCTCAGACCCTTCTTCTGCACATTCTTCATTTCTTTGATCAGGATCAGCTTTCTCTCCTTCAGTGTGAGTGTCCTTTGGATCCTCTTGAAGGGTTTCAAGAGAGGACTTTTGAAGAGAAGTTCGTTGTAAAGTCTCTGTAGATTCATGAAGCGTTGCTTCATTTGTTTCTTTTAGAGGAGGAGAAGTACTCTGATCATCTTGTTGCTCAGAAGCCCCAACCAGAACCGCCATATTGGAGGAACCCTTGTTCTGTACAAGATTGCTGGAATCCCCTTGAGGAGAAGAGTTGATCGGGGCAACCGTTTTTGATGGTGAGGTCGAAGTGGTAAGAGCTGGATTCAAAATATCCTGCAAGAGGCAAAAGAATATTAAAAGCATGCACCAAGGTAATGAGAAATTATTTTGTCAAAGATTTAAAGGTCAATTTACCTGTGGACTCTCAGAAGAGAGGTTGCTAGCTATGCGTTCCAACATTACGTTGGAGGTCGAAGATGGAATTTTGGATTTAGGTGAGGGAGCAGCATCCCTGGAATCGAGTCCAGAGACACTAGTTGGTATAGCACTTTTGGAAATTTCCTTCTTCTACTTCTTCTTCGAAGCAGCTGGTAAATTCCCTCCAGCCTTGGGGTCTTCCCCAGTAGTATTTGTTTTTCGCTTCTTTGGAGTGGTTGGCGGAAGTTTGTTGGTCTGAAAAGATTTAAACAATAAGTTAGATGCAAATCATGAAACATTAGTGTATTCGAAACATTAAGGCTAAGTGATTACCTGTGGAGTTGGAGCACTGGTTATTACTGGTGTTGTTGTTGTTGTTGCAGCAATTGTTGTTGGTTCGGATAGAGTCACATTGTCAGTGGTTTCGACAGAGGCTTGAGAGGCGCTCCCTTCTTTTGACTTTGAAGCAACAGTCTTTATCCTGATGGCTGAAAATCGAAACAATTAAGGCAAAAGTTAAAAATATAGAAAATGAGAAACGTTTGGGATTTTTCCCAAGCATTTGCACCTGTGCCTTGATCAGATTTAATCGACATGGTAGAAAGGTCATAGCGAAGATGTCATGGGAAATCATGGAGCCAATGTCGAGCCCATGTCACAGTCTCAGATGGCTTTGGTTTCTTTTGAAGATATTTGAACATTTCTTTACAAGTGAACCACCAAGGGTATGGAGGAAACCAAGCCAGAGCCAGTTCTGAGGTAGGTAATCTAGGAAATTTAGGTGGATGCATTTCGAATGCCAACCTATACCTATCCTCAGGTGACAACCCTGAAGGAAGTTTTAGCTTAGAAACTTTTTCTTTGAATTTTTCCTTCAAGGTCTCAGCCGCTTGATGCACAGTGGATTTCAAGTGTGTGGGATCATAAGTAGTTTCGAAATAATTTTGAAAAGCCTTAATCTCTTTGGCATGAGTGAACATACCTTTCTTGGATGGTACCTGAACATCGAATGCATCAGTTAGTTTCTGCTGAATAGTAAGAGTATCGAACATATAAGTTTGATAGAACTTTGTCCACCATTCCAGAAACCCCTTTGTTGTAAGGTGTGTAGGTTCGAAGGTTATTAGTTCAAAATGGGTGAAGCCTTGGTATTGTTCCTGCTGTAGTTTGGCTTCTCGTGCCTTGAAGGTTCACCCAGAGGTGATGGCATTTTCCGTTTGGAATAGGGGTTCATGAATTAGTTGGCACAAGCCAAATTGTCTCGAAACGAAGTTGGGTTGATAAGCAAAAAGGAAAATTTGATTCTTAGCAGGAGTAATTCTTGAAGAGATTAGTCTGGGTAGCAAAAAGGCTCTCCATACATCTTGAATTTCTTTACTTTTGACAGCTTCTGAGAGAGCCATGGTGAACCATGAAGGTCCATGAGTCCTTGAAGCAAAAGGCGCCATGGTCTCTTCGAACTTATGCCTCTTGGAGAATATCATGATATATTTTGAGAATAGAACTTTGAAGTCATCCTTATCATCGTTTGGGGTTAGTCTTCGCAGCCTAGTGCCTTCGATGATTCTATCCGCTATTTCTGGGTCTTGTTCAACAATAGTATTGGCAGTTGATAGTGAAGGTTCGAACATGGCATTTAGCCATAACTGGAGTAACCAGAAAGGGCCAGCTAGCAGGATGTTCTTGGAGGTGTGAGATTTCAGACTCGAAACAGCTGACCTTAGACTTTCGTAAAGATCAACTAATAGCAGTTCGCTTAAACACACCCTCTGATTCTCATGCAAATATCTAGCTAGAGGAATAAACCTACTGGCTACCTGTAGGGATCTACTGCAAAAGACATACCTGGACAACCATAAAGTAAGGAAAGCAATGTGTTCTACATCCGACACACTGTCTCCTTCAGTGTGATAGTGGCTGATAAACTTTGAAAAGCTAGCTAGCTTGACTTCGAAGTCAATGATACTTGAATGCTCTTAATTGTCAGGGATATAGGTTTCTCCTATTGGTGATAACCCAGTAATGGCTGCTATGTCAAAAAAGGTGGGTGTAATCATTCACCAGGGAGATGGAAAGTATTGTAAGTACTGTCCCAGAAATATAGGGACGCGAATAGCAATGGGTGGCTATAAGTAAAACTTGGTTTCGATAGTTTAATCAAGTTGTAAATGCCTAACTCTTCCCATTGCTGGGATTTCTTAGCTTCTACCTTATTAAACTGGCTGTGATAAGCTGTGTCGGAGGTGGGGCAAGATCGAAATGGTTTGAAGTTACTCTTTACATAATCTAGTACAAAAGGGTCCTTAGGGGGAACGATTGGATGTGCCACGGTGTTTGAATCAGAAGACTTTATTGTCTTAGGGGCATCCATTTTATTAAACAGAGGTTTGAAATTGTAACAAACTGGGAAAATTTTTCTGGTGTCTTTTAAAATTTCAAAAACTGTAAGAGGGCCCATTAAAGCTAACCTCTTGCCAGCGGCGTTAGTAGGAATTAGTACATGGGATGCATAAAGCATTTCTTTCTCTTTTGAGATCATCTGGGGAACAAGAACAGATTGACCTTGGTAGGTGCCAACCTTGCTTTCCATTGTGGTTTCTGTGGTCTTTTCTTTCTTTTTGGAAGCCTTTTTTAGTTGAGATGAAGTTGAAGAAGACATTGTTGGAAGAATGTTGGAAGTTTAGGATTTCGGTGAGAAAAGAGGAAGAAAAGATTCAGAAAGTGGGAAGAAAAGAAAAGACTAAGTTGATGGGTTTTTTATAATGTGGAAGTTTAAGCATCCACTGAGTAAGATTGTGATACGTGGTAGTCGTGGGTTGGTTTGGAAAGGAGGTGGCGTAAAGTTGATATTGGTAATAAGCGTGATTAAATGATAATCATTGTTTTGTAACTGCACCATGCTGTGAAATGGTTCAAGGCGGTTAAGGAATCTGAAAAGCGTTGTGATTGACGTGACTGGAGTCATATGCAATAAATGTTACGATGATTCGAAGGTCGCATCAAAATCTTGTGTATATGTTTAAAATCAGTATTTCTCAAAGGAATCGAAATACATATTTTAAAGGGGCATTTTGTTGGCTGAAGATTTTGATGATATTATTAGAAGCGAAGCAAATTGGACGTTTCGATTGAAATAAAGCAAGATGTCATGTTTCGAAATGGTAGAAGCAGTGCTTCGAATGGGCATATCAAAACTTGGAGCTTCGAGTGACAGTTATGAGGATATATTCAAAGAAGTCTCGAAATGTTAACAAGGCTGTGTCCAAGCAATGCGTTCGAAGCGAAGAAATGCCAAAACATTTGAAATTAAAATGCAAGCGGGATGTTCGAAATTTGAAATATATGCGCTGGAGCATTTGAAGACGCGTGGAAGCAAGAGAGAGGCATTGCTCTGCATGTTCTGAACGTGGCAGAATCTTATAGCAAGACCGTTATGGTCGAAGTAGTATAAATAGAAGTCTTAGCATTAAGATTTCGTGTGTCATATCTATTGTACAAAAAACTCAGTAAACATTCAAAATACCACATGGCTAGGGAAACGAATGCACGAGCAATGTACGTATGATAACACCAAGTGTTTATGATTTAATAAAAACTCTTTATCATTTCCAGTATTTTCCTTTATCTTCATGTCAATACCATTCAAAAGCTTTTGCATTAAAATGTTTTCATTCGAAGTCTTTTTACTGATGCCTTACATTTAAATGCTTTCTTTCCATTTCAAATACTTTACATTTCAGAAACTGTTGTACATTTCATGCCTTTATCTTCAAGCTTTTATCATTCGAACACCTTTTTTACTTAAAGTCATTTCACTGTTTTCTTGCCTTTAAAAGCTTTCTTCATATTTCGAATCTTTTACATTCCAGAGAATCTTTTACATTACATGTTTTTATGCTTCGAAGTCGTTTACTTGTCTTTTATGCAGTTTTTACATGTCTTTACAATTGAACTTTATTCATGCAATTTAGTTTCGCGCACATTTACTTGATCACGCCTTTAGATCTTTAATAGAGAAATCGAAGTAAGTTAAACACCTACACAACATTCTAAATACCAACCATGAATACCAGTTCTATAATGAGAGTTATCCTAATGACCAACACATCCTAGGATCAATCTAGTCGATCCTGCGAGTTACCAGAGAGATTGAATAACAGTCAGTAAGATTATTCGATAGTTTGGAGGACTAGCGGTTGTTTACCAGAAATCACTGTAAACACACCTTTAAAAAAAACAAATTTTCAAAACAATTTCGTCACATCCTTGAGGACTGATACAAGGGTTATCACGAAGTAAAACATTTTCAAAACAAAGCACATACACAAACAATTTTAAAAAGATGAGCAAGTACCCAAGAGCCCATGGAAAACCATGGATAGAAAGGGTGCTAACACCTTCCCTTTCTATAATCTATCCCCCGTACTCAGAATATCTCAAAAAAAGATTTTTTCTGTACTTTTTTCCTTTCCGATTGGATGAAATAAAAGTCGATGGCGACTCTTGCTTACCGCGACATTTTGCGAACACAAAACGCAAAACGCAAACCAGTATCAAAAAGTCGGTTCTGCCACCGTATCACATTAAGTCATCACCATTTCGCCTAAGGGCAATAACTTGGGGGACTCCTGTTCTGGACTGGGCTGAAACTTGCCCCACCATCGGGGAAGGCCCAGTCCAACACCTTTATTGTGGCCCGATAGCTTTGGGCCCAAGGCTGATAGCCGTTGGGGATTCTCCCACGTGCCCATTAGAGAACGTGTGCCTAGTCATCATCAACCACCACCTGTCCTCCGAGAATAACGGGTCCACTATCCCTACATTTTCGGGGCGCTTCATCAGGAAAGGGGCCACGTGTTGGGCTCCATGACTTGCGTAAACCCTGACAGTCCACATTATTAGGCCCAAATCGTTTGGCCCATTACATGGATTTTGGCTCAGCACTGAGGGCTATAAATATCCTCTGAGAGGGTCAGATATCCATTCATTCATTCTACTTCATCTACTTTACTTGCTCTCGCTCTGAACGTCACTTTGGCATCAGAGTGTCTTGTAGGTACCCCCACTTTACATTCAACCGCTGTTCCACTTGAAGCTCGTGGGTCTTGACAATCTCTTATGATCAGGTACGATCAGTTAATATATATGAAAGATTAATAAAATTTATATGTTAAACTGACCATCTTAAAAATTACATCATAAATATAAGAGATACAACATTGCTAAAAGATTAACTGTTTTTTTTTTAATGTTTTGAAGTCTTTGACCTTTCTAAGAGATCAACTGATCTTTTGGTCTCTCTAAAAGATTAACTGTTTTTTATGTTTTGAAGTCTTTGACCTTTCTAAGAGATCAACTGATTTTAATATAGAAACTAAAAATATCAAAGAAAAATAGTATCTTGATTATTTAAAAACACTTATATTTAATCACTTTATTTAAAACAGCTTTAAAAAGCTGATTGTCTCCACAAAAACTTTCAATCCCCAGTCCAAGTCCACGGATAGAAAAATATATAGAATTTAAATTGTTTAATCTTGAAGTAATCAACTGAATTTAACAAATGCTACATTTTTATTAGTGCAGCTAATCTGATTATCAAGCACGCTCATGTAAAAATTACACACAACTTCAGTACTAACAAAAAAGTGATGTTTTCTTTACCGACAGTGTGAACAAAGGGTTGGTCCCCGGCTCTTGACTTTGAATTGAGACTATATCCATGTCAATGATGAGACGTATTACATTGATCATAAATCCTGAGATTAGAAACTAACAAACAATAACATCACCATCACGAGCAGTTCATTACCACTTGCCCAATTAATATTACTCAGAGGATGATAGAATTATTAATCATTTTATTTATGTTATTCACATACCGTCGTTATTTGTTGACCCATTCTCATGTAAATCACTTTCATTACGTCACATACTTTCAATTCACGATTTCTTTAACCAACAACTCATGCTCTCTCCATTCTCTACCATGTGCGAACGTGATCCTATAACCATCAACTCAATAACGATTCAGTAGAATCTTCTAGGTTTCTATTATCATTCATCACTCTTTCACTCTTCATTTTTCACTTCTCTCACTATGGCGGAGCCTCTACTCAGAGGCGAAAGCAGTGGATTGAGAAACCGTTCGCGAGGGATAGTCCGCCGCACCGATGCTATCACCTACGGTTCCAATTACGAGAAAGCGGCCGCGCTTATCGATCTGGTTCGTTCAATTTTCACACTCCTTTCTATTTTCGGAAGCTATTTGATTCGAATGAACTTAGTTTCTGCTAGTTTTGAAATTGTGAATCTGCAACCTAGTTTTGAATCGTGCGTTGGTGATTTGGAATAGAGTTGGATAGAGATAGGTAGATCTTGTTATTCTATGGTTTAGGACTTGGTAATGTGCTTTATGAATTAGATCCAAGTTCAGTCAGATTCTTGCTACGAATTCCTTAATGATGGTTTTATACAGAATTACTGTGACGACTGTGCTAATTCAAAGTTTGAATTGGAATCACGTTTTCGATTTTGGCTCTTATAAGTTTGCGAGTTTTAGTGAATATTTGTTTCACTTTTGGAGGAGTTAAACTTGATTATAAATGTAGAATTGAATTTAATATGTTTGAATGTTATTGAGTACAATTAATTTTGCTTTAATATGTTTGAATGTTATTTAGTACAATTAATTTTGCTTTGGAATTGATTTTGACATGTTTAAATATTTTGAAGTATTTTTGACAGTAAATATAATTTCGTTAATAGATTTACAACAAACATTATAAATATCATGAGACAATTGAAATATGATACCACATTCATAGTCTAGAAGCAATTGTAACAGAAAAAGTTACATAGTCATAAAAGACATTACATAGATTGTTCACAAGTTGTTAAGAGGTCACAAACAAACCAAAAGAATCAACTTATCATTTACCCATCCACTCTCTTACGAACACGATCTATAGCAATATGGGAAAGAGAATCTAGAGTATTTTTTCCAAATTTAATTAAGGATGATTTCTTTGACTTGTGCTTGTACATTGACTATCTTTGGTCTCAACATTTTGTTGAATGTTAGAAAATTAATTGATGAATATAAATAGTGTAGTAATGGATATCAGGCTCATAAGCTTCCTCAATCACTACGAGATGACAAAAGACACACTAACCTGCTTCAGGACACAACTCTTTTTTAGGCTTATTGCCAAACACCTAGAGTGCAATTTTAGACCCCAAAAGACAAAAGCACAAAATAAAAAATAGATAAACAGAGGTAGACAGAGCTGACAGAGGAAGTAACTGTAAAGTGTAGAAAATCAATTGTGGCTTTGGAGGTGGACAAATGATGGGCCACCATCAGAGGTGTAAGAGCCGCTATAGGGGACAGAGGTGCGTGCACAATTGTTAGGTTTGAGAAGAGAAAAACAACCTTAACAAACTCTCAATTTCCTAGTGATGGTGACTCCGGTGGTAGCTGCTGAGGTTTGGCAGTGGTTCGTGGTGGAGAGAGAGGGTATCTGATGAGAGAGTTAGTTCCGGTTAGAGCATGTGGGCATAGTTAAATGGAGTGGGTACCTCTCTCAATAGAGGAGGAGATGACCACCTTAAAGGTGGAAGAAGAGAGTCACATGTAGGTGGGAGACAACCACCACGTATCTAAATATAAATTGCTTTTATATTCAACTCACTTTTAACATGAATCAATTTTATAAACGTTATGAAATGTGATTAGGTCTAACTCAACCCCAAAACCGACTTGTAAGGTGAGGGGTGCCACCTGCTATCATGTTTCCGCTATCGGACCACCCACCGTTTATTTTCACACTCCAGATGTCCGGCCCTGGGCATGAGTGAGTGTGTTAAGAGTCCGACATTGGAAAACATATGGCCTGAACATGTCCTTATAAGTGGGGGCAATCCTCACCCTACAAGCCGGTTTTGTAAGATTGAGTTAGGCCTAACCATATTTCTTAACAATAAAATCAATTTTGGTCACTGCAGATACACTTCAAGTGTTTATGAGTGATTATTGGACAAGACTCGAGCAATTTTAAAATAACCTTGAAGTTTGAGTTAAAGTATAGTACTCCATAATTTTTTCATAATGCTAATCAAAAGGAGGTTAAGACAAAATCAATTCTGGTAACTAGTAAAAATTATCAAAATAACATTGTTGATGGAGACACATCACTTTTTACATTGAGACTATTCTTCCAAACACACTTAGACAAATGTGAAATCTTGGAATTATAGGGGAAGCCATCTGTTACTATAGTTATTTTAAGAAGCGAGAAATGTAAAAATGCAAAGAAATTTTTGTTTTGACAACGCAGAATAGAAGAGGAGATGCATAAATGGATAGGATAGTGAGAAGTAAGAGTAATATGGAAGTTTGGTTGTTTGTTGAAAAAATTTTAGTTCTGTTGTTGACAACTGCAATTAAATGGAAAGCTATTTCACTTTTTTCTTAATGGCAAGTTGATATGATGAAATGGAAATTTTGTAACAATTATTAGGGGCATACAATTAAGTATTAACTAACTAACAACTAACTACTGATAGTTACAAATTGCAATACAACCATATGCGGTTCTACAATTACGTTAAATCCTTCCCTTTTACTCCTAATCTGGTACCTCCTTTCATAAACTTGTTTAATAGAAGGTCTCCTTCTTCTATTATATTTTATCAATAGTTTTTTGTTGTTGTTAATTTTCTGTTATAAATTTGTCAGCAACATAACCACAATGGTTCTAAACATCAGATTTCTTTTGTACAAAGCAAAAAATAATTTCATGTTTAAATTGTTTCTCTTTTGCTTGAAGACCCCTACAGTGATTTTTTATCTATAACTTATTTCCTTTTATGTGCCAAAACAATATCTTTTTTTGCTCATTTATTCCGGACCGTGTGCTGATTTCTAGAAAGAAAATCACATTTTGTCTGAAAAAAGGAAAGAAACTTGCATTACCATTTACGAGTACCATTAAAATTGCTACTAATAATTTCTAGATCTGCTTTTGTTAGATTTCCCATAAAAAAAACTTCTTATTTTGGTGTCCTTTTGAGTGTGTACCTAGGCAAAAGTGGATAAAGTATGTTTTTAAAAAAACCAACGCAGGCTAATCAAGTTTATGATGAAATAGTTTTAAAGTATTTGACATATATTCTCCCAGCTTCCGGTTACACGGTTATGTTTGTATGTACATACTTTCTTTCAGGTCTGGCAATAACTTATTATTCTGGTTGAAAATACATTACACAGGCTGAAGATGGTGTTGGTATACCCGAGCAACTTCTGGATTCATCAAACTTTCAAAGTTATTCAAGATTTTATTTTATATTCACTAAATTTGATCTCATCTGGTCTCTTAGTTATTTTGCTCTGATAGTCCTGAATTTCCTGGAGGTTTGTAATAAGCTCAGCTTCTCTTAAACTTTAAGTGAATAAATTGTTTTCTAGGCCTTTAGGCCAACCAAAATGAAAACAGAATAGAAAGAAGATACTTCACAGTGTACTTTATATGCTACAGAAACCTCTATGGTGTGAAAAGAATACCATGCATTCTTGCAATGATAGAGAGTATTTCTTTTTGGGACAGTTGCCATATCTAACTGCCGCACAATGTATTATTTATGAGGTAAGAGTTCAGTACTTCAAAGCTTAGAGTCTCAGACATTATCTATGTTTTAATGTATATATTACCAACGAACCTTTCGTTTGTCATTTTGAAAATTGTGATTATCTTTGACAATAAATATGTTATTTCCATGTTAAATTGTGTTTGTTATTCACCTATGTTTTGAAATTTAAGTGAAACAGCTAACATTACCTGTCTGCGTCATTATTTACTGGAGCTGAATGTTACATTTTGGACGATTAGGGTGTGTGAAACTGTAGTTATGATCTCAGTGGAATTCTCGTTAATGACTTGCAATTTTTTTCTTTTTTATCTCTGCTTTTAAAGATGATTTTTTATCCTCTTATCGGATATATTCTATCTGTTTTTCCTAATGAGATTTTCTTTTATCAAAAAAACAATTGGAAGTGGTTTTTTTTACCATAATAAATGGGATTCCTTATATTAGAGTATATACATAAGTATCATAGAAAGGGTATCTTTGTAATATGCCCTATACATAATTGTAACTAACCGGAATTAATAACTCTGGTTCAGTTTCTAACACTTATATGGTATATGGATTTTGTTTGATCTGTGGGATTATTAAGGTGTCCTTATATTCATTTCTCAACTATTAGTGTAGTAATTTATCTTACCGGATCTTTTTGTGTAATACAGGGAATAGTTCTTGTTTTGCTAATCATTCATACTTTCTGGCCTTTATCATATGAAGGGCCCCATATATATTGGAAAAGTCCTATTAATCTATTGAAGGTATGCTGCTTCAAGATCCTACTAATATTATTTAGTAATTGGAAACAAGGCCTTATTAGTTCTGCAAATCTACTTGTCTAGAGCATACTTTTGAGGATCAGATTTTCAACAAAAAACATGATCTCTGGAAGGTATTGTTGGTCAATACCCAACCACCTCAGCCTATAGCATAGTGTTCTTAAAGACTTGAACTACCATGGACTAGTAATGGAAACACAGTGCTTCATGAATGACTATCTTTCAAAACTTAATAGCAAACATGCTAGTGTATAAAATGCAACTAATCTCATTAGTCTTTGATAAAGTATATGCATACAAGTACAACAGGGGTCATACGAGAGAACCAATATCTAAGATGGCTCATTGACTGTCCTGTTCTCCTAAGGGTGGCTACGTCTGACTTATGGCACTCTCATCTCAGGTCATAAGTTATATTATATCATCTCATCAGGGGGCTACGTCTCATTGATAGCCTTCTCCTCTTATAAGTCATATAAGTGGAGAAGATTATCAATGATTATGATGAGTGGTTTATTCCAAAGGAATGGCTCCATCTATCTAATAGCTCTATCCCAACTGCCACTGGAATCATATATCATCTCGTTGAGGGAGCTATATCTCATTAATACCTATTTAACAAATATCTTTCTCTTTCTAAAATCATATAACTAGGTGTACACAGTTACCCCTGTTAGCAGCAGTGAGATTCTGACCCGGATATCTTAAAGTACAAATAATAGAATTCTGAATCTCTTAATTTCAAATTCAAGTCTTTCAAATAAGAGTACTTGCTTATTATCCAGTTCACTGAATAGAAAGCTGAACTTTTTCCCTTCTTTTTGGGGTGTAATAAGTAACTTGGTGCTTTTCATATATGCTTCAGACTACTAATGAAATAATTTATTTGTATTTTCAGGCCTTATGTCTGTTAGTTATCCTTGCTGATATGCTGGTTTATGCTCTGTATATGTCTCCGGTGGCTTTTGATTTTCTTCCTTTCAGAATTGCACCTTATATAAGGGTTGTTCTTTTTGTTCTGAATATTAGGTATTGATTGACAGATCTCCATTTTTTATTTTACTTTAAGTGAATATACTGTTCGAGATTATCTTTTAATAGATTATACAAAGCCTAACTCATCCTTATAAAACCAATTTATAAGGTGATGATTTCCCCAATAATGAACACTTGTTCAACCCTTATCTCATCTAATGTATGACTCTTAACAAGCACACCTCATGCCCAAAACTCTTGAGCTTGATGCGTGGATATAAATAGTAGGTGGGCCGATTGATAGGCCATTTTAGATTATACAGAGCCTAACGCATCCTTACAAAACCGGTTTATATGGTGAGGGTTGCCCCATTTATAAAGTGTAGGACTCTTAACATGCCTGTAAGTCTTGCAATAATTGTTTTTGTTGCTACTTCAAATTTAGGAGTTTTAGTTATTATTTGCACAGGTGGAATGGTGAATGATTGAATGGGATAGAGATAGCATTGGATAGCATAAAATATATGTTTCATAAACTGTCTTGTATGTTGATAAAACACGTTCACCTCATTGGTATTGGCTGTCAGGAACGGTTGTTAATGATATTTAATGTCCCTTGACCTATCAATCATCTTGGATATGCTAGTACCTGACCCCTATTTAATTAATTTCCAAATTAGTTATTTTTTTTTTTGGGAATGGTCAAGATATGGCAGTTAGAGAACTTGAATTGAATCTGAATATTTCCAAGGAATTGTACAAATATATACACAGGAGAAACAGTACCAAGATCCCTGAATTTTGGGATAAAACCAAATAACTTAGGCTTTCTATGGTGACTGAAAGTCTAGTAATACGAAATTATCAATTAACTTAGGCAGTGGAAATTATCAAACAGATATTTAATGCTATTTGACCCCTTATCAATGGAAATTATCCATATTCTTTCGAATAAAATACCAGGTTTCTGATAGGAACTGGTACCCAACAGAAAATAATTGCACAATACTGATACGTCATTGCTACTAATTCTGGAGAATGATTCAAAACCAGAACATTACTGTTGGAAATTTCGCTTTCATTGTGGTCCGCCCCTAGTCACCTAATTGTGGCATTTGGGTTGCATTCATTGCAACCTCCATCACCTTCATTGTGTTAGGTGCGAAGGGGTAGATTTAATCCCACATTGCTTAGAGATATGCCATGTGTAGTGTTTATAAGCGGGGGTTTACAGGCTGATTTTGTAGGGATGAGTTAGCCGCAATCCACACTTTCAAAGATGGTATCAGAGCCTATCTAGGTCTGTTGTTGAGCTTTCTGCATAGTTCATGCATCAGGCTCATTGAGGTCCGAGCATGCCTAAATATTAAATACTAGAAAGAGAGAGAAAGAGAAATAATTTCATTGTATAATTCTTGGCCTCTGGTTCCATATCTAATAAGGGTCATTTATGCAAGAAAAGCTTTCTATTTATAACATTTCTGGTCCAGTTTTATCAATAACCAAATTTCAGGACAGTCTAACTCTGCATCTGAATTTGATGTCAGGGAGCTACGAGAAACTACTATCATCTTGGCTGGAATGCTTGACACATACTTAAATATCTTGGTTAGTTCACTTTCAGACTGTTGCTCATTCGCCTCACTCTATGCTTTTCCTGTTTGCAACACTTTCAATATTCACAATTTATTAGGTTTCCTTGAATGTTTCATGTTAGAAATTTAGGGTGTGATAATCCTGGATAACTTCGATGAATCGTGTTCGTACACTTTCCGAACAAAGTATTTCGACCCTATTCTTGTCTGGGTTCACGAAATCTTTGTGGGGATAATTCTCGAAAAAATTCTGTTTCCGACAAAAGAAACGAATTGTAATGATAGAGAGAAGGATCCGTTTTTCTGTCTGTGAGACCGAGGCCGAACGGCTCCTTATATAGGAGAACAGTAATTGAAACGAAGAGACACATTTGTTCGAAACGAATATGTCCGTTGGGAAACAGTTATGTCCGTTGGGAAACAGTTATGTCCGTTGGGGAACAGTTATGTCCGTTGGGGAAAGGATTCAAAATTTTTGCACGGGGCGCTGCCCCGCACCCCGCCAGGGGCTTCGCCCCTTGGAACCCCGTTTCAATTATTCGTATTCAATTATGTATTGACTCGACGAGCGTGCACTCCGCACTTCCCTAACTCGTCTCCGAACTTAACGCATAATTGCATCGGCCTTTAGAAATCACATTACTACTAAAATACATTGGTGATACAAAATCGCCAACATTTCATTGTATAATTTCAATTTTGTTTAAACAACACTTTCTTACTGGATATAGCTACCATCTAATTCTCATGAATTGCAGGCTTTGGGGCTTCTGTTTCTTGTTTTTACAAGTTGGGTGGCTTATGTGATTTTTGAAGATACAATACAGGGGAAAACAGTATTCACTTCCTATACTACAACGTTATATCAGATGTTTCTGTTGTTTACCACCGCCAATAATCCAGATGTTTGGGTTCCTGCATACAAGTAAGAGTTTTAATTTATTTTTGAATTCGCTTAACTTCTTTTCCTTTTAATTTGAGACATCTGCAGCTGTCAATGCTCATTATTTTCTGGCTTTTAAGGGCTTCACGTTTGTCTTGCATTTTCTTCATTCTGTTTGTGCTGGTGGGAGTCTACTTTGTTACGAACTTGATCCTTGCCGTTGTTTACGAGAGTTTTAAGAGTGAGGTAAATTTTCCTTACCACTACTTTTCTTTATGACGGATTGAAATTTAAAACTTTGAAGAATTGGATTGGTATTTTCTTGGAATGAAACACAAGAATTTTGATTGTGTATCTATATCACGGATACCAAAACAAATTATAACAGTGCTTAAATATTCTTTTGTTGTAGCTTGTAAAACAAGTTTTTGAGATGGATCGAATGAGAAGAGCTATGTTGGAGAGAGCTTTTAATCTCCTAGATACATATGTAAGTATGACTTTCCATGTATTTAGGATGCTGTTTTCTTGTCAGACAATGCTTCCTAGATAATGTCAAACAACTACATTTAATTTTTTAGTTTTTTCTTTTTTTGAGATGTAATTAGCAATGGCTATAGCCAATATGAACGTAAAGGGAAGGTTGAAGTGAAACGTTGCCGCATCTGATAATAGGAGCATGGGATGGGATCCATTAACAACTATAATGTGAGGATTTCTAGATAAAGTAGTGTAGGATTAAAAATAATGACGAGTTAGGTGTCATATGATTGGGATTACTTCAGTTGATGATCCAGATATCTAATATAGTACTGGAAACATTAAAGCAGAGATATTAAACTTGGAACGGACAATCCGACCGGTTCATGTAGAGCCAAATTCATAGCCAGTCCAATCAGCCTATTTGATCGTTTGTGCACTAGAACCGGGGATGATGTCATATACTCGGCTGCAAACCAGAGAAAACTGGTAGACTCGACTGAATCAGCTTGGTTGGATGACTCATACTTTGCCATTCTTTCACTCATGTGCAGAGCTTTTATTGGTACACGGTTTTTAATGCTGACTGGTGCACCTCCCAAACCTTACTCATAACCCAGGCAACAGTTCCGATGCTACACTGTCAGCCTGTAATGCTCACGAGCTGCATGAAGGCTTTTCATTCTCACATTCATTAGTGACTTGTTTCTGATGGAAATTGCAAAATTTGAAAAAAAATAATCCCACCAGGAACTGAACCGTGTATATGTGCATATTTTAAATGCAACGGTCCATGCGGGTTCAACTAGTGGCCTACTGGTTTGACCAAGGACCCACTGATACAGTACCCTTACCGAGTCGATAGCTGGTGTGCGTTTAATAATGCTGGGTTGAAGGATGAAAAGGTAGAACTCTTACACATCATGGTTAAACAATGAGTGTTGGAGTATTTACTAACAGAAGTGTCAGAACGAGCTGTACATGTGTTAATTAGTGGTATATTTTATAGTTAAATAGGATTAAAATCCCATAAATAGGATTTGATTAGCTGTGTATGTATTTATAGAAATTATTGGTCCTTACTTATAGAATTGATTGAGGGCAATGATAAGTATTTATTAGGAATTTCCTTTCCTAAATATATTGTATTCTATTTAAGAGCACAGGCTGCTCTAATCAATAATAATAAACATTATCTCTGTCATGGTACCAGAGCTCCAAAATCCATAGGAGCCTGTTAAAAATTGTGGCCTGCATTGCCATTGTTTCCGCTGTGCGGCCTGCATTGCCGATTTTATTTTACGGTCTATCTTGCCGTTTTTCCCAACAAAATTCAGAATGTCTGAACCAGTTAATACCCCTGCCCCAAACACCGGCTCTGTTGAGCTGAAAAATGTTCAACCTAGCCTTCGTCTCAATGGTAAAAACTACCTCAAATGGTCTAATTTTGTCCAAACCTTTTTAAAGGGGAAGGGCAAATTGAATCATCTTACTGGAAAGGATACTCCAGAAGCTACAGACGGGAAATTTGCTGCATGGGATGAAGAAGATGCTGTTGTAATATCATGGCTATGGAATTCCATGGTGCCTGAGATTAGTGATGCATGCATATTCATGAAGACTGCCAAAGAGGTGTGGGACAGCTGTAAAGAAAACTATTCCAAGGTTGGTGATGCTGCACAAATTTACGAAATTAAGATGAAGATTGCAACTACCAAGCAAGGAGATCGGTCCATTAGTGAGTATGCCCAAACTCTACAAAATCTATGGTTGGAGTTGGATCACTATGAACATTTTGAAGCAAAATGCACTGCAGATGCTACTTTACTAAAAAATTATAAGGAGAAGGATAGAATCTATAAGTTCTTAACCGGTCTGAACAATGAGTTTGATCCAATAAGGATTCAAGTACTCGGAAAAGAGTTACCCTCACTAAATGAAACCATGGCTGCCTTTCGAACAGAAGAATCACGAAGAGGAGTGATGATGGAGCCTCAATCAACTGAAAGTTCAGCCTTAGTAGCACAAAGTCGAGAGAAGAACATTGACCAATGGAAGAACGGTCAAACCGGAGGAGCTCCCAAAATGGAGATTGAAAGAGGGGATAACAAGGATTCTCTATGGTGTACCTTCTGCAAGAAGCCAAGGCACACCGAAGACAGATGCTGGAAACTTCATGGAAAACCGCCAAATCAGAACCGAAATTGGAACACCAAAGGCATTCAACGAGGAGGACCAGCACATGCCCACTTGGTCCAATCAAGTGTTGTCAAGGAAAGTCATTCCAAACCTACTGCTGATTTCAATTCAGAAGAAATTACAAGACTAAGGGAACTACTAGACTCTTTAGTCAAACCCACAAACACAGGTAGTTCTTCCATGGCATTATCAGGTAGTTCTCATCCCTATGCTCTTAGTGTTTTACAATCTACAGGAAAAGGGACATGGATTGTTGATTCTGGGGCTACGAATCACATGACCCATTCCTCTATAGAGTTTATCTCTTACACACCGTGTCCAAGTAATAAAAAGATTGTCACTGCAGATGGCACTTTTATTACTGTTGCAGGAAAGGGAGATATTCCACTAAGTCAAAATTTAATGTTGAGAGATGTCTTGCATGTGCCCAAATTATCTGCCAAACTGTTATCTATTCACAAACTTACAACAGATTTACAATGCTTGGTAACATTCACTCCTACACTTTGCAAATTTCAGGATCAGGAAACGGGGAAGATGATTGGACTTGCTAGAGAGGACAATGGGCTCTACCTTCTTATGGAAGCGCGTGAGACAAGTAGCATTAAGAGTCAACTTCCACTGTTTTTGTTGTCAGAATCTATTCCTTCCCTCAATAAAGAAATCTGGTTGCGTCACTTCCGGTTGGGTCATCCTTCATTCAGCACTCTCAAAAATATGTTTCCCACCTTGTTTCAAGGTATAAACTTAGAAAATTTTCACTGTGATGATTGTGAACTTGCTAAACACAAACGTGTCAGCTTTCCTAATAATAATAAAAGAATGTCTACTCCTTTTTCCTTAATCCATAGTGATGTTTGGGGGCCATCCAATATCCCAAATATATCGGGGCCCGTTGGTTTGTCATTTTTATTGATGATTGTACTAGAGTGTCATGGATGTATCTCTTAAAACAAAAAAGTGAAGTCACTCAAATATTTAAATTGTTTTTCCAAATGATAAAAACCCAATTTGAGACTACCATTAAACGGTTTCGTTCTGACAATGCCAAAGATTATTTTAATCAAACATTGTCTTCCTTTTTCACTGAACATGGTATTATTCATGAATCATCATGTGTCCACACCCCACAACAAAATGGGGTGGCTGAAAGAAAAATTGGGCATATTCTCAATGTTACCCGAGCATCTTTATTCCACACAAATGTTCCAAAACAATATTGGGGGGAGGCTGCTCTTACTGCAGCCTACTTGATTAATCGCTTACCCTCTCAAATTCTTCAGAATAACAGCCCCATTCAGCTCCTCTCCAAATTCTACCCAAATTTCAAAACTTCAAACCACCTAGTTCCTAGGATCTTTGGGTGTGTGTCATTTGTCCATGTTCATTCTCCACATCGAGGAAAACTTGATCCCCGAGCTATTAAATGCATATTTCTTGGTTACTCGCCTACCCAAAAAGGTTACAAGTGTTATCAACCTACAACAAAAAAGAATTTTGTGTCTATTGATGTCACTTTTGTCGAAACCGAATCCTTTTTTTCCAAACCTTATCTTCAGGGGGAGAAGGAATGCATCGAAGATAAGGATGATTTGTTCAAAGACCTTTCTTTTATGCCCAAGACTCCCGAGTCAAGTCCTATAACCACTTCATTACAGACTCCTAATGCTACTCGTCCACTACAAGTTTACACAAGAAGGGCAGCACCTATTATCCAACCTGTGCAAGTCCCAGAATCTGACCCAATTCTTGAAACTGTAATCAATGAGACTGTTTTAGAGGAGCAAATTGTGCCCCCTGAAACTGAAGTTGATGGGACTGATTTAGAGGAGCAGAATATATCCATGGATGCTAGAGATCTTCCAATTGCAATAAGGAAGGATGTTAGAGCATGTACAAAAAGGCCAAGGTATCCGATGTCTCACTTTATATCCTATGATAATTTGTCCAACAATCATAGAAGTTTTCTTGCTCATTTAAACACTACCGCTATCCCAAAAAATGTTACCGAAGCACTAGATAGCAAAGAGTGGAGAGAAGCTATGAAAGTTGAAATGGATGCACTTGAGAAAAATGGAACTTGAAAGTTAGTAGAGCTTCCTAATGACAAAAAACTTGTTGGCTGTAAATGGGTATTCACCCTTAAATACAAGTCCGATGGAACACTAGAAAGGTATAAAGCAAGACTAGTAGCTAAGGGGTACACACAAACATATGGGATTGACTATCATGAGACTTTCTCTCCTGTCGCAAAAATGAGCACTGTCAGAATTTTGTTATCTCTAGCAGCTAACTACGGATGGAATTTGCAGCAATTCGATGTCAAGAATGCTTTCCTACATGGCAACCTTGAAGAGGAAATTTACATGGAGGTCCCACCTGGGTTTAACTTTGAGAAAGACAAAGTTTGTAAGCTAAGGAAGGCCCTTTATGGACTGAAACAGTCCCCTAGGGCCTGGTTTGGCAGGTTTACCACTGTGATGAAAGATATGGGATATAAACAAAGTCAGGGAGATCACACTTTGTTTACTAAGCATTCAGCCTTAGGGGGAGTTACTGCACTAATTGTTTATGTGGATGATATAATTGTAACAGGAAATCATCAAGCAGAAATGGATAGCCTAAAAGTGTGTTTGCTAAAAGAGTTTGAAGTAAAAGAGTTGGGCAGATTAAAATATTTTTTGGGCCTTGAAGTGGCACACTCTCGTCACGGTATTTTCATCTCTCAACAGAAGTATGTGCTGGATTTATTATCTGAAACTGGTAAATTGGGATGCAAACCAGTAGAAACTCCAATTGAACAAAATCACAGACTTAGTGAATTTGTTGAAGATGCAACTGTGGACAGAAAATCCTATCAAAAGTTGGTTGGAAAGTTAATCTATTTATCTCACACTAGGCCAGACATAGCTTATGCAGTGGGAGTGGTGAGTCAATTCATGCATAATCCCAAAGAAAATCATCTTAGAGCTGTTTACCGAATTTTGCAATACTTGAAGGGCACTCCTGGAAAAGGAATTCTATTTACAAAGGGTCAAGGAATTACTTTGGAAGCCTATACAGATGCTGATTATGCTGGATCAGTAGATGACAGAAGATCCACATCCGGATATTGTACTTTTCTTGGAGGAAACTTGGTGACTTGGAGGAGCAAAAAACAAAACGTTGTTGCGAGGTCAAGTGCAGAAGCAGAATTTCGGGCTATGGCTTTAGGTATTTGTGAACTCCTATGGCTGAAAATAATTCTACAAGACCTAAAGATTGAATGGAATGGACCCATGAAACTATATTGTGACAACAAGTCAGCAATAAACATTGCACATAATCCAGTGCAACATGATAGAACGAAGCATGTCGAAGTAGACAGACATTTCATCAAGGAAAAATTGGATAGTGGGACAATATGTATACCATTTGTATCAACTGGAAATCAGCTGGCAGATGTTCTTACAAAAGGATTAAGTGGTTCTACATTGCAATCTATTATCGGCAAGTTGGGAATGAGTAACATCCACTCTCCAACTTGAGGGGGAGTGTCAGAACGAGCTGTACATGTGTTAATTAGTGGTATATTTTATAGTTAAATAGGATTAAAATCCCATAAATAGGATTTGATTAGCTGTGTGTGTATTTATAGAAATTATTGGTCCTTACTTATAGAATTGATTGAGGGCAATGATAAGTATTTATTAGGAATTTCCTTTCCTAAATATATTGTATTCTATTTAAGAGCACAGGCTGCTCTAATCAATAATAATAAACATTATCTCTGTCATGTTGAGAATCAAGTGTGAGGAAGCAGTCCCACATTGATTATAAAAGGGAAGATTGAGCACTTTATAAGTGAGAACACCCACTCATCTATCACCTTAAGGTTTTAGATGGACAAGTGGTGTCTCTCTCACAAATGTGTGTCCCAAGTAAAATGCTCTCTCCTCGGAATTGCCCCTACAGTGGTATCATGAGCCTTTGGTTTCGAGATAGGGATCGGCTTACTTGTATCAAGCGGTGTACAAGTGTATGTGGAAGAGAGTCATTCCACATGAGGGGGAGCATTGTGACTCACACTTGAGGGGGAGTGTTGAGAATCAAGTGTGAGGAAGCAGTCCCACATTGATTATAAAAGGGAAGATTGAGCACTTTATAAGTGAGAACACCCACTCATCTATCACCTTAAGGTTTTAGATGGACAAGTGGTGTCTCTCTCACAAATGTGTGTCCCAAGTAAAATGCTCTCTCCTCGGAATTGCCCCTACGAACAACCATATAAAACATAAAATAAAGACTCTAAGATAGAGCAAAAAATAGCGCAATTAGGGTTCTCTAGTTGCCAAAAAGAAGTGTTGGACTTTCCGCCCCTAGCAGCCTTAATTTGGCACTTCGGCTTGCCTCATTGCAGCCCCCAACACCTTCATTGTGTTGGCTTTGAAGGGGTGGATTTGGTCCCACATTGCTTAGAGATATGGCCTGTGTTGTGTTTATAAATGGGGGCAATCCTCACCTTACAAGCCGGTTTTGTAAGGATGAGTTAGGCCCAACCCACATTCTGAAATGGTATTAGAGCCTATCCTATATCCATTGTTGGGCTTCCCGCATCGTCCACGCTTAGGTCTCATTAAGGCCCAAGCGTGAGGGTGTGTGTTGGACTTTCCGCCTTAATTGCCGTCCGCCACTAATCACCTTAATTGCGGCACTTCGGCTTGCCTCATTGCAGCCCCCAACACCTTCATTGTGTTGGCTTTGAAGGGATGAATTTAGTCCCACATATCCACATTCTAAGAAGAAGCATCAAACAAAGAAATCAACCCTCTAAAACTAAGCTTGGAAGCTGCAGTTCATGTTTATCAATGCCAGTCAAATCAAAATGTGTTAAACACTTTTTTTGAAATGTTATTGGAAAAGTTCTGATGTGGCCGGATAAAGCTGCAGGAAAGCCTGACTATCACTGGAAAACTTTTCACTGTGGTGGGAAAGTCACCTAAAAGTTTCTGAATGCTTCTGGGAAATTCTGACAGTGGTAGGTAGTGGCTGTCAGATGCAACAGCTATGAAGGCTATTAAGCAATGAAGGGGAAACTCATTGTAGTATTACTTCAAAATACAAGCTCTATTTATAGACCAATTACTTATGACAGCTGGAATACAAGCTTGAACTATGGTATTAAAAATAGCACTATCTTAGCACTCTACTGTTTTGAATATAGCACTACAATCTGTCTAGGACTAATGCTAAAGGCTATTGTTACAATAATCACTACAACAAAGAAGAGATGAATATCTTTATGCCTGCAATTCTACATCTGTTTGAGCTTCTGTTTTATACTTGCAGAATGTTGGATATCTCAACAAAGATCAAATCATTAGGCTCTTTGAGGAGGTGAACAATTATAGGTATTACTTCATATGTCCCCATTATCACCGTGCTTTCATATTTATCATAATATCATTTTATCGATTTTTCAAAGTAGATTAACAACGATTTTCAGGTGTATATTTAAACACAAATTGTGATTAATAGATACTCTCTCCGTTTTTTTATTATAAGTCGCTTTGGAAAAAAATGTGTACCACAATATAAGTCATTTTACAATACCAATGAATAATTAATGCTATTTTTCCTATTATTTATGTAAATGTATCTTCCTCATGCTACTAATGAAGGATAATTTTGTAAAAACCTTTATAACTTCTCCTTTTCATACAACAATCATTACTTTTCTTAATACGTGTGAAAAGTCCAAAACGACTTATAATAAAAAACGGAGGTAGTATCATGTATATTTGAAAACCTGAAAATCATGTATGTTTGAACACAATTTGAATGATTATATAATGAAAGACATGCATATATGAACACCTAGAAATCTTAGTTAATGATGTTAAAAAGTCGTGGTTAATTGTGTTCAGTTGATGGTTAATGATTTGTGACACCTTGTTATATTCATTAACCATTCAAAGAACGTAATAAGCCACATATTTGAATTGTGTTAACCATGATATTTGTTATCGAAATTTGTTGTCAAATTGTGTCAAAATAACAAAACTCTGCATTTTTGTTGAATTGGCACTACATATTTTATGACATGATAATTATCTGTTGATCTTTCTCTTGGCTTCTAACTTCATATCTTTTTTCCACAATATTTCTACTACATTGTGAGTGTTAAAACTTAAATTGTCTATTCTTTAGGACTTTGCCAAAAATCTCCAAGGAAGAATTTGAGCTGATATTTGAGGAGCTGGATGACACCCATGATGTAAAGGTAATATTTTTTTCTCTACTGTTCTTGTCATCTGTTATGCACATGCTGATATATATATATATATATATATATATATATATATATATATATATATATATATATATATATATATATATATATATATATATATATATATATATATATATATATATATATATATATCCGCATAAATGCGTGTTCTAATGTAACTCAACGTAATTTTTACTTTCAGATTAACAAGGATGAATTTGCTGATATTTGCAATGCGATTGCTTTAAAATTCCAGAAGGAAGATGTGGTAAGTTTAAATACTCTGAATTTAAAATTTATGGAAATGTACTGTAAGTATAAACGTACAAATTTATAGTATTTTCACTAATATCTGATTTGGTTGCAGCTTTCTTACTTCGACTATTTAGTATTCTACCATTCACCAACGTCAAAGAGATTGAAAGCTTTCGTAAGGAGCACCATTTTTGGATACATAGTGACGTTTGTACTCATAGTGAATCTGTTTGCCGTAATTATTGAGACAACGGTATGACATGTTATTCAAGTGAAGATATATCCATTCACAAATTTTATGCCATTAAGCAGTTTTATAACTCATTTTAACTGTAGACCAATATATATAGAATAAGAATTTCTTTTTTTCACCGTGCTTTACCCGGTTGATCCACTGTCTTTCAGTGAGAATTTTGTTTTGCAAACCGTGTTATCACTCCGGTTTGCCTCTCACTTCTCAAGATTTTTTCGGAAACCATCGTACTGGTACTGCCGCCATCACTGTTCTGGCAATCTTTCGGCGATGTTTCGGAAAACTGACCTCACCATCCGACTCGCCGCTCTCCGATCCGGCCACCGCCCTTTCGCTTGCCGCCAGCAGCCGCTCCACGCGCCCCCACGCGCCATCACTGTTCCCGCACGTGGGCCTCACGTGCCGCCGTCCTTCCCGCGCGTCTGTCACCCGATCCGGCCGTTTTTTCGGCCGCCCCACTCGGTTTTCTCACTGGTCAGGGATCCGGTCTCGATTTTTCTTTTCGAAACTCGGAAATCTGCATCTAGTTCAAACAACCCCGTTTGTTGTGTCTTTAAGTCATGGGAGATGCTGATTCTGTCTCGTTTACAAAAGTTCTCCTTATCCCATGTGAAAAATTAACCGGATCAACCAACTATAACATATGGGCTCGTGCCGTCGATATGTGGTTTCGCGGTCAGGGATATGAAGAGCATCTAATCACCAAATTGACTGACGTTGCAGCAGTCAAATTTGCTAAATGGAAGAAAATGGATGCCTCTCTGTGTACTGTATTGTGGTTTTCCATTGCACCTAACCTCCAAGTGCAGTACTCTCCAATTGTTATGAGGTGTGGGAAAAGGCCAAGAAAGTCTTTTTCAATGACCTTCATTCTCTATATAGTGTCATCCACAAATTCAACACACTGAAGTTGGAAAATATGGATGTGCAAGCTTATCTGAGTAAGTTTGATGCCTTGAAAGTAAGTTACGCAACACTCATGCCTTGCACAAAAGATGCAACAGTTCATGCAGAACAACAGAGTAAATATTTCATGGTCATGGCACTTAAAGGACTACCATCAGAACTCGAATCCGTTCGTAACCAAATTTTATCAGGTACTACTATTCCTAACTATGATACAGTTAGTGAACAATTGTTGCGCTTGGCTACACCTCATGCGTTTGGTCCGGTTTTCCCTCCATCTATTGTTGCATCAACACCAAGTGACACTGCTGCTCTTGTATCTCTTGACAACAATCAGAATCGCCTTCGAGGAGGGACATTCAACTCT
Organism: Vicia faba; assembly: GCA_948472305.1. Taxonomy (NCBI): domain Eukaryota; kingdom Viridiplantae; phylum Streptophyta; class Magnoliopsida; order Fabales; family Fabaceae; genus Vicia; species Vicia faba. The sequence continues at coordinate 315,462,306 of OX451735.1, forward strand.
AAACCTCGTCTTAAGTGTGACCATTGTAACCAGCTTGGACATACTATCGATCATTGTTGGGAGTTGCATAGCAAACCTCCACGACAGGTAAATGCAGCTCAAATTGATAACTCAGACACTATGCAGACTTCACCTTCTCTTCAGAATCCTACGCCAAAGCTACGAGAATTTTCTCAGATGGTGTCAGACTAACCAGACCTCTGGTTCCACGATTTCGATTGCACACACTGGTAATTCATCTGTTTGTGTCTCTCAATCATCTCCTTTTGGTCCTTGGGTCCTCGATTCTGGTGCATCTGATCATGTTACCGGTAATAAAAATCTTTTCTCTTCCCTTTCTACCTCTGATTTTTTACCGAGTATAACTGCCACAAATGGTACTCAAACCTGATTCCAAAGGATTGGTACTGTTCAAATTCTAGCATCTCTCGTTGTTACTTAAGTCCTATATGTACCTAATTGTCCATTTAATCTACTGTCAATCAGTCGTTTAACTCGTTCCCTTAATTGTTCTATCACTTTTACTAACAATAATGTTACCCTACAGGATCGGAGTTCGGGACAGACGATTGGCGTCGGATGTGAGTCTCAAGGCCTCTACTACTTCTCTACGTCATCTACCACATGGTCCACCATAGATTCTCCACTCATTATACATGCGCAATTAGGTCATCCAGGTCTTCCCAAGCTACAAAAGTTGGTGCCCAATTCATCTAAATTATCCACTTTACATTGTGAGTCTTGTCAGTTAGGGACACATACTCGTAGTCACTTTCCTGATCAAGTCAATAAAACGGGTTGCGTTTCCTTTTGCTTTAGTTTACTCCGATGTTTGGGGTCTATCACGTACCGTGTCTACTTTTGTGTCTAGGTATTTTGTAACGTTTATTGATGATTTTTCACGTTGCATGTGGCTATTTTTAATGAAGAATAGATCTGAATTATTTTCTATTTTTGAACAATTTTATCGTGAAATAAGAACTCAATTTGGTATGTCCATTCGTACCTTAAAAGTGACAACGTACGTGAATATTTATCCCAATAATTTCAAACTTTTATGTCATCCAATGGTATTTTGCACCAAACATCTTGCCCTCATACACCTCAACAAAATAGGGTACACGAACGCAAAAATCGACATCTCGTAGAAACCACTCGGACCCTACTTCTCCATGGTAATGTCCCTATTCGGTTTTGGGGGGATGCTATGCTCACGGCATGTTACCTCATAAATCGTATGACCTTATCTGTCCTTAATAATATAATCCCTCATTCAATCCTGTTTCCAAACTCTCCTTGTTATCCAATTCCTCCTCGAGTCTTCGGGTCTACGTGTTTTATGCATAATCTCTCCTCTGGTCTTGATAAACTATCAGCTCGATCACTAAAGTGTGTCTTTCTTGGTTATCATCGATCACAAAAGGGTTATCGTTGCTACTCACACACTCTGCAACAATACCTGGTCTCGGCCGATGTTACCTTCTTTGAGTCAGTGCCATATTTTGAGTCCACCCAAGTCACTCCTGAACCCCTTCAGGAAAGTACTCCTACACCTCTTCCGAAAGTCCCATTTTCCATTATCCCCCATCATTCTAGGGAACGTGTCCCACTAGAAACCTCTACGGTTGACCCTCTTATTTCTCGTCCACTTCAAACATATCAGCGTCGCCAATCCACATCTGCCGTACCTATCCCTGAAGCAGTACCCGTCCCTGAGGTCATTGCAGATTCTCCTGCGACGCCTTCGCCATCATCGGATCCGATCCTGCAACCTGAGTCTGATCTTTCAATTGTCCTTCGCCAAGATATACGTTAAACACGAAATCCTTCTCCACATTATATTGATTTATGTTATCATCGTCTTTCTCTTTTGCAGTATACTTGTTTGTCCTCTTTGTCTTTTGTTTCTATTTTTAAATTTCCAGGTGAAGTATTATGTCACCCCGAATGGAAGCAAGCAATGATTGACGAAATGTGTGCTCTTCAAAGAAGTGGTACCTGGGAACTGGTTCCTCTACACTCTGGAAAATCTTTAGTAGATTGTCGTTGACTTTATACAGTAAAGGTTGGACCAGATGATAAAATTGATCGTTTTAAAGCTCGCTTGGTAGCCAAAGGATACACTCAGATTTTTGGATTGGATTATAATGGCACTGTTGGAAATAAAAAAAATAAATTGTATGTTTTCCACTAAAATGAACATTTAAGTCTTAGGTTCATATATATTTAGATTCATGCATTTAGGGAGTAGGACTATTATTTATTTCTCTTTGTAAACATAATATGTAATTAATTATATAATGTGTATAAATATCAAGGTTGCTGAGTGCTTTACTCACTCAAGCACATTCAAAAAATTTCTTATTTCAATTTTCCACATGGCATCAGAGCTCCTAATCTAGGGGACTCTACTTCCGCTAATCATTCTTTGGAAATTTGACTGAAAATTTTTATGTTGTCAGAACACTTTAATCTTGACTGGGCAACACTTGCTGTCAAGTTTTTCCAATTAAACGTTGTCTATACTTTTCCGATAGCTGTCCGTACAGTTTTCTGCAGCCGTCTGTACCGCTATGCACATTTTTCAGCCGCTGCCTGCACAGTTCCAGCCGCTGTTTCAGCTGCTTTCTGCACAATTTCAGCCGCTGTCACTATATTTTCTGGGTTGATTTCTTCATCGAATCCTGTTTTCTTTGGTATCTTATACATAAAGATTTGGTTGTTGCTCCTTCATGATCAATAGTATGGAAAAGTCATCAGGTAATTGCAGTGTAGCGTATTCTGGTAAGTTTCCACTCTCATTTGGATTTCATGTCTCAGAAACACCTTCTTGTTTATTTTGGATATTAGATTCAGGAGCCACAAGCCACATGACACTCTCTTCGAAACAATTCTCCACATATCCCCTTGTCCCAGTAATAAAAAGATTTCTACTGCAGATGGTACTCTTGTAACTATAGCGGGCATTGAAGATATCCAAATAAATCATTCTATAATCCTAAAAAGGGTCCTCCATGTTCCATAACTATCCATGAACCTTGTCTCCATACAAAAACTTACAAATGATTTATTCTGTAGTGTTACTTTTCATAGTGATTGTTGTATATATCAGGATAAGGAGTCGGGAAAGACAATTGGACGTGCTAGAGAAAAGAATGGCCTTTACTATCTTGAAGAATCAAATCAGTGTACAAAAGGTCATTTGTCCCACTCATTTATGTCAGAGTCAATACTCTCTAAAAAGGAAAAAATATTTCTTTTTCACTGTTGATTAGGTCATCCTTCTTTTGGAGTTATTAAAGTTTTGTTTCCATCTTTATTCAATAAAGTAGATAATGAAAGTCTTCATTGTGATGTGTGCGAGTTTGCTAAACATAAGCGCTCACCTTTTCCATTAAACAACAAAAGAAGCTTTTCCCCCTTCTATCTTATTCATTCAGATGTTTGGGGTCCCTCAACCAATCCAAATGTAACGGGTGCTAGGTGGTTTGTTACTTTTATAGACGATTGTACCCAGGTTACTAGGGTGTTTTTACTCTAAAACAAGTCTGACGTCTGTACTGTTTTCCCAAAGTTTTTCTACATGATTAAAAATTAATTTGGAGTAAACATCAAAAGACTTAGGTCTGATAATGGAAAAGAGTACTTCAATCATGTTATTATTTTTTTCTGTCAAAAATAGGGAATTGTCCATGAGTCTTCTTGTGTTAAAACACCACAACAAAATGAAATTGTAGAAAGGAAAAATGGATATCTATTAGATCAAACCCGAGCACTATTGTTTCATCAAAATGTTCCAAAATATTTATGGGGGGAGGTTGTTCTCACTAGTACATATCTTATTAATCGATTACCCTCTAGAGTATTAGGGTTCTAGAGTCCTACGGATGTTCTTTCTTCCTTCTATTAAAAAAAACTCGACCCTAGAGCCCTAAGATGTGTTTTTGTCGGGTATTCCTCTACTCAAAATGGATATAAGTGTTTTCATCCTCCATCTAAAAAGTTTTTCGTGTCGCTGGATGTTACCTTTCATGAGGAGGAACCGTACTTCACTCAACCTTATCTTCTGGGGGAGAATTTTAAGGAAGATAACCTTGAAAATCTCGATCTTTCTGGTCTTGAGTCAAATACACTCAATCTGTCTAGTATTAAGTCAAATACATCTGATCATTCTAGTCATGAGTCAAATACACTCAATCTCTCTGGTCTCGAGTCAAATCCACCTAATTCTTCCAGTTTAGAGTCAAATAGACTCAATCTTTCTGGTTTTGAGTTAAACACACTTGTACCAGACCCGTTTGAGGCTGAAGAATTAGGAGTTGAGTCAAATAAATCAAATACACCACTTGCTGAACTTGGACCTGAAGTGGATGTAAGATATGGAAAGAATCTGGCTTACATGAGAAAGTCAAAGGCCATTCTTGAATCGACACAAGTTCAAGAGTCTTACTCGACTCCTTCGAATGAGGTAATTAATTCTTCTGAATTACAAGATTAAATGATGACCCAAATAATGAATGATGACCTAGACCTTCCAATTGCTATTAGAAAAGTACCAGAAAATGCACCAAACAACCTTTATATCCCCTTTCAAACTATCCTTCGTTTCAAAATTTTTCACCTACTCATAGAGCCTTCCTTACAAACCTAAATGCTACTTCTATACCTACTAATGTTTCTGAGGCATTGTCTGATGAAAAATGGAAGCAAGCCATGAATATCGAAATGGATGCATTGAAGAAGAATGGAACTTGGGAGTTAGTGACTTTACCAAAAGGAAAGAGGCCGGTTGGATGCAAATAGGTGTACACAGTAAAATATATGGCTGATGGATCAATCGAAAGATATAAATGCAGGTTGGTTGTCCAAGGGTTTACACAAACCTATGGAATTGACTATTCAGAGACATTTACTCCGGTTGCAAAGATGAATACAATGAGAGTAATTTTGTCACTTGCTGCCAATTATGGTTGGGATTTACAACAATTTGATGTGAAGAATGCCTTCTTACAGAGGGAATTCGCAGAGGAGATTTATATGTAGGTACCACCGGGGTATGAAAAAAATGTGTCTGACAATACAATTTGCAGGTTGAAAAAGACGTTATATGGTCTAAAACAATCACTTCGAGCATGGTTTGGAAGATTCACTAAGGTTATGACATCTTTGAGATACAAGCAAAGTCAAGGGGATCATATCTTGTTCATCAAACACTCGCCACAAGGGGGGAGTAACAGTTTTGTTAGTATATGTGGATGACATTATAATGACAGGAGATGATTGGAAGGAGCAACAAATCTTGAGTCAGTGTTTGGCTAAGGAGTTTGAAATAAAAACTCTTGGAAAGCTGAAGTACTTCTCGAGAATCAAGGTGGCACATTCCCGAAAAAGAATTTTTATATCTCAACAAAAATACATTACAGATTTACTCAAAGATACAGGAAAAACAGCGTGTAAACCTGCGAGCGTTCCTATGGATCCAAATCTTAAACTGAGTAATACAGAAGATGTTGCAGTAGATAAAGAAATATATCAACGACTAGTTGAAAAATTAATTTGCTTGTCTCACACTAGACCCGATATTGCATATGCCATAAGTATGGTTAGTCAGTTCATGCACTGTCCTAAAGAAAACCAATTACAAGCAGTTCATAGAATCCTACAGTATCTTAAGGGAACTCAAGGGAACTCCAGGAAGATGAATTTTGTTCAGAAGAAATGGAAATACAACCCTTGAAGCCTACACTGATGCAAATTATGCAGGTTCAATTGTTGATAGAAGACCCACTACATGGTACTACACCTTTGTTGGAGGAAATCTTGTGACTTGAAGGAGTAAGAAGCAAAATGTAGTAGCCCGTTCTAGTGCAGAAGTTGAATTTCGAGCCATGAGACAAGGCATTTGTGAATTACTTTGGCTCAAAATTATTTTAGAAGATTTGAAATTCAAATAGAAAGGACCCATGAAGCTCTATTGTGATAATAAGTCAGTTATCAGTATACCACATAATCCAGTTCAACATGATCGAACTAAGTATATTGAGGTTGATAGACACTTCATTAAGGAGAAGCTTGGTAGTGGGTTGATTTGCACCCCATATATGTCCTCACAAGGGCAACTTGTAAATATTCTCACTAAAGGATTGAGTAGCACTAATTTTGAACGAATTGTATCCAAGTTGAGAATGAAGAATACTTATTCACCAGTTTGAGGGGGAGTGTTGGAAATAGAAAAAATAAATTGTATGTTTCCCACTAAAATGAGCATTTAAGTCTTAGGTTCATGTATATTTAGATTCATGCATTTAGGGAGTTGGACTATTATTTATTTCTCATTGTAAACATAATATGTAATTAATTATATAGTGTGTATAAATATCAAGGTTGTTGAGTGCTTTACTCACTCAAGCACATTCAGAAAATTTCTTATTCCTATTTTTCACAGACACCTTCTCGCCTATAGCCAAGATGGCATCTGTAAGACTCCTTCTAGCCATTGCAGCCATTCGACATTGGCATCTTCGTCAACTTGACATCAAAAATGCCTTTTTACATGGTGATCTTGAAGAGGAAGTATATATGGAGTAACCACCTGGTTTTGTTGCTCAGGCGGAGTCCTTGAATATGGTCTGTAGGATACACATGTCTCTTTATGGTCTTGAGCAATCTCCGAGAGTCTGGTTTAGCAGATTCAGCACTGTAGTACAACAATTTGATATGGTCCGTGGTGAAGCTGACCATTCTGTATTTTATCGTCACCCAGCTCAAGGGTGTATCTTATTGTGTATGTAGATGATATTGTTATAACTAGTAGTGATCAACAAGGAATACTCCAGTTAAAACATCTATCGAATCAATTCCAGACAAAAGATCTTGGTAAACTCCGCTACTTTTTGGGAATTGAGGTGGTCCAATCCAAAGATGGCCTGGTGATTTTCCAGCGGAAATATGCTATGGATATTTTGGAAGAAACAGGGTTGTTAAATGCAAAACCAGCTGATACTCCTATGGATCCTGTCAGAACGAGCTGTACATGTGTTAATTAGTGGTATATTTTATAGTTAAATAGGATTAAAATCCCATAAATAGGATTTGATTAGCTGTGTATGTATTTATAGAAATTATTGGTCCTTACTTATAGAATTGATTGAGGGCAATGATAAGTATTTATTAGGAATTTCCTTTCCTAAATATATTGTATTCTATTTAAGAGCACAGGCTGCTCTAATCAATAATAATAAACATTATCTCTGTCATGGTACCAGAGCTCCAAAATCCATAGGAGCCTGTTAAAAATTGTGGCCTGCATTGCCATTGTTTCCGCTGTGCGGCCTGCATTGCCGATTTTATTTTACGGTCTATCTTGCCGTTTTTCCCAACAAAATTCAGAATGTCTGAACCAGTTAATACCCCTGCCCCAAACACCGGCTCTGTTGAGCTGAAAAATGTTCAACCTAGCCTTCGTCTCAATGGTAAAAACTACCTCAAATGGTCTCATTTTGTCCAAACCTTTTTAAAGGGGAAGGGCAAATTGAATCATCTTACTGGAAAGGATACTCCAGAAGCTACAGACGGGAAATTTGCTGCATGGGATGAAGAAGATGCTGTTGTAATATCATGGCTATGGAATTCCATGGTGCCTGAGATTAGTGATGCATGCATATTCATGAAGACTGCCAAAGAGGTGTGGGACAGCTGTAAAGAAAACTATTCCAAGGTTGGTGATGCTGCACAAATTTACGAAATTAAGATGAAGATTGCAACTACCAAGCAAGGAGATCGGTCCATTAGTGAGTATGCCCAAACTCTACAAAATCTATGGTTGGAGTTGGATCACTATGAACATTTTGAAGCAAAATGCACTGCAGATGCTACTTTACTAAAAAATTATAAGGAGAAGGATAGAATCTATAAGTTCTTAACCGGTCTGAACAATGAGTTTGATCCAATAAGGATTCAAGTACTCGGAAAAGAGTTACCCTCACTAAATGAAACCATGGCTGCCTTTCGAACAGAAGAATCACGAAGAGGAGTGATGATGGAGCCTCAATCAACTGAAAGTTCAGCCTTAGTAGCACAAAGTCGAGAGAAGAACATTGACCAATGGAAGAACGGTCAAACCGGAGGAGCTCCCAAAATGGAGATTGAAAGAGGGGATAACAAGGATTCTCTATGGTGTACCTTCTGCAAGAAGCCAAGGCACACCGAAGACAGATGCTGGAAACTTCATGGAAAACCGCCAAATCAGAACCGAAATTGGAACACCAAAGGCATTCAACGAGGAGGACCAGCACATGCCCACTTGGTCCAATCAAGTGTTGTCAAGGAAAGTCATTCCAAACCTACTGCTGATTTCAATTCAGAAGAAATTACAAGACTAAGGGAACTACTAGACTCTTTAGTCAAACCCACAAACACAGGTAGTTCTTCCATGGCATTATCAGGTAGTTCTCATCCCTATGCTCTTAGTGTTTTACAATCTACAGGAAAAGGGACATGGATTGTTGATTCTGGGGCTACGAATCACATGACCCATTCCTCTATAGAGTTTATCTCTTACACACCGTGTCCAAGTAATAAAAAGATTGTCACTGCAGATGGCACTTTTATTACTGTTGCAGGAAAGGGAGATATTCCACTAAGTCAAAATTTAATGTTGAGAGATGTCTTGCATGTGCCCAAATTATCTGCCAAACTGTTATCTATTCACAAACTTACAACAGATTTACAATGCTTGGTAACATTCACTCCTACACTTTGCAAATTTCAGGATCAGGAAACGGGGAAGATGATTGGACTTGCTAGAGAGGACAATGGGCTCTACCTTCTTATGGAAGCGCGTGAGACAAGTAGCATTAAGAGTCAACTTCCACTGTCTTTGTTGTCAGAATCTATTCCTTCCCTCAATAAAGAAATTTGGTTGCGTCACTTCCGGTTGGGTCATCCTTCATTCAGCACTCTCAAAAATATGTTTCCCACCTTGTTTCAAGGTATAAACTTAGAAAATTTTCACTGTGATGATTGTGAACTTGCTAAACACAAACGTGTCAGCTTTCCTAATAATAATAAAAGAATGTCTACTCCTTTTTCCTTAATCCATAGTGATGTTTGGGGGCCATCCAATATCCCAAATATATCGGGGGCCCGTTGGTTTGTCATTTTTATTGATGATTGTACTAGAGTGTCATGGATGTATCTCTTAAAACAAGAAAGTGAAGTCACTCAAATATTTAAATTGTTTTTCCAAATGATAAAAACCCAATTTGAGACTACCATTAAACGGTTTCGTTCTGACAATGCCAAAGATTATTTTAATCAAACATTGTCTTCCTTTTTCACTGAACATGGTATTATTCATGAATCATCATGTGTCCACACCCCACAACAAAATGAGGTGGCTGAAAGAAAAATTGGGCATATTCTCAATGTTACCCGAGCATCTTTATTCCACACAAATGTTCCAAAACAATATTGGGGGGAGGCTGCTCTTACTGCAGCCTACTTGATTAATCGCTTACCCTCTCAAATTCTTCAGAATAACAGCCCCATTCAGCTCCTCTCCAAATTCTACCCAAATTTCAAAACTTCAAACCACCTAGTTCCTAGGATCTTTGGGTGTGTGTCATTTGTCCATGTTCATTCTCCACATCGAGGAAAACTTGATCCCCGAGCTATTAAATGCATATTTCTTGGTTACTCGCCTACCCAAAAAGGTTACAAGTGTTATCAACCTACAACAAAAAAGAATTTTGTGTCTATTGATGTCACTTTTGTCGAAACCGAATCCTTTTTTTCCAAACCTTATCTTCAGGGGGAGAAGGAATGCATCGAAGATAAGGATGATTTGTTCAAAGACCTTTCTTTTATGCCCAAGACTCCCGAGTCAAGTCCTATAACCACTTCATTACAGACTTCTAATGCTACTCGTCCACTACAAGTTTACACAAGAAGGGCAGCACCTATTATCCAACCTGTGCAAGTCCCAGAATCTGACCCAATTCTTGAAACTGTAATCAATGAGACTGTTTTAGAGGAGCAAATTGTGCCCCCTGAAACTGAAGTTGATGGGACTGATTTAGAGGAGCAGAATATATCCATGGATGCTAGAGATCTTCCAATTGCAATAAGGAAGGATGTTAGAGCATGTACAAAAAGGCCAAGGTATCCAATGTCTCACTTTATGTAGTTGTTTAGTTATTGGCTTGCATTTTTGGTAAAACCCAAGTGTATGTGTGAATGTCATGACTGATGTCATAACATTCTAGTTTAGTATGTACTGATTCATTAGGTACCTTTGCAGAAAAATATTGTCATACAGGTACTGATGTTTATAAGTGTGTATCTGAGCATTTTGCAAAATGATCACATTTACCTAAATCAGTAGACAGGTTTTCAGATGTCATAACAGATGTTAAGACATCCTGTTTTGAACTAACAGGTATGCAGTTTGGTTAATTCTGAGTTTTTTCAGGAAAATGACTCAGTCTTTCCAGAACAGAATCCTGCGTTTTCTTTGGGTTAACCTAGCTCAACCCCAACCTGGTTGATAAAGTCCCGTGACCTAGTCTTAAGGTCAAACGGAATTAACCCTAGCTTTTTGTGGAAACCCTAACTGAAGTTGCAGCTGCTATATATTCAACAGGGCTGCTGTTTTGAATGGTATCCCTTTTTGACAGAAGATCATTTAGAAGCTGTATAGTTTTTACTATTGTAATCCAAGCAATTATCATTGTGATAAGTGACTTGGAATAGGTTTTAATTGTAAGGGTTGTGTAACACTCAAAGCTTTGAAGCAAGAGTGTTTGTATGTCTCTTGACTAAAGCTGTGAAGCAAAGTCAAGTTAGGTTTGTGTATCACTCAAAGCTGTGAAGCAAGAGTGTTTGTGTTGCTTGATTAAAAAGCTGTGAAGCATAATCAAGTGTATGTTTTGAAGAGTGTCTTCAACAATTCATTAGTCAAATTGTTTTTATGTATCACTGCTGTGATTGAGGGGGAGTGAGTAGGAACTCAGGTTTAAGTTGTACTTAGATTGAAGTTGCATTGGGTAGGTCTTAAGTGAAGGAGATAAACTGGTTGGTTTATTCCTGAATTAATATTTCTTATACTGGATTTCCTCCCTGGCTTGGTAGCCCCCAGAGTAGGTGTTGTTGCACACTGAACTGGGTAAACAATTGACTTTGTTCTTTACTGTTTTTGTATTCACTGTCTTATAGAAAGTCAGATACGGTGTCATAACATTGAACGTGACATTGAGTATCTGCAGCCAGAATTTCAATTGGCATCAGAGCAGGCACCCTGCCTGTATTACTGGGTGAGATCTAGGGATATCACTTTCTGGCACTATGGACAAAGAAGGAGTTTTTGGAAATAGACCACCCATTCTGGATGAAACTAATTATGACTACTGAAAACCTCGTATGATTGCCTTCTTAAAATCTCTGGACAAAAAGGCTTGGAGAGCTGCTGACAAAGGATGGATCCATCCCACCATAACTGAGAAAGATGGGACAATCAGTTTGAAGCCTGAGGAAGATTGGAGTAAAGAAGAAGATGAGTTAGCCCTGGGAAATTCCAAAGCCTTAAATGCCTTGTTCAATGGAATTGATAGAAACATTTTCAGACTAGTACATCAATATGAACTGGCCAAGGAAGTTTGGGACACTCTCAAAACTACCCATGAGGGCACTTCCAAAGTGAAAATGTCAAGGCTTCAGATGTTGACTACCAAGTTTGAGAATCTAAAAATGATGGAAAATGAAACCATTCATGACTTTCACATGAACATCTTGGAGATTGCCAACACCTCAGGAGCACTGGGAGAAAAAATGGCAGAAGAAAAATTGGTGAGAAAGATTCTCAGATCCTTGCCTAAAAGATTTGCAATGAAGGTAACTGCCATAGAGGAAGCCCAGGACATCAGCAAGTTGAAAGTGGATGAACTTATTGGGTCTCTTCAGACTTTTGAGATGGGGATCACTGATAATGGTGACAAGAAGAACAAGAGGATAGCACTTGTATCCAACACTGATGTTGAAAACAAGGAGGATGAAGAAGAAAATATTTCAGAAGCTATAGCCATGCTTGGAAGACAGTTCAACAAACTCATCAAAAGAATAAATCCAAAGTCAAGGTCTAATGTTCATAACATTCCCTCTGACATTGACAGTTCCAGCAGAAGACTAAGGTCAGAAGAGAAGGGAAACCAAGGCAGAGGTATTCAATGCCATGGCTGTGAAGGATATGGGCATATTCGAGCTGAATGTCCTACCTTTCTTAAGAAACAAAAGAAAGGAATGACTGTTACTTGGTCTGACTGTGATTCAGAAAGTAATTCTGAAGAAGAATCTGCCAAACTAGTTACTGCTCTAACTAGTGTTTGTACCTCTGAAAGTGACACTAGTGATGAAGAAGTGACTTTTGAAGAACTGGCTGATACTTACAAGAAATTGTGTATCAGAAGTACTGAAGTCTGTGTGCAGAATGAGAAACAATCAAAATTCATCATAAAGCTGGAGGCTGAAAAAAGGGCAAACCTTGAAACTATAAGTCATCTAGAAGGGGAAGTTCAATTGCTGAACTCACAACTGAATCAAATGACCAAATCTGTCAAGATGCTGACTAATGGAACAGACAAATTGGAAGAGATCCTTCAGGTTGGACAAAATGTGGGAAATAAATCTGGACTAGGATTTATGGAAGCAAAGAAATCTGGTACAGATAAGAAGATCAGGCCTGATAAGCAAATGTCAAAACAGATGTCTCAACACAACTCTCAACATCAGGAACAGAGACATATGAAGAAAAGGTACCAAAGATGGAGATGTCATCATTGTGGGAGATATGGCCACATAAAGCCCTTCTGCTTCAGATTGCATGGATACCCTAATCAGAACTCAGGTGTCAAACTTAAGTCTAAAAAGGTACCACATGCTCCTAAATGGAAGAAAAAGGCTACTGCCCTGATAGCCCACACTTCCCTGAGGGTCTCTGCAAAGGAAGACTGGTACTTTGACAGTGGATGTTCCAGACACATGACTGGAATCAAGAACCTCCTCAATAATGTTAAGCCTCACACCACCAGTTTTGTGACCTTTGGAGATGGTGCTAAAGGTGAAATCAAAGGAGTTGGTGATTTGGACTGCCCTGGAGTTCCAAGTCTGAATGAAGTACTGCTGGTAAAAGGGCTGACTGCTAATCTCATTAGTATCAGTCAATTGTGTGATCTAGGATTCAAGGTCAATTTCTCAAAATCTGAATGTCTTGTAATTAATGAAAAGCAAGAAACTGTAATGAAAGGAGTCAGATCTAAAGACAACTGTTACTTGTGGGAGCCTGAGAACACTAATTTCTCCTCTGTGTGTTCCATTGCAAAAGAAGAAAAAGAGGTGAAACTGTGGCACCAAAAACTTGGCCATCTTCATCTAAGAGGTATGAAAAGGATTATCTCCATGGAGGCAGTCAGAGGGATTCCAAGACTGCAAATTGATGAAGGAAGAGTTTGTGGTGAATGCCAGGTTGGTAAGCAGACTAGAATGTCACATCCAAAGTCAAGACATCTGACCACCTCTAAGGTTCTAGAACTTCTTCATATAGATTTGATGTATTTGAAGTTTTTAAAGAATTGTGCAAAAAAATTCAAAGAGAAAAGGAAAGGTGTATTGTCAGAATCAGAAGTGATCATGGCAAGGAATTTGAAAACAGCAGAGCTTATAGAGTATTCAATTCCAGGACCAAAGCCATGATGGAATCAATAAATGTTATAATTGATGATTATCATGAAGAAATAGATGTCCCTTGTAATGTTGAGACATTCCTTGAGTCTCCAACCCAACAGAATGATCTACCCAACACCACCACAACAGAATCTGAATCAAAGGAAGCTAGCAAGATCCCTTCCATCAGAATTCAGAAGGATCATCCAAAAGAGCTCATCATAGGAGATCCCAACAGTGGAGTCATTACAAGATCTAGAGAAATCATCTCAAACTCTTGTTTTGTGTCCAAAATGGAACCAAGAAATGTCAAGGAAGCTTTAACTGATGAATACTGGAGTGGTGCAATGCAAGATGAACTGAACCAATTCAAACAACATGAAGTTTGGGAACTGGTTCCTAGACCTGAAGGAACTAACATCATTGGCACAAAATGGATTTTCAAGAACAAATCAGATGCTGAAGGAGTTGTCACCAGGAATAAGGCAAGACTTGTTGCTCAAGGGTACACTCAGGTTGAAGGGGTTGATTTTGATGAAACCTTTGCACCTGTAGCCAGGCTGGAATCAATCAGACTCCTATTGTCAATTGCTTGTCTTCTGAAGTTCAAGCTATTCCAGATGGATGTGAAAAGTGCCTTTCTAAATGGGTACTTGAATGAGGAAGCTTATGTGGAACAGCCTAAAGGCTTTGTGGATCCAAACCACCCTGATCATGTCTACAAATTGAGAAAAGCTCTATATGGCCTGAAACAAGCTCCTAGAGCATGGTATGACAGGTTAACAAAGTTTCTCTCAGACAAAGGATACAGAAAAGGAGGCTTGGACAAAACACTCTTTGTCAAAACTGAAGGAGGGAAGTTGATGGTTGCCCAAATATATGTTGATGACATAGTGTTTGGAGGAATGTCAGAACCTATGGTTAAACATTTTGCTGAACAGATGCAGGCTGAATTCGAAATGAGTCTCATGGGAGAACTAACTTATTTTCTTGGACTGCAAGTCTCACAGATGGAGAACTCAATCTTCTTATCTCAAAGCAAGTATGCTAAGAACATTGTAAAGAAGTTTGGTATGGAGAATGCCAGTCACAAAAGGACTCCTGCTCCTACTCATTTAAAGCTTTCCAAAGATTCAAGTGGGGTTAAGGTGGATCAAAGTCTGTACAGAAGCATGATAGGAAGCTTGTTGTACTTAACTGCCAGCAGACCTGATATTGCCTTTGCAGTTGGAGTTTGTGCAAGATACCAAGCTGATCACAAAGTCAGTCATATCAATCAAGTGAAGAGAATTTTGAAGTATGTGAGTGGAACTTACAACTATGGGTTGCTATATTCTCATGGCTGTGAACCAAATCTGACTGGTTACTGTGATGCTGATTGGGCTGGTAGTGCTGATGATAGAAAAAGCACCTCTGGAGGATGTTTCTTCTTGGGAAATAATCTGGTTTCCTGGTTCAGCAAGAAACAGAATTGTGTGTCTCTCTCTACTGCTGAAGCTGAATACATTGCAGCTGGTAGTAGCTGTTCTCAAATGATCTGGATGAAACAGATGCTTACTGAGTATAATGTCACTCAAGATGTTATGACATTGTACTGTGACAATCTGAGTACAATCAACATTTCCAAGAATCCCATTCAGCATAGTAGGACCAAACATATTGACATAAGACATCACTTTATCAGAGACCTTGTAGAAGAGAAGACAATCAAATTGGAACATGTTGCCACTGAGCTACAGCTGGCTGACATTTTTACCAAGGCTCTTGATGCAAATCAATTTGAAAACTTGAGGGGTAAGTTGGGTATTTGCCAACATGAGGAATTGTAGCAATTAATTTTGCTTAAAACAAGGGTTAAAGGAGTTATGCTTGTTCTGATTGGGTTAAAATTATATTTTTCCATTTCCTTCAATTCTTTTAAGAAGTTGAATAGACACTCCTTTTCTTCCTTCCCCTCTCGTCTCCTCATCAAAACCCAGTCTCTCAATCAGAATTTTCTCTTCAGTTGCTGTTGGTCCTCTAAGACTGTCAAAATGTCTCAAACACCATCATCATCCAATACGACTATTTCAACCTCTTCCTCTGATCAAGATTCTAGGACAATCTCTTCTTGTCTGGACTCTGAAGTCCTGGAGATCTCTTCTCTTAGAAAAGTGGGAACTATCCCCACCAAGGTCAAAGAGTTGAGAACAAGACATGCAGGAAGGTCCCAAGCTTTTGCTTCTGGTAATCCATCTCATCCTTCTTCTTCAGTTCCCCCTGAAATTGCAAATAGGGAAGGGTCAGCCTATGTTAGTCAAGCAATAGCTAAAATTGTTTCAAGAATTCTGAACGAGAACCACTCAGTTCCTGGCATTTCTGTTCCTTTGAATCAAGAAAGTTCAAATGCTGAAACAAATCCAGATGTCTCTAAGGATGTTGAGACATCAGACAAAGAGAAGAATGCTGACATTGCTCACAAGAAAAGGAAGAAGCCCGAATCCTCTGAGTCTGATGACAGTGCTTAAAGGTTGGTGGAGTTGCTGATTGGTGGAGTTGGTGCTGGTACCTGGTAGAGTTTGGAAGTGTGTTCTGCTCTCATTACTTTTTCTGGATGACTGTATAACTTTTAAGAACATGTATCTTTGGCCCATTTGTGGCTAAAGAGGGGGAGATATATTTTGGTACTTAATTAGACATTCTATTTTTCTGCAGTCATTTCTTTCTGCTGCTATCTATCTCTGATTGCTTAGGGTCTTTAGCCAAAAATCTGCCAAAGGGGGAGTTTGTAGTTGTTTAGTTATTGGCTTGCATTTTTGGTAAAACCCAAGTGTATGTGTGAATGTCATGACTGATGTTATAACATTCTAGTTTAGTATGTACTGATTCATTAGGTACCTTTGCAGAAAAATATTGTCATACAGGTACTGATGTTTATAAGTGTGTATCTGAGCATTTTACAAAATGATCACATTTACCTAAATCAGTAGACAGGTTTTCAGATGTCATAACAGATGTTAAGACATCCTGTTCTGAACTAACAGGTATGCAGTTTGGTTAATTCTGAGTTTTTTCAGGAAAATGACTCAGTCTTTCCAGAACAGAATCCTGCGTTTTCTTTGGGTTAACCTAGCTCAACCCCAACCTGGTTGATAAAGTCCTGTGACCTAGTCTTAAGGTCAAACGGAATTAACCCTAGTTTTTTGTGGAAACCCTAACTGAAGTTGCAGCTGCTATATATTCAACAAGGCTGCTGTTTTGAATGGTATCCCTTTTTGACAGAAGATCATTTAGAAGCTGTATAGTTTTTACTATTGTAATCCAAGCAATTATCATTGTGATAAGTGACTTGGAATAGGTTTTAATTGTAAGGGTTGTGTAACACTCAAAGCTTTGAAGCAAGAGTGTTTGTATGTCTCTTGACTAAAGCTGTGAAGCAAAGTCAAGTTAGGTTTGTGTATCACTCAAAGCTGTGAAGCAAGAGTGTTTGTGTTGCTTGATTAAAAAGCTGTGAAGCATAATCAAGTGTATGTTTTGAAGAGTGTCTTCAACAATTCATTAGTCAAATTGTTTTTATGTATCACTGCTGTGATTGAGGGGGAGTGAGTAGGAACTCAGGTTTAAGTTGTACTTAGATTGAAGTTGCATTGGGTAGGTCTTAAGTGAAGGAGATAAACTGGTTGGTTTATTCCTGAATTAATATCTCTTATAGTGGATTTCCTCCCTGGCTTGGTAGCCCCCAGAGTAGGTGTTGTTGCACACTGAACTGGGTAAACAATTGACTGTGTTCTTTACTGTTTTTGTATTCACTGTCTTATAGAAAGTCAGATACGGTGTCATAACATTGAACGTGACATTGAGTATCTGCAGCCAGAATTTCACTTTATATCCTATGATAATTTGTCCAACAATCATAGAAGTTTTCTTGCTCATTTAAACACTACCGCTATCCCAAAAAATGTTACCGAAGCACTAGATAGCAAAGAGTGGAGAGAAGCTATGAAAGTTGAAATGGATGCACTTGAGAAAAATGGAACTTGGAAGTTAGTAGAGCTTCCTAATGACAAAAAACTTGTTGGCTGTAAATGGGTATTCACCCTTAAATACAAGTCTGATGGAACACTAGAAAGGTATAAAGCAAGACTAGTAGCTAAGGGGTACACACAAACATATGGGATTGACTATCATGAGACTTTCTCTCCTGTCGCAAAAATGAGCACTGTCAGAATTTTGTTATCTCTAGCAGCTAACTATGGATGGAATTTGCAGCAATTCGATGTCAAGAATGCTTTCCTACATGGCAACCTTGAAGAGGAAATTTACATGGAGGTCCCACCTGGGTTTAACTTTGAGAAAGACAAAGTTTGTAAGCTAAGGAAGGCCCTTTATGGACTGAAACAGTCCCCTAGGGCCTGGTTTGGCAGGTTTACCACTGTGATGAAAGATATGGGATATAAACAAAGTCAGGGAGATCACACTTTGTTTACTAAGCATTCAGCCTTAGGGGGAGTTACTGCACTAATTGTTTATGTGGATGATATAATTGTAACAGGAAATCATCAAGCAGAAATGGATAGCCTAAAAGTGTGTTTGCTAAAAGAGTTTGAAGTAAAAGAGTTGGGCAGATTAAAATATTTTTTGGGCCTTGAAGTGGCACACTCTCGTCACGGTATTTTCATCTCTCAACAGAAGTATGTGCTAGATTTATTATCTGAAACTGGTAAATTGGGATGCAAACCAGTAGAAACTCCAATTGAACAAAATCACAGACTTAGTGAATTTGTTGAAGATGCAACTGTGGACAGAGAATCCTATCAAAAGTTGGTTGGAAAGTTAATCTATTTATCTCACACTAGGCCAGACATAGCTTATGCAGTGGGAGTGGTGAGTCAATTCATGCATAATCCCAAAGAAAATCATCTTAGAGCTGTTTACCGAATTTTGCAATACTTGAAGGGCACTCCTGGAAAAGGAATTCTATTTACAAAGGGTCAAGGAATTACTTTGGAAGCCTATACAGATGCTGATTATGCTGGATCAGTAGATGACAGAAGATCCACATCCGGATATTGTACTTTTCTTGGAGGAAACTTGGTGACTTGGAGGAGCAAAAAACAAAACGTTGTTGCGAGGTCAAGTGCAGAAGCAGAATTTCGGGCTATGGCTTTAGGTATTTGTGAACTCCTATGGCTGAAAATAATTCTACAAGACCTAAAGATTGAATGGAATGGACCCATGAAACTATATTGTGACAACAAGTCAGCAATAAACATTGCACATAATCCAATGCAACATGATAGAACGAAGCATGTCGAAGTAGACAGACATTTCATCAAGGAAAAATTGGATAGTGGGACAATATGTATACCATTTGTATCAACTGGAAATCAGCTGGCAGATGTTCTTACAAAAGGATTAAGTGGTTCTACATTGCAATCTATTATCGGCAAGTTGGGAATGAGTAACATCCACTCTCCAACTTGAGGGGGAGTGTCAGAACGAGCTGTACATGTGTTAATTAGTGGTATATTTTATAGTTAAATAGGATTAAAATCCCATAAATAGGATTTGATTAGCTGTGTATGTATTTATAGAAATTATTGGTCCTTACTTATAGAATTGATTGAGGGCAATGATAAGTATTTATTAGGAATTTCCTTTCCTAAATATATTGTATTCTATTTAAGAGCACAGGCTGCTCTAATCAATAATAATAAACATTATCTCTGTCAGATCCAAGTGTCAAACTACTATCCAATAAGGGGGAGCCTCTATCTGACCAAGAAAGATACAAGAGTTTAGTTGGAAAGTTGAATTATCTCACAGTCACTCGTCCTGACATTTCTTTTGCAGTTAGTGTGGTAAGTCAGTTCTTAAATTCCCCTTGTCTTGAACACATGGATGCTGTTATCCGGATTCTGAGATATATCAAATGTGCTTTAGGAAAAAGTCTTGTGTATGAAAACAAAGGACATACTCAGATAGTTGAATTGTCTGATGCTGATTGGGCAGGATCATCCATTGATAGAAGATCCACCTCGAGGTATTGTGTCCTTGTTGGAGGAAATCTCATATCCTAGAAAAGTAAGAAACAAAATATTGTTGTCAGATCAAGCGCCGAGGCAGAATATAGGATCATGGCTATGGCAACCTGTGAACTTATTTGGTTAAAACCGTTGCTCAAGGAACTTCGAATTGAAGATGCAAAACCAATGACAATTATTTGTGATAATCAAGCTACATTGTATATTGCTTCAAATCCGGTCTTCCACGAGAGGACCAAACATATTGAGATAGACTGTCACTTTGTCAGAGAAAAGATCAAATCAGGCGACAGCGCCACAAGCTTTGTCAACTCTAATGACCAATTGGCTGATGTGTTTACAAAATTTCTACGAAGTCCCAGAACCAACTATATATGTAACAAGCTTGGTGCATTTGATTTATATCCTCAAGCTTGAGGGAAAGTGTTGATATTTATATCCTTAAGGAATATTCTAGGATAGGATCAATATATAATTAATATGTAATTAAACTGATAATTTGTAATTTTCTCTATATATATCATTTTCCGCTGTGCTATTCAACACACGGTTTATTCATAATTCCTCTTAGTCTCTCGTAATTCAATACATTTCATGGAAGAGCATAATTTTTCAAATTCAGCGACCGGAATCTCGTTAATTAGTAGCTTTTTCACTTGATAATCTTTTGTTATTATGACATTATCAACAGGCAAGGGCAGTTTACTTTATTGTGAATGTATAAATAAGAGCACATGATCTCCTTGGCTCTGTCTATAACT
Source organism: Vicia faba (assembly GCA_948472305.1). Taxonomy (NCBI): domain Eukaryota; kingdom Viridiplantae; phylum Streptophyta; class Magnoliopsida; order Fabales; family Fabaceae; genus Vicia; species Vicia faba. The sequence continues at coordinate 315,482,803 of OX451735.1, forward strand.
TTGGGATACTATCAAATTAGTAACATATAATCTCCTTTCATGTGTATGCTGTTGGGGATTTTTTGTATATCCTCATGTTGATCATTTTGTATTAATTCATAATTGCAGCTCGACATAGAAAATAGTTCTGCTCAAAAGGCTTGGCAAATGGCTGAGTTCATTTTCGGTAAGCACGTCCAAAGAGTGTATTTCCTTGTTTTTTCTTGATGTTTCAATTTGTGAATTCTCTTCGGTACTGTAAAGTTTGTTGTTTGGTTTGAAGGAGTTAATGATTGTTAGAGTATTATAAAATATCTTAAAAGATTTTTTATTTTTTATTTATTTTTAAAGTATCTCTTAGGTTCATATTTTATATTAGTTATTACTATTTCTTGATTTAGGGCCGAGTCTATGTATAAATAGATCAATATTGAGTACTTTGTATCAAGTGAATATCAATCATAGTTCACTATAATAGTTTTTCTTATTTTCTCTCCTCCTTTTACTTAAAATTTCAGAATTTAAACAATGATGATACTTGAAAGTTAAACAATTGTTTTGAGATAGCTTAATGTCCATTTCCCTCTGTTCTTGTTGATTTGTCTGAGATCCCCCGATACTGTTGAATAATTTTATGGTTTTTTATTTTGCTTTGGTACATTTTGTTTCATTGTAATCAACAGAATGTTATAGTTATACGATCTTGTTGTTCCAAGTTGATCTTTGCTTGTTGTTTTACAGGGTGGATATATGTAATAGAAATGGTTCTAAAGGTTTACTCATATGGATTTGAAAACTATTGGCGAGATGGTCAAAATCGCTTTGATTTTGTGATCACAGTGATAATAGGTAACTAATTTCATAAATGTGGTATTTAGATTCCTTAAATAACATCTGGTTGAATGCATGCAGTTTTTGACTTTTGTCATGAAATATTTTGTTTGTACACCACACCCCATATTAGTAACTGTTGGTTTGTTAGTTAGAGGTGGGAATAAGAGGATGTAAACAGTAGGAGGAAAAGATGAGTGAAATCATTCATTCATGGTTGAAAAGAGGAGTCTTGGAACTTTTGGATATGGTGGGTATTGGGGGGATTCAATTCATTTATCTTTCATGTAATAAAATTCTAGGTTCCTGTCATATTAGCAACATCCATTAGTGTCAAGGATCTTCTGTTGTAGGTTCATTATGCATTCATTCACTTTTAGGCATTGAATTTGTATTATATGGGAAAACCCAGTTTCTGAGGCTATGTTATCTTGCTGACTGATAATTCTAAATTTCGCAGTCATTGGAGAAACTATAGATTTTGCTTTTCCTGATGATGCTCTCCCATTTTTCACAAATGGAGAATGGTATGAACTTTTACGTTGAATGTTCTTGTCTTCCAATTTTTTTTTTATTCGCAATTCCCAATTACTGGTTGAAATGTATACTTAATATTCTTTATTTTCAGATTCATTTCACTAAGCACTTCCTTAATCACATTAATGGTCTATTTTCATTTCTGTTGTGCTACTGAATTATTATATCAAGTTATTGACTAATTTTGAGAGACATTATCATCCATGGATTTATGTATTTCCAAAAAAAAAAAAATCACTTTTAGGAGTTTTTAATATGTTTGTTACACCGTTTAAAAAAATTGCTTAAAATATGAAACTGTTTTAAGTAGTTTCTCTTTAAAAATTCTTTTGAAGGATGATTTAAAAAAAAAAAGATTTTCGTTACAGTAAAGAAACACAAAATAGCTTCTTTCTAAAAGATCTCTAGAATATAAACTATAGAGATTTAGTTTTAGGTATTTTAAAAATAAGAAGCTTTTGTGGTTATTTATTATAATGAAAATCACTTTTTGCAAAAAAAGTTATCAAAAACTATTTTTTGGAGAAGCTACACTCATAACAGCTTCTCATTTGAAACAATATTTTAGATTTTTTTTTTCAATTCTCTTTTTAAATTCAATTTTTTAAAAAACATGCGTCTAAATTTCGAAATGTGATTATTTTGTTTTTAAAAAGTGATTTTTTTCCTCAAAATTAGGTACAAGGGGCTCTAAATTATTGAGTGACAAAATTATTGTTTTTTTATTTTGTAACAAGTGGGCCCTATATATCGTCTCAATGGAAGTAAAGGCTTTTAATATTAGAATTCTCATTATCAATTCGATCCATGATTAATATTATTCTTGTTATTGAATGAACAGAAGGATAGTTTTGCTCAAATTTTATTTTCTTCAAAACAGAACATAATTTTCCTTTACAAATTGGAATTTAAAACAAAATGATATTGGACTCAGTTCTTTTTCTACCATACCAGGAAAATAGTATATTAATTTGAAAATTGGAATTGGTGCAAAGAATAACTTCAATTTGCTCTCAAGCATTGCTTTTAAGATGCAATCAGACATTGTTTTTCCTGTCCCCTTTGCAGGATTCGTTACCTACTTCTTGCAAGAATGTTGAGGTTGATAAGGCTCCTAATGCATGTCCAGCGATTCCGAAGTTTCGTGGCAACTTTCTTAACTCTGATACCAAGTTTGATGCCATACCTTGGGACCATATTTTGCATCTTGTGTATTTATTGCTCACTTGGCGTCCAGGTGAGTAAAATTCTTGAGTCAAGGTCATTTTCTTCTTAGATTTACAAGTTAAATTAAGGATCCATTGTATATTTTCAATTTCAATGATTCTCTTCTCTTCTCTTGTTCTTTCTACGATCAATGAAGTTCTTTCTACAATCAATGAACCAACTTTACATTTGTCTTTGTATTTGTAGATTTTTGGTGGTCTAGTTAATGCTGGAAACCCAGATTTGGAGGCCACAGACCTTGCTGCTAATGAGTATCCTTTGTTCATTTTTAAAACTATATTTTTAACCCTGTAGCGATTGGTATTGCCCTGTAATAACCACATCTATTCCTCAACATTTTTTCTAGGGAGGGTGGGGGCAACAATCAAGTCTAAATTTCAACACTGGCTTATATATTGCTTCTAATTGAATAATTTCTACGGTAATTGTTTTTATTGGAGTATTCTTCTTGACACAAATTAGCTATTTACTTTTTAATTTCAATGATTATCCAAATGGAATGGTGGCACTATTCAATTTGCTAGTCTCGGGGATATGGGGAGAATTGATGGAGGTATATGTGCTGTCTCTAATCCTTGCCACTTTCAATGTCATCTTTTGTTTCATGATAATGCAATGACTAATGAGAAGAACAAATGTTGCAGGCTTGCTGCAACTATTTTATGCTATCTGATTCTTTTGTTCCTTGAATAATTATCTGGCAATTAGAATCTTGTTATTCTGGTTCCGATAGTATTTTGTTGAAAAATAAAGATAATATTATTTCTCTAAGCCTAATATTTGTGTTTAATACTTAGGACTTGTTTGATTTGCAAAAACAGGATTGGACAACTCAAATAATTGTTGAATATTTTATAAAATTATCGTTGGACAGGATAACACAGGAGATGAGTTACATCATAAAAATTCAAAATCTTATTACTAGACTATCTATTAAAAGACAAATACTGATTTTTATGTCCTTAATAAGTATGTTCTCTTTCTTATCTCTCTTGCTCCCTCTATATATAAAAGAAAACATTAGTCCAGTCTAACTTAACCCTTACAAAATCGGCTTGTAAGGTGACATCTCCCCACCACTTATAAACATATTTTCAGGTCTTATCTTATCAAATATTTTCTCTTGGCCTTTTATCTGAAATCTCATAACTTTAACACTCCAAGCTCATTTAACATGGTATCAGAGATGAATTTTGCATGCAATGTGGTAATTGGACCCAAATCGAGTCTATGCACGAGGGTGGGTTATAAATTGCACTTCTTTCCCACATTGCTAAGGTTTTCAGGTTGTGCAGTGCTTATATGTGTTTGGACACCCTCGTCCTTTGAGCTAACTTTTGAATGTATGATCGAACTCCATTTAACAGGCCATAGCACTAAGAAAGAAGCCAGTTAGGTTGAAAGTAAATCATTGTTACCAAAATTAATACTAATACATCTAAAATATGTTAAATGTATAAATTTCTTGCTGCACGTGTGTAATGCAAGAATATAAGATGCTTATTTATTTCAGATAGTCATTTCTATTTATTGTTTTACTTGACTCTAATTCTATGTTATTGTCATTGTCATACTATGACTTCATTATGTGCTTAACATATAACTATTTTGGTTTTCATTTCAGAGTTACAGAGATTTAACTGGAACTTCTTGGACCCATGTGTACTTCATTAGCTTCTACTTAATTACGGTTTTGCTTCTTTTGAACTTGGTATGATTTTATTTTACCAATCAAAGGGAATGAAATATCTTGGTTTTCTATATACCATGATTAAACTGTACTGTCTGAGCAAATTTTGCGTAAGTTAGACATGATTGTGCCTTTCCTGTATTTCAGATTATTGCTTTTGTCTTGGAGGCATTCTTTGCTGAAATAGAGCTTGAGTCATCAGAAACTTGTGATGGAGATGACAAGGTTTGTATTTAATATGAACTCTTAAACATCACAGAAATATAAGTTGTTGCGTCTGTCAAGCAGCTCTTTCAAGCATTGATTAAATGAAGTTAAAATTTAAACAGTTGGACTAAAGTTGTTAAGTGACTCATTTCAAATGTATCATGGATTGAAGTTGACAAATCAGTCTCTTGCAAATGCAAGGCTTGGGCTCTCTGTAGGATGAGATAAATTGAGAGACATGGTGAAATCATGTGTTTCAACTTCACATCACAATCTCTTTATATAGACTTAAAGCAATCAAGGCAAATACATGATATAATATTCCTACTTACGTGATATTCTATCTTTATTTGCACAATTCTATTTTTATTTTTAACACTGAAATGAGCCAACGTGGTCCGAGAAGAAACCTGTTGGACAACCATCAAACAGTAAACCAAAAAAACAAATCATGTGCAAACTGCTGAAGAAAAACTCTGTAACGACTATGAAACCTGAGAGACACGCAATAACAAATATGCACTAAAAAAGTGTCCAGAGATCTAAAAACTAAACCAGTAGACCATGGAATGCAATCCCAGTGACAGAATACCAAAAATACTGCATCAACAGGTCTCCCAAACATGTGTCAAACATGGTACCCATGGACTGGATGTTGTCCCAACAGAATCCGGAAGGGAAACCGAGCCAGTTGAGATAAACGACCGAGAAAACTGATGGCCAGAGGGTGGCATGTAGACCCGCGCGCAGGTAACGAACTACTGCAATGGTGTGTGGGGATGTTTTTGGTGGTGGAGTTTCAGGCACTGATAAATTGGAGGCCTCCGGTTCTCATGGTGGGTCGTGTGTTTGTATCAGACGCATCGGAAACATCTCCGGCAGCAGCAGTTGTCCGTTGAGTGGTGACTGTTTTGGGCCAGACAATAGTGCCTCTTAGACACACATTAACCAATTTGAAAAGTAAACTAGGGTTAACTTTGACGAAGGCTAAACCCAGAGATAAAACTAGGATTTCGAACCTGCTTTATATACCAAGTTGAATAATATAGAATGATTTACTTGTATTTCACAAAGAGGCTGTGCAAATTTATATACAAGAGAGGAAATCTCTCAAGAAGAAAAAATAGAAAGTAAGAAAATTAAATGAATGCTAATAAATAGAGAATAAACAATGGTAACAAACCAAGTTCACTGCAACTTTCTGTGAATAGCTGTGGTTTTTCCACTCCTCACTGTATGCAACAATCATTATCCCAATATTATTAATGGATTTGTGCAAGATAAATTTATGACCTTTCAGTGCTCCAAAGATAATTTTGTATGAAATCTTATTGCATGTAGCATTTTTCAATTTCTACGTTTATCTGTTTTTTATTGATCTTAATACCTTTTGTGCATAATACATTGTTTGTTTGTTAATTTACATATATAGCTCTCTAACAGCTTTATAACCCTCTTTTTATTTCCAATCTCAATATAGGGAGTTGCAGGAGATAGATATCCGAGGCGACGAACTCTTGGGTAAGTATGAGTGACTCGCATTATTTATGTGAATGCTCACATTTTTGTGTTTCTTCAAGAAGCCGATAAACTCCTCTGGTTGTATCAGTCATATTCCAACTCAACCTAAATGCTATTGTTAGATGAAGGAATATGAATAAAATTTATATTTTCAACACATGGCTTCACACGAAAGGCCACTGGGCTTGAACAGTAGACAATTCACTTGCTCATAATTATACCGTAAGCTGAAACTGAAATTTAGTTTAATTATGAGGAATGATGGTAATAATTGAACTTCTAACTACCTATAACGCTTTAATACCATATCTAAACAGTACACCGCTCAACTAAAAAGCTTACCTATTAGTTGAAGGCATATTAATGGTGGTCTTATTGACAATATTGGTTTTCTTTAGAACGAAAACACGAAGCCAGAGGGTTGATGCACTTCTTCATCATATGCTGAGCGCCGAGCTTTGTCAAAATCATCCTTCCAGTACATAATTCTGAGTATATCCTTTTCAAGGTAAAGTAATCATGCTTCATAAAATACTTGTAGAATTCAGTGGTTCTGTTGAAATTGATATATTTTGCATAACTTTTAATAGATTATCTGCCAACTAGACGTAATTATTAAGGTCTTATGTTTTTTCTCTTTTAGGAAGATTGTTGTCCTTCAATACCCTTAAGCTTAATTGTCATCAGGAGGGAAATACGTAGGTAGAGACGGAAAGTTCATTATAGAGAGAGGGTATATGTGAGAGAGAAGAGAGATGATTGGAGTTGTGTAACCAAACCGGGGAGACATTTTATTCAGTTTTTTAGCTTTTAACTTTAGGTTTTAACTTTAGCTTCTAACAATCCTCTGTAATTCAGTTCAGGTTTCATCCTACTATCCTATCATGGACTGGAGCTGTTAACTATCACTGTACATATAGGATGGTAAGACGTGACGTGTTCTGCCTTTTAAGTGTAAATATGGAATCTGAAGTTGACCATGATTTCTTCTTGCTTGGGGAGAAAGCAAGCTAGAAAAAGAGGGAACGAGTTTTGCTATACCCTGGTTTTCTGATGAAAATTTAATGCATAGTTCTGTACATGCAACTTCTATTATGCTTTTGAAAAAAGTTGTGATAATATTGTAGCAATAGAATTTACCTTGAAATCACATATCCACATTGTTTTTGTAAAATTTATGTCATGAATCCTCCGATTTTGTTGTGTTTCCTTGTATTAATTCAGACTGTAGACCAATGCCTATTGAGTAGCTTATATAAATGTGAATCTGTACTTTTTGTGGTTGTAGGGATGCACAAAGAAACAACTTTATCATGTAAAGTTTGTAAGGATCTTTCATGTGCTCTATCTCTTATGTTATGCTATTTGATTGAATCGATTTGGAACGAGCGAAAGCAATACGTTGCACGTAACTCCAGTAACCTGTGGGTCAGGTCAAACTTGATTTTTTCTGTTCTTATTTGTGGAAAAAGCACACAATCAAATGCATTGATGAGCTTGTGCTGAATGAGAATAAATCTTAAGTAGCAGGATATTATATTCCACGAGGTGTTAGCTGACGTGACTAGTGTGTTGTAATGGCAAACTTTTATTTATTTGGTTTTTATGATCTTTCCTGGATTTGATATTCTGTACAGCCTTGTATTTGTTGTACCCATACAATTTAGTGGGAGTAAGAACGGTTAATAGTTCTCTTTTCTTCCATTATTACTCATGTTCCCATTCATTATTCAATTATTTAATGTCATATTAATTTTTATATTATTTTATTTTAAAATAAAATTTTAATTTTGAATGAGTTTTGCTTACCAAACAAAATTTCAAGGATTTGCATATGTTCGAATGTTGAACATGGTGAATTGATCGTAACATATGGTGAATTGTTTTCATGCTACCTTTCTACTAATAATATTAGTTAAATGGATAAATTTATTTGATACGATATAAATATATTTAGATATGTATTTAAATTTGAAGTTAGCTATTAATTTTAAAATGAAAAATAGTTATATAAACTCAATTGTATTAAAATACAAAGATAAAAAAGAACATGTGAAATTTTTTTTTTTTAATATTTGAAAATAAGGATTTTATCTTTTAAATTAAAGTAATTATTGATTAATATAATATGTACTGTGCTGATAGTGATTTATGAAATAGAAAATTTATTTAATATAATATAAAATTTATTTATATACAGATATAAAAAAATTTGAAATAAGTTATTTAATTGTAAAATGAAAAAAAATATATGTAAACTCAATTGTATTAAAAATTATGCAAAAAGAAGGAAAAAAAAGACTCGCGATGAAGAAAGAAAAAAAAAGATATTTTGAACTAAGGATTTTATCTTTCAAATCAAGACAACGTCTATTTTATTTAATGCGATATAAAATGTATTTATATACAAATGTAAAATTTAAAATGATTTACTTAATTGTAAAATAAATAATAATAGTATAAATTTAATTGTATTAAATAATCATAAAAAAAAAAAAAGAACTATAGGTGGAAAAAGAAAAAATTAATATTTAAAATTAATGACTTTGTCTCTCAAATTAAGACAATGGTTGATTAAAATAAAATTTGTATTGTGTTGATAGTGATCCATGATAATGAGAAATCGTATCGTATAATTGCTACGTTTTTAATCCATTTTCATACTACATTAATCCATTTAACTCCCGATTGTTCCGAGTTTTTTATGTCTTTTCACAGGTACAACATGTTTCAAGTCAATTTAGTGAAAAAGATCATATGAAGAAAGTTAACATGAAAAATAGAAGAAAAGGGACAAATCTGCAAAGTTTTGCAGATTTTGATGTTGTGACGGCCGTCACACATCTATTACGACCGTAACGTGCTCACATCATGAAGAATGCTCGTCACACATCATTGCCGAACATAACGCTCTATTTAAGCATCTTACGATCATCACCTTAGCCTTACGACCGTCACACGCTTAATTTAACGTTATGGAGAAGACGTGGACAACGTAAAGAAAGGAGTATTCACTCCTACAATCTCTCAATCTCACCAACGTCCAGTCCTAGTTTTTCTCTGCTAAAGAAGTACAAGTCCACGTTTCTATTATTTCTTAACTGTCAATTTCTCCTCTATAAATAGGAGAGATTTCAATGAAGAAAGGGACAAAGTTTTATTTACAGAAAGTTTTATTTTCACAAATTCCTTGCAGAAGCTCTGTCGAATTTACGAACTGTTTCCAATTTTCATTTTTTTTCTACTGTTCTTGTTTTATTTCCCTTTTACCATTTAATATCCATTTCCAATATTAGGAAATTGCTATTGTAGTTAGAATTTGTTTTTAGCCTCAGACTTCGTTTCAAGTTCCGATTCCGAAGGTTCCAATCTTGCCGACTTGTGGAAGAGGGAGCTTGAGGAATAGTATTATTATTCAGGTTTTTAATCGCATTTAATTTAATTTTAATACAATTTGTTTACGTTAAATTACTGTTATTTATTTATCATGAATGTTTTACTATTTCCCGATTATATTTCCTGTCTGTCTGTTTCAAGTACCATGACTAGCTAATTTTCTAGAGTCGGGATGTGATAATAGTAACTAAATGGATTAAATTGTTCCTAAGCTAAAATCCAAATTAACTTAATTTCTGGCCGTGACTTTTTATAATTAAAATAAATCTTTTTGTTACGAGAGTAAGAAAAGTAGAATAGGTTAGGATCAAGACCACGAGAGTGTGAGGTTTTAACCGGATAGCTAAAGTTAGACATTTGATTTAAATACAGTGAGAGCGCTTTAAAACGAATTAGACTTTATTAAGTTTTCAAAGAGTATTTTCTAAACACTTATGGGCTAGCGAGAGCAGACATAGGGCTTTAGGGGTATAATCCGAGATAAGACCACGAGAGTGTGAGTTGAGGGTTTTTAAACTAATAATTTCTACAGAATCATTTAAGTTAAACATCTTTACATGCTTAGGTTCGATTAAATCCGCTTAGGTTCACTATATTACATATCGACCGTTTTATTATTATTATTATTTCCTTAGTTCGATTTAGTTTTCCTCTACTTTAACCTCTAAAAAACCAAACGTGACAACATCCGCCTTAGCTAAACTAGCAAACCTTTATAGCACTAGAGTGATTACAAAGTCCATGTGGGTTCGACATCTTTTTATTACTACCGCGATAGGCTGTGCACTTGCAGTTAAGATACCGTTAGACACATTAGGTCGATCGCACATCAAGTTTTTAGCGCCGTTGCCGGGGACTTTGATTTAGTCACTAGTGCACTCATAAAGTAGCACTGTATAGACTAAGGCAATTATTTATTTTTCCCTCTGTTGTATGCCAAATACTCGCTCCCGAAGCGAGCCTTTGCATCTACAAATCAACGATATCGAGCGCTATCTCAGAGTAAGACGCCGAATTCAAGAATACTGTGATCTCAACAATCTTCCTCCGACTAAGCTTCCTGATATCTCAATCCCTGAGTTAATTGAAGAGTCAAAGATGACTGACGTACCAAATCCACCTCGCCCTCTTAAGGATTACGCAGTTCCTTCTCAAGCGGAACCTCACAACATCATTGTCGCTCCTGCTATCGCTCGAAACGATTTCGAGTTGAAACCTTCGCTTCTATCCGTCGTTCAGCAGAACCAATTTTCTGGATCTCCTACTGGCGACCCAAACCTGCATCTGTCGGTGTTTGTGCAGTACACAGACACTGTAAAAGCGAATGGTGTAAACCCCGAGGCGATACGATTGCGCCTATTTCCTTTTTCTTTAAGAGACAGAGCTCGAGCATGGCTCCAATCTCTTCCTTCAAACTCAATCACCACATGAGATAAGTTGAAGAAGGTCTTTTTGGCTAGATATTTCCCACCAAGAAAAACTGCTATGCTCAGAGCCAACATCAATGGTTTCAGACAAAAAGATAACGAATCACTTTTCGAAGCGTGGGAACGCTATAAGGACATGATTAGACTTTGTCCTCATCATGGTTTAGAAGAATGGCTGATCATTCATACGTTCTATAACAGTCTTTTGTACAACACAAGAATGACTATAGACGCTGCTGTTGGTGGCGCATTGATGGATAAACCATATACCGAAGCAAATCAACTTATCGAAAGCATGACTCAGAACCATTATCAATAGGGAAGCGAAAGAGCTAATATGGAAAAAAAATCAAACAAAAGGTGGCATGATTGAAGTGAATAGTCTGGATCAAGTCAACGCTAAAGTGGAAGCCCTTACCCAAAAGCTAGAAAATCTTACCACCGCTCCCGCAGCTACCGTGGCTGTAGTAGCTCAAGCTTGCGATCTATGTGGTCTTCAATCACATCCTGCTCCAGAATGCCCACTTATAATAGGAATTCCAACTGAACAAGCGAATTACGTACAGGGAAACCCTTATAGCAATACCTATAACCCTGGTTGGAAGAATCATCCAAATTTTTCATATAAAAGCAACAATGCGCTGTACGCACCTGGACAAGCTCCTGCCACGCCACCTGGCTATCCAAAAGCTAACCTAAATCACCCCAATAATGGACCTAATACATCCAATGCCCATAGGAAATCTAATCTTGAAATCATGATAGAAAATTTCATTGCCTCTCAATCTCAGGCTAATAAAGATGTTCTAAATCAGAATTTACATACTAATGAGCAGATTAAACAATTATCTAGTAAAGTTGACGCTTTGGCCACCCATAACAAGATGCTTGAAACTCAAATTTCACAGGTAGCCCGACAACAAGCATCTACTGCTGCCCCAACTGGACTTTTCCCTGGTCAACCACAACCTAACCCAAAAGGACAAGCTAACGCTGTAATACTGAGAAGTGGAAAAGAACTTGACGAACCTGTTGATCCAAGACTCGAAAATCCAGCCATGTACCAGAAGCAGAACAAGCCAACTGAAAATGAGAATGAACCAAAGGAAAAGGAAAACAAAAACCAAGAGGCAGTGGAGAAAGAGAAGCCTTATGTGCCTCCACCACCCTATAAACCGCCGATTCCGTACCCTCAGAGACTTACCAATTCCAAAACGATGGGCCAATTCAAGAAATTCGTTGAACTTTTGAAACAACTGAATATCACAATACCGTTTACAGAAGCTATCACCCAGATGCCCTCGTATGCTAAATTTCTCAAGGAAATCCTATCTAACAAGAAAAAGATAGAAGACAGCGGAACAGTTACACTTACTGCTGAGTGTAGCGCTATTATTCAAAATGATATGCCCCATAAGTTAAAAGATCCAGGTAGTTTCTCTATACCTTGTAACATTGGAAAGTTTATCATAGACAAAGCTCTATGCGACTTGGGAGCAAGTATCAGTGTCATGCCCCTATCTATTTGCAAAACGCTGGAGATGGGAGAACTTAGACCCACAAAAATGTCCGTTCAATTAGCTGACCGATCAGTTAAATACCCTGTAGGTATACTGGAAAACGTTCTAGTTAGAATAGGTAAATTCTATATCCTGATCGATTTCATAATCATGGACATTACTGAGGACTCAGTTACTCCTATCATATTAGGAAGACCCTTCCTAGCCACAATTGGAGCTATAATTGACGTGAAGAAGGGCAGACTAACATTCGAAGTTGGAGAGGAAAAAGTGGAATTCATCCTCACTCAATTCTTACAAGCACCAGCCATGAATGACACATGTTATCTAATCGACGTTATAGACGAGTGCGTAAGAGATATGGAAGCAGAACAAACCACATACTCTGAAATAATGAAAATCCAAACCCCTCTGATATTTGAAGATGACAATTGGCGTGAACCGTATCAAGATGATAGTCAAAGCGAAAGTCTAGCACTTACACCTGATCATATGCCATGTCCAAAGAAACCGGGTTTAGAATTAAAAACCTTACCCAGGAACCTAAGATACAAATTCCTAGATACCAAATGTACGCGACCAGTAATAGTCAATTCCAGTTTAGGAATGCTCGAAACTAAGAAACTTTTAGACGTCCTAAGAAAGTACCCGACTGCATTAGGTTATAACATATCCGATTTGAAAGGAATATGTCCTTCAATTTGTATGCATCGTATTATGCTAGAAGAAGATTGCAAAACCTCTAGAGAACCTCAAAGAAGGTTTAACCCAATCCTTAGCACTGTAGTCAGAGATGAAATTAAGAAACTATTGGAAGCAGGAATCATATATCCAATCTCCGACAGTAAATGGGTTAGCCCAGTACACGTCGTACCGAAGAAAGGAGGTATCACTGTTGTGAAGAACGCAAAAGGCGAACTGATAACGCAAAGAGTGGTAAATAGGCATAGAGTGTGCATTGATTATAGAAAACTAAACAAAGCTACTCGAAAAGACCATTTTCCTCTACCCTTCATAGATCAAATGTTAGAGCGATTAGCCAAACATTCCTACTTCTGCTATCTAGACGGTTATTCCGGATTTTTCCAAATTCCTATTCACCCTGATGATCAAGAGAAGACTACATTCACGTGTCCCTATGGAACGTTCGCTTACAGACGAATGCCCTTCGGATTGTGCAATGCCCCAACAACCTTTCAATGATGTATGGTGTCAATCTTTGCAGATTTCATCGATAACATCATGGAAGTGTTCATGGACGACTTCTCTGTATGCGGGAAAAGTTTTGAAGGATGCCTATCAAATCTTGAAAAGATTTTAGAAAGATGTGTGAAAGTAAACCTCGTGCTTAACTGGGAGAAATTCCATTTCATGGTCAGAGAAGGAATTGTACTAGGACATGTTATATCTAACAAGGGAATTGAATTTGACAAAGCTAAGATAGAAGTCATAAAAGAACTTCAACCACCTAAGACCGTTCGAGAAATACAAAGTTTTTTAGGACACGCCGGTTTCTACCGACGATTTATCAAAGATTTCTCGAAGATCACTAAACCACTTACCGATCTATTAATGAAAGACGCTGAGTTCATATTCGATGAAGATTGTCTTAAAGCGTTTGAAACTCTAAAATCAGCCCTTATCACCACAATAATCATGCAACCGCCTGATTGGAGATTTCCTTTTGAAATCATGTGCGATGCAAGTGACTACGCCATAGGCGCAGTTCTTGGACAAAGGAAGGACAAGAAACTTCACGCAATCTACTATGCCAGTAGAACGCTAGACTCAACTCAAATGAACTACGCCACAACTGAGAAAGAGCTATTAGCAGTTGTCTTTGCGCTTGACAAATTCCGTTCTTACCTAGTAGGAGCGAAGATAATCATTTACACAGACCACGCTGCTATCAGATATCTACTAACCAAGAAGGATGCAAAACCAAGACTCCTCAGATGGATCCTACTTTTGCAAGAGTTTGATCTAGAAATTAAGGATAAGAAAGGAACTGAAAACATCGTAGCAGACCACTTGTCAAGATTAGAAGGTATAAAACCCGAACAAGTACCGATTAACGATGATTTTCCGTATGAACAGCTGATAGCGCAAATAAGAAGCGATCTAGCTCAACTGGATCTAAACATACCAAAAGCCAAGGAAGTCGTGGAAGCGATCCATACAACCATGGGATTGCCATGGTATGCCGACATAGTCAACTACTTAGCTGCAGGCGCGCTCCCACCGAACTTAACTTATCAACAGAAAAAGAAATTCTTCCATGATCTCAAGTATTATTATTGGGATGAACCTTTATTATTTAAAAGAGGACCGGACGGAATTTTCCGCCGATGCATACCTGAAGAAGAAATAGAAGATGTTATTTCTCACTGTCATTCATCTCCCTATGGCGGACATGCTAGCACTTATAAAACTTGTGCAAAGATCCTACAAGCCGGCCTATTCTGGCCTAATCTATGGAAGGATGTCCACATCGCTGTTAAAAACTGTGATCGGTGTCAATGCACCGGTAATATTTCAAGACGCGATGAAATGCCTCAAAGAGGAATACTAGAAGTAGAAATATTTGATGTTTGGGGAATCGATTTCATGGGACCCTTCCCATCTTCTTTCAGAAACAAGTATATACCCGTAGCTGTTGATTATGTTTCAAAATGGATTGAGGCTATATCCTCTCCTACAAATGACACACGAGTAGTAATTAAGCTCTTTAAAAACACAATCTTTCCAAGATTTGGTGTGCCTAGACTTGTCATTAGTGACGGTGGCTCTCATTTCATTTCGAAGATATTCGACAAATTATTATCTAAGTATGGAGTCAAACACCGCGTAGCAACACCGTATCATCCACAAACCAGTGGACAGGTCGAAATCTCGAACAGAGAAATTAAACAAATCCTCGAGAAAACTGTCTCCATATCTAGGAAAGATTGGTCATCTAAGCTTAACGAGGCTTTATGGGATTATAGGACAGCCTACAAGACCCCTATAGGAACTACACCCTTCAAGCTTGTGTACGGAAATTCCTGTCATCTCCCGGTAGAATTAGAGCACAAGGCATATTGGGCAATCAAAACGCTCAATATAAACTACACTGCTGCTGGAGAAAAGCGAATCCTCGACTTGAATGAATTGGAAGAATTGAGATTAGACGCTTATGAGAACGCTAAGATATATAAGGAAAGGACCAAAAGATGGCACGATAAGCGCTTATCCCGGAAAGAATTCAGTGTGGGAGACGTTGTGCTACTATTTAACTCTAGACTTAGGCTCTTTCCTGGAAAACTGAAATCCAGATGGTCTGGTCCTTTTGAAATTACAAAAATATTCCCTAGCGGAGAAATAGAAATCAAGGATAGGAATAGTGACCCGTTCACAGTGAACGGACAACGATTAAAACAATATCATCACATTGAGAATAAAAACTATGCGAATAGTCTAAAACTTTTAGAATTACCCACTATTTTCCCTGAATGATCTACTGCTAAGCACTATGTCAGGCTTATGACGTTAAAAACAGCGCTTAGTGGGAGACAGCCCACCTACTTGTTTTTGTTATTGTTTCCGTTTGTTTTTATTTATTACTTTTGATTTTCTTTTCCGTTTCTGCATTTATTTATTTTAAAGCCTTATTTTCATTATTTTCTTTTCCATTTTTTCTAAAAATCTTTATAAAACTGTTGCTGATTTTAAAACAACTTTACTTGCTACAGGATTTCTGAAAAGTCTTTTTCTATCTTACCTTCTCCCCTGATTTGTTTCCCCATTTAACATTTACTATGGAAACCACTTTTAGAGGAAGGAACCAAATAAGGAGATTTGAGGAATTGTCACACAAGAACATCGGTATGACTTTGTATTATGATGAACCAACCATGGACACTTTAGGTATTAAGGATAGTGTCCTTTATCTGTTTAACCAACTGGGATGGGAAAAAGCCCACATTAAGCATAAGTTTGTTACATACCGCGAGCTTACCCTTGAATTTTTGAGCTCCCTAGTTCATATACCTGAGCGCGGTTTCGGAACCAGAAAAGGATTTATAGCTTTCAGACTATACGGTATTGAATTCGTTTATAACCATAAAGAATTAGCTGACCTACTAGGATTCCCTAGCGGACCTTTTGTTTTTACTACCACCCAGGTGGAATTAATGGATTTCGAGCTAGATTACTTTTGGGGAACCTTAACCGGAAACTATCACCCTGAGCCGGATAGCATGGAAAACAATGAAATACACAACCCCGATATCCGTTATTTCCATAAGATTCTAGCCCATACTGTATTCGGAAAAGAACAGAACCGTACTGCAGTGTCTAAGGATGAGATGTTTTTACTGCAATGTATGACCCAAGGCCGACCTGTTAATGCTGTGCCATTCATGATGCAAACCTTTTCTAGCATTTCTCAGGACCCTAATGAACCGGTCATCGTAAGAGGCCTAGTCACCATTATTGCCAATGCCCTCAGACTTAGATACCAACTGCATAAGTGTACACAATTTGGTTCGATCCGCCCTATGAATATTGATTTCTGTTTCGACCTACGAATAATAGGAAATCTAGGTCCTGCACCTTTCACTACAACATTTAGCCTCTCCAACAACAATTGAAAAGTGTTTCCAGAACTCTGAAAATCGTTGCCTAAACAAATAGGGGACGTTTTCTAGGCGTCTCCTGTGCGAGCGTTGCCTATTGTTTGAGGCGACGTTTTTTAATGTTTTTTGGGCACGCTTTTGAAAAACATCGCCTATAGAAAAGGAATAGGGGACGATTATTTGCGGCCTCTGAGACAACTCTTTTTAAGCATTGCCAAATTCGGATACAATTAACAATCGTTGCCTTAAACCTGAATCAGGAAGGTCGTTTTTGAAGTGTAGCCATAGCTTATAGGTTGTTGTTTTATAGTGTCCACATAAAATATACAATTTTGCAATTATTATCAAAATAATATAGTCAATAATAATTGGCTTCAAAAATAATATTGATTATATAACTTAAACCATACATCCATAAAAGTTATAATATAATAAAATCAAGTTCAAACTTTAATTCAAGATATAATATATAGAGTACACAAAATGCCTAACGTAACATTACTTTTAATACTTTGAAGTATGACCATAGTAAAATAACTAAAAACATAGTTCAACAAAAGAACAAAAATCATATAATGCTTTCAACTACAAGCCAAAAAAAGACATCATCCAACTCACTCAAGTTTGTCTTCTAAGAGTAAATCATCCAGATCATCCTCTTGAAATTCGTTAGATATGTCATCCTCCATAAATTCTTCATCTACGTCGTCCTCTTGAAATTCACCATCTATATCGTCCTCTTGAAATTCAACATCTAGATCTATGTCGTCCTCTTGAAATTCGTCATCTACGTCGTCCTCTTGAATTTTATCATTTAGGTCATCCTCTTGAATTTTATCATTTATGTCGTCCTCTTGAATTTCATCATTTATATCGTCCTTTTCAACATCTTCATTGATACATTGCTGCATAAGAAAATAAAATAAAATACATCAACCATAAATATTTTTGGTCCAAAGGACAATTAAGACATCAACAAGAATTAAACCTCGCACAAATAAAAAATAAACCAATGAGCAAAACACATTGTTTATATTCTTCACATCTCATGTCATGGGTGGGCTTTATATTACTTTACTTATCTTCTCATGTAACCTAAAAAAGTGTTGCCAGAGACAATAAATGTTGTAGTGTTTCGGATACCTGATAAGGGATGAATTTGTCACTTTATTTACACTTCCTAACCATGCTAAAGTGAGTGCCCACAATCACGACAACTGGCTTTATGAGCTAAATCCTCCCGACCATCCTTCAACACCTGAGACACCACAATCTTACCAAGTTACTGATGCTAAGATGTCTGATGAGAGTGATCCTGAGACCCCTTCTGGTTACTATGACAGTAACAACATTGCAGAGGATATTGATGCCCCTGAAATAACCAAAGGAGAAAACACTGAGAATTTGAACAAAATCTTTACCACACTGGATGTTTATCAAACTGACATTAATGGAATCAAGGACGAGTTGAAGAGCATGCGTTTGGACATAATAGGCTTGACTGACATAACTGTGGAGCAATTTTATCACATAAATGCAATTTTCGAAGATTTAAAAACACGACTTGGATGAAGTAGCAGTGATCAACATTTATTTTTACTTTTCTTTCTGTTTTGTTTCTAGGTAGTTTTCTTTTTTGCAAATTTAAGATTTCATTTTAATTCTGCACAAGTTTACTTTCTTCAACTTTTAAATTTTATGCAAATTTCAGTTTATTTCATTAAATTTAGTACGCGCTACAGCAAAAATTCAAGTCACTGCATATTTATTATCATTCTGCAAAATTTTGTTATAAGATGTGTGTTGGAGTTAATCTGCATGTTTATTGTGCTGAATTATTTTGTTATAAGGTGTGTTGGAATTAAATTGTTTCATTTATTTCATAAGTGCAATTATTTGTAGCTGTAACAGTCGTAACAAACCTGTGACGAGCGTAACACGCGTTTCACCGTGTTACGCCCATCAGCCTCCTGTGACAGTCGTCACGCGCGTTTGAAAACATCTTCTGCTATTACAGAAGTCGTTCTCCTTCCCAATTCTCCTTTCCTTTTTCCCAAACCGTTCCGCCACCCATTCAATTTTTTCTTAAATCACCCACTCCAACATTTAAATCCCATTACTCCACTCCACTTCTCCATTCACATTCCAACCCCTTTCACGATTCAACCTCTTGCATGCAATATGGCCAACAACCAGCAAATCCCTAACCTCACCTTCAGAGCAGGAGACCAAGGTGAAACCCAGAGATTAAAATTCCAAAAATTCCAACACCGCGGTCTTCAACCAACTCGGTATGTTGACCTTGACTGTCTGAGAGATTTGGGACTGCTCGAGAGCGTCCGACAACTTTTGCAAAATGTAAATTTGTGGAATCTGTGCCGCCAACCGCAACCCATCTACAAAACTCTCACTTTGGAGTTTCTGAGTTCCTTTTCTTACATTACCCCTATTGGAGCCACCAACCAACTCTCTGGCGTGACCAAATTCTGCATGTTCGGCACTGAGTATCAGCTGTCACAAACTGATATCGCGCGACTGCTCGGTTTCAGTTTCGACGAAGGCGTCCACCTTCGCGTGCCGGATAATTTCGGTGAGGAAGCATTTAATTTATGGCACAACATGACAAACATTCGTGCCGACTCTTATGACCACCTCAACGCCACCCATATCCATAATCCTGCTATCCGATATTTTCACCGCATCCTTTGCAACACCATCTTCGCCCGAGATAGCAACCACAAGCTCAACTCCAAGGAGCTTTTCTTCATGCACTGTGCATTCACCGGCCAGAAGATCAACGCCGCTCCATTTCTATTGGCCCATATTCACTCCATCTGCTCTAGAGGAGGAAAACCCTTCTATTTCAGAGGGATTGTCACTTCTCTTGCTATAGCTTTGAATCATGGTGCCGCTCTCACTGATATGCCTTCTATGGCGCCGAAATTGCTTACTCTGGACCACTGCAAAGCTGCCCACCTCATCTATGAGAGGGAAGATGGAAAATTCCATCCTGTGATCCGAAACATCGTTTATAATAACATGACTTTGCCTTGCAGGGACCGAATCGATCCTCAAAACAGAGCCAATTGGTTATCCGATCCTGCAGCTCCCGAGGGCCATGTTCCTATTCATGAAGACCAGCCTGATGCCCCGCAGACGAGATGCAAGAAGAGTTGGACATAACTTCCCCCGTTTATGACATTCCAGGACCTTCATCTGCACCACCTCCTATCTCTCTTGAAGACATTCTCTGAGCCATCCACCACCAAAATCAAATGGGTGCCGCACTTGAAAGAAGACAACAGGAGCAGTATGACTATTTATGTGCATAAAACGCTCAGATTTTGAGCGGCCAGCAGAGCATGAACGAGAGGTTGGATGAGGCCCTGTTTGAACTAAACGCTTTAAGGTTGGACGTCAGCACTCTTGGCTACCATGACACTGATACCGAAGCCACGCCTATCAGGCGATCACGCACTAGGAGCAGAGGACGTGGACATCAGTAGTTTTATTCTTAATTAGTTTGTTTTTGCTGTTTCTTTTTGTATTTGTCTTTGTATTTCCCCGCTATTATACCATAACATTGAGGACAATTTCTGTTATAGTATGGGAGAGGTACCTTTCCATTTTTGATTAAACAAGTAATTTTTTACGATAATTCTCAGTTTAAATTCTTCTCCGCTTTATTTAGCCATACCGAATTTTTTTTGCTTTATCTTCACATAGCCCGACATACCTACCTTAACGAAATCCTAGTTAGGAAGCCGAGAACTATTCAACAAGATCGATACGGTTATGACACCTTAGACTTCCTACTTACGCGATCCGTTCCAATAACCGTTATACCTATATCTTGAGTTTTAGTTCTAAAATAACCCCTAGTAGTTTATACTAGCATTCAAAACCGTCTTGACACAAACCACGTGGGGAGCCGATGAATATAAGTGTTTGATGCCTAATCAATGAAATACCCTTCTTATCTCGCTGCTAAAAAAAGGAAAAAGTTGCACCAAAATACAAGGTCGCATATAAGAGATGAGCAAATAATGAAGGAGTCCATTGTTGGTTGGTTCAGAGGTATCTGGTTCTGAACTTGGTAGGGCGTGCTACGGATCGATCCCCCACAACCTCTAATTTGGATAATATGTGTAGGGTTGCCACATTCGTGTACCAGACCCCATGCCAAAAAGGATCAAAGTCACTAACCAGTTACTCCACTACATGCGTGCTAAGACAAAGAGCTTAATGTGATTGCGCTAGAACAAACCGGGTGAAATAGGTACAAGAGACTCTGGGTAGAATTATAACAGAATTATTAGACAGTTCGTTTAAAATGGAAGTCCACGACTTAGCTTATTGCTCGTGTCATTAGTGTATCGTTAGTGTTTTACTTAAGTATCGGTCGAACTAATGATCGATTTCCCGTAATTGTTTTGAAAACCAAAGGTATGTTATGCATGTGCGTCTGATAAAACTTGTCTGATCTTTCTAAATGATTATTTTCTTGAGGACAAGCAAAGGTTTAAGTATGGGGGAATTTGATAACGACAAATCGTATCGTATAATTGCTACGTTTTTAATCCATTTTCATACTACATTAATCCATTTAACTCCCGATTGTTCCGAGTTTTTTATGTCTTTTCACAGGTTCAACATGTTTCAAGTCAATTTAGTGAATAAGATCATATGAAGAAAGTTAACATGAAAAATAGAAGAAAAGGGACACATCTGCAAAGTTCTGCAGATTTTGATGCTGTGACGGCCGTCACACATCTATTACGACCGTAACGCGCTCACATCATGAAGAATGCTCGTCACACATCATTGACGAACATAACGCGCTATCTAAGCGTCTTAGGACCGTCACCTTAGCCTTACGACCATCACACACTTAATTTAACATTATGGAGAACGTGGAGACGTGGGCAACGTAAAGAAAGGAGTATTCACTCCTACAATCTCTCAACCTCACCAACGCCCAGTCCTAGTTTTTCTCCACTAAAGAAGTACAAGTCCACGTTCCTATTATTTCTTAACTGCCAATTTCTCCTCTATAAATAGGAGAGATTTCAATGAAGAAAGGGACAAAGTTTTATTTACAGAAAGTTTTATTTTCACAAATTCCTTGCGGAAGCTCTGCCGAATTTACGAACCGTTTCCAGTTTTCATTTTTTTTCTACTGTTCTTGTTTTATTTCCCTTTTACCATTTAATAGCCATTTCCAACATTAGGAAATTTCTATTGTAGTTAGAATTTGTTTTTAGCCTCAGACTTTGTTTCAAGTTCCGATTCCGAAGGTTCCAATCTTGCCGACTTGTGGAAGAGGGAGCTTGAGGAATAGTATTATTATTCAGGTTTTTAATCGCATTTAATTTAATTTTAATACAATTTGTTTACGTTAAATTACTGTTATTTATTTATCATGAATGTTTTACTGTTTCCCGATTATATTTCCTGTCTGTCTGTTTCAAGTACCATGACTAGCTAATTTTCTAGAGTCGGGATGTGATAATAGTAACTAAATGGATTAAATTGTTCCTAAGCTAAAATCCAAATTAACTTAATTTCTGGCCGTGACTTTTTATAATTAAAATAAATCTTTTTGTTACGAGAGTAAGAAAAGTAGAATAGGTTAGGATCAAGACCACGAGAGTGTGAGGTTTTAACCGGATAACTAAAGGTAGGTATTTGATTTAAATACAGCGAGAGCGTTTTAAAACGAATTAGACTTTATTAAGTTTTCAAAGAGTATTTTCTAAACACTTATGGGCTAGCGAGAGCAGGCGTAGGGCTTTAGGGGTATAATCCGAGATAAGACCACGAGAGTGTGAGTTGAGGGATTTTAAACTAATAATTTCTACAGAACCATTTAAGTTAAACATCTTTACATGCTTAGGTTCGATTAAATCCGCTTAGGTTCACTATATTACATACCGACCGTTTTATTATTATTATTATTTCCTTAGTTCGATTTAGTTTTCCTCTACTTTAACCTCTAAAAAACCAAACGTGACAACATCCGCCTTAGCTAAACTAGCAAACCTTTATAGCACTAGAGTGATTACAAAGTCCCTGTGGGTTCGACATCTTTTTATTACTACCGCAATAGGCTGTGCACTTGCAGTTAAGATACCGTTAGACACATTAGGTCGATCGCACATCAATCCATAAGATAAATAAAATTTTAATTTTATTTAAATTAAAAAATAGATTTTTAATATTTTTAGTGATAATAAATAAATAGAGAGAAAAAATCAAAATGAAAGTGAGAAAGTGTGAGAAAAAGAAATGTGAAAAATGTTTAAAATTTTAATCAATAGAGAGAATGAGTGTATATAATATTTAATTGTAATTTAATTGGTGAACGTTGAAAAATGAATGCCATATGTCATGATGTAACAGGAGATGAGAATAGAAAAGGTAAACATTACTTAATTTCTTAAATATTATTTTCTTAGTATAAATAATTTATTGTAAAAGGACAATTTAGAGAGTTCATGCAATTGAATTGAGATAGATTGTAGATTTGTCGTAAATGAATGTTTCAAATCGCGAATGGTGCCTTATGTATGTTGATTCAAAAGATTGAGAATTTTTCTTTACACTCTTATATCTTGTCCAAGACCCTTGACGAAATGTCAAAAATGCTCATATTTTTGGAGATATATCTCTAGAGACACTAAATCCCATTTTTTACTAAATTAAATTTGGAGATGCAATTGTGAAGTCTTTTTATGGTGTGTTCGGAGATATATATCCGAACATGAACTGATAACAGAAAACTCAAAAAACATAATCATGACATAACCAAATTAAAAAACAAATCAACACCAACATTGACATGACATTAAATTAAAACATTTATTACATAGATAGTCATTAAAATAAATTCAACATTACATATTATTATCATCGAGACGTTGGAACATAATGATTATATTCTCGATGGATCTTTGAATCTTCACATTCACTTCAATCGGACCTTTTGATTCATAACGGAGAAAAACACTCTACATAACCTTTAAATCTTCATTTGTCTTCAGTTCAAAGTTGGTGAAATGGACCTTCCCTTTGTTGTCAAACGAGAGTGACCAGTACTCAAGCTTGACAACTCTGATTTTCTGAAAAGCGCGATAGAGTATTCAGTTTTGATATCAGATCTATGAGAGATGTTTCCTCAATGATCCTAAACGAAAGTGGCGATTTCTCGCCATTAAAATATACAAATGTAAATTGGGGATATGAATCCATTCTCTGATTTTAGTGTGTTGTGTAGAAAATAAAGGGTTGAGACACACCCTATTATACAAGTATTGAGCCACTTTGGATCTAAAAAATCTGATCATGTATCAGGTAACTTTTCGGAAATATATCTATGTATAAACCACACCTAAATTTAGTTCGAAAATATATCTCCGTATAAACCACACCTATTTTTACCTTCGATGACGCGCATTGTATACCTACTCGATATTTGAAACATTTTCTGGGTGTTTGTGTTTCAAATCTGCAAGTATGTTTTTCGGCGCCACTCTGATTAAAGACATGTTCGAACAATTTCCTTCTCCTCCGATATAAGTCGACATATGATGGAATGACCGACTAGCTTTGTTTGCAAGACATGGTTATATATCCCATAAATCACATTAAATTTCCACATCTCATCCACGTTACAATATCCAGGCAATTTAAATGGACAACCATATTTTCTCGTTTCGGTGTCATCACGTTTCAACTTCTGAGTCGGGGGAAGATATGTGTCACTTATGTCGCATCTCATCGTTACAAATACTTATCTTCTATTTGAACCATTTTTGAATCTTCTGATTACAATGTTAAATCCCAAATTCCTGACTACCATGCAGATCCATTAAAGCGTATGTTTACGAACAGTAAATAATTGTTCATTTATGAAACGTTGACCAACTTCTATCTCGACAAGAACCAGTTTAACATCATCCTACACTTCTTCTGATTTAACATCATGTTTCACTTCATATGATTTAACATTATCCTTCCTTACATCATGTTTTATATTGTTACATACAACAACTTTGAGAAACATATTCGGGTGCACCATATATAATAAGAACCAAAATAGGAAAATGCTTAAAAACCAGTAACAAAAGATTTCAGATATACACATCCGAAATTATGGTAGGTGAGTTCAAAAATGATTTTTTAAGGGTTTTTGGTTATAGAAGGTGTTTGAAGTGTGAGAGAGATGATCATGCAAGATGGTCATCATATATTCAATTTTTCAATGAAGATTTTCAGAGATACATCTCCAAAAAATCACTGAGTGGTTAAAAAATGTTAAATAAAACTGTTGGAAAATGGCTTCAGGAGTATGTTCGGAGATGTATATGCGAATTAACTTTAGATTTATTTGGAGATGCATCTCCGAACTAAATTTAGTGAAAAAATATATTTGATACATTCGAAGATTTATCTCTGAATAAATCTAAAAGTATCGTAGAATTTTCAGAAATACGTTCCACTATATTCTACTATATAAAGGTGTAATAAGAAATCCCCCCAAAAAAATTGTATATCGAATGTTTGAATCAGTGCATGTATATTCTGAAAGTTGTGGTTGATATACTTCATTCTAAGTTTTTTCAATTGTTAGGGGCGACCATAGTTTGAATCAGTGCATGTATATTCTGAAAGTTGTGATTCATATACTTCATTCTAAGTTTTTTCAATTGTTAGGGGCGACCATAATTTGAAATTACTTAGCCTCCGTCAGTTTATTTAACATAGGACTCATTCATAAGTCCCAAATAAGCTAGGCTGAGTTACTAATAAGTAGAGTACCATATCTAACTAGATTTCAACTCCTTATAAGTTACCTAAGGTAGTTCCCCTTTTATCGACTAACCAGCTAAATTTCTTAAAAGCTTCATGGAAGTTGAGAAACTAAACGGTTCACTAGGGTCAAATGCTTTGAGCTAGATGGTTTATGAGGTTTTAACTTGCCAATTCCAAAGTTGAACCTAACACTCCCCAAACTCAATAAAAGATCATAATATTCTTGCTAAAATTTTCTAATATTTTTATAGTTCATTCTCACAAAGCGGAAAATTTAAATCTCTAGTGTGATACCAGCAATTTTGAAGAGCTATCAGAAATTATGTGAAAAGTGAGAAATTTATTGGAAATATTGAAATTGTCGAAAGTTTCTTCTGGAAAATTTGAAAATTCCGAAAGTTCTTATCGGAAATTATGAAATTTCTAGAATTTTATATAAGAAATTTTGAAATTTTCAGATTTTCTTTAATCCAATAATACTAAAATTTTCAAAATTTTCGATAGTTCAAAAAAATTAAAAAATTATGGAAATTTCAGAATTTCTGATAGTGGTTTAGATACTTGGAAATCGATCATTCATTCGTTGATTTTTGTCATTTTATCATTTTGCAGTGAGGACCAGGGGGAGGACAAGACCATTACCAGTAGGATTACCGATAGAGCGACAACATGTGCTAGGGCTGATGCGGCAGAGGCTTCCCAACTATAGACTGGACAAGTAGCTCCAACTGATTCTGACCAGAAATAGTTGACTGAGCAATCACATGCCCAATTTCGCTCACCCCGAGGTCGAGCAGATAAAGTTGATGAGGTACATGTTACTGAAAATAGGTACCCATTATTGATCAAGTTCCTGTTGTTGAGGTTGTTGATGATGAGGTTCTTGTGCCAGTTACTCGTGAAGAGGCTCCTGTTGCTAAGGAGGTTTCTTTACCAGTTACAAATGTAGAGGTTGATGATGAGGTGACTCTCATATCTCCTATTGTCGGTGATGATACTCCTACTACTATAGACATTACAACTCGTGTTTTTATAGAGGCATTTGTTCACACTAGTGGAACATTCTCAGGAGGACCCAATGATCAATCAATGCTCATAGAATATGCTGACCATTTCACATACAGATTATGACAGGGAGAGGTATATATATTTTATGTTTAACTTCAAATTATTTATTATTGTTCGGTGGTGTGTTGAAAGTTTACTTATAGTTTTTTAAATTTGTTTTTTACAGGATTGTCTACCGCTGAAGGTGACATCGCACAGTTCAAAGATGAAGAACTTCCCAAATAGTCTGATGCATGAGTGGGTCAGGTGTATTGTTTCTGATTTTGGTCTTCTGGAGTTCTCTAACTGCTCACTGACCATTCTTAACACTTCACTTCTGAAAATTTTTGTATAGCAGTGACACAAGAAGACATATTCCTTTCATCTTCCATTTGGGGAGATGACTATCACTTTGGATGATGTCTCCTCCTTGGTCCATCTCCCCATCATCGGTAAATTCTTTACTGCTCATGTAATTAACCAAACAATAACATTGCTACAGGTTATAGAGGATTTGCAAGTAACTGAGGCAGCCGTGCTAGAAGAGTTTGAATTTAACAGGGAACTCACCTTTGAATGTCTTGTCTTCGAGATAGGAAACATGACCTTGTGAAGGCACATAGGTATGAGGTTGTCGCTAGGGCGTACATGCTACATCTAGTAGCATGTACTCTTTTTGTAGACCAGACTCATGTTTATATTAATGCATGGTACTTGTGGCTACTTAGTAGCCTTGATATTGGCAGTTGGCTTATGGATACGCTGCATTGACCATCTTGTATATGAAACTTAGAGTTGCGGTTGTCTTTAAGACCAGACAACTTGCTGGATATTTGAGTCTATTCCATGTATACTACAAATAATTATCTGGTGTTTAGTTCCTATTTGTTGTACCCCAAAATTTGCCCTCCCATATTCTCCAAGATTTGCAAAGAGCATGCTTCAAAATCTCCCAAGGGTTGCACAGTTCAATGGTCTCCTAACAGTCAAAAATTAGGGTTTTGGTTCTGGCAAAGAAATTGAAGTTTTCAAGGGTCCAAACAAGTCCCACATGCCCATAAACATTGTCAAGCATCCTTATGCCAAGTTTCAAGACTTACAGCACAAAATTGCGCAGTCAAAAACCCTAGTTGCTCAACAGTCAACTGCAGGGGCAAAATGGTCATTTGACAGTCAAAAGTCAAAATTTTTGGTCAACATCTTATTTTGAAGCCATAAACATCATTTGATCAATTCTTGATCATGATTCTCAAGGCATGGCTCAAAAAGTCTCAAGATGCAAAAGTTTCTATTTTTGGACAGCTGAAAAAGTCAACTGTAACTTGACCAAGGCATAACTTCCACATGGATTATCAGAAAAATTCCATCCAAAGCTCATTTTGAAGAGAGTGACATTTCCTACAACTCATCTTCACACTTCAAGTCTAAGAAATGCTCTCACAAAAAGTTATCAATCTCAACATTATAGGTCATTTTCAAAAGTCAACAAAAAGGCACTTTAAGTCAAGGACCATAACTTGAGATTGGTAAATCAAAATGACATGGGACCAAAGGCATTGGTTAGAGGACTTCAAGACCTTTCCAAAATGTCCAAGAACATGATCAAAGCTTAAAAGTTGAGCAAGATATGCCTTGTGGAAGTTGGGAAATATTTGGGAATTTTGAAAGGTCAACTTTGCTTCAAATGCCTCAAAATTGCTAATGGGCCACAATTTCTTCCAAGAATCATCACCCAAAAACTATGCACGACCCATTGACTTTAAAGGGAGTTATTTTATCATTTTTTATTAATTATTTGAATTATTATTATTATTAATTCATTTAATTAAAATAAAATATGACAAAAATAGAAAATCATGTTTTCCAATCCTTTTTTGCAGCATGTTCTCTCATTAAAGCCTAAATATTTCGTGCATCACTAAAAAGGCAAGATTTCTCATGATTGGCAATGGTTTTACAACAAAAAGATTGAAAAAGATTACATGGAAAATCAAGGATCTAAATCATCAATGCAAAGGTTTTTGGACTTGTTTTGTAAACCTAATTCACTCCACATATAAACAGAAACACAACCCTAATCACAAGAACAAGCATGCTGCGCTAGAACCTGAAAACAAAACTTGCACTTTTTCTTAAAAACCTCAAAACTGTTTTGGCATCTAGAGGGCGTTTCAAGGCGTAAAAAGTATCTCAAAGGCTTGCTGGGACATTTTTGGACGTGCCTCAACCATTTTCCACTCTCCATACACAAAGAACTGGTAGAATCACGTGGCCCTGTTCTCAAATATTTTCATAATCGTATTTGCATTTGCATACCTTTTCCATACGTTTTAAGCGTTGATTTATACTAACATGGTTGTTCTAAAGCTGTTGGCATCCTTTGATTGAATTTTTAAGCCCTATACGCGAATCCACCATGGAAGCTGCCTAGGGTTTCAGAGGTTTGAAATTGGGGTTTCTTTCCTGGGGAAAAATTGGACCATAAGACCAATACCATTGGACTCGTGACCTTCATACGAACACAATCATCACCTCGCGCCCAATTTATCATTGCCCAATTTCTATTCGCTATTATTTGTGGTTTCAGGTTGTGGGGGTTTAAAACCCCCGCTATCTAGCTTATTTTTTCAGGCAAAACAAATAGCAATTGGAGAAGATGATGCGTGGAGGACTATGGTTGGCTGATTCAAATAACTGGCGCCTTTTTTTATTGTCCCACTAACCCTTGCTTTCTCTCTCTTATTATTCTTTATCCATTATATATCAAACAAACGCGTTTGGCTGGTTGGTGAGTGAGGTGTCCTTCAAGCATTGGGACCTGGGTTCGATTCCCAGGTCCTCCATATTTCTGCATATTTTTCATGTTAACATGTTCAGGTGGTCATCACGCTCAAGGGAGTACCATATGCCTTCGCATGCTGGCTTGCCACATAATCCAGGAGATCAATCTGAAGGCCATAATGAGGATTCCAGGGTACACACTAGTCCACCATGCACACGTGACCATTGAAAAAGTCAACAAGCCCTGACTTATTGGGCCAAAATTGCTTGCAAAAAGCCTCCAAATTGGGCAGACACCCCCCAAAGTTTGTATATCTTTTAATCTCTTTTCTTTTCTTTTCTTTTTCTTTATTCTTTTGATCATTTTTTTTATTTTATTTAATTTACTTCAGATAATTAATTTTCATATAAAAACCAAAAAAATCAGAAAATTCCAAAATAAAATATATTTATTTATTTAATGCATTAATGTTTTTTTTTGTAAATAAAATTCTAATAATCAATTAGTTTTAATTTTAGTTTTAACTTTAACATTGTTCTTAATAACTAAAAAATATAAAAAATTAGGGTTTCTAGCATTTTCACTTTTTTTCTCAATAATTAAATTTTTCTTCTTATTATTATTAATTACTAATTATCTTGTAAATAAATATGCAATTAATTAATTAGGTTAAATTAGGTCAAACTTAAACATTTTTCTTTAATAAATTAAAAACAATTTAGAACTAGGGTTTTATTTAATTTTTTAATTCCAATTAATTCTCTTTAATTTCATAAATCCAAAAACATACAAAATAAGTTCTTTTTCTCGTTTAATAATTAAATCAATTTTCAATTCCAATTTAATTTCTTTCCAACGCCCTCACACTCTCGATTTTTATTTCTTTTCGCACGTTTACTTTTATTTCCTTTTTAAATATAATGTATTTGCTCCGAAGCTTTGTAATAGATAATTAGGGTATTTATTTTCCGCACTTTTCTTATTTCAAATCGGGTCTTGGTTTAATTTGGCGATGTAGACTCGCGCCTTGTAATAGCGTAGGACCTTTAAATCCCGCACCTTTAAATTGCTAACTATCACATGAAAGAATGTATGCCCAAATAAAAACAAGCGTAGAACACTCAATGCATGATCAAGACAAATAATAACTGAAAATGACACACAATTCACACACCACTCCTAGGGTACGCCTCACTGTTGCCTTGCCCTTCGAAAAGTGGTCGTCGAGTATAGGACGTTTTAGTAAGTCCTTATGTCCATGAACATGGCATAAGGGTAGCTTCTAAGGTGTCCTACTATTGCTCCGGTGACCACACTGTTGCCTTGCCCCTCGAAACGTGGTCGTCGACTATAGGACGTCTTAGTGAGTCCTTATGTCCCATTTATCTAGTTGCCTCGAAACGGTTGCCTCGAAACAAGTTGCCTCGGAATAGTTGCCTCAGAATAAGAGATCAATGGCATAAGGGTAGCTTCTAAGGTGTCTTACCGTTGCTCGGTGACCACACAGTCCCTAAACTCGAATTGACCCGAACACCTCCAACGGTGGTGCTACCTACCTCTCAATGGTGGGATGGCACTACCTTAAGGACATTAACACAGTCTAATTCCTTAGGGTAGGTAGACGACTCATGGATACTTGCTCTCTTCAAAAACAAACGAAAATCTTTTCACACCGACACTTTTCAAAAAGCTTTCAAAATAATTTTTCAAACACTCTTGAGGACTGATACAAGAGTCGAACTGAAACTTTAAACGAAACTTTTTCAAACCCACTCACCTTGAAAAGCACACAAACATTTTTGAAAACACAAATGAGCAAGTATCTAAGAGCCCATGGATAACCATGGATAGAAAGAGTGCTAACACCTTCCCTTTCTATAAATCTACCTCCCGAACCGAGAACTAATATCAATAAGGAATTTTTCTGTGCTTTTGTCCTTTCCATTTGGAGAAAATAAAAGACGGTGGCGACTCTTGTTTCCGCGACATTTCGCGAACCAGCGTTAAACAGTCAGTTCCAGATCCACCGATCACAGAACTGGCGATTCTGCTGGGGACTCTTATAAAGTGAGGTGTACCTTAGGACTAAGATCATTTGTGTTTTCAATTGCCGTGTTTGTTTGCTTTATTATTGTGGGCTGCATCGGAGTTACATAGATCCTAACCCGGATCTGGGGATACCCTGTTTAGGTAGCACAAGCTGTGAGGGACCTGTCCAGCGTAGACCGACATGGGTGAAGCAGTGGCTACGTTGGTGTGGCACCTTGGTCTGTACCGATATCCCTTGTGTCGCAACGAGGAGAATATGGGTCTTCTGAGGAGTCATTAAGCACCAACCGACCTTAGAACCTTAAATGACCCAACTTGGCCAATAGAACAGTAGCAGTATGCTACGCCCATTGAGGCTAAACTCTCGTGATGGTTCTGGCTGCAAGAAAAGATTGCGATGCTGGAGTTATGACCGATTGAGGGTAGTCAGTGATATTGGGATCCCCTAGAACCCGGTTACTTCTGATAGGACAGGTATGAACCAACAAACTGAAAGAGGGTAATACCTAGACCCCATGCTGGCCTAAACTCTAAGGGCTTCTCTTGTGTGACTTGTGTGCCTTCCAACTTGGCTACTTGCCTGCTTGTTATCTGACACTTGAATTTCTTGCAGGTTTTGTTTATAGTTCTTAATTGGGACTCATAACAGGGTTTACTGAATTTCTTGCAGGTTTTGTTTATAGTCCTTAATTGGGACTCATAACAGGGTTTACTGAGCTTCTTGCAGGTTTTGTTTATAGTCCTCAATCTGGACTCATAATAGGGTTTACCTACATTACTCCATGCATAGCATAACATCATACCATTGCATACATCCTGCATAAAGACTAATCCATTTCGAGGATCTCAAGGGCTTGTGATGCAGGTCATGATGAATCAAACGTCTAGCAAGGGGCAAAGAGGATTTATTTTCCTCTAGCCAAGGCTGTCAGAGGTTATGACCCACTTGATATGGTGAGCTTTGACACTTGAAGAAGGTTCCCCAAGCCAAGATTGTCAAGGGCTATGACCCACTCGATATGGTGAGCTTTGACCCTTGAAGAAGGACTCTCAACAATATGCAGTTCCTTCAATCAAGCTACAAATTCAAACGCTAACAATTTTCTTGTTTACCCTGCGAGATCTTTGAAAAAACATTGCAAACATACATACACATCATTGCATTACAGGTACTCTCTGTACAGGTCACTTACCTCCTCCGCTGTTTATTTCAGCAATGGCTTCCCAGCAATACAACCAGGACTTCTATGCTCAAGAGACTCGGTTCGGGGAAATCCTCCTGAATCTATCCAAGGGGCAGGAGGAGTTGAGATCACTTCTCATGGGGACTTTGGTCAGGAACAGTGCTGAGGATGAACGGTTGAAACACCTGCAAGCTGAAATGGATACAATGAAAGCCCAGATACTGGGGCAGATGACTATCATTCAAGGCTTAGCTCAAAGACAAGAAGAGCTCGGGGTTCTCGTCAACCAACTGCTTCGGAGTAACCAACTGGGGCAAACATCTAAGGGTAAAAAGCCAGTCATCATTCAACCACCTTTGAGACAAGGGGATAAGGGAAGAGCTCCTCAAATGGCTTCAGTGCCACAAATTCAGCATCAACCTCACCAGCTTCAGGCAGACAATCCCAAAAGGCAATTCAACCAGCTCAACATGTCGCTGTTTCAAGCCTTACAACGCATGTTGAGATTGGATCTGATCACATTAAGGGCTCCTCTCCGGAACCCCAACACAGCAGCTCCTAACTATCATCCCAATAAAAGGTGCGCCTACCATTCTGCCAGCCCAGGACACGACACAAATGAGTGTTGGGCTCTGAAGAACAAGATCCAAGACCTGATCGATGAAGGAGCATTGGAGTTTACACAAGATGGTCAGGCTGAGTTTTTCTACCATCCCTCCAAGGCTCACCAGTTGAAGTAACAAGCCCTGAGAAGAAAAGACTTTTGTTCATTAGGATTTTCAAGTTGTAATTTTCTTTTGTTCAAACATTTACTCATGTTAAACGTTGTTATTTCATTAATGCATCGCATTTGTCTGTTTTGAAGTAATTATTTCGTATTCACTATATGCAAACTGTTTTCATATTTTTGTGATGTCAACTCTCGATTTAAAATTCCAAGCCTCTTGAGGGAGGATGACGAAAATGATACCACGATCTTTACAGTATGCTTTTGAACAGACCCCGCTGATGAGGTACAGGCATTGTTTCAATTCCTAAACACCGAAGTTATAAGGAAGATAATCCATCGTCAACCCCTTCGAGCCAAAGAAGTAGGAGTTTTTTCTTTTCACAAAAAATTAAAACCCTTAATCATAACCTGGGGCAGGGTAGTCTTCTCAGTTGATCCAGGTGCACAACGAATGACACCAAAGGAGTCCTTCCAAAGCAAAGACAGTGATGGTTCAGAATAATCATAATGACAGGCAGTCATTATCAAAAAAAAAACTAAAGCCCAATAAGTCAAAACCTATGAAGGAGACTTACAAAACTGGGGCATCCCACTGACTGTAATCACAAAAGAAACAGTTCAGGCAAAAAAAATAGGGATAAAAAAAAAGAAAAGAAAAGAGGTCCTACAAACCCTCAACACAAAAAAAGAAATGGCTGCCTATTCAAAATAAATTTTCAAAATCCGAACCATCACCGGAATATCAAAGCAAAGACTCGAACAAGGTCTAACGCACGATCAACTGAGTTTAGGTTCGAAGAACATCACGAAGAGCGGGTGGGTACAAATAATTTGAGCCTTTATCCTTTGTTTCCTAAACCGTGAACCATGCCACGTTATAACCCTTAAAAAGTCCTAACTGAAGCATGGGTTAGTTCGAAAGCATACTGTACGAAAGGTATCCTGACTCCTTAAGGCTTGTGGTAAAATAACGAGTCAACACCATAATTTACGAAACTTGCTTGTTTTATTAAAAAATCCATTTCCAAAAACTTCGAAACAGACATAAGCTTTGCATTTTTAACATAACTTTGTTTGCATATGACTATTTGTTTGAACAGCAGGGAAATTCACACGATGAATACCTAGTGAACAAAAGCACTTCCAATCAAGGGGCATGACATGATCATGGTCTATTATCTGGGGCAGTCCAATCAAGATCCGGAGAATCTCTCAAAGGCCAAATAACCAGGGGCAAATCTCCGCCTGAGTCACTTGGGGCACTCCAGCAATGAATCTTGCCTGATTAAACATCTTCTGGGGCATGACAAAACACTTCTAACAGGGGCAACTCCCTACATTCTAAGAGCGTGGACATAGTCGAAGAAAAATACTACGCATAATCAAAGACCCACTAGGTTGACACACCTAGGCAAAATAAGGGCTTCCCGGCGAACCAAAAGGGTTCCGACAAAAATAAGGGATGAAATGAAAAAAATCTGTACACCCGACAAGTCGAAAACCTGAAAAGGCGGCTGGGGCAAAAATGGGTATCCTGGTGGACTGAAAACCCGAAAGGGCGGTCCAGGCAAAAGTCAGGGATTAAAGCGTATGACTATGTCCTATCATCTCGTCACTCACCTACCAGAAGAAGATTTGTCAACCGGCAGTCATCAAGCGCCTCCACAGGTATCTTCTCCCACATCAGAAACAGGGGCAATAATGAGTGGTCTAAGCGATCTAATTGTTCTGTCCATCAAGGTACCAAGGTAAGTTCAGCCGAAGAACATAACCAGTATATCTTAATTCCCCAGAGAGTGAGTCAGCAAGTCAATGCACTCTCCCCAAGCAAAGCTATACTATCAGCCTTAAGGAAGTTGGGTATCCCCAGCAGATCTCAACATTCCTCAGCGCAGTATACGAACATTCCTAATAAGCATCCCCGACAATCTTGATTTAAGATTGTTCTCCGGCAGTATACCAGACATTCAGCGAAGCCACTTCTCCAATATATCTCAAAGATTTCCTCAGGAGAGTCCAGCATGGTGCAAGATTTCCCCAGGAAAGTTTGAATCATCTCCCCAGCAGTAAGCTTATCCCCAGTAGGTTCTGGAAGCTTATCCCCTACAGAGCACGAACGCGTCCCCCGGCTTTATTCAAAGGTTGTTTCCCTACCAGGATATAACTGGGTTATCCTCAGCCAAAAGCCACGGAAAGATTGCCATCGGCAAAGTCTTCTTATCCCCAGCGGAGTCTATTAACACTTCCAACATAACAATGGTATCCCCAGCGAAGTTACCATCAACATCCCAGCAAAGTACCTCTCTCCCCACAGAGTATTGTTCCCCAGCAAGGTAGCTAGAGTAATTTCTCCCCGCAGAGTAATCCATTCGCCAAGTTTATTCCCCAACGGAGTCATCTTCTCCTGCCGGTATTCTTGCAACCATCCATCCCCAGCGGAAACAAAGCACTATTCTCTACCATCAGCCTAGGATGCGACTTCCCGGCACCCGTCAAGGATTTACTTTCCTAGACGAAAAACATACATTCATAAACATCTCATTTCTATACATTATAGCATGCATATACGCATCATGAATATACAATCTCATTTATGTTGAGAACATCATTGCTTGATCCATATCATGCATTGCATATGACTGACCTTTACCTTTCAGGAAGGATCCAGTCAAGTTCTCAGCTATGTCCAAGGCCTTCTCTGGTTCAGTCAGATCGACCCTAAGATCTCCCTGATTCTTATCCAGTTGAAGATTCCAAGACCTTGCCCTGTTCAGTTAAATCGACTCCTAAAGATTTTTCTGATTCTTATCCAGTCAAAGGCCTTCTCTGGTTCAGTCAGATCGACTCTAAGATCTCACTGATTCTTATCCAGTTGAAGATTCCAAGACCTTGCCTGGTTCAGTTAAATCAACTCCTAAAGATTTTCCTGATTTTTATCCAGTCAAAGGCCTTCTCTGGTTCAGTCAGATCGACCCTAAGATCTCCCTGATTCTTATCCAGGTGAAAATTTCAAGACCTTGTCCGGTTCAGTTAAATCGACTCCTAAAGATTTTTCTGATTCTTATCCAGTCAAAGGCCTTCTCTGGTTCAGTCAGATCGACCCTAAGATCTCCTTGATTCTTATCCAGTTGAAGATTCTAAGACCTTGCCCGGTTCAGCTAAATCGATTCCTAAAGATTTTTCTGATTCTTATCCCGTCAAAGGCCTTCTCTGGTTCAGTCAGATCGACCCTAAGATCTCCTTGATTCTTATCCAGTTGAAGATTCCAAGACCTTGCCCGGTTCAGCTAAATCGATTCCTAAAGATTTTTCTGATTCTTATCCAGTCAAAGGCCTTCTCTGGTTCAGTCAGATCGACCCTAAGATCTCCCTGATTCTTATCCAGTTGAAGATTTCAAGACCTTGTCCGGTTCAGTTAAATCGACTCCTAAAGATTTTTCTGATTCTTATCCAATCAAAGGCCTTCTCTGGTTCAGTCAGATCGACCCTAAGATCTCCCTGATTCTTATCCAGTTGAAGTTATTCCAAGACCTTGTCCGGTTCAGTTAAATCGACTCCTAAAGATTTTTCTGATTCTTATCTAGTCAAAGGCCTTCTCTGGTTCAGTCAGATCGACCCTAAGATCTCCCTGATTCTTATCTAGTTGAAGATTCCAAGACCTTGCCTGGTTCAGTTAAATCGCCTCCTAAAGATTTTTCTGATTCTTATCTAGTCAAAGGCCTTCTCTGGTTCAGTCAGATCGACCCTAAGATCTCCCTGATTCTTATTCCAGTTGAAGATTTCAAGACCTTGTCCGATTCAGTTAAATCGATTCCTAAAGATTTTTCTGATTCTTACCCAGTCAAAGGCCTTCTCAGGTCCAGTTAAATCGATTCCTAAAGATTTTCCTGATGAAGACTCAATAGAAGATATCCAGATTCTCTCATCGTTACCGTTGAGGTAGTAATCGCCCCAGATTCTCTCATCGTTACCGTTGAGGTAGTAATCGCCCCAGGTTCTCTCATCGTTACTGTTGAGGTAGTAATCGCCCCAGATTCTCTCACCGTTACTGCTGAGGTAGAAGTCATCCCAAGGTTCTCTCATCGTTACTGTTGAGGTAGTAATCATCCCTGATCCATTCATCATCCTGCTGAGAGTGCGTCCAAAGAGTTTGAAGACTAGCTCTTGTAATAGGCCAGGTAATCATTTTCTTTTTTAGGTACGCAAGTTCTCGCTAAGGAATCTCTTACGCGATCGACACCCAGATGGCATCCATAAGCCCATCCACCTATCTATAACCTCTCAACATGGCATCTATAAGCCCATCCTCCTATCCACTAATCTCCAAATGGCATCTATAAGCCCATTTCTACCATCACACTGCTAACATGTGAGCGCAAATTTCTGGGCACTCTAGTGTTCAATCATCTTCCACCTTCGGATTACGAAAGGCACGTCATCCAATCTGCATCCTCAGGTCTAAGAAGATTGAACAGAGGCAACTGTTGTACCCCAAAATTTTCCCTCCCATATTCTCCAAGATTTGCAAAGAGCATGCTTCAAAATCTCCAAAGGGTTGCACAGTTCAATGGTCTCCTAACAGTCAAAAATTAGGGTTTTGGTTCTGGCAAAGAAATTGAAGTTTTCAAGGGTCCAAACAAGTCCCACATGCCCATAAACACTGTCAAGCATCCTTATGCCAAGTTTCAAGACTTACAACACAAAATTGCACAGTCAAAAACCCTAGTTGCTCAACAGTCAACTGCAGGGGCAAAATGGTCATTTGACTGTCAAAAGTCAAAATTTTTGGTCAACATCTTATTTTGAAGCCACAAACATCATTTGATCAATTCTTGATCATGATTCTCAAGGCATGGCTCAAAAAGTCTCAAGATGCAAAAGTTTCTATTTTTGGACAGTTGAAAAAGTCAACTGTAACTTGACCAAGGCATAACTTCCACATGGATTATCATAAAAATTCCATCCAAAGCTCATTTTGAAGAGAGTGACATTTACTACAACTCATATTCACACTTCAAGTCCAAGAAATGCTCTCACAAAAAGTTATCAATCTCAACATTATAGGTCATTTTCAAAAGTCAACAAAAAGGCACTTTAAGTCAAGGACCATAACTTGAGATTGGTAAATCAAAATGACATGGGACCAAAGGCATTGGTTATAGGACTTCAAGACCTTTCCAAAATGTCCAAGAACATGATCAACGCTTAAAAATTGAGCAAGATATGCCTTGTGGAAGTTGGGAAATTTTTGGGAATTTTGAAAGGTCAACTTTGCTTCAAATGCCTCAAAATTGCTAATGGGCCACAATTTCTTCCAAGAATCATCACCCAAAAGCTATGCACGACCCATTGACTTTAAAGGGAGTTATTTTATCATTTTTTATTAATTATTTGAATTATTATTATTATTAATTCATTTAATTAAAATAAAATATGACAAAAATAGAAAATCATGTTTTCCAATCCTTTTTTGCAGCATATTCTCTCATTAAAGCCTAAATATTTCGTGCATCACTAAAAAGGCAAGATTTCTCATGATTGGCAATGGTTTTACAACAAAAAGATTGAAAAAGATTACATGGAAAATCAAGGATCCAAATCATCAATGCAAAGGTTTTTGGACTTGTTTTGTAAACCTAATTCACTCCACATATAAACAGAAACACAACCCTAATCACAAGAACAAGCATGCTGCGCTAGAACCTGAAAACAAAACTTGCACTTTTTCTTAAAAACCTCAAAACTGTTTTGGCATCTAGAGGGCGTTTCAAGGCGTAAAAAGTATCTCAAAGGCTTGCTGGGACATTTTTGGACGTGCCTCAACCATTTTCCACTCTCCATACACAAAGAACTGGTAGAATCACGTGGCCCTGTTCTCAAATATTTTCATAATCGTATTTGCATTTGCATACCTTTTCCATACGTTTTAAGCGTTGATTTATACTAACATGGTTGTTCTAAAGCTGTTGGCATCCTTTGATTGAATTTTAAGCCCTATACGCGAATCCACCATGGAAGCTGCCTAGGGTTTCAGAGGTTTGAAATTGGGGTTTCTTTCCTGGGGAAAAATTGGACCATAAGACCAATACCATTGGACTCGTGACCTTCATACGAACACAATCATCACCTCGCGCCCAATTTATCATTGCCCAATTTCTATTCGCTATTATTTGTGGTTTCAGGTTGTGGGGGTTTAAAACCCCCGCTATCTAGCTTATTTTTTCAGGCAAAACAAATAGCAATAGGAGAAGATAATGCATGGAGGACTATGGTTGGCTGATTCAAATAACTGGCGCCTTTTTTTATTGTCCCACTAACCCTTGCTTTCTCTCTCTTATTATTCTTTATCCATTATATATCAAACAAACGCGTTTGGCTGGTTGGTGAGTGAGGTGTCCTTCAAGCATTGGGACCTGGGTTCGATTCCCAGGTCCTCCATATTTCTGCATATTTTTCATGTTAACATGTTCAGGTGGTCATCACGCTCAAGGGAGTACCATATGCCTTCGCATGCTGGCTTGCCACATAATCCAGGAGATCAATCTGAAGGCCATAATGAGGATTCCAGGTGTGATACGGTGGGAGAACTGACTAGGGTTTTGCGTTTGTTTTCGCAAATGTTTCGGTTGAGCAAGAGTCGCCACCGACTTTTTATTTTATCCTAAGGAAAGGTTTAAAAAGCACAGCAAAAACCTTTGAGATTTTTCTTGGGTTCGGGGAGTAGATTATAGAAGGGGAAGGTATTAGCACCCCTTCTATCCATGGTTATCCATGGGCTCTTAGGTACTTGCTTAGATCAACTTGCCTTATTTTTCAATTGTTTGAAATGGTGCTTTGTGTGTGGTTTTGAAAAGGTTTTAAAAAAAGATGCCTTGTATAGGCTACCCTTGTAACAATTCTTTACTCGAATGTTTTACAAAAGGTGTTTGTCTTTTTGAAAAGATGTTTCAAGAGTTTGAAAAGTTGATTTTGAAAGTGTTTGTGAAGTGGGTTTTGAAATTAGGCAAGTGTTTTCTTGGCAAATTGGCAAGTATTTAAGAGTTTATCTACCCTAAAGTTTTCTCAAAGATTTTTGTCATGTTTTAAACCCTTTTGACAAATTTGTTCCACCATTGCATTTGGTGGACAATCTTGTCTTAGGAGATGAAAGGGACAGGCGCGGGTCATCGTTTAGACCATAGTTGCAATAGTGTTGAATATCTTTGGGCATTTTCTCTTTGAAAGGGACTTGATCATTTTAGGCAACTTTTCGAAAGCGTCATCGAGGGACTATGATCATTTGATTGTTTGTTTTTACCCAAAGAAGTTCAACATGCAATATGGCCCAATCATTTGAAGGCAACAAAGTGGGGTATCCTAGGGGTGCAAGTGTGAGATGTGTTGTTTATTTTCATGCTCATTCATCTTGTATTAGGTCCAACTATTTTTTATCGTTTTTCGCACGCAAACCCTAATTCTAACATGGCATAATTAGAAAGCGTATAAAGTGCGAAATTTAAATTCCTACGCTATTACAACATAATAATATAGGGAGGGGGGGTACAAATTTACAAATGGGGGATATTTAGACAAGAATTTAAATCTAAATTATTACATCATTTTTGAATATTTGCAAGGTAAATAAATTGCATAATTAAATGGAAATGAAGTAAATATGCAAAAATGCAAAAAGAAAGTTTTTATATGTATGAAAAAAGTATGGTTTATGTAAAATAAAACAAGAAAATAAAAAGGTATTATTTTTGAGTATTTTTAACTTTTAGGGCAAAAACCCTAATTTCAATTAAAATGGATGTTAATTACTTAATTCATATAATATTTATTATTTACATACGAAAATAAATAAAATATGGTATATTTGTAAAAAAGGGCATTTTTTAGTATTAAATGTTAAAAAATAAAATATGTACATTTTTTTTTGTATTTTTACCCTAAGTATATTAATATATATATATATATATATATATATATATATATATATATATATGTATACTTATATTATTTTAAATATGTATTATATACAAATAATAATAATATTCAATTTTTTTTAGAAAATAGTATTTTTTATATGAAATATTTTCAGAGGGTAATATAAAATAAAAATAAAAATAGAAGTATTTTTTACATATTTTTCTATTTTATTCTAAGTAATAATATATATCTATTTATATACAAATCAAAAGAAAATCAAATAAAAACCAAATAAAATCAAAAAATGATGAGAAAAATATTTTTAAAATTTTAATATGTTGA
This sequence comes from Vicia faba, assembly GCA_948472305.1. Taxonomy (NCBI): domain Eukaryota; kingdom Viridiplantae; phylum Streptophyta; class Magnoliopsida; order Fabales; family Fabaceae; genus Vicia; species Vicia faba. Next base: position 315,524,612 of record OX451735.1, read on the forward strand.
GAAAAAATAAATGAGTCAAATAAAAAAGGAAAAGGTCAAAAATGTTAAAAAATGAAGCAAATGGGCTCAGGGGTGTGAAACAGAAAAAATGGTGTGGATAGCAAAATAATACAGGCCCAGCCCAATCCACTTCTTCTTCAACCTTTGGCCAAAACACACGCCTTGTTACAGAGATTCAAACATCCTGATTCTTTGAGATTTTGCACAAACTTTCAACACAAAACATGTCAAGCATTGAATCACGATTCCAAATATATAAAAAACTCATCCTAACTCTCAGAAATGAGAGAGAATTTTATCAATCCCAAATCTTGACCTAAACTTTCTGCCATTTTCAAAGCTTAAATTCTCTCAACTCAGGCAAAAGAAATGAAATGTAAAGATATGTACATGCTCAGGGCTATGAGTAGAACCTTGTTTCTTCACAAACTTAAGACTAAAGATGCATAATAAGAGAGATACGAGTTCAAAGTTTTACCTATTCAGTTGAACTTCTATCTGGAGAATGAGGAACTTTCAGTGCAAGGTGATGATTGGAGAAGCTTCCTTGAGGTCCAGGGAAGCTATTCCAATGTTTACTTTGTCTTGAAAGCTTCTGAATCAAGCTATGGAACTTCAACTGCAAAAGGAAAAAATGAAAATGGTGGAAGCTGTTAGAGGGATTACAGGTCAGGTTTTAGGTCATGGTTAGCTTGCATACATGCTAGGGAATGTGTATGAATTGATTTTGGTAAGAATGCTCGAGGGAAATGGGAGTTGGCACTCAAACTGCAGAGGCAACTCTGTTTTTGCAGTTTGAGGATGATTCTGAGATGGAGGGTGTTTTGGAGGTGCAAGGGTCGTGTCTCAGCTTGGTTATGTTCTTTGGAAGGTGTTTGATCAGTTTGTTCTTGTGTGCCAATGCTGAGGTGAAAGTTGTTACAAGTTATGGGACTTTTCTTCTTTCTTAAGCAACAAAATGCAACTTGGCTTTCTAGGCATGTAGGGGGCCTCCTAATGTGCTGCATAATCCTTCATTGATCAGAGTGTTATGTTCATAAACTTGTGCCATTCAGATTTGCAATGTACTTCTTTGATTTACCAATTGACATAAAGCAAGCTTTTGCAAAAATGGAAAATTCACTTTATCTAAAAATGGATCAATCTTGTGTACAATGCTTGAACTCATGGAACAACACTTTGGCACAACGAACAAGCATTAAATTATGGAGTGTAACTTGGTTTAAGGACCTGTAATCTAGCCTAAAGCATGCTGAGTTCAAATTTGCAAAGTTATGGACATGGAACTTGGTCATGAACAAAGTGGTTTTTTGCTATATTGTGAAATTCGATTCTCTCTAACCATGAGGTTGTTTGAGGAGTTCTTGGACATTTTGGAAAGCTTGGAATGTGTACTACAATCCATATTTGAAATGAAAATGGAAATTCCAAGTGGAAGGGTATGAAAAATGGCCTTGAAGTGGGGTAGAAAACCTTGTCAAAATAGGTTAAAATTTCACTAAGTTAAAAATGGTTTAGTGCCCTTATTCAAAAAATTGTAACTTGAGATACAAGCCTCAAATGAGAAAACTTTGTGAATCAAAGTTGTAGACTATGCAACAAGCTACAACTTTCATGTTTTGACTTTTGTTTGAATCCAAATGGATCTTGGTGAAAAGGTGGGGTAAAGTTGGGAAAAAATTAGGTTTTTTCATAACTTAGAAAAATTCTAAGTTATGAAAAATTCCATTTTCTAACCCTAATTTGCATTTTGTGATTTCTTGGTGAACAAGTTTCATGATTTGGCATGTTTTGATAAAAAATGAATCTTGACTCTTGATTTTGACCAAAAAGTCAAAGTTTGACTTTTCAGTATACAGTCAAAACTGATCAATTGACTGGGAAATTCAACTGTCAATCTTGTGTACTTGGGATCTTTTGAGTTTGTTGATCATGTCAAGATAATTCCATAGGGTCCTTGAGTCCATATGTGAGCTTGGTTTGCCATTGGCTAGGTCAAACAGTCAAAAATTGCCTTTGTACATTCAAAACCCTAAAAATGACCATTTTGCCCTTTTGGTGATCTGATCAAATTTCTTGGGGAATTGTGATCCAAACTTGACCAAATGATTCATATGAGTTCATAATGTTGATGTGGGTCAAATTTCATGAAGTTTGACTGTCAATTGGCCACAGTTGACTTTTTCCCCAATACAGTTGATTTCTAGGTCAACTGTCCAATTGACTGGGCAAAACCTGGAATCAAGGCTTGAAATTTGATGTGGATAAACTTGGGAGGCCAATATGAAGCAAGAAAGTCATCTTGGGCACTTTAGGTCAAAACATCTTTGTGCAAACACAAACCCTAATTTGGGTTAGCAGTGCAAGGAGGAGTCTTGAGCAGATGAAACCCTAACTGGATCTTGAGCTTCAAGAGCTTTGTGATGGGAAATGTTGAAAAAAAAAGGGAGGGAAAATTTTGGGGTACAACAGTTGCCCCTGTTCAATCTTCTTGAATCCGATGAGTTAGATTGGCAGGCTTGCCTTTCGTGACTCGAGGGTAAAAGGAGATTGGACACTAGAGTGCCCGGAAATTTGCACTCATCAAAGCACAGGATGCGGGAATGGGCTTAGAGATGCCATTTGGAGATGGGCTTAATGATGCCATAGGGAGAAGAGTATCAGAAGGGTTTCCAGGCTTTGGACCATCTCTGAACTGGGGGTCTGAACAAGCAATAGGTTGACATCCGTTGTTGGGAGGAACCTGTAAGCTGTTTTCAAAAAGTTGCATCTGAACAAGTTGATAGATTAACATCCGTTACTTGGGAAGAATCCATGAACTGTTTTCAGAAGTCTTGAGAAGAATCTAAACAAGTGATAGGTTAACATCCGTTTACTTGGAGAACCCGTGAACTATTTTCAGAAATCTTGAAGTTGAATAAGCAATAGAGCAGCATCCGTTGTTGGGAAGCTTCCGTAAACTGTCTTCAAAAAGTTGCATCTGAACAAGTTGATAGATTAACATCCGTTACTTGGGAAGAATCCATGAACTGTTTTCAGAAGTCTTGAGAAGAATCTGAACAAGTGATAGGTTAACATCCGTTTACTTGGAGAACCCGTGAACTGTTTTCAGAAATCTTGGGACTGAATCAGCAATAGAGCCGCGTCCGTTGTTGGGAAGCGTCCGTAAACTAAATTCAAAGGTGCATATGAACAAGCTGATAGATTAACATCCGTTGTTGGGAAGAATCCATGAATTGTTTTCAGAAGTCTTGAGAAGAATCTGAACAAGTGATAGGTTAACATCCGTTTACTTGGAGAACCCGTGAACTGTTTTCAAAAATCTTGAGATTTGAATGATTTTAGTCTGTCGACTGATCTTACCTGAAAAGGCAAAGAGTTAGTTGTATGCAATGCTATGATGCATGATACAATGTATATTATGTGTTATGAATGTAAATGGATGTGCATGTAAGCTGGAGAGCTGTCCTGCACAGGATAGATGAATCCGGGATAGCGGAAGATAGAAGTATCCTGACTGCTGCCGGGGAAAATAAATCCTTGGTCGTTGCTGGGGAACATGGAGCTTGGGTTGTATACCAATCTTCTGGGGAATTCCTGAAGTCTTCTACTGGGGAGTACCAAACTAGTAGACTTAATGCTGGGGAGGTAAGATTGAGAGTCTTCAGCCTGGAGAGAAGGATCTCTGGAGATTTCACTGGGGAACTCAAGATTTTTCTTCCTAAAACTCTGTGGGGAGAAGGTTTAAAAGTCTGACTCCGCTGAGGATAGGTTTGAGGTTTTAGATCTGCCGGGGATACTGAAACTCAAACTCTGAGGGGAAATGAGCCCTGGAAGATTCTCTGGCTGGGGATTTGCAAAGGTAAACTCCTCTGGGGATTACATTGATAAATTATGGTTGGGGAACTTGATGAACTCCGCTGGGGATAGGAAGAATTTCGGCGAGCATGATCTTCCGTGGTTGTTAGCTGAGGATAACCCAGTTATAAGCCTTTGTGAGAAATAACTTTGAATAAAACCTCGGGAGAGACGTCCGTACTCTGCGGGGAAATGTCCTCCGGAACTTTACTGGGGATAAGCTTCGAGAATCTGCTGGAGATAAACCTCGGGGTTTGCTAGGGATATGGATTCCAAATCTCTTGGGGGCTTCCTTCGAAAGGGTGTCAAACTATCCCTCTGTACCTTCATCCTATCAGTAATCCTCCTTCTTAGGTTCATTTAGGAAATGATTACGTTTCAAATGCATATGCCTATTTAACAAAACATTGGACGTTTCTCAAAATAAAACAAATAGTGCAAGAAAGGAAAAAAAAGGAAAAAGGAAATGACACAAATTTTTGGGAAGAGTATTTGTATTGATTTTCTTTGAGTATATTTGTACAAAGGAGACAAACATCCTAGTAAGAGGCTCTTGTCGTAAGTATTGAAAAATTTATACAAAATAAAGATGGCTATGTGAAATAGTTCCGTGGGATTCCATTCCGCTATAGCTTTCACAACTCTGAATATCTGTCCATTCAATGCTTCGTTTGACGATGGCTGGATTGATCAGAAACCTGGAATCGGTTGATGAAGAGATTGTCTTTGAAGTGATCCGACGAGACATAGTCATACACTTTAATTCCCTAACTTTTGTCTGAATCGCCCTTTCGGGTTTTCGATCCACCGGGAAACCCCTTTTTGCCCAAGCCGCCCTTTCGGGTTTTCGACTTGCCGGGTGTACATATTTTTTTTTGTTTTTATCCCTAATTTTTGCCTGAACCGCCCTTTCGGGTTTTCGGCTCACCGGGATGCCCATTTTTGCCCAAGCCGCCCTTTCGGGTTTTTGACTTGTCGGGTTATTTTATGCGTAGTATCTTTTGACTATGTCTGCGTTCACAGGGTGCGGCAAATCGTCGCCGTCCATGGTGGTCAGAATCATTGCACCACCAGAAAATATGCTCTTGATCACAAATGGTCCTTCATATGTAGGAGTCCATTTGCCCCTGGGATCACTTTTCGGCAAGATAATCCGCTTGATTACGAGATCCCCGACTCGATACACTTGACGTCTGACTTTTTTATTGAAGACCTTGATCATCCGCTTTTGATACGTCTGACCATGGCATATAGCAGCAAGTCGCTTTTCGTCGATCAGATTGAGTTGATCAAGTCGGGTCTGCATCCAATCGTCTTCATTCAAACCCGCATCCTTCATAATCCTCAGAGATGGGATTTGGACTTCCATAGGCAAGACAGCTTCCATGCCATAAACCAAAGAAAATGGGGTTGCCCCGGTTGAAGTACGTGTCGTCGTACGGTATCCATGCAGAGCAAACGGTAACATCTCATGCCAGTCTTTGTAAGTGACTGTCATTTTCTGAATGATCTTCTTAATGTTTTTGTTTGCAGCTTCAACAGCACCGTTCATCTTCGGCCGATAGGGAGATGAATTGTGATGATAAATCTTGAACTGTTCGCATAGTGCAGTGATCATGGTATTATTCAGATTTGTACCGTTGTCCGTGATGATTCTGTCTGGAACGCCATACCGACATATGAGATTTTGCTTGATAAAGCGGGCAACCACATTTTTGGTGACAGAGGCGAAGGAAGCTGCTTCGACCCATTTAGTGAAGTAGTCAATGGCAACCAGGATGAAGCGATGTCCGTTGGAAGCCGTGGGGTTGATCTCTCCAATCATATCAATGCCCCACATTGCAAAGGGCCATGGAGCAGTCAGGACGTTGAGGGGAACCAGAGGGATATGAACTTTGTCAGCATAGACTTGACACTTGTGACAAGTACGGGAATGTTGATGGCAGTCAGCCTCCATGGTAGACCAATAATAGCATGCCCTTAGGATCTTCTTAGCCATTGTATGCCTGCTCAAGTGAGTGCCAAATGTGCCGTTGTGTATATCAATCATGATCAACTCTGCTTCAACTTTATCCACACATCGGAGTAGTACACAATCATGGCTTCGTTTGTAAAGGATGCCGTTGCTCAGGAAAAACTTAGCAGCGAATTTCCTTAAGAACTTCTTGTCATTCACGGAAGCTCCTTCAGGGTAATCCCTAGTCTCGAGATACCTTTTGATTTCATGGAACCAGGGCTGTTCCACTACTTCTTCGGTATTAATCTCGTGGCAATGTGCCGGTTCATCCATTCGCTTGATGGTGATTTGGGGAGCCTCGTTATCCCAGTTGAGTTTAAACATGGAGGACATTGTGGCTAGAGCATCCGCTAGCTGATTCTCTTCTCGCGGAAAATGCTCGAAGGTAATTTGCTCGAAATGAGGCAACAATGTCAGGACATGTTCTTTGTATGGGATAAGATTAGGATGCTTGGTATCCCAGTCTCCTTTGATTTGGCTGATGACCAAAGCCGAGTCCCCGAATACGATCAAAGATTTGATCCCCAAGTCTATAGCAGCCTTGAGACCAAAGATGCAAGCTTCATACTCAGCCATGTTGTTCGTGCAGCTGAAACAAAGTCGGGCCGTGAAAGGAGTGTGACAACCTTCCGGAGAAATGAGTACCGCGCCAATACCATTTCCAAGTGCATTTGAAGCACCATCAAAGTACAGGGTCCATCGGGATCCCTTCTCGGGTCCGTCATACGGTCCGTCACTTTTAATGTTGTCCAAGTTCATGATGTCCTCGTCTGGGAAGTCAAATCTCATGGGTTGATAGTCTTCGATAGCCTGATGAGCCAGATGGTCAGCTAGTACACTCCCTTTTATAGCTTTTTGGGTGGTGTACTGGATGTCATACTCAGTTAAGATCATTTGCCATCTAGCTATCCTTCCAGATAAGGCGGGCTTCTCGAAGATATACTTGATAGGGTCCATTTTGGATATCAACAAGGTAGTATGAGTCAGCATATACTGTCTTAGTCGGCGAGCAGCCCATACCAAAGCGCAGCAAGTTTTCTCGAGCAATGAGTAGCGAGTCTCATAGTCGGTAAACTTTTTGCTAAGGTAATAAATAGCATGCTCTTTTCGACCAGACTCGTCATGTTGGCCCAAAACACACCCCATTGAATTATCCAAGACAGTTAAGTACATGATCAATGGTCTTCCTTCGACGGGTGGCATCAGAATAGGAGGTTCTAGCAAATACTCCTTGATTCTATCAAAAGCGGCCTGGCAGTCGTCGTTCCATTCAACTACCTGATCCTTCTTCAAGAGTTTGAAAATTGGCTCACAGGTAGAAGTCAGATGTGAGATGAATCTGGCAATATAGTTTATGCGCCCCAAGAATCCTCTAACCTCCTTTTCAGTGCGGGGAGCAGGCATCTCTTGTATTGCTTTTACTTTTGCCGGATCGACTTCAATGCCTTTGTTGCTTACAATGAATCCCAGGAGTTTACCAGACCTAACTCCAAAAGTGCATTTACTCGGATTCAGCCTGAGCTTGTATTCTTTCAATGTGGCAAACAGCTTTTCCAGGTGTTCAAGGTGCTCTTCCTCTGTTTGTGACCGAGCTATCATATCGTCTACGTAAACTTCAATCTCATGATGTATCATGTCATGAAATAAAGCTACCATGGCGCGTTGATAAGTTGCCCCTACGTTCTTCAGCCCGAACGACATCACTTTGTAACAGAAAGTGCCCCATTGTGTGACAAAAGTCGTTTTCTCCATATCCTCGGGAGCCATTTTGATTTGATTGTAGCCCGAGAATCCGTCCATGAAGGAAAACACCTTATGCTGAGCTGTATTGTCGATCAAGATGTCAATATGAGGTAGCGGGAAATCATCTTTAGGGCTGGCCCTATTCAAATCTCGGTAGTCCACACACATTCTGACTTTGCCATCTTTCTTCGGTACTGGCACAATGTTAGCGACCCATTGAGGATAGGACGTGAAAGCCAGAAAGCCAGCGTCGAACTGCTTCATTACTTCTGCTTTGATTTTTTCGGACATGTCAGGCCTCATTCGGCGAACTTTTTGCTTGATTGGTGGACAGTCTTCTCTTGTGGGGAGACGGTGAACCACGATGTCGGTGTCTAGACCCGACATGTCTTCATAGGACCAAGCGAAGATTTCAACATACTCGTTCAGTAACTGTACCAAGCGTTCCTTGACTTGTGGTTCCAGGTTGGCACCCACTTGTACCTCCTTCCGATCCTCTTCGGTTCCCAAGTTAACGGTTTCTAATGGCTCTTCATGCGGTAAGATGGCCCTTTCCTCTTGTTGCAGAAGTCTGGCTAGTTCCCCGGGTACTTCACAACCTTCGTCATCCTCATACTCGGCTAGATTGACCAGATCTTCAGAGTTATTGAAAGGTACAGCAGAATAGTCGCCCATGGAATCCGGAGTGGATGGGTACCTGCATTGGTGAGTGTGGGTGTGTGTAAGGGATAGCCATCCTTAAACAAAAAATGCAAAAGGAAAGAAAATGAACATAAGCAGTTTATCAAATGAAAAACGTCCAATGAATCATTAAACATGGCATATGAATATGAAAAATAGTCAAAACCCTTACAAGTGGACCTACATGCCCCGGGCAAGGCAGGAGGTCAAAAGATAGTGTACGGATTATTTGAAAGTAAAATATTACAGACCAAATAGGAAATGTTTAATAGATAAATTACTGATGAATAAAAGTGATGGGGACAAAGTCTTTAGCCTCCCAATTGCTCAACCTTCCTCTGACAGTTGGATAAATCCACTCTTCAATGTTGCTTTCCTTGTCTTCATCTTCCAGGGCGTTGATTCTGTGAGGAGAAATTTTGACCGGCGCTCTTTCAATCTTTGACTGGCGCATAGCTTTCTGGCCAGCGGCTGTGAAACCTAATCCAAACTTATCAGTTTTATGCGGAAAATCGGGTAACTGCCCCCACACTGAATTCTTCCCTTCTTTAACTTCAGCCCTTGCATCCTCCAGAGATGCCATCCTGGCCATCTGTCCTGATGTCTCAGTTGCCAACTTCGCCACTGCTATCTCAGGAAGCACTTCTTCGAAATGTTGAAACGGTGTCTCAATGAACTCTCCTTCAACCTCTACATACCGGAAAGAATTTAAATGGCTAATCATGTACTCTTCTTCGCCGTGGACAGTAATCATCTTTCCCTTTACAGGATACTTCAGCATCTGATGCAAGGAGGAGGTGACTGCCCCAGCATGGTGTATCCAAGGTCTACCCAGCAGGCAGGAGTATGATGGACAGATGTCCATTACATAGAAAGTGGATTTAAACACCTCAGTACCTATCTTGATAGGAATTTCAACTTCTCCATGGACCATTCTCTTCGACCCATCGAAAGCTCTGACGACAATATCACTCGGCTTCAATTCCAACCCTTCGCAATCTAGCCGGTCCAAGGCCTTCTTAGGCAAAACATTCAGCGATGAACCGGTATCAACCAAAACATGTGCAAGGGTGGTTCCGCGACATTCGATTGAAATATGCAAAGCATCATTGTGATTTCGGCCTTTAGGGGTCAGGTCGGCATCAGAAAAACCTAGTCCATTGTCTGCAGTCAGGCTAGCCACGCAATGTTGAAATTGATCTGCAGAGGTTTCCTGGGGCACATGAGCTGCCTTTAGAAACTTAATCAAAGCTTGAGCGTGCGCTTCTGAGCAAAGCAATAGTGCCAGCATGGAGATCTTGGAGGGGGTTTGCCCCAATTGCTCCACCACATCGTAATCACTTCTCTTGATTATCCTCAAAATCTCGTCCATTTCTTTCTTGGAGGCTTCCGGAATCACCAAAGGTTGAGCCCTCGTCCTGACGGGCTCATCTTGTATTCCTTTTCCTTTATCGGCTATGGTAGGAGAGACAGCACTAGGAACGAAAATTTCTTCAATCAAAGGAGTTCTAGAGGAGAGTTTTACTGGTGCAGGGAGGACTTCTTTAGCTGATGAGGGTCCAAAGACTGCTCTTGGAGGAGCAATCTCTAGAGAAAATATTCTCCCGCTCCTGGTGATTTTGCTGGTGCCCGCAATGTTGCTAATGCTGGCTTCCTCGTCATCCGAACTTTCTTCAATTACTTCGACTTGCTTGATACCATGGTAGTAGATGTCACCGCCATAGTTCCAAGGTATCGACTTCTCAGAAACATAGGGAATAGGCCCCGGCATTGTTATCTTCAAAGGTATAGACTTTGCAGCTGGTGTAATCTTAACTGGCTTTTTGACGGCCTCGGAAAGATTGGCGTGAATGGTTATGATTGAGACATTTTCAACATGAACTGGAACAGCAGGAACTTTTTCGAACAAAATTTGTCGGCTATCCATGAGGCCTTGGATGCCTTTCTTTAATAGTGGATAATCAAACGGCAGAGAGTGGCAACAGTAGCAGTCTTCTTTACATCCCGGGAAGATCTCGGCCCTTAACAAATTCAACTTAATAGTTAGCAGTGGAGCAGTCAGATCACTAACGTCAGCAACATACAGATCCTCTTCAATGGCATTGACATTCCGACCGTGCTTCAGCATAGGTGCAGATATCACATTGGGTTTTTCTGGAGCGTCAAACTCTACCTCCTTAGCCTCTATCAGGTCCTGGATCTTATGCTTGAGTGCCCAACAATCATTGGTGTCGTGTCCAACACTGTCTGAATGATAGGCGCATTTAGCATTGGCATGATAATGCGGAGAGGATGTATTTACATTCTTTGGCGCCTCCTTGATAGTGGCAAGATTCAATTTCAACAGATGGGGAAGCACCTGCGCTGGAGTCATATTAATACGGGTGAACTGCCGTTGTGGCCTTTCCACCCGTTGCTGATTTGGTCTGGATTGGTTGTAGCGAGGCTGCTCACTTGGAGTGTTTTGAATCATTACAGCCCCCACAGTTGGCCGACGCTCCATCTTCCCTGCTCTTCTCTGAGAATGTACCATAGCTGTCTCCTTCTTAAACGGCTTCTTCTCAACACTTGCAGCAACACCCTTCTAAATCTTTCCTGACTTGATGCCAGCTTCTATTCTTTCGCCTGTTAAGATCAAATCGGTAAACCCCGCGGAAGAGTTACCAATTAGATGATTGAAGAACGGCCCAGATAGGGTCCCAAGAAACATATCAACGAGATCACGATCGGTTAAAGGAGGCTGCACCCTGCCAGCCAAATCCCTCCATTTTTATGCATATTCCTTGAATCCCTCACTTGTTCCTAGTGACATACCCTGAAGTTGGGTACGGGTAGGAGCAAGATCAGAATTATACTGGTATTGTTTATAGAAAGCGGTGGCCAAATCTTCCCAATTTCTGACACTGGTTCCTTCTAATTGATAAAACCATTCCAACTGGGCTCCCGACAGGCTGTCTTGAAAGAAATGAATCCAGAGATTTTTATCTGCCGTATAGGGTTGAATCTTTCTCACATAGGACCTGAGATGCATTTTGGGACAGGATAGCCCGTCGTACCTCACAAACACTGGCACCTTAAACTTTGGGGGAATCACAATTCCGGCGACCAAGCCCATGTCTTCAAAATCCAAACCCGGTACCCTTTGCAATTCCATGGCAGCCAATCTGTCTTCTAAACCCTTATATTTGTCATCAGCTGGAGGATACTGCTGGTCAGAATAATCTTCATCCTCTTCAACCTCTTCCTCCTCTGCATCAGACTCGGAAGGCACCGCAACCCGATCTCTTTTACTAGTCCCTTCATCAGAAGTAGGAGGAAATTCAAGCATCCTCCGAGCTTCTCTGTCAAATCTTCTCCCCAAAGTAGCCACTCCGACCCTCTTTTTCTTCTTCACTGGGTCCTTATTCTCCAGATGAGCCTTGATATCCTCTTGACTCTTGACCAAGGTCATCAAGAGTTGCTGGAACTGTGCATTCTGGGCTTGTAGGTCTTTGACTGTTTGCTCGAGATCCATCCTACTGAAATAAACAGCAGATAGATAAGGAAACCTGGAGTGAGACCTGCTTATGCACATGATGAATGGTATGCTGATGTATGCAATGCATTCAAGGATTTAGGACATTCAAAGTTGTTTCAGACAAAGAAGAACGCACGTCATATTAATAAGAAGAAATTTGTTAGTACATAAATGCCCCATGGGCCAAATGTTACAAAATAAACTTCTCAAGGCAGGAAGACATTGCGCATCCTCTTCGGTGCGATGTAGGTGTTGAGGGCCTCTTGCTCGTGGAGTCGGCGGGTAAGCTCTAGAACCTTCTTTTCACTGGCGTAGTAGCTAGCTTCAAAAGTGTTCAGTTCCTCCTTGAGCTGAATCCAACTTTTCTGCATCTCCTCCCACGATGTAGGCATGTCTGGATGCAGGATGGTGTAGGGAACCTCTCCTTCATTGACGGGCTCTTTAATCACTGGGAGTACGTGAGGATAAGGCATCATTAGACTTTGGGCTCGGGCTCGTACCCACTTGAGATAGGGCTCAAGAGGGATGGAGTTCTTGTGTCCCAGAGTCTTGCTATCAACCTTGTTGAGTCTTCCCCAAGCTCTGATGAATCTTTGGCGAAGTCCTTGCGCATCGTTGTCGAAGTCGAAAACTAGGCTAGGAATCAACATGTCATGAGGGCCATCCCTCCGTGCATATCCAAATTGCCTCAAAGCTAGGCAAGGGTTGTAGGTGATGCCTCCTCTAATTCCAAGTAAAGGAACATTAGGAAATTCTCCGCAACGATCGACGATGATGACATTTTCTCTGGACCGAGAACACCAATGCACATCAGAATGAGTGAGAGTCATCAATCGTTGGGACCATCTTATACCTTGGTCATTCTTCAAGACAGATTGTGGAAGGTGCGAAATAAACCACCTTGCGAGGATAGGAGTACAGCACATGAGAACACCCCTCTTTCTCATTGTTCGTGTGTAAAATGAGTGAAGGATGTCCCCAAGCAATGTTGGTATTGGATTTCTGGACAAGAAGATTTTGACGGCGTTGACCTCTACCAATTGGTCAGGATTTGGGAACAAGACCAACCCATAGATAAGGAGTGCCACAATCTCTTCAAATGCTTGTAGGTCCAATGAGTTCCAACATTCTTGTGCCTTCTCAAACAAGAATTTTGCTAAGAATCCTTTGACGCCGCTTCTGGTTTCCCAATGCCCCTTGATTTCAGATGGTTGTAAATGTAGTGCTCGAGCAACATCTTCAGGCTTTGGTTCCTTCTCCGTACCGTTGAAGGGTAGTTGATTAAGGATAGGGATTCTTAGGAGTTGAGAAAACTCCTCCAAAGTGGGAACCAACTGATAATCAGGGAAAGTGAAGCAGTGGTGAAGAGGGTCAAAGAACTGGAATAGCACTTTCATTATGTCTTCTTCAATGTTGGTGTTGACTAGGCTGAGCAGTCTACCATGTCTTTCACTGAAGGATGAATTTTCCGGAATTCTTGAAGTGATCTCCTTGAGTTGAGGGGAGATTCTCACAAGGTTGACTTGAATGGTATTTCTGCGAGGAACTTCCATGACCTATAAGACAAGAACAAAGCTGAAGATCCAAAACCCTTGAAATGGTTAGTGAATGCATATGATGTTTTATGATGTTTATGATGTATGCACAAAACATATGTACAAGCAAATCACACCAAACCCTAATTTCAGGCTTGCATGGGGTTTCATAGGTAAGTACCCTCTTGAGTGTAGTTGGCTTAAAAACCTGTCCTATAAATAGTAACCGGGTTCTAAGGAGCTCAATATCACTGGATTGTTTTCAATGTTCATTGTTTTGGTTTAGCCACTTAACTAGCGACCAAAATATTCCAAGAAAACAACCCTCAATGAGTGTAGTATCGAGTATCTACCAACTTCGGACTGCACCAAAGCCGGTCATCTCACTACCCCTAATAAAAGCCCAAGATGGTCAAGTAAGGTTCTAGGTCATTAGTGCTTGGTGACATCACTCAGCGGCCCCGTACTCTCCTTGATTGAACTCAAGGGTTACCGGTACTCACAAATATGTCGCACTAATATAGCTATTGCTTAGACCGTGTCGGTATACCCCGCACAGTTTCCACAACGTATTGCTATCTATGAATGTTTCCCAAAATCCGGGTGGAGGATTGTAAACCCAAACAAATAGAGCCAAAGTATAAAGCAAGCAAATCGAACAATTAGTCATGCAAGAGGGTGATCTAAGCCCTAAGGTTACTCCACTTTAAAATCTCCCCAGCAGAGTCGCCAGTTCTGTGATACGGTGGGAGAACTGACTAGGGTTTTGCGTTTGTTTTCGCAAATGTTTCGGTTGAGCAAGAGTCGCCACCGACTTTTTATTTTATCCTAAGGAAAGGTTTAAAAAGCACAGCAAAAACCTTTGAGATTTTTCTTGGGTTCGGGGAGTAGATTATAGAAGGGGAAGGTATTAGCACCCCTTCTATCCATGGTTATCCATGGGCTCTTAGGTACTTGCTTAGATCAACTTGCCTTATTTTTCAATTGTTTGAAATGGTGCTTTGTGTGTGGTTTTGAAAAGGTTTTAAAAAAAGATGCCTTGTATAGGCTACCCTTGTAACAATTCTTTACTCGAATGTTTTACAAAAGGTGTTTATCTTTTTGAAAAGATGTTTCAAGAGTTTGAAAAGTTGATTTTGAAAGTGTTTGTGAAGTGGGTTTTGAAATTAGGCAAGTGTTTTCTTGGAAAATTGGCAAGTATTTAAGAGTTTATCTACCCTAAAGTTTTCTCAAAGATTTTTGTCATGTTTTAAACCCTTTTGACAAATTTGTTCCACCATTGCATTTGGTGGACAATCTTGTCTTAGGAGATGAAAGGGACAGGCGCGGGTCATCGTTTAGACCATAGTTGCAATAGTGTTGAATATCTTTGGGCATTTTCTCTTTGAAAGGGACTTGATCATTTTAGGCAACTTTTCGAAAGCGTCATCGAGGGACTATGATCATTTGATTGTTTGTTTTTACCCAAAGAAGTTCAACATGCAATATGGCCCAATCATTTGAAGGCAACAAAGTGGGGTATCCTAGGGGTGCAAGTGTGAGATGTGTTGTTTATTTTCATGCTCATTCATCTTGTATTAGGTCCAACTATTTTTTATCGTTTTTCGCACGCAAACCCTAATTCTAACATGGCATAATTAGAAAGCGTATAAAGTGCGAAATTTAAATTCCTACGCTATTACAACATAATAATATAGGGAGGGGGGTACAAATTTACAAATGGGGGATATTTAGACAAGAATTTAAATCTAAATTATTACATCATTTTTGAATATTTGCAAGGTAAATAAATTGCATAATTAAATGGAAATGAAGTAAATATGCAAAAATGCAAAAAGAAAGTTTTTATATGTATGAAAAAAGTATGGTTTATGTAAAATAAAACAAGAAAATAAAAAGGTATTATTTTTGAGTATTTTTAACTTTTAGGGCAAAAACCCTAATTTCAATTAAAATGGATGTTAATTACTTAATTCATATAATATTTATTATTTACATACGAAAATAAATAAAATATGGTATATTTGTAAAAAAGGGCATTTTTTAGTATTAAATGTTAAAAAATAAAATATGTACATTTTTTTTGTATTTTTACCCTAAGTATATTAATATATATATATATATATATATATATATATATATATGTATACTTATATTATTTTAAATATGTATTATATACAAATAATAATAATATTCAATTTTTTTTAGAAAATAGTATTTTTTATATGAAATATTTTCAGAGGGTAATATAAAATAAAAATAAAAATAGAAGTATTTTTTACATATTTTTCTATTTTATTCTAAGTAATAATATATATCTATTTATATACAAATCAAAAGAAAATCAAATAAAAACCAAATAAAATCAAAAAATGATGAGAAAAATATTTTTAAAATTTTAATATGTTGAGAAAAAATAAATGAGTCAAATAAAAAAGGAAAAGGTTAAAAATGTTAAAAAATGAAGCAAATGGGCTCAGGGGTGTGAAACAGAAAAAATGGTGTGGATAGCAAAATAATACAGGCCCAGCCCAATCCACTTCTTCTTCAACCTTTGGCCAAAACGCGCGCCTTGTTACAGAGATTCAAACATCCTGATTCTTTGAGATTTTGCACAAACTTTCAACACAAAACATGTCAAGCATTGAATCACGATTCCAAATATATAAAAAACTCATCCTAACTCTCAGAAATGAGAGAGAATTTTATCAATCCCAAATCTTGACCTAAACTTTCTGCCATTTTCAAAGCTTAAATTCTCTCAACTCAGGCAAAAGAAATGAAATGTAAAGATATGTACATGCTCAGGGCTATGAGTAGAACCTTGTTTCTTCACAAACTTAAGACTAAAGATGCATAATAAGAGAGATACGAGTTCAAAGTTTTACCTATTCAGTTGAACTTCTATCTGGAGAATGAGGAACTTTCAGTGCAAGGTGATGATTGGAGAAGCTTCCTTGAGGTCCAGGGATGCTATTCCAATGTTTACTTTGTCTTGAAAGCTTCTGAATCAAGCTATGGAACTTCAACTGCAAAAGGAAAAAAATGAAAATGGTGGAAGCTGTTAGAGGGATTACAGGTCAGGTTTTAGGTCATGGTTAGCTTGCATACATGCTAGGGAATATGTATGAATTGATTTTGGTAAGAATGCTCGAGGGAAATGGGAGTTGGCACTCAAACTGCAGAGGCAACTCTGTTTTTGCAGTTTGAGGATGATTCTGAGATGGAGGGTGTTTTGGAGGTGCAAGGGTCGTGTCTCAGCTTGGTTATGTTCTTTGGAAGGTGTTTGATAAGTTTGTTCTTGTGTGCCAATGCTGAGGTGAAAGTTGTTACAAGTTATGGGACTTTTCTTCTTTCTTAAGCAACAAAATGCAACTTGGCTTTCTAGGCATGTAGGGGGCCTCCTAATGTGCTGCATAATCCTTCATTGATCAGAGTGTTATGTTCATAAACTTGTGCCATTCAGATTTGCAATGTACTTCTTTGATTTACCAATTGACATAAAGCAAGCTTTTGCAAAAATGGAAAGTTCACTTTATCTAAAAATGGATCAATCTTGTGTACAATGCTTGAACTCATGGAACAACACTTTGGCACAAGGAACAAGCATTAAATTATGGAGTGTAACTTGGTTTAAGGACCTGTAATCTAGCCTAAAGCATGCTGAGTTCAAATTTGCAAAGTTATGGACATGGAACTTGGTCATGAACAAAGTGGTTTTTTGCTATATTGTGAAATTCGATTCTCTCTAACCATGAGGTTGTTTGAGGAGTTCTTGGACATTTTGGAAAGCTTGGAATGTGTACTACAATCCATATTTGAAATGAAAATGGAAATTCCAAGTGGAAGGGTATGAAAAATGGCCTTGAAGTGGGGTAGAAAACCTTGTCAAAATAGGTTAAAATTTCACTAAGTTAAAAATGGTTTAGTGCCCTTATTCAAAAAATTGTAACTTGAGATACAAGCCTCAAATGAGAAAACTTTGTGAATCAAAGTTGTAGACTATGCAACAAGCTACAACTTTCATGTTTTGACTTTTGTTTGAATCCAAATGGATCTTGGTGAAAAGGTGGGGTAAAGTTGGGAAAAAATTAGGTTTTTTCATAACTTAGAAAAATTCTAAGTTATGAAAAATTCCATTTTCTAACCCTAATTTGCATTTTGTGATTTCTTGGTGAACAAGTTTCATGATTTGGCATGTTTTGATAAAAAATGAATCTTGACTCTTGATTTTGACCAAAAAGTCAAAGTTTGACTTTTCAGTATACAGTCAAAACTGATCAATTGACTGGGAAATTCAACTGTCAATCTTGTGTACTTGGGATCTTTTGAGTTTGTTGATCATGTCAAGATAATTCCATAGGGTCCTTGAGTCCATATGTGAGCTTGGTTTGCCATTGGCTAGGTCAAACAGTCAAAAATTGCCTTTGTACATTCAAAACCCTAAAAATGACCATTTTGCCCTTTTGGTGATCTGATCAAATTTCTTGGGGAATTGTGATCCAAACTTGACCAAATGATTCATATGAGTTCATAATGTTGATGTGGGTCAAATTTCATGAAGTTTGACTGTCAATTGGCCACAGTTGACTTTTCCCCCAATACAGTTGATTTCTAGGTCAACTGTCCAATTGACTGGGCAAAACCTGGAATCAAGGCTTGAAATTTGATGTGGATAAACTTGGGAGGCCAATATGAAGCAAGAAAGTCATCTTGGGCACTTTAGGTCAAAACATATTTGTGCAAACACAAACCCTAATTTGGGTTAGTAGTGCAAGGAGGAGTCTTGAGCAGATGAAACCCTAACTGGATCTTGAGCTTCAAGAGCTTTGTGATGGGAAATGTTGAAAAAAAAAGGGAGGACAAATGTTGGGGTACAACACCAGGGTACACACTAGTCCACCATGCACACCTGACCATTGAAAAAGTCAACAAGCCCTGACTTATTGGGCCAAAATTGCTTGCAAAAAGCCTCCAAATTGGGCAGACACCCCCCAAAGTTTGTATATCTTTTAATCTCTTTTCTTTTCTTTTCTTTTTCTTTATTCTTTTGATCATTTTTTTTATTTTATTTAATTTACTTCAGATAATTAATTTTCATATAAAAACCAAAAAAAATCAGAAAATTCCAAAATAAAATATATTTATTTATTTAATGCATTAATGTTTTTTTTGTAAATAAAATTCTAATAATCAATTAGTTTTAATTTTAGTTTTAACTTTAACATTGTTCTTAATAACTAAAAAATATAAAAAATTAGGGTTTCTAGCATTTTCACTTTTTTTCTCAATAATTAAATTTTTCTTCTTATTATTATTAATTACTAATTATCTTGTAAATAAATATGCAATTAATTAATTAGGTTAAATTAGGTCAAACTTAAACATTTTTCTTTAATAAATTAAAAACAATTTAGAACTAGGGTTTTATTTAATTTTTTAATTCCAATTAATTCTCTTTAATTTCATAAATCCAAAAACATAAAAAATAAGTTCTTTTTCTCGTTTAATAATTAAATCAATTTTCAATTCCAATTTAATTTCTTTAAAGGGTCCAACGCCCTCGCACTCTCGATTTTTATTTCTTTTCGCACGTTTACTTTTATTTCCTTTTTAAATATAATGTATTTGCTCCGAAGCTTTGTAATAGATAATTAGGGTATTTATTTTCCGCACTTTTCTTATTTCAAATCGGGTCTTGGTTTAATTTGGCGGTAGACCCGCGCCTTGTAATAGCGTAGGACCTTTAAATCCCGCACCTTTAAATTGCTAACTATCACATGAAAGAATGTATGCCCAAATAAAAACAAGCGTAGAACACTCAATGCATGATCAAGACAAATAATAACTGAAAATGACACACAATTCACACACCACTCCTAGGGTACGCCTCACTGTTGCCTTGCCCTTCGAAAAGTGGTCGTCGAGTATAGGACGTTTTAGTAAGTCCTTATGTCCACGAACATGGCATAAGGGTAGCTTCTAAGGTGTCCTACTATTGCTCTGGTGACCACATTGTTGCCTTGCCCCTCGAAACGTGGTCGTCGACTATAGGACGTCTTAGTGAGTCCTTATGTCCCATTGATCTAGTTGCCTCGAAACAAGTTGCCTCGGAATAGTTGCCTCGGAATAAAAGATCAATGGCATAAGGGTAGCTTCTAAGGTGTCTTACCGTTGCTCGGTGACCACACTGTCCCTAAACTCGAATTGACCCGAACACCTCCAACGGTGGTGCTACCTACCTCTCAATGGTGGGATGGCACTACCTTAAGGACATTAACACAGTCTAATTCCTTAGGGTAGGTAGACGAATCATGGATACTTGCTCTCTTAAAAAACAAACGAAACTCTTTTCACACCGACACTTTTCAAAAAGCTTTCAAAACAATTTTTCAAACACTCTTGAGGACTGATACAAGAGTCGAACTGAAACTTTAAACGAAACTTTTTCAAACCCACTCACCTTGAAAATCACACAAACATTTTTGAAAACACAAATGAGCAAGTATCTAAGAGCCCATGGATAACCATGGATAGAAAGGGTGCTAACACCTTCCCTTTCTATAAATCTACCTCCCGAACCGAGAACTAATCTCAATAAGGAATTTTTCTGTGCTTTTGTCCTTTCCATTTGGAGAAAATAAAAGACGGTGGCGACTCTTGCTTCCGCGACATTTCGCGAACCAGCGTTAAACAGTCAGTTCCAGATCCACCGATCACACTATTTAATTGTTATTTGTGAGATTTCTTAATTATCATTTGTTGTGTTTGTCTTCTTTTATCAGTGCTGGATATACGAGCATTTCCCCACCATCTGTGATATGAGCATGCAACATACCCCTGAGGGAGCCCAACGGGTGAGGATATGGAATGCCAAGCAATCATATCCAGGTGGTGTTGTAGAGTACACGATGAGGCTTAATGCTTTGAGAGTAAATGATGAAGAATTGAAAAACACAAGAAAGGGGGGGGGGGGGTGAAGAAAACTTAAAATCAAATGCGCAAGGACACAATATTTTTATCCTGGTTCATTTCATCTCAAACTACTCCAGTCCACCTGTCAAGGTGATTTCGCCTCTCTCCAACGTGGACTTAATCCACTAATCAAAAACTGATTACAATCACTACTTTGACAACTGCAAAGTCCTCTTGAGTACAACCGCAATCCGGTCAATCTCAAGGAAAAACTGGCTTAATCAAAGTAAAATAATTCTGTGTATGGTTGTTTTGCGTTACAAAAACAGCTATCACAACTGTGATACTTTACACAATTTAGAGCGTAGAAAATCAGTGTGTAAGCTTGCAGCGTTTTGAGATGTATTGCAGTAGTGTGAAAAATCATTGACGATTTGATCTCTTAGCTTGTTTATATAGGCAAAAGAATCTTGTCCAACATTAAGCGTGATAATGGACATTTAAACAGTTTCCATATTGAGAAGATCTTGTCTGAATGAAGCCGTTGTACGTGATGCTGTCTTGATTGAATAGTAACGCTTCAGAATCTTACAATCTTGCATGCTGCAAATGCTTCATAATATTGATGACTTAGAGATGTGAGGATCTGATTGTATATGATCCTTCTGTTCAGAATCAGAGTTTTCTTCACTTCAGCGCAGGTTCTGATCATCATTCTTCAGCGTAAATTCTGATTACCTCAGCGTGAAAGCTTCTATAGCTTAACTTCTGATGCTGCTTTGGTCAGAACTTCTGCATACAAAATAACATAATTTTAGAGTTCATATTTGTTCTTTGTGTTTGTTATCATCAAAACTCTAATTAAGGGTTGTAGATCAAAATATGTTCTAACAATCTCTCCCTTTTTGATGATGACAAAAACTAGAATTTCAATGAAAAATAGAGAACAAAAAGCTTAAGAGAGACTCCTCCTGAGTTGATTACTTCCCTGAAGTTCCTTCTCGTCAGATATTTTGATGCATCTCCTTTCGTTTTCATCAGAATGTGTTCCTGTTCAAGCTTTTCAGAAAGTAGAGATTAAAAAATTCAGAATGTTTGAGACTTTGTCCCGGTATACTGTTATTGAAAATATCTTACTTTCTCCCCCTTTTTGCCAGGTATCAAAAAGCAATATAATCAGAGTAATAAAAGATGAATTATATTGAAAACAGAATGCAATGACAAGTTTCAGAAACAAGGAGGTAAATATAAAAATTACAGATAAACAATTTTAAATAAAATCTAAGAAGGAGGGGGAAGACGTGTGAACAATGCTTCCAACAAGCTCTTGACCTGGGTGCTTGATTCTTCTTGCTTTCCAAGAATGTCTTTGATTTATTTTGTAGTATCTTCTTGTTTATCCAGAATACCCTTGATCTCTTTGTTTGTATGCTCTTGCTTATCCAGTATGGCATGGATTAAGACATTCTCTTTCTTTAACTCTTCCAGAGTTTGCATGACTAGAGACGAAGCTGGTGTCTCTTCAGGGGTTGCATGTTGTTCAGAACATTCTGCAGCCTCTTTTGATTGAACCACTTCTTCTGCTGTAATCATGTCTTCTGAAGCAGTAGTCAGAGAGAGACTATCTGAATCTGGTTCAACTACTTCTGAAGGATGATGCTCTTTCCAGGGAGCATTATCCAGCGGGAGGATTTCTTTCTTGCACCATTGGCTCAGAACTTGATCTTGGAAGGATTTCAGCTGATCACTGAAGTTCTGCTGAGCCCTTTCATAACCCAATTCTTTCAGCTTCTGAGTTTCAGAGTTGAGCCATTTTCTGAATCTTTCCCATAGAGAATCAGAAGCAGCAGGATTAGAAATCTCTTGGCTTGCTTGCTTCAAAGAATTGATCCATTCCTGCATTTTTGTTTCAAAAATCAACAGACTTTTACTAACATCTGATTTGGTTGCGGTTGGTTTAGGTTTGGGAATGGCAATTTTGTGTGAGGTGGAAGCTAGTCGGTCCAGCACTAGTGGATCAATGACAAGTCTGAGGTTGTCAGTTGGACGGTTGATGGGTGATGGAGTGGAAGAGTCAGAAATTAGAATTGGTGTGTTAGGGGTGTTTGGTGGTGTGGATTCATATGATGAAGGGATTTCTAGAATATCATGAATAGTGAAAGGTAAGTGAACCATAAGAGGTTCTGTTATTCTAGGGATTGGGATAGTGGTATCAGAATCTGAAGGAGAGTCTTCAGATTGGTTTGCGATAGCATGTTGAGTTTCTGGTTTCGGAATTTCAGAAGATGGGTTTTCAGAAGGTGGAGAGAGAGTGTGTCTATTTTCTGGTTATGGTGAGTTGAGGTTCAGATGTTCTGGTTGAGGAGAGTGTGGTTGTGAATTTTCTGGTTGTTGTTGAGAGTTTGGATTTTCTGGTATTGGAGAGGAAAAGTCTTGATCAAACAGTTCAATGTCAGATAGAACTTTGGCAAGTTCTGGTTGATGATGTTCTGGGTTTGGATTTTGATTGAGGGAGTGAGGTTCATTCAAAAAGTTTCCTAGAGTTACAGATGGATCAAACTTTATGTCAAAATCTTCAAAAGTTTGGGGTGAAGGATTTTCTGTTGGTTGAGGGGGAATGATTTCAGATGTTGGAACAACTATTGATTCTATAATAGAAATAGAAGATGGATTACCTTTCTTTTTCGCAGCTTTAGGTGTTGTGATCGGTGGATCTGGAACTGACTGTTTAACGCTGGTTCGCGAAATGTCGCGGAAGCAAGAGTCGTCACCGTCTTTTATTTTCTCCAACATGGACAGGACAAAAGCACAACAAAATTCCTTATGAGATAGTTTCTCGGTTCGGGAGGTAGATTTATAGAAAGGGAAGCTGTTATCACCCTTTCTATCCATGGTTATCCATGGGCTCTTAGACATTTGCTCATTGTGTTTTCAAAAGAGTTTGCTTTTCAATTGTGAGTGGGTTTTGAAAAAGTTTCATTGAAAACTTCAATTCGACTCTTGTATCAGTCCTCAAGAGTGTTTTGAAGCGTTTGTTTTGAAATCTTTTAGAAAGTGTCAGTGTGAAAAGAGTTTTTTTTTGATTTGTTTTGAATTAGAGCAAGTATCTACGAGTCATCTACCTACCCTAAGGAATTAGGCTGTGTAAATGTCCTTAAGGTAGCGCCATCCCACCATTGAGAGGTAGGTAGCACCACCGTTGGAGGTGTTCGGGTCAATTCGTTTGTAGGGACAGTGTGATCACCAGAGCAACAATAGGACACCTTAGAAGCTACCCTTATGCCATTGATCTTTTTTTATTCCGAGGCAACCGTTTCGAGGCAACTGTTCCGAGGCAACCGTTTCGAGGCAACTTGTTTTGAGGCAACTGGATCAATGGACATAAGGACTTACTAAGACGTCCTATACTCGACGACCACGTTTCGAAGGTAAGGCAACAGTGTGGTCACCGAGCAACAGTAAGACACCTTAGAAGCTACCCTTATGCCATGGGTCATGGACATAAGGACTTACTAAAATGTCCTATGCTCGACGACCACGTTTCGAGGGGCAAGGCAACAGTGAGGCGTACCCTAGAAGTGGTGTATGAATTTGTGTATTGTTTTCAGTTACGTTTTATCTTGTCATGCATCATGGTGATCTACGCGTTGATTTTATTTGGGCCATTCATTCTTTCATGCAAAGTTTAACAGTTTTAAGGGTACGGAAATTAAAGTGCAGAAAATAAAGTCCTACGCTATTACAAGGCGCGGGTCTATACATCGCCAAATTAACAAAGTCCCGTTTTTAAATAAAATGCAGAAAGTAAATAAATTTCCTAATTACTATTACAAGGCTTGAGCAATTACATTATATTTAAAACGAAAAATAAGAACAAACGCGCGCAAAGAAATTAGAATCGAATATGCGAGGGCGTTGGACCCTTTAAAGAAATTAAATGAAATTAAAAAAAGCTAATTAATTATTTAATAAAGAAAAGAAATTGTTTTTTTTGGTTTTTGGTATTTATGAAATAAAGAAAATTAAAATTAAAAGAAACCCTAATTCTAAATATTTTTAATTATTAAAGAAAAAGATTAAAGTTTTAACCTAATTTATACTAATTATTTAATTATATGGGTATTTACAAAATTAATTAATAGTTAATAATAATGAGAATAAGAAGAAATTATTTTATTAGGAAAAAGAAAAAAATGCTAAAAACCTAATTTATACATATTTTAGTTTATTTAAGAAAAACATTAAAATTTTAACCTAATTTTACTAAGTTGATTATTAAATTTATTTACAAAAATATTAATGCATTAAATATTAAATAAACATATTTTATTTTTGTGATTTCTGATTTTTTGGTTTCATTATGAAAATTAATTTTGTGAATTAACTAAAATAACTAAAACAAATTAAAAAAAAAGAATTAAAAAGAAAGAAGAAAATTAGAAAGAAGAATACAAACAAAAGGGGGGTATCTGGCCCAATTTGGAGGTCAATTTGAAGCATTTTGGCCCAATAAACAAGAGGCCTGGTTGACTTTTCCAGCGCGTGTATGGGATGATTGACCAGCGTGCATGGTGGACTGCACATCTTGGCCCTTGGACTGACCATCAGAGACACTTGGCAGGCTGGGATGTGAAGGTGTATTGTGGTCTTTGAAGGAGACGCTGCATAGAAACATATTAAGAAAAATATTATGGAAGAAGTGGGGGACCTGGGAATCGAACCCAGGTCCCAATACCTGCAAGCCAGCGCACCAACCAACTGAACCAACGCGTTACTTTGATATTATAATAGAACGTGATTATTATATGTGAACAATGAGTATTACGCTGGACAACTGAAAAACGCGCCAATCATTCAAACTGGCCAACCACAGTCCAACAACTCAGCGTCTCCTTCCTTCTTCTTCGTTTGCCTGAAAATAAAAAATAGATAGCGGGGGTTTTAAACCCCCACTAAATAGAACCTGCACATAATAACGAATAGGGCATGGTTAATTATAAAAAAGGCGCGAGGTGGTTGTTCAATTCGTCCTGATGCCCTGATTTCAATGGTACTGGTTAGGATGGCCAATTTTTCCTTATGTGTGAAACCCCAAATCTGGAGCTCTGAAACCCTAGCGAACGTCCATGGCAACTTTTGATACAGGCACTATTGGTTCAATTAAAGGGCACCAATGGCTTCGGGACATTCATGTTAGTATAAATCAGTCATTAAAAATCATAAATCATGCATGGAATATGAAACACGATTATGAAAATTTTGATGAAAAGTAAGACTCTGTTATACCACTTCCTTGAGTATGGAAGGCTGGTTTCGATCGGAATAGTTTTCTGGTGGTGTCAGCAAGCTTTTGGAATACTTTTGCAGCCTTGAACTGTCCTCTAGATAGGTTTTCAGTTTTCAAATTTTGTCCAAAAATTGCAAGTTTGTTCTTGTGTTCTGAGCGCAGCTTGTGTGTCCAATTCCTTGGTTTCACTTGTGCATAAGTATATGAAGGGAATTAGGTTAAAAAACCAGCCCATGATCCATTGATTTAATGCTTTTGATATTTAATTTTATCAAATCTTTTCCAATCTCTTTTCATGCCAATTATGCCAATTATGGAAGATTCTTTCCTTGGTGATTGACACACGAGATATTTGATTCATAAAGAGTGAATATGCTGCACAAAAAGATTCAAAACACATGATTTAGTATTTTTCTCATAATTAATTTTAATTAAATGAATTAATGGGATTAAAAATTCAATTAATTAATTAAAAGTAAGAAAATAACTCCCTTTTAGCTTAATGGGTCGTGCATGGCCTTTGGGTAATGATTCATGGGAGAAATTGAGGCCCATTAGCATTTTTGAGGCATTTGAAGCAAAGTTGACTTTCCAAAATTCCCAAAAATTTCCCAACTTCCACAAGGCATATCTTGCTCAATTTTTAAGCTTTGATCATGTTCTTGGACATTTTGGAAAGGTCTTGAATTCCTATAACCAATTCCTTTGGTCCCATGTCATTTTGATTTACCAATCTCAAGTTATGGTCTTTGACTTAAAGTTCCTTTTTGTTGACTTTTGAAAATGACCTATAATGTTGAAATTGATAACTTTTTGTGAGAGCATTTCTTGGACTTGAAGTGTGAAGAAGAGCTGTAGGAAATGTCATTATATTCAAAATGAGCTTTGGATGGAATTTTTCTGATAAACCATGTGGAAGTTATGCCCTGGTCAATTTGCAGTTGACTTTTTCAACTGTCCAAAAATAGAAACTTTTGCATCTTGAGACTTTTTGAGCCATGCTTTGAGAATCATGATCAAGAATTGATCAAATGATGTTTGTGGCTTCAAAATAAGATCTTGACCAAAATTTTTGACTTTTGACTGTCAAATGACCATTTTGACCCTGCAGTTGACTGTGAAGCATCTAGGGTTTTTGACTGTGCAATTTGATGCTACGAGTCTTGCAACTTGGCATATGGATGCTTGACAATGTATGTAGGCATGTGGGACTTGATTGGACCCTTGGAAACCTCAACTTCTTTGTCATAACCAAAACCCTAATTTTTGACTGTTAGGAGGCAGTTGGACTGTGCACCCCTTAGGAGATTTTGAAGCATGATCTTAGCAAACCTTGAAGAATATGGGAGGGCAAATTTTGGGATACAACAGTTGCCCCTGTTCAATCTTCTTAGACCTGAGGATGTAGATTGGCTGGCGTGCCTTTCGTAATCTGAGGGTAGAAGATGATTGAACACTAGAGTGCCCAGAAATTTGCGCTCACATGTCAGTATGTTAGCTGTGAGATGGTGGGAATGGGCTTACAGATGCCATTTGGAGATTGATGGATAGGAGGATGGGCTTATAGATGCCATCTGGAAGTGTCGATCGCGTAAGATATTCCTTAGCGAGAACGTGCGTACCTGAAAAAGAAAGATAATTACCTGGCCTGTTACAGGAGTTGATCTTCAAACTTTTTATGTAGATGTGCCCTGGCTAGTTACAGGAATCGAATCTTTAAACTCTTCAGACGTGCCCTGGTGAGATACAGGAATCGAGTCCGGAGAATATAGTCGTCAACAGATACACCCTGGCAAGATACAAGAATCGGATCTTCGAACTCTACAGACGCACCCTGGCAAGATACAGGAATCGGGTCTGGTAATGTTAGTCGTCAACAGATACACCCTGGCAAGATACAGGAATAAGATCCTCAAACTCTTCAGACGCACCCTGGCAAGATACAGGAATCGGATCTGGTAATGTTAGTCGTCAACGGATACACCCTGGCAAGATACAGGAATCGGATCCTCAAACTCTTCAGACGCACCCTGGCAGGATACAAGAATCGGGTCTGGTAATGTTAGTTGTCAACAGATACACCCTGGCAAGATACAGGAATCGGATCCTCAAACTCTTCAGACGCACCCTGGCAAGATACAGGAATCGGGTCTGGTAATGCTAGTTGTCAACAGATACACCCTGGCAAGATACAGGAATCGGATCCTCAAACTCTTCAGACGCACCCTGGCAAGATACAGGAATCGGGTCTGGTAATGTTAGTTGTCAACAGATACACCCTGGCAAGATACAGGAATCGGATCCTCAAACTCTTCAGACGCACCCTGGCAAGATACAGGAATCGGATCTGGTAATGTTAGTCGTCAACGGATACACCCTGGCAAGATACAGGAATCGGATCCTCAAACTCTTCAGACGCACCCTGTCAAGATACAGGAATCGGGTCTGGTAATGTTAGTCGTCAACAGATACACCCTGGCAAGATACAGGAATCAGATCCTCAAACTCTTCAGACGCACCCTGGAAAGATACAGGAATCGGATCTGGTAATGTTAGTCGTCAACGGATACACCCTGGCAAGATACAGGAATCGGATCCTCAAACTCTTTAGACGCACCCTGGCAAGATACAGGAATCGGATCTGGTAATGTTAGTCGTCAACGGATACACCCTGGCAAGATACAGGAATCGGATCCTCAAACTCTTCAGACGCACCCTGGCAAGATACAGGAATCGGATCTGGAATCAGTCGTCAATAGATACACCCTGGCGAGATACAGGAATCGGATCTTTAGTTGCGACCGTTGATAGTAATTATCTTTGTATTAACCTTTGTCCTGAAAAGACAAAATGTTAGTTGTATGTGATGTCATGATGTATGACATGCGAGATGTGATAAGTGAGATTGTATGTTCATGATGCGTATGTGCATGCTATAATATATGAAAATGCGATGTTTATGAATGTATGTTTTTGTCTAGGAAAGTAAATCCTTGACGGATGCTGGGAAGTCACATCCTGGGCTGATGTTGAAGAATAGTGCTTCGTTGTTTCCGCTGGGGAGTGATGGTTGCAAGAATATCGGTAGGAGAAGATGATTCCGTTGGGGAATAAACTTGGAGATTACTCTGCGGGGGAAAATTACTCTAGCGATCTTGCTGGGGAACAATACTCTGTGGGAAGAGAGGTACTCTGTTGAGATGTTGGTGATAACTTCGCTGGGGATACCGTTGTTATGTTGGAAGTTTTAATAGACTCCGCTGGGGATAAGAAGACTTCGCCAAGGACGATCTTTCCGTGGCTTTTGGCTGAGGATAACCCAGTTATATCCTGGTAGGGAAATAACCTTTGGATAAAGCCGGGAGACACGTTCGTGCTCTGCAGGGGGGAAAGTTTCCAGAATCTACTGGGGATAAGCTTCCTGCTGGGGAGATGAATCAGCTTTCCTGGGGGAACTTTTGGACTGAACTCTCCTGGGGAAATTTTTGAGATATATTGGGGAAGTGGCCCCGCTGAATGTCTGGTATACCGCCGGGGAACAGTCTTAGACCAAGACTGCCGGGGATGCTTGTTAAGAATATTCGTATATTGCGCTGGGGAATGTTGAGATCTGCTGGAGGGTAGCCAACTTCCTTAAGGCTGACAGGATAACTCTGCTTGGGGAGAGTGCATTGACTTGCTGGCTCACTCTCTGGGGACTTAAGGTATCTTGGTTGTGTTCTTCAGCTGAACCTACCTTGGTACCTTGGTGGGCAGAACAATTAGATCTCTTAGACAACTCATTATTGCCCCTGTTTCTAATGTTACCTGTAATTAATCCTTTGTTTCGTATGCAAACATTTATGAGTTAGCAATTATTGTCAAATGCATATATCACAAATTGAACCTTGGACGTTCTTCGCAAAACAAAACAGAAAAAGGAAAAACAATTGGCGATTTGTCTGAAAAGTGAATTTATATTGATTTTTGAATTTGCCTGTAAATAGGCGTTTATGTACAAGAGGCTGACGTCCTAGTAGGAGAACGCTGCCGAATAAAAGAGTTTATACAATTTTGTGAAAAAGGAAAACAAAACAGCTATGTGAAAAGAATAATCCCACTGGGTTTCAACTCTGCTATCGCCTTTATATCTTCGAGCATCTCATCACTTTGCTGCTCAGTTGACGATGAAGCTGATTGATCGATGCCGTTTGAACTTGGTGTTGATACCGGATTCTGGATGCAAGGTGATCCAATGATCCTGGACCGCCCTTTCGGGTTTTCAGTCCACCGGGATACCCATTTTTGCCCAAGCCGCCTTTTCAGGTTTTCGACTTGCCGGGTGTACAGATTTTTTCATTTCATCCCTCATTTTGCCCGAACCCTTTTGGTTCGCCGGGAAGCCCTAATTTTTTGCCTAGGTATGTCAACCTAGCGGGTCTTTTATTACGCGTAGTATCTTTTTACTATGTCTGCATTGGCGGGGTGAGGAAGGTTGTCACCATCCATGGTGGTCAGAATCATGGCTCCTCCTGAGAACACATGTTTAACCATAAATGGCCCTTCGTACGTAGGGGTCCATTTGCCCCTGGGATCACTTTGAGGAAGAATGATGCGCTTGATTACCAGATCCCCAACTTGATACTCTTGTGGTCTGACCTTCTTGTTAAATGCCCTGATCATCCGTTTTTGGTACGTTTGACCATGAAAAATAGCAGTGAGTCTCTTTTCATCGATTAAGTTTAGCTGATCAAGTCGTGTCTGGATCCAATCATCTTCGCTCAGATCTGCATCCTTCATTATCCGGAGAGAGGGTATTTTCACTTCGATCGGCAAGACTGCCTCCATGCCGTAGACCAAGGAAAAAGGAGTTGCCCCGGTTGACGTCCTTGCTGAGGTACGGTACCCATGTAGAGCAAACGGTAACATCTCGTGCCAATCATTATAGGTCACTGTCATCTTCTGCACAATTTTCTTGATATTCTTATTCGCTTCTTCTACAGCCCCATTCATCTTCGGCCGGTAGGGAGAAGAGTTATGGTGCTGTATCTTGAATTGCTCGCAGAGCTCAGTGATCATCTTGTTGTTGAGATTGGTACCGTTGTCTGTAATGATTCTCTCAGGGACACCGTATCGACAGATCAGGTTGTGCCGAATGAACCGTGCCACAACATTCTTGGTTACAGTGGCGTAAGAAGCTGCTTCAACCCACTTCGTAAAGTAATCAATCGCTACCAGGATGAAGCGATGCCCGTTGGATGCTGTAGGTTTAATCTCGCCGATCATATCAATTCCCCACATAGAAAAAGGCCAAGGTGCAGTCAGGACATTCAGAGGGACTGGAGGAACATGCACCTTATCTGCATAAATCTGGCATTTATGACATGTCCGAGAATGTTGGTAACAATCAGCTTCCATTGTGGACCAGAAGTATCCTGCCCGAAGGATCTTCTTTGCCATGGTATGTCCACTGGAATATGTTCCGAAGGTACCTTCGTGTAGCTCTGCCATGATCCTTTCTGCTTCAGTCTTATCCACATAACGCAGTAAGGTCGAATCATCGTTTCGCTTGTACAGGATGCCGTTGCTGAGGAAGAACTTTGCTGCGAACCTTCTCAGAAACTTTTTATCGTTGACAGACGCACCTTCAGGATACTCTTGAGCTTCCAAGTATCTTTTCACCTCATGGTACCAAGGTTTCTCAGTCACTACCTCAGCCTCAAGATCACAACAGTACGCCGGTTCGTCCAGTTTCCAGATAATGACCCGGGGAGCCTCATTGTCCCATTTGACTTTGAACATAGAAGACATCGTAGCCAACGCGTCCGCCAGCTGATTCTCCTCTCTCGGAAAGTGTTCAAAAGTTATCTCTGTGAAATGGGGGATCAATGTCAACACACATTCCTTATAAGGAATAAGGTTCGAATGTTTCGTATCCCACTCGCCTTTGATATGATTGATCACGAGAGCGGAATCTCCGAAGACACTCAGAAACTTGATCCTTAAGTCAATCGCAGCTTGAAGACCCATGATGCATGCCTCATACTCCGCCATGTTGTTGGTGCAGTTGAAACATAGCCGGGCAGTGAGTGGAGTATGAGTGCCTTGAGGGGATATGATCACAGCGCCGATACCATTACCCAAAGTGTTGGAGGCTCCGTCAAAGTGCATAGACCATCGGGATCCTTCCTCAGGTCCTTCATCCGGTCCAGGTACTTCACAATCAGTCACAATCATGATGCTCTCGTCTGGAAACTCGAAGTTCATTGACTGATAGTCGTCCACTGCCTGGTGTGCCAAGTGGTCTGCCAATACACTTCCTTTGATGGCTTTCTGAGTCGTATACTGGATGTCGTATTCTGTCAAGATCATTTGCCATCTTGCTATTCTCCCAGACAGAGCAGACTTTTCAAATATGTACTTTATTGGATCCATCCTTGAGATCAACAAGGTAGTGTGAGTCAGCATATACTGTCTCAGCCGGCGAGCAGCCCATACCAAAGCGCAGCAAGTCTTCTCGAGCAGTGAGTATCGGGTCTCACAGTCGGTAAACTTTTTGCTAAGATAATAAATGGCGTGCTCTTTTCGGCCAGACTCGTCATGCTGCCCCAGCACACACCCCATTGAGCTGTCAAGTACTGTCAGGTATAGTATTAGAGGTCTCCCTTCAACCGGTGGCATAAGGATGGGTGGTTCTTGGAGATACTCTTTGATTCTGTCAAAAGCGGCCTGACATTCGTCATTCCAACGTACTACCTGATCTTTCTTCAGCAGCTTGAAGATTGGCTCACAGGTAGCAGTTAGATGCGAGATGAATCGGGCAATGTAATTCAGACGTCCTAGAAAGCCTCTGACCTCTTTCTCTGTCTTGGGAACTGGCATCTCTTGAATGGCTTTAATCTTAGCAGGGTCCACTTGAATACCCTTGTCACTTACGACGAAGCCTAGCAACTTTCCAGATCTTACCCCAAAGGTGCACTTGTTCGGGTTCAATCTCAGCTTGTACAGTTTCAAACGGTCAAACAGTTTCTGCAGATGGTCAAGGTGTTCCTCCTCAGTTTAGGACCTTGCAATCATATCATCGACATACACTTCTATCTCATGATGGATCATGTCATGAAATAAAGCAACCATGGCGCGTTGGTAGGTTGCCCCAGCATTTTTCAACCCAAATGGCATGACCTTGTAGCAGAAGGTGCCCCACTGAGTAACAAAGGTAGTCTTTTCCATATCTTCAGGAGCCATCTTGATCTGATTATAACCTGAAAAGCCATCCATGAAGGAGAACACCTTGTGCTGAGCAGTATTGTCAACCAGAACATCAATGTGAGGTAGGGGGAAGTCATCCTTAGGGCTCGCCCTATTCAGATCCCTGTAATCAACACACATTCTGACCTTACCATCTTTCTTCGGCACCGGCACCACGTTGGCAACCCACTGAGGGTAAGAAGTCACTGCTAGAAACCCGACATCAAACTGTTTCATAACCTCAGCTTTGATCTTCTCGGACATCTCTGGACGCATACGGAGGACCTTTTGCTTTACCGGAGGGCAGTCTTCCTTGGTAGGCAAGTGATGGACCACAATGTCGGTATCCAACCCAGGCATGTCTTCGTAGGACCAGGCAAAGATCTCCACATAATCTTGTAACATCTGAGTCAACCGTTGTTTTACGCTGAGCTCCAAATTAGCACCAATCTTAACCTCCTTTCTATCTGTCTCAGTACCAAAATTTATCGTTTCCACTGGCTCTTCATGTGGTTGAATTACCCTCTCTTCCTGGAGTAACAGTCTTGCAAGCTCACCAGGCACTTCACAATCATCTTCACCTTCGTCTTCGGCTAAGTTGATCGGATTTTCGAAGTCATAACTGGCGGTAGCAGAGTCGTTACCAGTGAGATCCAGAGTGGATTGAAACCTGTATGGGTGAGTGTGTGTAAATATAGCTGTTTTGCAATATATAAATAAAGAAAGAAAGAAAGGGAGCACAAGATTTGAAATGCGAAAAAACGTCCAAGATCTTTATTCATGATATATGGAAATGACAGTTATAAGCCCTCACAAATGAAGCCACGGTGCCCCGGGTAAAACACCGGGCCATAAAGTTTCAGTTTATTGTTTACTACAAATAACAAAAAACAAAGGAATTCATTACTGCATAACAAAAGTAACAGGTGTATGATCTTTTGCGGTCCAATTGTTCAATCCACCGTCAGTCGTCGGGTAGATCCAGCTATCGAACTCTGATTCTTCCACTTCGTCTTCATCCCCAATAACATTCACTCCTGGATTGGTGATGAGCACAGGAGATCTTCCTATCCTAGCTTTGCGCACAGCCCTCTGAGCCTCTGCAGTAAAACCCAGTCCAAACTTGTCAGTTTTAGGAGTGAAATCAGGGAGCCTTCCCCTGTTAGCACATTCACCTTTCTCAATTACAGCCCGGGCGTCCTTTAAGGAGGCCATCTTCAAAGGAGAACTCTCTTCAGTCACTGCTTCTGCTGCTGCCAATGTTGGAGGTACCTCTTCAAAATGTTGAAAGGGGGTTTCAATAAACTCCCCGTCCATCTCAATATACCGGAAGGAATTCAGATGACTAACCATGTACTCTTCCTCCCCCTGCATAGTGACAATCTTCCCTCTGACAGGGTACTTGAGCTTCTGGTGTAGGGTAGAGGTCACGGCCCCAGCTTTGTGAATCCAAGGTCGACCCAGTAAACAGGAATAAGATGGACGAATATCCATCACATAGAAAGTTGAGTCGAATACTTGAGAACCCACACGAATAGGAATGTCTACCTCACCATGAACCATCCTCTTAGAACCGTCGAAGGCTCTAACAATGATGTTACTAGGCTTCAACTCCAGGCCCTCACAATCCAACCTGTCTAAGGCCTTCTTGGGCAACACATTCAGGGAAGAACCGGTATCCACCAATACGTGAGCGAGAGTAGTGCCCCTGCATTCTATGGAGACATGCAGGGCATCATTGTGGTTCTTTCCCTTAGCTGTAAGATCAGTATCCGAGAAACCCAAGGCATTGTCAGCTGTCAGATTGGCTACACAGTCAGTGAATTGATCTGCAGATGTCTCTTGTGGCACATGGGCCGTCTTTAGAAATGAAATCAGGGCCTTAGCATGGGCCTCTGAGCACAGCAGCAATGACAACATAGAGATCTTGGAGGGGGTATGCCCCAGCTGTTCAACGACGTTAAAGTCACTCTTCTTGATTATCTTAAGAATTTCCTCCATCTCTTGTTGGGAGGCTTCAACATTCACAGACTTTGGTGCCTCCATCCGGGCAGGCTCATCATCGATCCCTTTGCCCCGAGTATTAGATGACTCGGCAGCAGGGGAAGCAACTTGATCAGAAGTGGAAACAGGCGCACTTGCAGGTGTTATTATGAGAGGTCTTCGGATAACTGGTGGCGCAATGTCAGGCGAGAAGAGCCTGCCACTGCGAGTTACTTTAGCTGGACCGGTAATATTGCTGATGCTGGTACCGGTGTTGAACTCTTGCTTTATTCCAAGTACATACACATCTGCCCCATAGTGCCATGGGACAGCCTTATCAGACTCATAGGGGAGGGGCCCCGGAACAGTAATAATAATGGGTGCAACAGTCATGATTTTAACTGGCTTCCTCGGGGGAGCCTTGATTGGATTATTGAAAACTGTAACGACAGATACTTCTTCAACGGGAACACAAGGAACATCGGTCTTCTTGAACAGAATCTCTTTGCTGTCCATCAGGCTTTGGATGCCTAACTTCAGCAACAGACAACTAGTAAGGGAAACAACACACAAAAGGCAACCCTCGCTACAACCCGGAAATAAACCGGCTAGCAACAGGTTCCTCTTAACAGTCAACAGAGGAGTAGCTACATCATGCACATAAACGGCATACAAGTCTTCATCAATGGCATTTACTCCATGCTGGGGCATATGAGCAGTCACAACGTTTGGTCTCTCAGGCGCCTCAAATTGTATTTCCTTCGCATCAATAAGGTCTTGAACCTTATTTCTCAGGGCCCAACAATCATCGGTAGAATGCCCCGGGCTATCAGAGTGATAAGCACAGCGGGCATTTGGATTATACTTAGGAGATGCAGTATTCACAACCTTCGGAGCCTCTCTGACAGTCACCAAGTTAGTTGATAGCAATTGCGGCAAGATTTGTGACAAGGTCATACTCAGCCGGGTGAATTCCCTTCTGGGTCTCTCAGCCCTTGGTTGATTAGCTTGCCGAGGAGCGGCAGTAGGCTTAGCAATAACCACCGTGTTGACAGTTTGGCGGCGCTCTGGTTTGTCTTGCCTCCTAGGCCCATACACAGCACTAGATTCCTTTTTAAAAGGTTTCTTCTCAGAACTTGAGGATGCACCCTTCTGAATTTTACCTGACTTCATGCCAGCCTCTATCCTTTCCCCTGTCAGAATGAGATCTGTGAACCCTGCAGACGAATTGCCAATGAGATGATTAAAGAATGGCCCGGATAGGGTCCCCAAGAACATGTCTACCAGCTCACGGTCTGTCAATGGTGGCTGCACCTTGCCAGCCAGGTCCCTCCACTTCTGCGCATACTCTTTAAAACCTTCTCCCGATCCTAACGACATACCCTGGAGTTGGGTACGTGTAGGAGCGAGGTCGGTATTATATTGATACTGCTTGTAAAAAGCAGTAGCCAACTCCTCCCAGTTACGAACCTTGGTTCCATCCAGCTGATAGAACCATTCGAGATGAGTCCCTGAAAGACTCTCCTGGAAGAAGTGGATCCACAAGTTCTTGTCCACTGTATACGGATGAATCTTCCGCACATAAGATCTGAGATGTAACTTAGGGCAGGACGCCCCGTCATACTTTGCAAAAGATGGTGCTTTAAACTTGTGCGGTATGATCACACCAGAAGATAAACCCAAGTCTCCGAAATCCAAACCAGGCACTTGTTGAATTTCTATGGCATTCAGACGGTCTTCCAACTGCTTATATCTGTCTTCAGCTGGAGGATACTGCTCCTCATTAAAATCAGTCTCGTTGTCAGAGACTACCGGACTAGGACCTCTTCCCCCCTGGGGACTGTCTTTTCCTACAGAAGAACCAGCTTCCTCATTCTGCAGTGTGTTACCAAACCTCCGGCCTGTGTTGAATAGAACATTTCTCTTCTTCTTCTTCTTCTTGACCAGCAGAGCCTTCAGCTCCTCTTGACCTTGAGCCAAACCCATGACCAGCTCTTGAAATTGTGCGTTCTGAGCCTGAAGGGCCTTGATAGACTGCTCGATAGATGATTCAGGGTTCATGATGCTGAAATAAACAGCGAAGAACATTAAGCAACCTGAAAAGAAGAGTACCTGCTATGCACATGATGTATGGAATGCGTATGATTTATGTTTTCAAAGACAATCGGGAATCAACTTTGTAAACAAAAAGGAACACACTTCATTAGATTCAACTTTGAAATTTTAAATTGTTCAACAGATTTCCCTTAGGCGTTACATAAAAATGGAAATACCAAAAAGAGAAATAAAACTGTAAAAGACATCCAAAGCTCATCATTGATCCCAGGGTCTCCTCTTCTCAGTACGGATGTAGTCATTCAGAGCTCGCTCATTCTCCAACTGCTTTGTCAGCTTCTGGATCTTCAATTCCTGCTCGTTAAACTTTTCCCGATAAGAATCCCGTTCTTCTCACAGTTGCACCCAAGACCTCTTTAATGTCTCATAATCAGTAGGTATCTGAGGAGGGAGAACAGTTGGAGGAACCCCATCCTTGTCAGGGTACTCAAGAATGATGGGTCTGACAGCTTCTAATGGCATACCTAACTTCTGAGCACGGATGCGGACCCATTTTTAGTAGGCTTCCATAGGTAGAGAAGTCTTTGGTCCCAACTCTTGTGGGTCAGCTTTGTGAATTCTGTCCCAAGCCTTGATGAACCTAGGACACAGCTCGTCACTATCCACCTGAAACTCAAAACTGATGTGAGGCACCAACATCTCATGAGGCCCTGCTCTTCCGGCTCTTCCAAACTGACGGAGAGCTAGACATGGATTATAAGAGATTCCTCCTTGGGTACCAATCAGAGGAACATTAGGATATTCTCCGCAACGATCAATAACAGCTACCTCATCCAAACCCCTGAAAGTCCAAATGATGTCTTTATCAGTGAGAGACATTAATCTATGATCCCAACCTCTTCCTTCTTTGTTCTTCAGCACGAACTTAGGGAGGTGCGAAATAAACCACCTCACCAACAAAGGAATGCAACACCACAAAGTTCCTCATCTTCGGGCAGCACGAGCATAAAGTTGTTGCAGGACGTCACCCAAGAGAGTGGGTACAGGATTCCGAGACATGAAGATCCTTATGGCAGTGACATTAATGAAGTTATCAGGATTAGGAAACAAGACTAGACCATAGATTAAGAGAGCCAGGATGTCTTCATATTCCCTAAAGTCCAGGTCATTCCAGAAACTGTTAGCTTTACCAACCAGAAACTTGGCCAAGAAACCCTTAACTTTGCTTCTAGTCACCCAGTTGTCCATTACTTCTTGGTGGGTCAAGGGCAGAGCTGCAGCAATCTCCTCAAGCCTAAGAGTCTTTTCCCAACCAGTGAAGGGAGTCTGATCCAAGATAGGGATGCCAAGCAAATCAGAGAACTCTTCCAGGGTAGGGACCAACTGGAAGTCTTGAAAGGTGAAGCACTGATACAGAGGGTCATAAAACTGTGTCAAGACACTCATCAGTTGTTGGTCCCACTTTGCCGTGACTAAACTGAGAAGAGAACCATGCCTCTGGATGAAGGAAGTAGTATTTGGAATTCTGCTAACCAACTCTTCAAGTAACTCAGGTGGGTGAACAAAGTTGAACCGGATAGTGTTCCTTCGCATATGCATCATGATGTCCTACAAAACAGAGCAAAGATGAAACCCTCTTGTCTTTGAAATGGTCAGTCCTTATGCAGGATGCATGCAATGTTTATGATGGCATGATGTTATGATAAAGCACACCACAAATATTCACAAAGGCAAACATGATAAGGCACACAAGTCACACAAGACAAGCCCTTAGAGTTTAGGCCAGCATGGGGTCTAGGTATTACCCTCTTTCAGTTTGTTGGTTAAGACCTGTCCTATCAGAAGTAACCGGGTTCTAGAGGATCCCAATATCACTGACTACCCTCAATCGGTCATAACTCCAGCATCGTAATCTTTTCTTGCAGCCATAACCATCACGAGAGTTTAGCCTCAATGGGCGTAGCATACTGCTACTGTTCTATTGGCCAAGTTGGGTCATTTAAGGTTCTAAGGTCGGTTGGTGCTTAATGACTCCTCAGAAGACCCATATTCTCCTCGTTGCGACACAAGGGTAATCGGTACAGACCAAGGCGCCACACCAACGTAGCCACTGCTTCATCCATGTCGGTCTACGCCGGACAGGTCCCTCACAGCTTATGCTACCTAACAGGGTATCCCCAGATCCGGGTTAGGATCTATAGAACTCCTAAGACAGTCCCACAATAATAAAGCAAACAAGTTAAAGCAATTGAAAACACAAGTGATCTTAGTCCTAAGGTACACCTCACTTTAAAAATATTATCCCCAGCAGAGTCGCCAGTTCTGTGATCGGTGGATCTGGAACTGACTGTTTAACGCTGGTTCGCGAAATGTCGCAGAAGCAAGAGTCGCCACCGTCTTTTATTTTCTCCAACATGGACAGGACAAAAGCACAGCAAAATTCCTTATGAGATAGTTTCTCGGTTCGGGAGGTAGATTTATAGAAAGGGAAGGTGTTAGCACCCTTTCTATCCATGGTTATCTATGGGCTCTTAGACATTTGCTCATTGTGTTTTCAAAAGAGTTTGCTTTTCAATTGTGAGTGGGTTTTGAAAAAGTTTCATTGAAAACTTCAATTCGACTCTTGTATCAGTCCTCAAGAGTGTTGTGAAGCGTTTGTTTTGAAATCTTTTAGAAAGTGTTAGTGTGAAAAGAGTTTTTTTTTATTTGTTTTGAATTAGAGCAAGTATCTACGAGTCATCTACCTACCCTAAGGAATTAGGCTGTGTAAATGTCCTTAAGGTAGCGCCATCCCACCATTGAGAGGTAGGTAGCACCACCGTTGGAGGTGTTCGGGTCAATTCGTTTGTAGGGACAGTGTGGTCACTAGAGCAACAGTAGGACACCTTAGAAGCTACCCTTATGCCATTGATCTTTTTTTATTCCGAGGCAACCGTTTCGAGGCAACTGTTCCGAGGCAACCGTTTCGAGGCAACTTGTTTTGAGGCAACTGGATCAATGGACATAAGGACTTACTAAGACGTCCTATACTCGACGACCACGTTTCGAAGGTAAGGCAACAGTGTGGTCACCGAGCAACAGTAAGACACCTTAGAAGCTACCCTTATGGCATGGGTCATGGACATAAGGACTTACTAAAACGTCCTATGCTCGACGACCACGTTTCGAGGGGCAAGGCAACAGTGAGGCGTACCCTAGAAGTGGTGTGTGAATTTGTGTATTGTTTTCAGTTACGTTTTATCTTGTCATGCATCATGGTGATCTACGCGTTGATTTTATTTGGGCCATTCATTCTTTCATGCAAAGTTTAACAGTTTTAAGGGTGCGGAAATTAAAGTGCAGAAAATAAAGTCCTACGCTATTACAAGGCGCGGGTCTATACATCGCCAAATTAACAAAGACCCGTTTTTTAATAAAATGCAGAAAGTAAATAAATTTCCTAATTACTATTACAAGGCTTGAGCAATTACATTATATTTAAAACGAAAAATAAGAACAAACGCGCGCAAAGAAATTAGAATCGAATATGCGAGGGCGTTGGACCCTTTAAAGAAATTAAATGAAATTAAAAAAAGCTAATTAATTATTTAATAAAGAAAAGAAATTGTTTTTTTGGTTTTTGGTATTTATGAAATAAAGAAAATTAAAATTAAAAGAAACCCTAATTCTAAATATTTTTAATTATTAAAGAAAAAGATTAAAGTTTTAACCTAATTTATACTAATTATTTAATTATATGGGTATTTACAAAATTAATTAATAGTTAATAATAATGAGAATAAGAAGAAATTATTTTATTAGGAAAAAGAAAAAAATGCTAAAAACCTAATTTCTACATATTTTAGTTTATTTAAGAAAAACATTAAAATTTTAACCTAATTTTACTAAGTTGATTATTAATTTTATTTACAAAAATATTAATGCATTAAATATTAAATAAACATATTTTATTTTTGTGATTTCTGATTTTTTGGTTTTATTATGAAAATTAATTTTGTGAATTAACTAAAATAACTAAAACAAATTAAAAAAAAAATTAAAAAGAAAGAAGAAAATTAGAAAGAAGAATACAAACAAAAGGGGGGTATCTGGC
This sequence comes from Vicia faba, assembly GCA_948472305.1. Taxonomy (NCBI): domain Eukaryota; kingdom Viridiplantae; phylum Streptophyta; class Magnoliopsida; order Fabales; family Fabaceae; genus Vicia; species Vicia faba. The sequence continues at coordinate 315,565,523 of OX451735.1, forward strand.
CCAATTTGGAGGTCAATTTGAAGCATTTTGGCCCAATGAACAAGAGGCCTGGTTGACTTTTCCAGCGCGTGTATGGGATGATTGACCAGCGTGCATGGTGGACTGCACATCCTGGCCCTTGGACTGACCATCAGAGACACTTGGCAGGCTGGGATGTGAAGGTGTATTGTGGTCTTTGAAGGAGACGCTGCATAGAAACATATTAAGAAAAATATTATGGAAGAAGTGGGGGACCTGGGAATCGAACCCATGTCCCAATACCTGCAAGCCAGCGCACCAACCAACTGAACCAACGCGTTACTTTGATATTATAATAGAACGTGATTATTATATGTGAGCAATGAGTATTACGCTGGACAATTGAAAAACGCGCCAATCATTCAAACTGGCCAACCACAGTCCAACAACTCAGCGTCTCCTTCCTTCTTCTTCGTTTGTCTGAAAATAAAAAATAGATAGCGGGGGTTTTAAACCCCCACTAAATAGAACCTGCAAATAATAGCGAATAGGGCATGGTTAATTATAAAAAAGGCGCGAGGTGGTTGTTCAATTCGTCCTGGTGCCCTGATTTCAATGGTACTGGTTAAGATGGCCAATTTTTCCTTATGTGTGAAACCCCAAATCTGGAGCTCTGAAACCCTAGCGAACGTCCATGGCAACTTTTGATACAGGCACTATTGGTTCAATTAAAGGGCACCAATGGCTTCGGGACATTCATGTTAGTATAAATCAGTCATTAAAAATCATAAATCATGCATGGAATATGAAACACGATTATGAAAATTTTGATGAAAAGTAAGACTCTGTTATACCAATTCCTTGAGTATGGAAGGCTGGTTTCGATCGGAATAGTTTCCTGGTGGTGTCAGCAAGCTTTTGGAATACTTTTGCAGCCTTGAACTGTCCTCTAGATAGGTTTTCAGTTTTCAAATTTTGTCCAAAAATTGCAAGTTTGTTCTTGTGTTCTGAGCGCAGCTTGTGTGTCCAATTCCTTGGTTTCACTTGTGCATAAGTATATGAAGGGAATTAGGTTAAAAAACCAGCCCATGATCCATTGATTTAATGCTTTTGATATTTGATTTTATCAAATCTTTTCCAATCTCTTTTCATTCCAATTATGCCAATTATGGAAGATTCTTTCCTTGGTGATTGACACACGAGATATTTGATTCATAAAGAGTGAATATGCTGCACAAAGAGATTTAAAACACATGATTTAGTATTTTTCTCATAATTAATTTTAATTAAATGAATTAATGGGATTAAAAATTCAATTAATTAATTAAAAATAAGAAATAACTCCCTTTTAGCTTAATGGGTCGTGCATGACCTTTGGGTAATGATTCATGGGAGAAATTGAGGCCCATTAGCATTTTTGAGGCATTTGAAGCAAAGTTGACTTTCCAAAATTCCCAAAAGTTTCCCAACTTCCACATGGCATATCTTGCTCAATTGTTAAGCTTTGATCATGTTCTTGGACATTTTGGAAAGGTCTTGAAGTCCTCTAACCAATGCCTTTGGTCCCATGTCATTTTGATTTACCAATCTCAAGTTATGGTCTTTGACTTAAAGTGCCTTTTTGTTGACTTTTGAAAATGACCTATAATGTTGAAATTGATAACTTTTTGTGAGAGCATTTATTGGACTTGAAGTGTGAAGAAGAGTTGTAGGAAATGTCATTCAATTCAAAATGAGCTTTGGATGGAATTTTTCTGATAAACCATGTGGAAGTTATGCCCTGGTCAATTTGCAGTTGACTTTTTCAACTGTCCAAAAATAGAAACTTTTGCATCTTGAGACTTTTTGAGCCATGCTTTGAGAATCATGATCAATAATTGATCAATTGATGTTTGTGGCTTCAAAATAAGATGTTGACCAAAATTTTTGACTTTTGACTGTCAAATGACCATTTTGACCCTGCAGTTGACTGTGAAGCATCTAGGGTTTTTGACTGTGCAATTTGATGCTGTGAGTCTTGCAACTTGGCATATGGATGCTTGACAATGTATGTAGGCATGTGGGACTTGATTGGACGCTTGGAAACCTCAACTTCTTTGTCATAACCAAAACCCTAATTTTTGACTGTTAGGAGGCAGTTGGACTGTGCACCCCTTAGGAGATTTTGAAGCATGATCTTAGCAAACCTTGAAGAATATGGGAGGGAAAATTTTGGGGTACAACATGTGTCCTTTGAGAGGATCCTTCTCCTGCTGCCTTCCTCTTTTTGGATTTCTTTAACACAACCTCTGGAGCTGGCTTGTGTAGATCTTGAATGTTGATTTCTGGAGCAGTCCCATCAGCCTTGCAAGCTTCAAGGTATCTGACTATGATTTATAGTGTGACATCTATCTTAGAAAATAGTGGAAAATCCTTCAGAGGGATTCTCCTAGAAGTAATGGTCTCATGAGAAGCAATAGTTGGTTCCTTCTTAATATTCTCAATAATCTTCATTTTCTTCAGATTCTTGGCGTTTAAAGGTTTCCCAGCGGTTGCTTCCAGAGTGCTTATTTCTTAAGCCTCTGTCAGATGTTCTATCAGCCTGTTTTCTGTTAGAATATCTGATATCAGTCTTCCTAGGGGAATCCAATCCCTCTTAGTCCTTTCGTCTTCTCTTGTCTCTTTCACACTTGTTCTGAGATGGTTGAAGAGCAAGTGTGGAAGGTTTATCTTGGTCTTCTTAGCAATGAAGTAAATCAGGAATCATTGATCAATATTGATGTAATCAGGAGAGCTTGTAGGCTTCATGTGATTGATACATCCCAGAATGATTCTGGCCCAGACTCTGTGATGATCCTTTAAGTCTCTGATCTTGCTGGATGGCTGTCCAGAAGTGAACATTTCCCTGGAAATTGATTTTAGGTCAGAACACTTATCGGCCATATGAATGCATCTAACTCCACCACCATTGTATCCAATGACCTTCCCAATAAGATCTTCTGTTATCACTATTTTCTTTCCCATAACATATGAAGTAACCTGGTGGTTGGATGAGGTAGCATGAATTCATAACTCTTTGACGAGAATGGGAAACGTTGGACCCAACAGACGGTCAAAATATCTGTTCCATCTCTGTGCAGTTACATCTTCATAGAGATTAAACCCATTTTCTTGTAAACTCTCAAAATCAATGATCAGTTTAGAGAGAACTTCTAGGTTGTCAACAGGAGTGAGAAGCATTATAATGGGTTCTTCATATTGTTCCGTTGATGAAGATTCAGGAGCACTGAGATTCTTGAGACTTGATGATGATGCCATTGTTCACACGGGTTCGTTGAAGAAAATGGAAAGGGTTTTTGAAAACGAAACTTGAAACAAGAGAAAATATAGAAGAGAGTAAAAGTGAATGAATGAAATAATAATTTGAGTTTATATAGGTTTTTGAAAACGTAAACAATAAGCAAGAAAATAAGTAATGATTATATGCATTATTGAAACCTGAAATTAGGGGATTTAGAAAGATATTGAACGATTACCACTGACAAGTGTCTCAATGCACCCAATCAGAGCCTTGGACCCTTCAGAATTTGAACGCGTGTTCAGCCTCAGAAGGTAGCTTGTGAGAGGATGACAAATGTTTGATGATATGAACTGCACGCCTCTATCCTTGAAATGAAAAGTTCAGATCTTCATAGATAGATTCTGAGGCAATTTCACTTCTAACTTCTGAAGACAGGTTGATCAGATGTTCACAGAAAACATTAAAGTTTTAAGGGTTAAGATATGCAAATAAAACATTTTATTTTGGGCATAACTTCATGCTGAGATGTTTCAGAATGAAATTGAATCTATCTTCAGAAAGGGGTTTTGTAAATACATCAGCCCATTGATGGTCTGTGTCAATAAATTTTAAGGTAAGAATTCCTTTCTGAATATAGTCCATAATAAAATGATGTTTTATTTCTATATGCTTAGCCCTAGAATGCAAAATGGGATTCTTACTGAGACATATAGCTGAAGTGTTATCACAGAAGATATGAATGTTACTCTCAAATATGTTGAAGTCTTCAAGTTGACTTTTCATCCAAAGCATTTGAGTGTTACATCCAGTAGCTGCTATGTATTTAGCTTCTGCTGTTGACAGTGCTATTGTGGATTGTCTCTTGCTGGTCCATGAGATCAGATTGTCTCCCAGAAACTAGCAGCTTCCAGAAGTGCTTTTACGCTATACTTTGTCTCCAGCAAAGTCAGCGTCACAGTATCCTACTAAGCTGTATTAATTGGATTTTCTATAAAATAAACCCGGATTAATAGTACCTTTCAGATACTTGAAAATTCGCTTAACTACTGTTAAGTGAGATTATCTAGGATCTGATTGGAATCTAGCACATAAGCAAACATTGAATAAAATATCAGGCCTTGAAGTTGTCAAATAAAGGAGAGAGCCAATCATACCTCTGTAGATTTTCTATTCTACCTTTTTACTTACCACTTCCTTTTCCAGATTGCACGTGGGGTGCATTGGAGTCTTTGGGGGCTTACATTCTGAGAGATCAAATTTCTTCAGAAGTTCTCTGACATATTTGCTTTGATGAATGTAAGTTCCTTCTGGAGTTTGGTTTATCTGAATGGCCAGAAAGAATTTAAGTTCCCCCATTAAGCTCATCTCAAACTCTGCCTGCATGCACTTAGCAAACTCTCTTCCCAGAGAAGGTTTAGTAGACCCAAAGATGATATCATCTACATAAATCTGACACACTAAAATGTCATTCTTAAATGTCTTACAGAACAAGGTTGTGTCCACTTTCCCTCTGTTGAATTCCTTTTCTAACATGAAGTTACTTAGTCTTTCATACCAAGCTCTGGGAGCTTGTTTCAGACCATAGAGTGACTTATTTAGTTTGAAAACATATTCTGGGTGTTTGGAATTCTCAAACCCAGGGGGTTGGTGCACATATACCTCTTCATCTATATAGCCATTTAGGAATGCACTTTTGACATCCATCTGATATAGAGTGATGCCATTGTTTACAGTAAATGAGATTAAGAGTCTGATAGATTCTAACCTGGCGATTGGAGCAAAGGTTTCTGTACAGTATATCCCCTCTTGCTGACTATAACCTTGTGCCACCAGTCGTGCTTTGTTTCTGATGACTTCTCCTTACTCGTTCAATTTGTTTTTGAACACCCACTTTGTTCCAATGACGTTGAATCCTTTTGGTTTGGGAACCAGATCCCATACGTCATTTCTGGTGAACTGATTTAATTCCTCCTGCATTGCCAGAATCCAGTCATTATCCAGAAGCGCTTCATCAATTGTTGTTGGTTCAATCAGAGAGACCAGTCCCATGAGGGATTCTTTAAAGTTTCTGAATGTTGATCTTGTTCTGATTGGATCATCCTTCTTTCCCAGGATCTTATCTTCTGGGTGAGCTATGCTACTTCTGGATAGCCTTTTCTGAATTTGATCAATGAAAGGTGCTAAATTGCTTGTAACATTTCTTTCTGAGGTTGTTGGAGCGTCTCTGTTGAGAACTTCTGAAAAGTTGTCTTTAGTACCTATGAAATCAACTTCTATATCTGCAAAGAATTCATTCCGCTTTGACTTTTGAGGGTCAAGCTTATCATCAAATCTAACACTGATTGATTCTTCAACAATCTATGTTTCTGTATTGTATACTCTGTACCCTCTTGAGCATTCAGAGTATCCTAACATGATACACTTTTGTGCTTTAGAGTCAAACTTTTCAGATGATTTTTTGTATTCAGAATGAAACAAGTGCATCCAAAAGGATGGAAATAAGAAATGTTGGGCTTTCTGTTCTTCCACAGTTTATATGGAGTCTTTTCCAGAATAGGTCTTATAGCGATTCTATTCTGAATGTAACATACTGTGTTAATTGCTTCTGCCTAGAAGATCCTAGCAATGTTAGTCTTATTGATCATAGTTCTGGCCATTTCTTGCAGTGTTCTGTTCTTTCTTTCTACAACTCCATTTTGTTGGGGAGTTCTAGGACAAGAGAATTCATGCAAGATGCCTTTTCCATTAAAAAATGATTCAAAATTTTTATTTTCAAATTCTCCACCATGATCACTTCTGACTTTGACAATTCTAAGATCCTTTTCATTCTGAACTTGGTTACAGAATGCAACAAACACAGAGTGTGACTCGTCCTTGTGTCTTAAGAACTTTACCCATGTCCATCTGCTATAGTCATCTACGATCACTAACCCATACTTCTTGCCACTGATAGACGCAATTTTTATTGGTCCAAATAAGTCTATGTGCGGAAGTTCTAATGGCTTAGAGGTGGAAACAACATTTTTAGATTTAAAAGCAAGTTTTGCAAATTTGCCTTTCTGACATGCTTCACACAGAGCATCTGAGCTGAACTTCAAATTAGGAAGTCCTCTGACCAGATTGAGTTTGTTAAGTTGAGATATTCTTCTCATACTAACATGCCCCAATCTTCTGTGCCAGACCCATTGCTCGTTGTTAATAGAGAGAAGAAATTTTACATTCCGACTCTTTAGTTCAGAAAGTTTTATCTTATAAATGTTGTTTTTCCTCTTTCTATTAAAAAGGATAGTTCCATCTTTCTGACTAACAGCTTTGCATGAATTTTGATTAAAGATTATATCATAACCGTTATCACTTAATTGACTTATGGATAACAGGTTATGCATTAATCCATCAACTAAGAGCATATTATTTATAGAGGGAAGATTTCCATCACCTACTGTTCCAGAGCCAATGATCTTTCTTCTTTGGTTGCCTCCAAAGCCCACGTAGCCTCCAGGTTTAAGTTCCAGGCTTTGGTACATATGCTTTCTTCCCGTCATGTGTCGAGAGCATCCAGAGTCCAGGTACCATGACTGGTGTTTTAGCCTTGCTGCTAAAGATATCTGCTACATATATAATTTTCTCCTTAGATACCCATGTCTTCTTGGGTCCTGGTTTGTTAGTTTTACCAAAATTCTGGTTGAATTTTGGTTTGACAGAGTAATCATTGCTAGTGTATTTTAGGTCATGTGTGTACTCATATATGAAGTGTGATTTAAGTGGTGTGCGTTTTATGACTAGGTCCATGACTTTCTTAGGTGTAGATACCTTACCTTGATATCCTATCCCTTTTCTGCCATTCCTGCGAACTCTATAGATCATTGAAGCCATCTTGCTTCTATCTATGTTTTTAGCCAGAAACTTCTGAAAGATATGATCATACTCTTTGATGATCTCATCAGCATTACTGGGAGTCTCTGAGATTATTTCCTTCTGAGAGTTTTGCAAATCGTTTTCTAATTTTGAAACCTTTTCTTTCAGCTCAGAATTTTCTAATCTGAGACTCTCAGTCTTTTCAGAGACAAGATCCCTTTTCAGGTTCTTGAATTTGACTCTGATTTGCTGATACCTTTCCAGAATTTCATTTAGACTTTCTGCAAGTTCAGCCTTAGTAAAATTGATAGCGAAGTCAGGGAATACCTCTTCAGTGTCTGATTCTGAGTCTGAACCAGAAGCTTCACTGTCATCTAACACATTTGCCATGAGAGCTATGTTTGCTCTTTCATCATTTGACTCTGAGTCAGCCTCAGAAGTGTCTGAATCATCCCATGTTGCCATGAGGATTTTCTTCTTCTCCTTGAAGATCTTCTTTTTGGGCTTCTCCTTCTGAAGCCTTGGACAATCACTTTTGTAGTTCCCTTGCTCATTGCACTCATAGCAGATGATGTCCTTGTTATTTGACTTTCTGTGTCCTGAAGAACCTTCAGATCTTCTATGTTTAGAGGAAGACTTAGACTTTCTGTATCTGGACGAGGATTCATTTTAATTCTCTGATCTTCTAGGATTTCTGAATTTCCTTTGTCTCTGCTTCCACAGTTGATTCACCCTTCTGGAGAGGAGAAATAATTCATCTTCTTCTGATGAGGATCCATCAGAGGTTTCTTCCATAGCCTGCAAAACCTTAGAATCATATTTTTTGTTAGATTTTAATGCTAGTGGCTTACCTTGCTTTTAAGGCTCATCTTCTTCTAGCTCTATCTCGCGACTTCTGAGGGAGCTAACAAGTTCCTCCAGAGATATCTTGTTGAGATATTTAGCTAGATTAAGTGATGTGACCATTGGCCTCCATTGATTGGGTAGACTTCTGATGATCTTCTTTATGTGATCAACAGTAGAATATCCTTTGTCAAGAACCTTTAACCCAACAACAAGGATCTGGAATCTTGAGAACATTGCTTCTATGGATTCACTATCTTCCATCTTGAATGCCTCATACTTTTGAATGAGCGTAAGGGCCTTGGTTTCTTTGACTTGTATATTGCCTTCATGCGTCATTCTCAGAGAGTCAAACATGTTTTTGGCTGTCTCTCTGTTTGAGATTTTCTCATATTCTGAGTATGAGATAGCACTGAGGAGTATTGTTCTGGCTTTATGATGGTTTCTAAAATCACATTTTTGCTGGTCAGACATCATTTTTCCGTCTATCTTCTGACCACTTCCATCCACTGGATGTGTGTATCCATCAATTACCATGTCCCATAGATCAGCATCATGGGCCAGAAAGAAGCTCTCAATTCTGTCTTTCCAGTAGTCAAAATTTTCTCCATCAAATACTGGAGGTTTGCCACTGATTATGTCCTTGTCTTCATGATAGTCATTGCTGATGTTTTGGCTTGGTCCCACCATAGTGCTTTTCTAAAGCTTGGATCTTGTACTGACACGGTTAAGTGTATTAACTCAGAACCAGACGCTCTGATGCCAATTGAAGAAGTGAAAAACACAAGGGGGGGGGGGGGGGGTGAATTGAAAACTTAAAATCAAATGCGTAAGGACACAATGTTTTTATCCTGGTTCGTTTAATCTCAAACTACTCCAGTCCACCCGTCAAGGTGATTCCGCCTCTCTCCAACGAGGACTTAATCCACTAATCAAAAACTGATTACAAACACTACTTTGACAACTTTCAAAGTCCTCTTGAGTACAACCACAATCCGGTTAATCTCAAGGAAAAACTGGCTTAAACAAAGTAAAATAATTTTGTGTATGGTTGTTTTTCGTTACAAAAACAGTTATCACAACTGTGATATTTTACACAATTTAGAGCGTAGAAAATCAGTGTGTAAGCTTGCAGCGTTTTGAGATGTATTGCAGTAGTGTGAAAAATCGTTGAAGATTTGATCTCTTAGCTTGTTTATATAGGCAAAGGAATCCTGTCCAACATTAAGCGTGATAATGGACATTTAAACAGTTTCCATATTGAGAAGCTCTTGTCTGAATGAAGCCGTTGTATGTGATGTTGTCTTGATTGAATAGTAACGCTTCAGAATCTTACAATCTTGCATGCTGCAAATGCTTCAGAATGTTGATGACTTAGAGATGTGAGGATCTTATTGTATACGATCCTTCTGTTCAAAATCAGAGTTTTCTTCACTTCAGCGCAGGTTCTGATTATCATTCTTCAGTGTAAATTATGATTACCTCAGCGTGAAAGCTTCTATAGCTTAACTTCTGATGCTGTTTTGGTCAGAACTTCTGCATACAAAATAACATAATTTTAGAGTGAATATTTGTTCTTTGTGTTTGTTATCATCAAAACTCTAATTAAGGGTTGTAGAATCAAACTATGTTCTAACAAAGGATTTCATCTGGACACCATACATAGCTTACAGGGCCCACCGCTAGTTTGACGAGTCTTCTTTATTTTCCAGGTCATATGAGGTGGGAGACCTTAGTGACTAGACAATTACGTGAGAGGTGTCTGCGACAATATGGGTATGTTAAAGGCATCCCACGACCAATTTCAGATGCTCAAGCTACGAGAATTTTTAGGTGGTTTCAGAGTAACATCATCAGTTCTTCCTGTGTCATTATAGATAGAGCAGTGAGGGTTTAACATAACTCGCAGTGTGAGGATGGTTACTTGGAGTGGTATCTCGCTGTATCACACCCTCATATCATCCCATCTACTATCGATCATTCTGATGTGGGGTGCCTTCTGATGTTGAGGTTTATGAGGTTGAGTTTCAGGCTTATGACGTGCCACTACCACCATCAACACTAGGTACAGATGACCAAGAGAGCCTATAAATGATGACAATTATTATTGTTAACCTCATGAGTTTGGTAAACCCATATGGTCATAGCTCGTTGGGGGGGGGGGGCTATTTAGTTATTTGATTTGACACTTGTATTATTTGTATATTTTGTGACTCAAACTACTATGCACAATACTTTTTTAGTACATAGAATTTTGTCAATTACATGTTTTGAAGATCAATATAACTTAAAACATTAAAACAAACATAAATTAAAAAGAATGAACCATGAAAATATAGACATTACCAGATGATTCTGGACGTTTCAACATCTTGATTATGTCGTTGATAAATCTTAAAATCTTTGCATCAAACTCGATTGGTCCCTTAGTTAACCTACATCGAAATTATCTCCACATGACATTCATATTGGTCCTATCTAAATATTGCAAAGTTGAACACTCTAAAAATTCTCTTATCTCTTGTTGTCAACTTAAACTAGCCTTTATATCAGGTGAATGTTAACAAAATGCATTTATCAATGGTTATCTAGACAAATATGTATATATAGATATACCTTTTGGTTTTAAAAGTTAATTTGGGTCTAATATATGCAAACTAAAGAATTCATTGTATGGCTAAAGCAGTTCCCTAAAGTTTGGTTTGAAAATTTTACCTAGTCCATAAAAAAACAAGGTTACATTCAAGTTCAAGATGAGCACAAGTTTCTCACAAAGTTCTTCCATAATGAAAAATTTGATACACTAATCTCTATGGCAATGATATTGTTCTTACTATAGATGATATATATGATATGGTTAGAGTAAAAGAGAAACTAGGTGATAACTTTGAAATCAAGAACTTTAGAACCTTGAGATATTTTCTTTGTATGGATTAGTAACAAAATGAAGATCTACCTTTGGATAGTATGCCTATGTTTGGATAAATCTTGTAATTTGGTGAAGCAATTTACAATGAATGGTAGCAAGAAGTAGTGTAAATGATAAACTTAGAGTTATGGCTCATGGTGTATGTAAGGATTGTGGATCCACAAAGTTTTATAAAAGCTGAAAGTAAAGGTTAAACTTCTGTTGATATTATATTATAACACTAATACAAACATCAACATAGCTCATAATCCAATCCAATAAATATTTTTCAATATTATATTCTAGAGTGAAGACAAAGTCTTGGATGAGCAGTTGGATATGCTCAACAAGCATATTCTTGAAATGGAGATATGAAGAAGATTGAAAGTAAAGGTTAGCATATCATTAACATTTAATGGATAACATGAGTTTGATATCACTCCAAAGCCCTTAACCGGGATAGAAGTTTATAAAAGACAACAACACATTAGTATTGTCTTTGGAAAGAAACAAAAAAAGGCAGAGGAGAAAAATATTTGGAAAAAGAGGTCGGTATTCTTTGATCTTCCATACTGGTCAAGTTTTAATGTAAAACATTATCGTGATGTGATACATGTGGAGAAAAATATATTTGATAGTTTGATTGGAACACTTCTCAACATTAATGGCAAGACAAAAGATACTAAGAAATCCTGCAAAGATATGGTTGTGATGGGTATACGTCAAGAGTTATCCCTAAAAGAATTAGGAAATATAACCTATTTGCACCCAACATATCAAACTTTGTCTAAAAAAGAAAAAAAGTTTTTGTGATTGGTTTACATGGTATCAAAGTTCCTCAATGGTACTCATCAAATGTGAAGAAACTTGTGTCAGAGAATGATCACAAATTAGTTGGCTTAAAATCTAATGATTGTCATGTCTTGATGCAACAACTTCTACCAATGTCTATCCGTGGCATTTTACCAAGAAATGTAAGGGTAACTATAACCATATTGTACTTATTCTTCAATGCCTTATATAGTAAAGTTATTGATTCTGGTAATTTAGATGACTTGGAACATGAAGTTTCAATTATCTTGTGTCAATTAGATATGTTTTTCTCTCCATCATTCTTTGACATTATGGTTCACTTAGTTGTTCATCTAGTAAAGAAGATTAGAATTTGTGGTTGAGTTTATTTATGGTGGTGTATTTGGTAGAGCATTACATGAAGATTTTTAAAGGGTATACAAATAATCATCATCGTCTGGAAGCTTCGATCATAGAAAGGTACATCACATAAGAAGCTATTGAGTTTTGTACAAACTATTTGTCAGAAGAAAATTTTATGGGAATTCTTGAGTCTCTCCATAATAGGTGTTATGATGGTAGAGGTATTCAAGCTTTAAATGTTAATATATTTGATCGAGAAGTAGTTCTTCAAGCACATTTGTATATATTGAATAACCTTAGTGAAGTTCAACCTTACTTGACAGCTCACAAAAGTCTTATAAAGGAAAAATTCCCCCGAATGAATGAAAAATGATTGTTGACATAGCATAACAAAACTTTCATAATTTGGTTTAATGAAAGTATTTCTAAAGACAGTAGTGCATTAGATACTTGTAAATAGTTATCACGTATGCCTAAGTTTGATGCAATTACTTGGATTTCATACAACATTAGTAAATATTCATTCTATACAAAATTAAAGGATGATCGTAGCATCATGCAAAATAGTGGGGGTTATGGTTGAGGCTGAATCCAAGCACTTTTCTAGTTCCAAAGATAACAATCTTGTACTAGCATCTAAAGCATACTTTAAGGTTAATAAGGAGATTTTGGAGATTTACTATGTTTCTTTTAAATTTCCTTTATTTACGTGCAACTGGATTGACAGTAACACTAGTGTAGAAACTGATGTATTAGGATTCAAACGGGTTGATATTCGAAAGGCAACTTATAAGAACAGACTATTCATCTTGATAACCTGTCACACCCAAAAATTTGGCCTATCATTATTCATGTCCATATCTTTATGAGATCATTCATTTGCATCCACTTGTAACTTTTTGTTGTTTTGTGTTTAAAGGATCCAGCGCTTGGGTTTCAACTGTGGTTCAAATTTTTGTTTTGATCAGGGTTTCTTGTCACTAGGTTTAGGCCATGGTTTAGGTTTTGTGTTTCATTTTCAGATAATTTGAAATATGGTTTAGTGACAGCTTGCTGGTTGTATGTTACCTCATCTTGTTTTCATGATCATCATCATTCCACTTCTACTCATTTTTGAACCCAAAACATGAGTTTGAATCTTAGTATTGCAACCTTGTATTGTTATGTTGTTTTAAACCAAAAGTAAGTTTGTTTGAACTTTAAACTTGAAGTTAATTTCGAATTTTGATTTGAACTTATTTTGGTTTATAAGTTAATGTTATACTTTTCTTTTCACTTATTCTATCATCAACATCACTGTACCAAAATTATTTATAATCACTTTCCTTACCTTTTTATTTCATCACATTAGTCTTTATCACATTATCTATTATCATCTATCATTACATTTTTCATTTTTTTACATCATCATACACTCCACCTTATCTCACCATTATTATTATTATCACTATAAGTTTCAAGCAAGGCCTTGGTTTAAGGTTTGAAAAGGAGGACTTGTTTTCAGCATCATATGCAAGATTATTCAAATAAGAGATCAATTCCATGTTTATGGTTCAAAGTTAAATTGGCATCAATATTCACAAGGAAACATTCAAGTTCAACATTCTACAAGGAGCCAAAATTCGAATCCTTAAGATTCCATTTGGTTTTCATTTTCAAAGTCCACAAGAATTTAAGTTCAAATCCAAAAAGGACTCAAATTCCAAGGTTTTTGAAATATAAAATATCAAGATGCAAGTTCAAAATTTCAAGTCATGTGGATAATTCTCATTCAAGTTCGAAGTTCACATGTCCTATTTGGTGCAAGTTAAATTCCAAGATACAAGAGTTCCAAAAGAGTTTTTTACTTCCCCAAATTCAAGATTACAAGAAGTACATACAATTTGAATTACAAGTTTTCCTAAAGCTACAAAGACCTACTAAGTTCCTAAGGCAAATAACTTGATTGCTCCTAAATCAATTCCGCCATGTTTTTCTAATCCAAGCTTTACCACGGTTCTACCTTACTCCACCATGCTCTCTTGCTCCTTACAAAAACAACAAGCCATGGTTATTTCAATTTCAATCAAGACAAGTTGACAAAATAGAAATAAATTTTTAAGACATGGGAAGAGTTTCACAATGAGCAAGCGATACCCTCAAAATGGGACTCAACAAAACCAAAACATTTACCACATGAATTTACACAATGAAGGACCCTATTTATATTCCATTTTTAAAGCCCTATTCCCTAATCAAAGACTACACAAATTTTCAATCAAAATGGAGATTGGACAAAAACCGAATCCAGGGTGGATTGTAAAAGAAAAAGGATTTCATCGCAATATTTTTCTTAGCCCAATCTCAATTCATTTTAGAGAAACCCTAAATTTATCACTATATAAGCATTGAAAACAAGTTTGTAAGAAAAAATAACAAAGGAGATATTATTCAAAACCCTAAATCTAATAAATAGATAACACAACATCATTCTATTAAGGGAAGCAGTAAAAGAAAAAAACACCGACTTAAGTTTGTCAGAACCGCCGAAGCGCTTAAAACTGCCGCTGGAGAGATCTTTGTCGCTGCCGCTCACCAACATCACTCGTCTCTAAGGTTGTCTTTCACAAAGAATAGTATCCACCCTTTAAATTTTGTTCATATTTTTGTTTGTTACTCTATGTAGCGATGAAAATCGCAGATCAAACTATTGATTAACTTGACTCGCAAAAGCAAGAGTCGCCACTGCGCTTTATTATTTCCAAGAGCAAAAGAGAAAAGTGCGAAATAAAACTCATAAATATGCAAAGTAAGTGCAATAGTAAAAGTAAAAAAAAATACAATGCATTTGAAAAGATCGAAGATTCGAGGGTTGGTTATACAAAGGGAACCAGTACCCTATGTATCTATAGTATCCTATAAGAACCTTTTGAAATATCTGTTTTTGGTTAAAATTGGTTTGCTTGCTAAATGAGTGTGATGATGAAATTTTGAAAATACAACGACATGATATCGAGGTTTTGGCTTAAAAGAGTGTAAGTTTGAAAATAAGGTTTTAACTAAAGAAAAATAAATAGGATAAAAATAAACATGCAATAGACGCACAATGACGTAAAGTAAACAAGATGATCCTTTCCCTTGGATTAAAACAAACAAATAATAAGGTAAGCTATAGAAATTAAAATAAACTAAATCGAAAATATCACAAAATTAACCAACATATGAAAGAAAAATCACAAAGAAATGAATTTGAGTAAACAAAGGAAACAATGATAATATAAACAATGAGAAACTAAATAGAGAGATACAAAAAAAAAATCAAGAAATAAAGATATGTAACTAATAGTTATCTAAACTAAATTGAAATTTTAAAGGTACTAATTTAAATATTAAACTAAAATTTAATTCTAAAGGTACTAATTTAAATCTAAATTAAATTAAGTCTAAACTAAAAAATTAAAATTCTAAAACTGAAATAAAGTTATCAAAATATATCTAAACTAATTAGAAGTTCTAGAGTTATAAAATAAATCTAAAGTAGTTAAAATTTCTAAAATTACTAATTAAGTATAAAACTAATCTAATCAATAAAAATTATCTAATTAACTAAAACATAGTTATTTGATTAAATCTAAAAAAGAACTAAGTTAACTAGACTGATCATTATTTAAAATAAACAAAATGAAAGGGTGTAACTAATAATTATTGGGGAGGAGTAGTAAAAACCGGTTGAGTTGGAGTGAGGTCCAATGTAACATAATAATAATAATCAGAAAATAAATCAAACAAAACAAATAAAGGATTGGGCCGGGTAGAAGCAAGGTAAGGCCCGAATTAATGATCTTAAACAAAAATCCTAGGAGACTAACAAAAAATCCAGCCGCTGATAATTCTTACTTCACGCTAGAAACATTCTATTTCTCTTCCATGCTTATTTTCCCTTTCAATCAATTCCTCTATTTATTTTTATCGACAACAACAACACTACTCCTTTGTTCATCTCCTTCTCCATTCAAACAACAACAACATTTATTTCACAAAATTTCTTTGTCCATCCTTCGAATTAACAACAACAAAACTTTTTCCACCAGAAATAAATCTCTCTTTCTCGCATTGATATGACAACAACAACAAGTGTTTCACGCTTACAGTTTTCTCACAGTTTCAATATCTGAACAACAACAACGAAAATTGAAATCTCACGGTTCTATTTCTATGCTCATGGTTCAAACATCAAGTAACAATAAACCTCTCTCATCTTTTGGTTCTCATGAATGAATGAATATAAACTGAATCTTGCTCACTTAGTTCCTAAACCATGTCCACAGGTGTAACACTCAAAAAATGCAAAACTACAACAAACAATCGATCGGAAAGTGAAAAGAAAAAGGCAAAGTTCAATCAGGTGTCAACAACAACAATAGAGATTCACGTGTAATAATCAAACCAGATAATAAACATGGATATGCTTAAGAAATGGTGGAAGAAATAGTACCTATTGGAGTCTCTCCGATGGAGTTTCCAAAAATGGTGAGTTCGAATCCTTTCTCTTTCTCCTTCTCCTGTTCTGTGCCTGTTCACTGTGTGGTAGGAATCTTATTGACAGTTAGATGAAATGATGAAGGTGAGATGGTCATAGGTTTGGTGTTGGAAGAGGTATAGTTGTTGAGTAAATCTTTAGTGATTCGGTTTTGTTGCAGGGAGTATGTGAAGTATATGGAAAAGATGTTGCAATGAGGGCTTATGAGGGATTTAATTTTTAGAATTTTATGGATATTTTTAATAGAAGTTTTGAGGTATTTTTTGTGTTTCTTCTCCCCTTTCTGTGTTGATAAGTGCCTCTATTTATAGGGGAAGAACAGATATATTTGCGGTGGAAATGGAGAGATTTGAAAAATTTTGGGCACTACTTTATGGCTTTCTAATACATCTTTTGGTGTGTGCTATTTTGATGTAATTTTTGGCCTGTTTTGCTTGGTGTTTTCATGCAGGGCAGCAATGGCATAGCAGATTTTTGGAGTGTTTTGCTTGTAGCTTTGTGGACTGATATGGCCGAGTGAATAACAACATAGCATTTAGATAGCACCGTGACTTTTTTTCTTTGAGTGGTCCCTAATGTGTTTTTTTTCTTTGAGTGGTCTCTAATGTGTTTTTTTTTTCTCTTTTATATGACAACAAGACAACGAGAGATACTACTAATAATGATAATAATAATAGTAATAATAATATTAGTAAGAAATAAACAAATAAAAACTAAAAATACAAAAATTAAAAAAAATGTTAGTAACAATAATAATAAAGAAAAGATAAAAAATATAAATTATAAAATGAAACTAAAAGGGACATCAAAAATTGATTTTATTTTAATAATAATAATCCAATTTGAATCAAAATTAAAACTAAATCAAAATTAATATTTTTTTGAAAGAAATAAAGAACGATAGCTATAAATTTCGATTAAAGTAAAAAAAATGTAAAGATGATTCTACTCTTATATTTTTTTTGGTGATTTTTGAAATAAGATGAAATAATAAATAAAAGATGAAAGATAAAAGTGCAATATTCATGACTTCGCAAAGCACAGTTGAAAATAAATCAAGTTTCCAATGAATTCACAAAGCGACCTCAAACGTTTTCATTTCTCGTGGTTTTTTCAAAGCATAATCAACTCTTGACTTGTAAAAAAAAGTTATAGATGTTATCAAAGAGAATCATATTAAAAAAGAACCACTAAAAAATGTCGAAATTTGAAGAAGTTGTGAATTTTTTGGAATCTGACTCGAGAATTGGCAAAATAGGTCAAACCACTCGTGAACACTTGCTATGCAATGATGCAGCTGAAATGTGGGATCTTATGTTAAAAATTAGAGTATGACAGATGCCCCTATTTAAGTTTCTTCTATCAGAGATATAAAGATACTTAAATATAACATAAAACCTAATTTTTGGTCCTAAGATGCCACAAAATGTATATGATATGAATGGGTGCAATGGACTCTTTTTGACATATATATTTTTTATATGATATGATATGAAATACAGACTATGTGGGAATCAATTACGCAAATTCAAAGGAATTCCAGGGGGAAAACTTGCTGGAGGAAGGGAATGGCGCTGCCAGATTAATCTCAATTTGATAAAAGAAATCAAATAATGACCAACGTCAGCTAATGTGTTGATGAGGAAAAGAAAAACAGACCTACATTAATTAGTGTACTGATGTGGAAAGGCAGAACAGAGCTACATCAGCTAACATATTGATGAAAGATGTAAAATGATGACAAACATCAGCTAATGTATGATGATGGGTGTAAAACAATAGCAAACACCATCTAATATACTGATGAAAGACGGTTAGATCAACTAACATCAACTTATGTACTGATGAGGAAAAACAAAATGACAAACATTAGTTAATGTACTGACGAGAGAAAACTTAATCAAACTACATCAACTAATGTACTATTGAGGAGAAGCAAAATGACAAACATCAGCTAATGTACTGATGAGAGAAAGCAGAATGATCTACATTAGATAATGTACTGACGAGAGAAAACTTAATCAAACTACACCATCTAATGTATTGATGAGGAGAAGCCAAATGAAAAACATCATCTAATATACTGATGAGAGAAAACAGAATGATCTACATCAGCTAATGTACTGACGAGAGAAAACTTAATCAAACTACATCAGCTAATGTACTGATGAGGAGAAGCAAAATGACAAACATCAGCTAATGTACTGATGAGAGAAAACTGAATCAACCTACATCAACTAATGTATTGACGAGAAACAACAAAATAGACCTACATCAACTAATGTACTGATGAGGGAAAGCAGAAAATGATGACAAACATCAGCTAATGTATTGATGAAAGATGTAAAATGAGACCTACATCAGCTAGTGTACCAATGAGGAAAAAACGTCACGACATCCAAGAATACCATTGAATGAGGTGGAAAATACTTTACTGGGGAATATGACATCCCATTATTGATTTTGGTTAGAAGTAAGAAGCAACACATCTAAGGATGACACTGGATGGAAAGAGAAATGGACATACATATGCTTTGGTATGCGCTAAGTAAGTTGGACTTTGACCACAAAGTAAGGTGTTGATAGTAATAGGACCTCAAGAGATGCACATGAGCATGAGACACTCTTACTATGCATGATATTTAATTTTTCTATGCATGATATATGATTTTTTCTATGCATGATATATGAATTATCTATGCATGTCATACAGACGTTTACGATAATGGAGCTTGACTCTTTTGTGAGGGAGATTGAGACTCTGATTCCTCAACACAGGGAATACTGCAAACTCTGCTTGGAGAAAATGTTGAACACACTTATGTTACATTTGTATCAAATTGATAATCCTTGGAGAAAGAACTAAAGCTCTGCTTGGGGGTTCTTGAAGAAGACTGCCCCAGATTAATTGAATTTTGTAGGTTAACTGACTATAGCTACAACTTGTCTATTATTGGAGATAAACTGATCATGGCTTCAATCCTTGAAATGAGTTTCGGGAAAGCTTGCCCCAGTATGAGTATTAAAAGAGATCTTTGGTCAACCAATTCTGAAAATAACTCGCACTGGGAAACAAAACTTGAACTAAGTCACAATAGAATCTAGAATATACTTGCCCCTGATAGGATCATTGACCAATTTCTCAAATGTCTGAAATTCCTTGAAGAAGAATGCTTGTCTGTAAATAAAATTCTAATTTTAATGTAAAATTCATGCGAAAGTTTTGAAATCAAAGTCATTTTTGGAATGATGTTATTGATGTATAGCAAATGGATCACTGGTCAGAGTGCAATGGCTTAAACATTAAAAAATGAGAGATAATTCAAATGTATAATACCATAATGAGTAATTTTCAAAAATATTAGGAGTCAGTTTATGCAAACTTGTTGTAGTATGCTTTCAAAAAAAATCTGGCTTCAATTAGGTCTTCCAAGGGTTGTAACGTGGTCTGGTTCACTCTTTATGAAATAAAGGATAAAGACTCAAATTTTATTTGTATCCAACCAATTATTCATGATAATCTTCAGTCCTATGTCCAATTAACTCAGACTATGCATCCAGTTTCCAAGAGATTATGGAATTGCACTAATGATGGTGATGTTTCAGAAGCCAAGTGATTCTTTGAGATGACAATCACTACTATCTTACAACATTTTGTTGTTTTTGTTGAGGACTTTGGTCAACCCATTTTTGTCTTTGTTGAGGATTGTAGTGACCTCTTGTTTTGAATTTTTTTCCTAACTTTTGCCTGAACTATTTTATTTGAGATTACAGTCAGCGGTATGCCCAAGTTTTGACTAAGTCTCCTTCATAGGTTTTGACTTGGTGGGTTTTTTCTTTGATAACCTTCATTATTTTTCTTTATGAAAGATAGCGACTGTCTGGCTTAATGATTACAGAGAACCATCATCAACTTTTGATTTGGAGAACATCTTCGACACTTCTTTGATGTGTGTGAAGGAAAGCTTGATTGAAACCTTTATTGAAAGGTGTCTTGCATGATTTCTCTTGTAATTTGGATGCATAGTTAAGTTAACTGAGAACTATCCATCCCCGGGTTAAGATTGCAGTTTTTTTTTGTTTAGAAAGAAACTCCAACTTCTAGGCTCGAAGGGGTTGACAAGGGATTAAATTCCTTATTTATCTAGTGTGTTGGTATTGAAATAATGCCTATACATCATCAGCAAAGTTTTTTTTGAAAGCATACCAACAACAGTTATTGGTATTTTGTTTTCATCATCCTCCCTCCAATCTTTGCATAAACAAAAGTTTAATAAAGCAAGTAAAAAAAGGGATATACTAGAATAATAATTGAAACCATAAATTGATTCGAAGATGTAAAATGCTCATTTTCATTAAAATTGATAAAACAAAGAACATACAATTTAAAAAACAAACAGTTCAACATAGTCAAATGGATAGTACAAACAAAAATGAAACAAGGTCTAATGCAATAATAAAAAACAGGATGAGTTGTCCTTGTTGAAACACTTGTTTGGGAATAAACTGGTCTGAACCAACTAAAGCTTCACTTAGCATGGCCTGGCAAAGGGTTATTGACAACATTGTGGTTGATATCTTTGAAAGTCAGAATCTTAGCCTTCACCAATCCTTGCACTCTAGCCTTCAAAGGGAAACATCTTTCCAAATCATGGCCTGCTTCACCTTGATGGAAAGGACAATGGAGATCAGATCTTAAACCTTCTGGGAGAGGATCTAGAGGAGGTGGCATAACCCTAGTGGTAATCAACCCTTTATGGGCCAAAGATGGATACAGTTCAGTATATGTCATAGGAATAGGATCAAAGTGACCCCTGTTCCCTACATTACGATTCTGATTCTGGTTTTTTCGAGGAGGAACAAATAGTGGTTATTAATGTAAATCCTTGGGAAGCATATCAAGTGGATGCCCATGTAAGTACCTGGAATATTCTTTCCTCTCGAGGATCTCATTACTGCTTTATCATCTCTTCTTTTTCCTAACTTTGAGATGAACACTAGACTCTTCTAAACCGATTCGATAGTATCACTGACCACCTTGTTTTTTCCATTAACTAGCTCAGGGACCCAGACATGCTGCTGAAGGATAGATGAGGTACGTGGTCTAGTAAAATTTGCAAACACGGGTTGAGGAAGATCCTTTGGGGATGGACCGTGTATCGGTACATGAGTAATCAATGAATGGTGTTTCCCTTGAGTTAAAGGAACAATGGGTGAGGTTGGAAAAGTATCCACTTGCATTGTTACGGTCGGTGGAGGGTTGCCTTCTTTTTTCAACAAGGCTTGCAAGATCCCCATAATATGGTCCATCTGACACTTCAACCGATTGACCTCCTCTCCTAACAACTGTTGGTTTTGTTGAAGTTCTTCCATAGTTTTCTGAAACATGCTTCCGGTCCAAAGTGTTAAGGAATGAACAACTGAAGAAGGATGAAATTGGAATGAATTTCTTGCACAACCTAGATGTATGCATGCAAAAATATAAAAATGTTTGTTTTTATTTTAACATCAAATCATAAAGATAATGAATCCTAAATTGGATCAAAGCATTAATCAAGTCATCATCAAAGTCAATCATCCATTTTGGTGGATTAGGATTTTCACCCCATCAACACCCAAGACCCATTGAATTTGATGAAACGTATGATGTTTATAAAGAAAGATCCCTAAGTTCCTTGAAAACCAAGTGAAAAAGAGTTTCATGGATGCATGAATGTATGGTTATGCAATGATCACAAACAAGATCACAAGCAAGGTTCGACATCACGAGCATGGAGTCAAAGGGTGAGAACCAACTCATAAGGTATGTACTAAGGGTTTATTTGTACATGTAGAACAAGGTTCTAAAGAAAAATAAATAGGATAAAAATAAACATGCAATAGACGTACAATGACGTAAAATCAACAAGGCGATCCTTTTCTTTGGATTAAAACAAAAAAATAATAAAGTAAGCTATAGAAATTAAAATGAGCTAAATCGAAAATATCACAAAATTAACCAACATATGAAAGAAAAGTCACAAAGAAATAAATTTTAATAAACAAAGGAAACAATGATAACGTAAACAATGAGAAACTAAATAGAGAGATACAAAAAAAAAATCAAGAAATAAAGACATGTAACTAATAGTTATCTAAACTAAATTGAAATTCTAAAGTTACTAATTTAAATCTTAAACTAAAATTTAATTCTAAAGGTACTAATTTAAATCTAAATTAAATTAATTCTAAACTAAAAAAATTAAAATTCTAAGACTGGAATAAAGTTATCAAAATATATCTAAACTAATTAGAAGTTCTAGAGTTATAAAATAAATCTAAAGTAGTTAAAATTTCTAAAATTACTAATTAAGTCTAAAACTAATCTAACCAATTAAAAGTATCTAATTAACTAAAACATAGTTATTTAATTAAATCTAAAAAAGAACTAAGTTAACTAGACTGATTATTATTTAAAATAAACAAAAATGAAATGGCGTAACTAATAATTATTGAGGAGGAGTAGTAAAAACCGGTTGGGTTGGGGGTGAGGTCCAATGTAACATAATAATAATCAGAAAATAAATCAAATAAAACAAAGAAAGGATTGGACCGGGTAGATGCAAGGTGAGGCCCGAATTAATGATCTTAAACAAAAACCCTAGGAGACTAACAAAAAATCCAGCCGCTGATAATTCTTGCTTCACGCTAGAAAAATTCTATTTCTCTTCCACGCTTATTTTCTTTTTCAATCAATTCCTCTATTTCTTTCTATTGATAACAACAACATTGCTCCTCTGTTTATCTCCTTCTCCATTCAAACAACAGTAACATTTATTTCATAAAATTCCCTTGTTCATCCTTCGAATTAACAACAACAAAACTTTTTCCACCAGAAATAACTCTCTCTTTCTTGCATTGATACGACAACAACAACAAGTGTTTCACGCTTACGGTTTTCTCACAGTTTCAATATCCGAACAACAACCACGAAAATTTAAATCTTGCAGTTCTATTTTTATGCTCAAGGTTCAAACATCAAGTAACAATAAACCGCTCTCATCTTTTGTTTCTCATGAATGAATGAGTACAAACTGAATCTTGCTCACTTAGTTCCTAAACCATGTCCACAGGTGTAACACTCAAGAAATGCAAAACTACAACAAACAGTCGATTGGAAAGTGCAAAGAAAAAGGCGGAGTTAAATCAGGTGTCAACAACAACAACAAAGATTCATGTGTAATAATCAAACCATATGATAAACATGGAGATGCTTAAGAAATGGCGGAAGAAATAGTACCTATCGGAGTCTCTCCGGTGTAGTTCCTAAAAATGGTGAGTTTGAATCCTTTCTCTTTCTCCTTCTACTAATCTGCGCCTGTTCATTGTGTGGTAGGAATTTTGTTGAGAGTTAGATGAAACCATGAAGGTGAGATGGTCATAGGTTCAGTGTTGGAAGAGGTGTAGTTGTTGAGTAAATATTTAGTGAGTCGGTTTTGTTGCAGGGAGTATGTGAAGTATATGGAAAAGATGTTGCAAATGAGGGCTTATGAGGGGTTTATTTTTTAGAATTTTCTATGTATTTTTGACATAAGTATTGAGGTATTTTTGTGTTTCTTCTCCCCTTTATGTGTTGATAAGTGTCTCTATTTATAGGGGAAGAACAAATAGAATTTGTGGGGGGAAATGGAGAGATTTGAACAATTTTTGGCACTGCTTTATGGCTTTCTAATGCAACTTTTGGTGTGTGCTATTTTAATGCAACTTTTGACCTGTTTTGCTTGGTGTCTTCATGCAGGGCAACAATGGCATAGCATATTTTGGGAGTATTTTGCTTGGAGCTTTGTGGACTGATATGTAAGAGTGGATAGCAACATACTCCCTCTGGTCTCATTTATAAGAAAAAATTAACTTTTTATATACATTGAATAAGTAATGTATTTGGACAATATATTGTCCAAATACATTACTTATTTAATGTATCTAAAAAGTTAATTTTTTCTTATAAATGAGACCGGTGGGAGTAGCATTTAGACAACAACGTGACTTTTTTTCTTTGAGTGGTCGCTAATGTGTTTTTTTATATGACAATAAGACAAAGAGAGATACTAATAATAATGATAATAATAGCACTAATAATAATATTAGTAACAACTAAACAAATAAAAACTAAAAATACAAAAATAAAAAAAATGTTAGTAACAATAATAATAAAGATCAAAAATAAAAAATAAAAAATGAAATTAAAAGTGACATCAAAAATTTATTTTATTTTCATAATAATCCAATTTGAATCAAAATTAAAACTAGATCAAAATTAATGTTTTTTTTGAAAGAAATAAAGAACGATAGCTATAAATTTTGATTATAGTAAAAAATGTAAAAATGATACTACTCTTATATTTTTTTGTGATTTTTGAAATAAGATGAAATAATAAATAAAAGATGAAAGATAAAAGTGCAATATTCATGACTTCGCAAAGCACAGTCGAAATTAAATCAAGTTTCCAATGAATTCACAAAGCAACCTTAAACGTTTTCATTTCTCGTGGTTTTTTCAAAGCATAATCAGCTCTTGACTTGGAAAAAAAAGTTGTAGATGTTGTCAAAGAGAATCATATGTAAAAAGAATCACTAAAAATGTCAGAATTTGAAGAAGTTGTGAATTTTTTGGAATCTGACTTGAGAATTGGCAAAATAGGTCAAACCACTCGTGAACACTTGCTATGCAATGATGCAGATGGAATGTGGGATCTTAGGTCAAAAATTAGGGTATGACATTCTATTTTAACATTTTTCTACAAAAATATACTAAGGTTTAGTAATCAGAAGGAAAAGACGAATAAGAAAACATAAAAAAATTTATGATCCGAACCTTGTATGGCGCCACTGTCGTGAACCTTCAAGGTCGCCGCTGTATTTCGTTGTTGATCTTCTTCGTGACTGCTGAAAAAATATTTTCTTGTAGATCAGACTCTTGTTGATTCTTGTAGTGATGCAAACTACCACACTTCTACAATATGTAGTGAAGTGATTGCTATTTCCTACTTGTATGTCAAGAAATTTCCTTGTTGATTTTAATCCAAGCAAATACTCCATCAAGATGATGCAAATGTTCATTCCTCATGATTGTGGGTAGTAAGTATATTTTCCACTCGAATACAACAAAATGTCTATTCTCTTAAAATCAACCAACAAACAATTTTGTTCTTTTCTAGCCAAATTACGAGGCTCTGACTTTCCCATTGCACAAGGGAGTACGTAGGCACAAAGATGTGATGTCTTATCGAGCCCAATAAACTAAAAAAACAAAACCCTTCTTCTTTCTTCTTTCTCAATCATTAAGTAGAAGATTGCAAACTATCACACTACCACTCAAACACACACGAACTAAATAGTTCCCATCGAGTATGATGGATGTGAGGGGTGCTAATACCTTCCCCTTGCATAACTGACTCTCGTATCCTTCTCTTGGTTGCAATGACCATTTCTTTAGCGGGTTTTATTCGATATTTTCCCATTTATTTTGGAACAAATAAATCTCAATGAAGGCTTCATTGTTTTATATTTTTTGAGGAGTTTCACAACCCAAGCAAAACAAGATTTTTATGTCATTGGTCCTTCTAACACTAGATAGTCAAGGTCATATCCCATCAGAGTCCCCAGTTGTCGCGACTGAAAAAATTAAAGATTCACCACCATATTTTATGCATTCCTAAAGAATAAGGGAAATAATGAGAAAACCCTAAGAGTATGGATAATACGGTCATCACAACCGAATATAGTTTCGGGAGTCGGTTAAGTAAGGGGAAGATGTTAGGTAATCCCCACATCCGTTGTACTCAACGGGAACCTTCTCTATCCTAGGGTTTTATGTGTTTGTCTAAAGGATGTTTACCTAATTGCTTATTTCTTGCTTTTACTTATTTACAAAGAAAAGGTATTTACACAGGGGTAAAATGAGAAAAGGTTAGTCAGATGTTAGCGGTCTCGCCTTTGGTTTCACAACCTTGTGTCTACGCATCTCTCATATGAGGATGAGGAAATCAAGGTCATTGTAGTTTGAAGTATGTTTTGTTGGTTGATTGTTTTTAGTTAGTGAAAAGTATTTGTCTTGGATTAATCGCATGTGAGCGAGAGTGAATTTAGTTATCGCACAAAACGAAAGAAATTGATCATCGCAAGGAGCAAAAAAAAATGTTTTGATGGGTTTCCATCAATTTTAGAGTTCTGCATTGCTTTTTGTCTTTTTTTATTTTTGTTAGTAATTTATGTACAAGTTGTGATTTTATTTACAACATGTGAAGATGTTTTTCGCGGAGAAAACCTAGAGTAATGTACAAAGTTTATTTTTTTGTTATTTTTGAATTAAATGAAATAAAACTTAATTTTTTATTAAATAAAATAAAGCACATGTTTTTTTTTGTTGTATTTTTAAAAGGGGTTCATTTTTTTTTTTTTGGTTTTTTACTAATTAACAAAAGCAAAATAAACATACATGGCAAATACCCACACCCAAACCGAAACCCTAAATCCTCATCCACTATTTTTGTAGCGATTACAATGTGAGATTACAAGGATCAACGAAAAAGTAAAATACCAACAAGAGAATGAGAGTACATTTGAAATAATAATGGATAGTAAAAGAAAATGCCAAAAAATAAAGTAAATAAAGCACAAAGAAATAATAAGAAGGAAGGGATGTACTATCAATATATAATGTGAGTATGAATGACATAAAATAAATAATAAAACGAGAGTAATACCGTTAATAATATACAAATGCAAAAATAGAACAAAAACATAAAAGAAATAGTAAAAACAAGAGAAATACTAAATAATTAATTACTTGAAATAAAAAATAAAAATAAAAATATTTTTGGATTTTTAATATGTTAGATTAAACTCTAATTAGTGCGCAAAAAATAAAATCGAAATCGGAATTAAAATCGAGTAAAAAATTAATTAGAAACATGAAGAATAAAAAAATAAAGGAAAAACAAGTTGGGTCTTTGGATCCAGATGGATCAGATCAAGTGGCCAATAACAGACAAGTATAGGCGAGCTCACGTGAGCTGAAGCACATGGGATCCGTGTGGGAGGGACTGTGCCACGTGACACTTTACAGGAAGAGCAAAACTGATGCATGGCCATGATTAAATCTGGATCGATATGAATATTCAAGCATATGTTCATCTTAAATTGATCATAACTTGCTCAATTTTCCATGGGATTTATCAAATGAATATTGAAAATTCATCTACTCGACTTCACGATCTTCATCGAGTGATAAAATTTAAAAAAGCAATTAAAATAACGAAAATTAAACAACAAGAAATCACTTTTGTTTATGGAGGTTCAAAAATACTTTTCAACTCTTGATTTAAAATCAATTGATTTTCTATGCAAAATGGCGATGATTAAGGTACTAAATAAATGAAGAAAGAATAAAAATGCAATAGAATTAAATAAATGACAAGCATAAGAGCCTGCCTAAAATAAAATTCAATGAAGAAAGAAAGAAATGACTTTAAAAAAGGAAGAGAGTTTTTGGTTAGTTTTTGTGAATTGTGGATGAGAAAAAAATGCGAAAGTTGATGTCTATTAATAGATGAAATTTTAGGTTAAGAATTAATTCTGATTCATCTATTTTTGGTATGATTTTGTAGATTGAAATTTGATTCGTGTCTATGTGAGCAAACTTATGAATCTGCATGGATTTGTGACTTTTCTCAATCTTGTATCAATTTGCAACTGCTTTGATGATAAATGAAGATTGGATTTGAAAGATCTTGAATAATTTATTATTATTTTTTTGGATTTTTAGACTATTTTGTGCACAAAATCAAAGATTTAAAAATAAAAATAAAAATAAAATTAATATACCAATAAAATAGAAAACAAAAATATTAATTAAATAATAAAAAAATACATTTTTTGTGATTTTTTGTAATGTTGAAAATAATGCAAAAATAAAAATGAAAATTGAAGATAAATAGAATACAAAAAGATGGGAAATACAAGATTTGAACTAAGGACCTCCCACTTATATTCCTTATACATGCTCTCTTATCAACTGTGCTGTTTCATTTATTAGAAATTAAGTGGCACTAGAAAACATATGAAGGGTGAGACAAATTTGGGGTGTGACACAAGGAAAACATCTTTTCGATAGTACTGATGAAAATCAAGATTTTAACTATGAGACACCTTGTTTAGCAACACATGTACGTCAATCATCTGAAGAAAATAATTCAGATGATGTGCATGCTACTATTCTCGTGATCATGAAGAGGAGATATTAGAAAACTAGTAAGTAAATGTCATATATCCCTTAGTAATTTATAATTAATCATTTTACTCATTTTTAATCATTGTCCTATAGATATAAAGTTGTTGTTGATTATCCTAATTAGTTTTAAATATTGTTCAATTGATAGGTGTTTAACGACTAATGACAAATCCTATTGGATAGCCTACAAAACTTTCCATTTTGGTTATTGTTTTTGTTGGTTAATCATTTATTTTAGTTTTGATGTAAAACTATAAAGTGTATGCCTTTTTGGGTTTGTATTTGGTGTAATCAATGAATATTTGTGGTACAATATTTTAGATTGAGAAATTGACAAAAGGTACAATGTTTCTGTTTCATGAATCTGAAAAATATGGTTATATATTCTGTAAGATGGTTATGTAATACTGGTGCAAATGACAGTACAAAAAAACTTATCCCCTCGATTTTTACATAAAATCGAGGTAATAACATTGAGACATTACCTCAGTCTACAAAATACTGAGCGTTAATATTGGGTGAGACATTCTATTATGAAAATAATAAAAATGCAAATGTTGGGGTTTGAATCCACGTGCATATAAATTTATCCTTCGACATTTAAATAATCGAGGTTTAAAGTGGTAGCTTTTCATAACGTTATTTATTACCTCAATTTTATAGATGAGGTCAAATGTATTCCGTGTCCGACGTTAGATGTGTTTTTTGTAGTAGTGCTCAGGTTGTTGAGAGAGATTGATTGTTGTTATTAACTTGTAATCTGTAAACCCTAATAGAGAAAGTGAATAGAAAAATAGTTACAACTAATTCTAGTTTTTTTCTTCCTCTTTCCTCCTTTACCTTTTGTGAAACTCTAATAGGATTTCTTGTGTTAGTTCAAAAAACTCATAGTTTTGTTTTGTTCTTGACGACACTGATCGCGACATTATGAGTCTGTCGGGTGTAGTGACTGCAAGCGCACAGTCTTATTGCGTAGTTTTAAAAGATATCGAACCCACAAGGACTGATGGTCAAACTACTGTTATCTTAGGGTCACTTTGTAAAGCTAAGGCTAAATAATAAAGTTGGGTGTTTGAGTTTAATTGGAATCAACTAAAATCTAATAACTAATAACGGGACACGGGTATGTACTTTGTCAACTTTAGGGATTCAATAAGTCATTCAATAAGTCATTGACATTTGTTTCAGTATTAAAACATTGTTTTAGTGGAAACTATTTATTTAAAAACCCTCGTCTCACACTTTCGTTCTATCGAGTCAGGTCATATTATTAAACTCAAAATGAGCACTCTCGCTGTTTCATTTTAAAAATCCAAAAGTATTTTTTGAAAACAATTAGAGTTCAATTAATTTTAAAGCACTCTCGCTATTTTTAAAATTAATGTTTAATAACCACAATCTGGTTAAAACCTCAAACTCTCACTCTGTTGATTTTAACCTTAGACTATCTTTTACTTTTGTACAAAAACAATTAAATATCCAAATTGGAAATCAAAACTAGAAAGTGTTTTATTTTATTTGTAAAAATATTAATGCAAATTAATTACCGAATCCATTCGTTAATATTTACATACCAATATCAGGGGATTTAGCCAGACATAATTTTATTGTAGGACAACGTAAAATTAAAACATAAATTTAATATTGTATGCATGGTAAGAACAAATAAATTATACTTTTAAAATAGGAACCTGAAATTAAATATAGAAGCAATAAACCTGAGCAGTGCGTATCCTCCATAAGTCGGCAAGATTGACTTGAAATAACAAAATGCGTTACAGAATTGAAAATAATCCTAAACGAATTTTGGAAGTATGGAAAGAAAACTAGTGTTGCAATATTCTTCCGATGTAGAAAAACACTGCTTTGATGGTGGAGGTTTTTCTAATGCTTACGAAATTCTAAAACTGGAAAAGTAATTACAAAAACTATGAACTGGAAAAATAATAATAATGTAAACTTGCAGCAAACAAAAGTAATGAAAATGGTAGCAGGTGTCGACCCTTTTACGTTGGTAACTGATTCCCTTTTATACATTACAAATGGTGAGAGAAAATAGGAAACGTCCCATAATTCTCTTTCTTTGAGCGTGGAGAAAATCCAGGTGAATATGCGTTTTGTGTGTCAACCGGAGAAATGTTTGTAACTGTTATATGGATCGTGGCGAGTGTCAAGTGTGTTGTGATGTGGGGCACACATACTGAGTTTGTGCCGGTCCGAACATGAAGTGTGCCGAGGGGCACACTTCTCCAATTTGTGACGGTCGGCAGGAGCTGTGATGGGCGGCACACTTCTGATTACAGAATGCTGCGTTTTGCTGCTAATTGGCCATTTCTTCTTATTTTTTAATTCTTTTTCTTCCTTTTCTCATTTATGCCTTGTAAAAGTTAAGTACCTGAAATATGTTGCAAATACTACAAACCGGGACAAAATGTTACATAATAATTGAAGAATCGGAAATTTAATCTATGTAAATCGGGTGGAAAATGCTATATCTTTCGTGTTATCAAACTCCTCTAAGCTTGAACCTTTGCTTGTTCTCAAGCAATAAAGTTAGTATAAAAACCAATAAGGCACAAGTTAAATGCAATTTCATGATGCGATTCTAATCATAAGAGGTTGCCAATGTTTTTGCAGAAACGTAGGCTCAACATAACATAAAAGATACCATAATAACACTATACACCCCCATTGTGCAGACCAATTTCAGTCATGCCATTATAGCTCAACCTAGTTCTTTTCGCTAAATTTTACCCATTTTCATTCTAGCGCAATCACATTAAGCCCTTTATCTTTACACGAACATAGTAGAGTAGCCAGTTAGTGACTATGATCCTTTTAAGCATGAGGTTCTGGAACATAAATACCGTAACTTCCTTTAATTTACCCAATTGCAAGTTGCGGTGGATCGGACTGTAGTCTGCCCTACCAAGTTCAGTACCAGACACCTCTGAACCAACTAACAATGGGTTGCTATATTGTATCATGTAGGTACTACATCCGTTGGATTAAGTGACCGGGTGAGGGTCGCCTAACTTAATTGTTGCATTCCCTATTTTCTTACAGTAAAGCATGTGTCTTTCAAATTTACTGGATTATTCACTTATATTCATCGACTCCCTATGTAGTTTATGTTTAAGATGGTGTTGAGTGCTAGATAAACTACTCGGGGCTACTTTAAAGCTAAAGTTTAAGGTTTCAGTATAAAGGGTACTGAAATCAATCTAGCGCAATCTGGGGATTTAGAATGTTATGACGATATCCATCGTACTTATGTTTCACTCAAAGTTTCTCATATAACTTTTTAAAAAGTGAGCAGCCTATATATTCTTCAAATGCGTCAGATTATGCAAGTAATGAACAAAAATATTTTTGTTAAGGCTCAAGAAAGTGGGAAGTTAGATAACAATGGAAAAATTGCATAAACGAACTCGAAAATACAAAGATGTTTTTTATTACAAGAAATACAAATGGGAACAAAAGATATACTTAGAAAGCAATAAAGAGTTTATAAACTAACTAACTCCCCTAAGCTTGAAACAAGCAGTGTCCCAATGCTTAAAAAAACAAAAAGGAAACAGGAAGAGAAGCAAAAATCAATCTATTCTTGTTCATTATCGCGTCCTCTTCCCTGTCCTCGTGCTCGGCCACGTGTACCCAGAGGGTGGGGCATGGCCACATGGTATATATAATCTTGAAAACCGTCTATGCGTATAGTTAAGACCGATATTTCCTCTGTTAATCTTGCAGCCCGACGCTCGTTTCTTTCGTCATATTCTTGCTGCTGAGTTTGCACGGCCAGCATAAGTTGCATCATTTCATTTTAGTTATTTTGCATAGCCTGCACTCTCTCATCCTGTTCCATTATGGTAACCATAATGTCATCATTTGAGGCTGGTACTCTTTCTCGTCTTCTTCTGGGCCTTGTGGACGTGCTTGCAACATTTTCAGGAGGATCTTGTTGTTTAGTGTCTCCTTATTCCATTTCTTGCTCCATTTCATCAGCTTGGACATTCCCCTGGTTGCTTTGTGCATTATCTTCAGGTGTAGGAGCATCAAGGTCATAAAGCCATTTAGATAAGTCTGTAATATTAGTAAGTGCAAAGTTTGGAAAAATGACACCATGAACTACCTTGTTGTGCACCATGATGTTGTACCTACCATCTCTTCTGACCTTAATCAAGTAGCCAGCCCGACAGTTGTCGATGTCAATGAAAGTAGGCGGCAATGATGGCAAATTTGCAAGCTTGTCTTCGAGGCGAAGGCCAAGTGCTATAGAGGTGACTAGCCCACCAATGCAGAAAGGCGTAGACCTTCTTGCATACAAAGACTGGATATGTGATAGAAGGAACTTTCTTGCATTGATCCTTTGGTTGAGAGTGAAGGTACAATGGAGGAGGAAAAATTCTTTAGAGTTAAATTTGTTGTTGTTAATCCTCCCAAAAATGGTGTTGGAGATAACACGGTGGAAATACCTGATTGCAGGATTATGAATGGATGAAGCATAAAGTCCATCCCAATTGTTCAGTTCCTCATTGGTAAGAACTTTCCAAAGCTTGAAACTTTTAGACGCCCAATCTAGGTCTTCTGGAATACAGTAGTGTACTACTCCCTCACGAGGGAAACAGAAGAAAGTACTCAGAGTAGATTGACTTATAGAATATTCATCGTTGAACATTTTAAAAGTAGTGGAGTCGCATAGGTGCTCGCTTTCGTCACACGGCATGTTGTATGAGAACGAGCTTAAAAATTCTAGGGTCAACGACTTGTATGTTGGAAGATTCAGTGTGCAGATGAGTGCTAAGTCAGAGTTATGGAGTAACCACTGCACACTATCGAGCAATCCTAATTTTCACAAGCACTCAGTATCAACATACCGTGTAGGGACTATGGACCGTTGATCGAATTTGAGGTATTGCCATCTTTGCTGCTCTCCGGCTTCATTTAGAAAAGTAATTCAGAATGATCTGGCTCTGGTATTGAACCTCTTCATGCCATTGTTGAAGAAAAGATGGAAGATGGGTAGGAGTTTATGTGAGAAATTGGGTTTTTTTTGGAATGGAAGTGGATTTGGTGATGGTTTATGTAGAGAAATATAATAAGGGTAATAAGTGGGGTTTAGTGAATTTTTATGAAAATGATAATGGAGAAAGTGAAATAGGCACAGGTTCAATGTAGTAAGGCAGAGGTTTAAACAGAAAGGGAAGAAGAAGGGTTCGGGGAGGGTTTCTGTGATAATACAGAAACACTTATGTTTCTCATTTCGTGCCGAGGGGCACGCGTATGTTTCGATCGAGACTAGTGTTTATGAGGCGTGACGGGCGTCACGCTTGTGTGGCAGACGATACACATTTGAGAAGCAAAATAAATTTTAAAATGTTGCAGTTCTGAACGCATTATGTATTTTTAGTAATTGTACATAAATATACATGAATATAAAAAATGGAAGCAGTATAGCATATATATATATATATATATATATATATATATATATATATATATGTGTGTGTGTGTGTGTGTGAACATGATAATAATGCATTAAATGAAAAAGGTAATTTAAATTCCAAAAACTGAACTGAAAATAAATAAGTCCAAAATCTGAACTGAAAATAAATAAAAATTGCACTTAAGAATAAAATAGAAAAATTTGAAAAATCTAATCTGATAAGGCTTCTCTCCACACTTGAACAAAACAGTGTCCACAATGTTTAAATTTGAAAATAAAAAAAAATGCAATAAGTCTGAAATATCAACCATGTCAATCAAGAGAAGCGGAGTAGAGATGCTGATAAATATAGTCCAGTTGTTCGACTACCGTATCCATGAAAGAATGGAAGTCGATCCTCAGAATAATAATCTCATCCCTCAACAAATCAAGCTCTGATTGAATGGCATTTAAAGCGGGAACTTGATGAAATACGGGAGGCATAGAACCAACTGGAGCGGCAGAGGTGTTTGAGCCAACCTGACCGGGAGATGGAAATTGATGGTAAAATGGAGGGGTTTCAGGGTCAGTATCCTCATCGGACAGAAAAGAATCAAGGTGATCATAAATCATGGGTGTCTCAAGAGTGGGTGGTGGTGAAATGTGTGGTGCGCCCCAATCATATAACCAGTTATTCCTGTCATGCATGCTAGTCCTAGGGTCAGGTAGGGTAAAAAGGGACATTAACTGATTATTAATGAACAATTCAAAGTTATCCAGGCCTAGCTTTCCAATTATTCTCCTATTGAAACAAAAGTTGATATTCATAGGTTGAAATCTACCAAGAGGGACAAGTTTCAGCAGTGGTTGTCTAAAGCCGATAGCATTTACTATCATGGTTACTAAGCCGCCTATCAGGATGGGTTCATGGACAACTCTCACAAGATGGTGAAAGTTTGCTATCATAAATGTAGCTCCATTTATGGGACGGTTTTGCGAATCTCAGAACATAATGAAAAGCTCGGCTCTAGATACCATGGTTATATTTCCAGGTTTACCAAAGAGGGTGTGTGCTAAGATCTTATGAAAATATCTCAAGGTTGGGTTATGAATGTTTTCTGAATGCATGTCCTCAGGCTCAGGGTTACTTATACATGTAATATCCCCCCAGAAATAGTCTAGTTCACCCACATTAAAAAGTTCTTCTTGAATTATCGTGAATGCATCTAGGCCGTGTGGGAATCCTAGCAGTTCTGCCATCTCCCTATGGGTGTCAGTGTACTCAATACCAAATAGGCTAAACCTAATTAGACCTCTATTTAATCCTAGACCATGGTTAGGTTTGTAGACAAGGGAGCTTAAAAACTCTAAGGTTAATCTATGGTAGGAGCTAAACTTTCTTCTCAAAGCAGATATGTCCCAACCTATTTGGCTTAATAAATACAAAACACTGTCTCGGATTCACAATGTTATCATAGCTGGTCCGTCAGGGTAAGTACTCAATAATATATCCCTATCAGACAAACTCAAACCTCCTCTGCTAATTTCTTCCTCTAAACACAATGCCCAAAGTATCAACCGGATTCATCGTGGTTAGTGTAATTAGCTAACAGGAAGGTTAGCTTGAAGTAGGTTGATAGTTAGCATTAAGTTAGTAGAGAGAATATTAGAGAAGAAATATTGCATAATTTTATCAGAATAGAAATAAGCAATAACAAAATTAAGAAAAGAAAAATGAAAATTAAGCAAAGCATAAAGAAAAGATTAAAAAGTGGGTTGTCTCCCAATAAGCGTTTTGTTTTACGTCGTAAGCTCGTCATAACATAGTGATTAGTCTAATGCATGGGGTGGCAGCGCATCTAGCCTAAAGGTTTCGTAATATTCTTTATTATCGATGCTATGATAATGTTTTAGACGCCGTCCGTTTACGATAAAAGGTTCACAACTCATTCCTTTGATTTTTATTGCTCCATTTTGAAAGACCTTAGTGATTTCAAATGGACCATACCATCTAGAGTGAAGTTTTCCTGGGAATAATTTAAGTCTAGAATAAAATAGGAGAACTATACCGCCTTCATTGAATTATTTTCTAGATATTCGTTTATCGTGCCATTTTTTAGTTCTCTCCTTATAAATCCGAGCGTTTTCGTAAGCGTCTAGTCTAAGTTCTTCTAGTTCGTGGATATCTAAGATTATTTTCTCACCCGCTGCGGTGTAATTCAAATTAATGGTTTTAATGGCCCAATAAGCTTTATGTTCTATTTCTACCGACAAATGACATGATTTCCCAATGACTAATTTAAATGGAATAGTACCAATCAGAGTTTTCAATGTCATTGTATATGCCCATAGAGCTTCGTGTAACTCAGATGACCAATCTTTCCTAGAGGTTGCTACCATTTTTTATAAGATTTGCTTGATCTCTCTATTGGAGACCTCTACTTTCCCACTTGTTTATGGGTGATAAGGTGTTGCGACTCGATGTTGGACTCCATACTTCACTAATAGCTTTTCTAAGATTTTAGAAATGAAATGGGAGCCACCGTCACTGATGACGAGTCTCGGAACACCGAATCTTGGAAAGATTATGTTTTCAAAAGCCTGACTACTACTCGTGCGTCATTTGTTGGAGATGCTACAGCCTCGACCCATTTTGAAACATATTCGACAATAACTAGTATGTAGTGATTTCCAAAGGAAGACGGGAATGATCCCATGAAATCAATGCCCCATACGTCAAAGACTTTAACTTCTAGAATGCTCTTTTGAGGCATCTCATCGCGTCTAGAGATGTTTCCAGTGCATTGGCATTGGTCTCAATTTTTGACCGCGATATGGACGTATTTCCAAAGATTAGGCCAATAGAGGCCAACTTGTAATATCTTAGCGCATGTCTTTGATGTACTTGCATGTCCTCCATAGGGAGCGACATGACAGTGGAAAATTATGTTTTTGATTTTGTTTTTGGGAACACATCGACGGAAAATACCACCGACGCCTCTTTTGAAAAGCAAAGGCTCGTCCCAATAATAGTGTTTAAGGTCATGAAAGAATTTCTTCTTTTGTTGATAAGACATATCAGGTGGAAGCACTCCAACAACTAAGTAGTTGACAAAATCAGCATACCATGGTAGTATGGTTT
This sequence comes from Vicia faba, assembly GCA_948472305.1. NCBI lineage: Eukaryota > Viridiplantae > Streptophyta > Magnoliopsida > Fabales > Fabaceae > Vicia > Vicia faba. Next base: position 315,602,879 of record OX451735.1, read on the forward strand.
TGGTTCAGACTGCTTCCAAGATTTTGTTTGTGTCTGTGTCTTCATAAGTCACAGGGTACTCGGTTGTAATACTTTCTAATTCTAATTGGGCTACAAGGTGTTCATAAGGAAAATCATCATTGATGGGTACATGATCTGGTTTGATGCCTTCTATGCTGGATAGGTGGTCAGCTACTACATTCTCGGTCCCTCTCTTGTCTTTGATTTCCAAATCGAATTCTTGTAGAAGCAAGATCCACCTTAGTAATCTTGGTTTGGCGTCTTTCTTACTCAAGAGGTACCGGATTGCAGCGTGATCGGTATAGATAATTATTCGTGCTTCTACTAAGTAAGAATAGAATTTATCTAAGGCAAACACAACAACTAACAATTCCTTTTCAGTTGTGGCGTAATTCGTCTGCGCAGGATCTAGGGTTCTACTCGCGTAGTAGATTGTATGAAGCTTTTTATCATTTCTTTGTCCTAGGACTGCGCCTACAGCATAGTCACTGGCATCACACATTATCTCGAATGGTTCGTTCCAATCAGGAGGTTGCATAATAGGTGCTAAAATTAATGCCTTTTTAGTGTTGTAAACGCGTCCAAGCATGCGTCGGTGAAAGTGAACTCAACATCCTTCATTAGGAGTTCGGTTAGAGGTTTGGTTATTTTAGAGAAGTCTTTAATGAAACGTCAATAGAAACCATCATGTCCTAGAAAACTTCTTATTTCTCTAACAGTTTTTGGTGGTTGAAGATTTTCTATTACTTTGATCTTTACTTTATCTACTTCAATTCCCCTATTGAATACTATGTTCCCTAAGACAATTCCTTGTCGGACCATGAAGTGGAATTTTTCCCAGTTTAGCACAAGATTGACACTTACGCATCTTTGTAGTACCATTTCAAGGTTCAATAAACATCCTTCAAAACTTTCTCCATAGACGAATAAGTCATCTGATCTAGTATGGGCATACACTTTCCCCTCGGATGGGAGACCTAAACCAACACCTTTGCATAAGGCCCAAAAATAGACAACCCAAGTTAGGTACCATTAGGAAACTCCCCACATATATGTTGGGGAACGTGGCCCATGTCCTTATGTCAAAGTCATCTTAACTGCTCTCCAGAAATCATGAGTCCAACCCCTATTCACACGAGGCAGTTGACCAGGGGGAGTCCACTTACTGGACTCCATACACACGTAAGCTCCGACAGTTTCCGTTATTGGCCCTCAACATGGCCCAACAATGCAGACCTTGGCCCAGCGCTAGGGGCTATAAATACCCTCTCTTCTGAGAGGATCAGGTATTGAACATTTCTCACTCTTATACTTGCTTGCTCATTCCGGAACTCATTTTGGAACCAGAGTGTCTTGCAGGTACCCCCCACCTCACTCTTAAGTTCTGCTCGGTGAAAACTGTGATGGTCCATTCTGATCAGGTACGATCATCATCCATAAAATCATGCCATCTAGAAAATCAGAGAAGATGGACATCATACATCTCTGGAATGTTGCAGGGGCATTGCATAATCTGAATGGAATTCGTCGATAAGAAAACGTACCATAGGGACAAGTGAAAGTCGTCTTTTCTTGGTCGTTAGGATGGATAGGAATTTGGAAAAATCTGGAATAACCGTCTAAATAGAAGAAGTGAGAGTGCCTAGCTAGTATTTCAAGCATTTGATTAATTAAAGGCAGAGGAAATTGATCTTTACGAGTGGCTTTGTTTAACTTTATATAGTCCATGCACATCCTCCACCCGGTGTGAGTTTGTTGCGCTACAGATTCTCCTTTAGCGTTGCTGACAATCGTAACACCTCCTTTCTTAGGTACGATATGTACTTGGCTAACCCATTTACTATCGGATATTGGGTATATGATTCCCGCTTCTAGTAACTTTTCTACTTCCTTTTGACTACATCGCTCAAAGTGGGATTTTTTTCTCCTTTGATGTTCCCTAGAGGTTTTACAGTCTTCCTCCAGCATAATACGGTGCATGCAGATAGAAGGGCTTATTCCTTTTAGATCTAAGATGTTATATCCTAAAGCATTCGGCTGTTTTCTTAGGACATGTAATAATTTTTCAGTTTCTATTTGTCCTAGGTCAGCATTAACTATGACCGGTCATTCAAGTTCTGTATCTAGGAATCCATATCTTAGGTCTTTCGATAGTGTTTTAAGTTCTATGGCTGGCTTCTTTGGACATGGTATAGGGTCAGAAGTTAGAGTTAGGCATTTTCTCAGAATTTTGTCTTGATATTCAGGGCGCCAATTATCATCTTCGAGAATCGGAGGTATAGGAATCTTTAATACCTCCGAATAGGTGGTTTGTTATTTCTCCAATTCTTTTATGCATTTATCGATTTCATCTAGGAAACATCATGAATCATCGATGGCTGGTGCCTTAAAGAATTTAGACAAGATGAATTCAACTTTTTCTTCTCCGACTTCAAAAGTCAGCTTTCCATTTTTAACATTTATTATGGCTCCTGCAGTGGCTAGGAATGGTCTACCTAATATAATAGGAATATTGGAGTCTTATTTAATGTCAATGATTATGAAATCAGTGGGGATATAGAATTGTCCTATACGTACAGGAACATTTTCTAGCATACCTAAAGGAAATTTCACTGATGGATATGCTAATTGTATGGACATTCTCGTTGGTATTAATTCTCCCATGTTGAGTTTCTTGCAAATTGATAAGGGAATTATACTAATACTGGCTCCTAAATCGCATAGTGCTTTGTCTATGAAAATTTTTATGATTACGCAAGGTATGGAAAAACTATCCGGGTCTTTAAGTTTAGGAGGCATGTTGTTTTGGATTATAGCACTGCACTCAGCAGTGAGCAATACAGTTTCATTATCCTCAAGCTTTTTCTTATTGGATAAGATTTCTTTAAGAAATTTGGCGTAAGAGGGAATTTGTGTGATAACTTTTGTAAAAGGTATGGTAATGTTAAGTTGTTTCAGAAGTTCAACGAATTTCTTGAATTGCCCTACGTTTTTAGACTTGGCAAGTTTTTGAGGATATGGAATAGGTGGCCTATAGGGTGGCGGAGGCACATAAGGTCCTTCTTTTTCTACGACTTCTTCATCACCTTCTTTTTCTACCTCCTTTGGTTCAGCTTCTTTCTCAGTTACTTTTCCATGTTTTTGGTACATGGCTGGTGTTTTACCCCAAAATTTTCCTTCTCATTTTTCAATACATGCTTATAGAGGTCCTCAATTGCTCAAGGTTGACCATGAATTGACCAGACAAATTCTCCTCCTAAACAATAGACTTCTAACTAGGGTTTCACTTTTCACCAAGATGTTTGGGTTGCAAAGTCACCAAATGATTTCCGTGGTCCCTAATATGTCTTCAAGATTATCCATGACAAATTTCATGCCTTACACTACAAGTTTGCTCAGTCAACTGCTCAAGTGTTTGAAAATCAACTGTACTAGATCAAAAGTCAATTATGGCTAATATACAGTTAAACTTCAAGATTTTTTGTCAACATCAACATTTTGAAGTGATAATCATCATTTTATCAAGGGTTGATCATGATTCCTCAAGGAATGCTCTTAATTTATCAAAAGTCAAGAATTGCTAAATTAGGGTTTCTATAGGAGAATTCAACTAAACTTAGACCAGACATAACTTTCATATACTTCATCCATTTTGCCCCAACCAAATGTCATTTTGAAGAGAATCCAATTCCCTACAACTTCTCTTTTATCCTCAAGTTCAAGAAATGCATCATTTGGAAGATACAAGCTCATACATTACAGGTCATTTTAAGAAAGTCAACAAAAGACACTTTTTGCCAAGACCATTTACATCAAGTTAAATTCTTCAAATGAAAAATTTATCAAACGAGAGATTGAAGTAGACATCTTGGGATTTCAAAAAAGTCAAAGATCATCTTCATTGGAAAAAAAATTGAGCAAGTTATGGCTTGCACAAGTTGGGATAATTTGGGAAATTTCAAGAAATATGCATTGGGAAATTTTGAAATTTTAAGTCAAGGGCCTAACTTTTTAGGGTTGAAACACCCTCATGACCTTATGGAGGACCCTTAAAATCATTTCCACCTTGACTTGGTTTTTCTCACTATTTATTTATATTTTATTTTGATTTTATTCAAATAAATATAAAATAAAATGGAATAAAATGTGAGATAAATGAGCCAAATCTATGGGTGATCTCTTATGGCCCAAGACAACTCATGTAAGGCTGTCATATGACAAAGAAAAAAGTGCAAGCCAAGAGGAGAAAGAATATTCAAAATTGGAAAGATTTTCAAGAAAACATTTGAAACCAATTACACATTCAATGCCATGGATTCTTGCTCCATTTATTAACCTAATCTTGCCCTTATACATACACAACAATTTAGAAGGGGGGAAGGAACACGTAGCTGCCTCTAAACCTTAAGAGCATATTTCGAAAAAAAATTTAAAGAAGGAGAAACTTGTATCATACGATCTAGCTTCGCTCAGTCTATTCTAGGTCCTCCATTATCATCCTAAGATTCACATGAGCTTATACCAACCATCACTCAAGTCAAATCGTGCCGAAGATCTCTCCCTCGAGCATCACCGGTTGGTAACTTTTCTCTATTCTCAAACTCTTTAATCATGCAATTTAAATCCATACTAAGCATATCTTCAGGTTATTGACGATGTTTGCATTCAAACTAACGTGTTACATGCGAGCATAAGTGTAGGGATGAGATCGTGCCATTGTTAGGGGACAATCTGAGTTTGCTTTCGAAGCGCATGATACAGACCGATTCAGGCCAAAATAAGTCCAGATTTGAAATCAGGGGACGATTTTATGTAGGATAGAGTCTTTAGTTTTTCTTTAATCCAATGTTTTTACAGGTCTCATATTTTGGTGGATCGGAGAAGACGACCGGAGTCTGACTCCAGCGTCTCTGACTCTGTTGACTCCAGCAAAGGGTATGCGTGGCTTCAAGCCACATCCTGATTGGTTCGTTCAAAAAATGGGGGATCCTATACAACGCGCACGTGTACACCACAATGTTTTTTGATGTTTCACATATATATTATTTTTGATGTTTGTATAAACGAATAAGCAGGTTGGTTGAGTGGTGAAGCGCGCGTTGGTAAGGCTAAAGGGACTGGGTTCGATCCCCAGGCCTTGAGTTTTTATTTTTCTAACAAACTTGTTGCAGATCCAGTGTGCTGCGCTTTAAACACATACCATGCGCTTTCAAACTTCAGCCAATGGATCATAACAAGGTCAAATCCAGTGCCCCCAAATGTGCAGCTTCATGGTGGATCCTCAAGGGCCAGCAGCATGGGATCAGGCACAGTACCTTGGGCTTACTGATTCATGGGCCAAACGAAAATCCAAATTCCACCCCCATATTTTCTAGTTAACACGAGGCCCATCCTTTTCTAATTTTTCTTTATTTTTTGTAGTTTATTTATTTTTGTTTTATATCATTTGCAAAAAAACTATTTTTTTATTATTTAATCATAAAATTATAAAAAACACATAAAAACTTAGATTAAGGTTTTTTATTTAATTTAATTTTCATAATTTAATTTAGTTAATTACTTTTGACTTTTATTTCATAAATTAAAACCAATTAGAATTAGGTTTAAATTTTAATTCTTTTCAAAAATAAAAAATGCCAAAAATATTAGATTTATTTTAGAATTAATTTTAATTAGTAATTTTCTTTTCTTTTTTTAATTAATTGTATTTAATTTAATATTTTTCCCAAATAAACAAAAACAACATAAAGAGTTCCTTTTACTTAGAGTTTGCTAGGGTTTCAAGAGTCCTTTCTAATTCGTGCATGTTCATTATTTTAGCACTACTATTTTTGTTCATATTATTGTATCTTCTCATTGGGTGTAATAAACTTTATAATTAGGAATTTACTGTACTTCTTTATTCTCCCCAATTTTTTGGACTTGTAAATAATTCCCCTCCCGAAGCCTTGTAATAACTAGGTTTTACATTTCCGCACTTTGAATTCCTGCACTATTAAACTGTTTAGATGCATGATAAATAAGATTATATGGAAAGAGATTAAAATCAAACTCTAGCAAACCTAATGCAAAGAAAAAATAACTGAATACAACACACTCTTATATATACACCTCTAGGGTATTCCCACTTTGGTTGCCTTCAGATAAACAGTCACAACTCTCGAAACGTGAGAGACTTTAGTTGCTACCCTTCGGTTTAAAGATAAAAAATGACCCTTTTGATGTTGCCTCGGTATGATCTTAAAACCCTAGGGTAGTTACTAAGGTATCTTGCCCAGTTTCCTTTGTGTCTGTAACGATGACCCTTTGAACGTCCCTCAAACATCTGACGATAGGGCTACCTACTCACTAATAGTAGGATAGCACTGTCTAAAGGAAAAGAAGAAAAACAACCCTTTCGAGTATAATATATAGTTCTTAGATGCTTGCTCAAAACAAAACAAACTTTTACACATACACAAAAATCTTTCCAAAAACATTTTCAAAACACTTTGTACACGTTCTCTACCAATCCGAGAGACATTACAAAGTTCTCCGTACTAAAGGCACTTTCTTTCAAAATACTTTTCAAACACACAAAACACAAGGTATTCTCAAATGAGCTAGCATCTAAGAGCCCGTAGATAACTACGGATGGAAAGGGTGCTAACACCTTCCCTTTCCATAATCTACCGCTTACTCAGAAACAATATCGAAAGGTATTTTTATGTTCTTTTCACCCTTTCCTTTATTGGATAAAAGAAAAGTCGGTGGCGACTCTTGCTTACCACAACATTTGTGAATACAAACGCAAAACCAGTATAACAGTCAGTTCTACCACCGTATCACATCTGGGTTCTCAATTCTAGGTACAGTTAGTCCGCCTAGTTCTGTCCCACTCTGAAGTGTTATGGCATTAGCATGTACCTTTGGATTTGGTTGGGGTTGTACAAGAAAAGTTCCAGCTAGAGAAGTTGTAGCCGCTTGTTGTTGAGCCACTTGAGAGATTTGTGTTTCTAACATTTTGTTGTGTGTCGCAAGAGCGTCAATCTTATTTGTCAGTTGCTTAATTTTCTCACTGGTGTGGATATTTTAATTCATGAAATCTTTGTTAGTTTGAACTTGGGTGGCCACAAAGTTTTCTATCATTATTTCAATGGTGGACTTCCTAGGGATATTCAGAATAGTTGAGGCATTTTTGGTGGCTTTCTGAAATCCTGGGGGTGCATTAGGAGCTTGCCCTTGTGCATACAAAGCATTGTTGCTCTTGTATGAGAAGTTTGTTGGGGTTACTGTTAATGATCCTATACCCGGATCTGGGGCAGTTTTAGGTAAGCAACAATAGATCATAGAGACTGTGCGGTGTAGACAGATATGGTTAAAGCGATGGATGCGTTAGTGTGACACATTTGTTGGTACCGATATCCCTTATGTTAAATCGAGGAGAATACGGGGCCTCTGTGTGGTGTCATAAAGCACTAACTGACCTTAGAACCTTAATTGAACAAACTTGGCCATTCGAAAAAGTAGTGAGACAGCTGGCCTTGGTATAAAGTTGAGGATTGGTTGATACTCGATGCTACACTCATTGAGATCAGACTTTTGGGATATTTCGGCCGCGAGAAAAGATCGCCTGAGCTGAAACAATGGCCGATAAAGAAAGATCAGTGATATTGAGACTCCTTAGAACCTGGTTACTTTTCTACGACAGGTTGGACCAACTAAACTTCAAGAGGATACTTACCTATAAACCCCATGCAAGCCTAAACCTAAGGTCTTGTGTGTTTTGCTTGTGTGTGATTAAATTGTTCAAACATGACATCATGCATCATAACATCCATTTTCATTTCACTAACCATTTCAAGGATCTCAAGGGCCTGTGATGCAGGTTATCATGAACTAGACGCCTAGCAAGGGGCAGGAGGATTTATTTTCCTCTAACCAAAGGCTTCCAAAGTATGATGAACCAGGCGTCTAGCAGGGGGAAAGGGGATTTATTTTCCTCTAGCCAATTCCGTCAAAGCACAATGTCTTGAGTCAGAGGCTATGACCCACTCGACATGGCGAGCTTGATTCTCGTAGAAGGGAATTCAACGATACGAAGTTCTTCAATCAAAGCTGCAATTAAAATTCAAACATTTTCTTGTGTTTACCTTGCGAGATCATTGAAAACATCGCATAAACATGACATACATATCATTACATAAGCATACATTTCAAAGACAGGTTTCTTATCTTTTCGCTGTTTATTTCAGCAAAAAGAAATGGCTCTTGAACAAAATATTAAGGACCTTCAAGCACATAATGCTCAATTCTAGAAGATGTTCCTGGCTCTGGCTAAGGGACAAGAAGACTTGAAGGCTCTTATTCTTAAAGACAAGAAGAAAAAGGAAAAGAAACTAGTGGGCGTCCTGAATATGGGAAGATAATCGAGAGCTCTAGAATTCTCAACTCCGTCAAATGAGGGGGATAATCGGGAAGAGGACGAAAAGAAAACAAGGGAGGAAGACCATATTCTAGGGTATGATGAAGAAGAGGCTGACTATGCTGAAGAACAATATTCTCTTGCTGATGACAAGTATAAACAACTGGAGGACTATCTCAAAGAAATGGAAATTCAGAGGGTACCTGGTTTGATTTTTGAAGAGTTAGGGCTGGTTTCAGGGGTGGTCATCCCGCAGAAGTTCAAAGTTCCCGCATTTGCTAAGTAAGACGGTGTCTCTTGTCCTAAGCTGCACTTAAGGTCTTATGTCAAGAAAAATCAACCTCATACAGCTGACAGGAATCTATGGGTGCACTTCTTCTAGGAAAGTTTGTCAGAGACACAGTTAGAGTGGTTCTACCAGCTGGAGGGAACCAACATCTACATTTGGAAAGATCTGGCTGCTGCCTTTTACAAGCAGTATCAATACAATGCTGACCACACTCCAACCCATACTCAACTTCAAAGCATGTCTATTGGTTCTAGTGAGGGCTTCAAATATTATGCTCAGAAGTGGAGAGATCTTGCAGGAAGAGTCCAACCTCCTTTGTCTGATAGGGAGTTGGTAGACATGTTCCTAGGCACTTTGTCTGGTCCATTTTTCAACCACTTGATTGGAATCTCTTCAGCCGGGTTCACCGAGATAATATTGACAGGTGAAAGAGTAGAAGCTGGTATCAAGAGCGGTAAGATTCAAAGGATGCATCTTCAAGTACAGTGAAGAAAACCTTCACTAGGAAGAAAGAGGTCAGTGCTACTTATGACCAGAGAAACCAGGGTAAAACCAAACATTGTCCAACGGTAGAAGCTGTGATGATTTCCAACCCTGCATCGACTCAACAACAAAATAATCAGTGCAGGACGGATGCACCCAAAAGACAATTCACCAGACTCAACATGCCTTTATCTCAGGTTTTGCGGAATTTGGTGAAATCTAACTTGGTCACTCTAAGGGATCCTCCTCAAAATCCAAACACTACATCTCCCCGTTATAATCCAAATGCTCTGTGTGCTTATCACTCCAACAGTCCAGGGTATGGTACAAATGATTGTTGGGCTCTGAAGAATAAAGTGCAAGATCTTATTGATGCAAAGGAAATTGAATTTGACCCTCTTGAGACCCATAATGTGATAACTGCACCCATGCCCAAGCATGACCTGAGTATCAATGTTGTTGATGATGACCCATTTGTTTCTTCTATTGGTGAACTGACTACTCCTATTCTAGTGGTTAAAAAGAATCTCTTAAGAGCCGTATATTTACGAGATATGGTGAAGATTGCTACCATTGTGCATCCCTGCCCAATGGTTGTTTATTGTTGAAGATAGGTGTTCAACGTCTGATTGATGACCGGGTGATTCTCTTTGAGAAGATTCCCTCTACAAGAAGTCTGTGTGAAGATATATCAATTATTACCATTTCCTAAAATCCTCCCAGGGTCTCCTCTAAAGGTCCCTTCAGGATTACATCCACTCCTAAGGCTGCTCCTTTAATAATCACCTCTCTGGGACCAATACCATATTCCTCCAACAAGGCTGTTCCTTGTAACTATGGAGCTGGCGTCTACTACCATGGTGTCAAGAAAGACCTATTGGCCATTAAAAACAAAGATACTGAAGATATTGATCCTAATATCGACAACATTGTTGGGACCAGTAAGGTTACCCGAAGCAGAAGGATGTTCTCTCTAGAAATCTCTCCGAACACAAGTGTTACTCCTGTTGTTATTCCTGTTGCTGAGTCAACTGAGTCTCAGGGCAAAAAAGTGTTGAATGAGCCTGCCCGGACGGAGTCACCTAAAGAAACTATCCCTGAGGCCTCCAAACAAGAAATGGATGAAATATTGAAGATCATACGGAAAAGTGACTATAATGTTGTAGAACAATTAGGGCAGACCCCTTCAAAAATTTCAATGCCGACCTTATTACTATGCTCTGAAGCTAATTCCAAAACTTTGGTGAAGTTCCCGAAGTCTGCTCATGTGCCACAAGAGACTTCTGCTGACCAATTTGAGAAATGTGTTGCTAGTCTGACTGTTGATAATGGATTAGGTTTTTCCGAAGCTGATTGAACTCCCAAGGGAAGGAAACACAATAATGCCCTCCATATCTCTATTGAGTGTAGGGGCACTACTCTGGCTCATGTTCTGGTGGATACAGGTTTGTCATTGAATGTGTTTCTTAAGAATGCTTTGGACAAATTAGACTATGAAGGACTCAAACTGAAGCCCAATAGTATTGTGGTAAGGGATTTTGATGGTTCTAAAATAATGGTACACGGGGAGGTGGAAATTCCTATTAAAGTGTGTTCTCAGACCTTTTACTCCACTTTCTATGTGATGGACATCCTCCCGTCTTACTCTTGTTTGTTAGGATGCCCTTGGGTCCATGGGGCCAGTGCTGTTACTTCTACTCTGCATCAAATGTTGAAGTATCCGGTTAATGGGAAGATCATCACAAACTGTAGTAAGGAAGAATATACGGCGAGCCACATGAACTCTTTCAGGTATGCTGAGATGGACGACGAGTTCAATGAAACCCCCTGCCAAAAATTTGAAGAGGTTCCTCGGACAATTGCTGCAACTAGGACTGCTACCAATGTTCCAAAGATTACCAGACCTCCGTTGAAGATGGTTGTGATACGGTGGGAGAACTGACTTGAGGTTTTGCATTTGTGTTCACAAATGTTTCAGTTTAGCAAGAGTCGCCACCGACTTTTTATTTTATCCAAAGGAAAGGTCAAAAAGCACAAGAAAGACCTTTGAGATGTTTTCTTGAGTTCGGGGGTTAGATTATGAAAAGGGAAGGTGCTAGCACCCTTTTCATCCATGGTTTTCTATGGGCTCTTATTACTTGTTTAGATCACTTGCTTTTCTTTTTCAATTGTTTGAAATGGTGCTTTGTGTGGTTTTGAAAGTATTTTGAAAAGAGGCCATCGTTTTGGAAATCTTTGTAATGATTCTTGTTTGAAGAATGTATACAAAGATGTTTGTCTTTTGAAAAATGTTTCAATGTTTGAAAGTTTGTTGGGAAATGTTTTGAAATTGTGTGTGTGTTTTTGAAAATAGCAAGGATGGTTTGCAAATGTTCAAGTAACTAGAAGCTTATCTACCTACTCAAAAGTCTTTCCTACACATTTTTAACCCTTTGATATTGTTGTTTTACCATTGTATTTGGTAAACAACCCTATCTTTGGATGTTAAACGGGACAGACGTGGGTCATCGTATGACCATGATAGCAATAGTGCCAAGTATCTTTAGCAAGTTTTGAGGGACTTAAGATCATTTTTGTTTAGGAAACCAAGATAGCGTCATCGAGGGACTATGATCTTTTTGTTTTATTTTGATTTTGCCAAGATACCTAGCATGCATACCATGGCTATTTTAAGGCAACAAAGTGGATGAAACCCTAGGGGTGCTTGTGTGCAATGTGTTGTCATTTTACATGCATTTTTGTCTTGTATTAAGTCATGCTATTTGTTTTGATTTTTGGTCTTTTGCATACAAACCCTAGTTCACTATCATTGTATATGAAAGCGATAAAATGCGTAAAGTAAATATAGACTATTACAACATTATTATGGGGAGGGGGATACAAGTTTGAATAGGGGATATTTGCACAAAATAAAACCCTAATTTACTATTACAACCCAATTGAATTTATACAACAATAAATAAATAAACAAGTATTTAAATATGGAATAAATTTTAAATATGCAAAAATGTTTTTGTATTTATTTTATTTATGTAAAAATGGACTTATTTAGGTCTTAAAAATAAGAAAAAATAAGATGATTGTTTTTGAAAGGGTGAAAACCCTAATTTTTGGTTTAAAAGAAAATATATATTATATTATTATTTATTTCATTTATGTACAAGAAAATAAATAAAAATATATACAAAAATGTTAAAAAATAAAATATGTATGAAAATGTGATTTTTAATGTATAAATAATAAAAATAAAAATATACAATATTTTTATATTATTTACAAATTTATTCAAGAAAATAAATTATATTTAACCTAATAAACTATTTTTGCCGAGAAAATAATAAAAATAATAAAATAAAATGTGAAAAATTAAAATAATATTTTTTGTGATTTTAAATATTTAGAAAAAATAAATAAAGTCATAAAATATAAATATGCAAGAAAATATAGAAAAATATAAGAAAATGCAAAAGGGGGTGCAGAAAGTAAAAGGGGGGTGTCAAAAGAAAGCAGGCCCAAGGCCCTGGCCCAGGACAACACTTCGTCCCTGTCCTTGCTCCCTGCGCGTGTTCTGCAACTCAAACCTGTTCTTGCTCATGCTTGCATGAAATAAAAAATTTACAACATGAAAGTTATAGCATTTTCAATCACGATTCCAACCATATCCATTTTGTGACCTAACTCTAAGAAACCAGGGAGAATTTCAGTGCCTCTAATTTATGACCTAAAATTTTCAGCAAGTTCATCATCCAAATTCTCCTAGCTCAGTTAATATAAATAAGAACTATGCATAGGTACAACTCAAGCACATTAAAGACTACATTTTTGCTTCACAAACCTAAGCCTAATGATGCCTAAATAAGGAGATAGAACTTTGAAAATTACCTTATTCAGTTGAGTTTGGTTATGGCAATGTAGCAACTTTGAGTGAGGCCTGAAGTTCTTTTGAGCTTGCTTGAAGTTCCCTTGACCTTTCCCAATGCTCAGCTTGCTTTGAAATGGCTTGAATCTCCTTGTAGAAGTCAACCTGCAAACTCAGAAATTGAAAATGGTGAAGCACGAAACAGGGGTTATAGTTGCTTGAGAAAGGCTTGGACAACTTATGTGTGATGTATGGAATGTGTCTGAAGTGGTTCAAGACAAAACGCACGAGCCAATTTGGTTTTGGAAGTGGTTCTGCAGATATGTCCCTGTTTTGATAAGAACTTGTGATTTTGTATTTTAGGGTGTTTGGGAGCTTGGAAAATCGTGTTTTAGGCTTGTTGCAATATGCTGAGGTCGTTTGAAATGATACAAAGACTTGCTCTTATCAGATTTCCAAGTTGTGGACTTTTTGCAAGCTTACTCGCTTTTGAAGCAAAAGTTAAGTTGACAAAGCCAAAGCCTGTACAGGCTAGCTCAAGGCCTGAGGAGAGTTGGTACACTTTTAATGATATTCATGGATCTTGTTTGCAACCATAGATCAGGTTCAATGCTCAAGATAAACAAAATTGCAAAAAGTATGCTTTATCAAAGTAGCATTGTAACCTTTATGCCATTTTGGGCATAATTCCTTGTAAAATGCTCCATAACTCAGAATAATGCCTTTGTCCAATGTATTTGCATTAAATTAAGGAGTGTGGAAATGTTTAAGACCTATAAAACAAGTACAAGCATGCTTAGGACATATTTGCAACTTGTAGCAATGTGCAAAATGCCATGGACAAAAGTGAGAAATGGCCATTTTCATTCCTTCGATTCTCTCTAACCACAAATGATCTTGGAGAGTTCTTGGACATTTTGGAAAGTTTGTAACATGATCTAAAATCCATATTTGAAATGAATTTTGAGATTCCACTTGGACCTATGTGAAAAGTTACCATGAAGTTAGGTAAAAAATCTGCCTAAACTAGGGCAAAATTTCACTAAGTTAAAAGTTTCATGGACCCTTATTCACAAAATCATAACTTGAGATCCAAGTATATTTTCGGAAAACTTTGTGAATCAAAGTTGTAGATCTTGTGGAGGACTACAACTTTCATGTTGGAAGTTTTCTTTGAATCCAATTTCATCATGGTGAAAAAGTTGGGAAAAGTTGGGAAAAAATAAGAAAATTTCATAACTTAGAAAAATTCTAAGTTATGAAATTTTTCAAACTTAAACCCCAATTTCCAAAATTAGGTTTCTTGGTGAACAAGTTTCATGTTTTGACACATCTTGATGAAAAATGACCCTTGGCACTTGATTTTGACCAAAAAGTCAAAATTTGACTTTTCAGTGTACAATTGATTTTTGATCAGTTGACTGGAAAATTCATCTGTCAATCCAATACAATTGAGATCTTTTGAACCTTGTGATTAGGTCAAGATGATGCCATTGAGTCCTTGAAACCATGCTTGAACCCAATTTTCCATTGGCTAGGTGAAAAATCAGAAATTGCCCTTCTACAGTCAAAACCCTAAAAATGACCATTTTGCCCTTTTGATGATCTGATCAAATTTATTGAGGAGTTATTGTCCAAACTTGATCAAATGGTTCTTATGAGTCTATAATGTTGATGTGGATAAAAAATTATGAGGTTTGACTGTAAATTGTCCACAATTGACTTTTTCCTCAATACAGTTGATTTTTAGGTCAACTGTCCAATTGACTGGGCAAAAATTTGATTCAAGGCTTGAAACTTGGTATGGGCAATCTTAGGAGTCCAACATGAAGTGTGAAAGTCACATGGGGCATTGAAAGTCCAAAAATCCTTGTGCAAACTCAAACCCTAATTTCAGGTCAACAGTGCAAGGAGATGTCTTGAGCTGAGCAAACCCTAATCTGGTCTTGAATCCAAAGAGTCTTGTGAGGGGAAATCTTGATAAAATTAGAGGGAAAATTTTGGGGTACAACAACTTCCCCTGTTCTATCTTCTTGAACCTGAAGAGTTAGATTGGCGAGTTTTGTCGTTCGTTACTCGAAGGTAAAAGATGATTGGACACTAGAGTGCCCGTAAATTTGCACTCGTCAATGTATAGTTAAGGGAATGGGCTTAAAGATGCCATTTGGAGAGGTGACATAATCTTGTCGGAGATGGGCTTGTAGATACCATCAAGAATGTTTGTTGAACTGCAATTTGTAAGTCAAAAGAATGAGTATCAGAATGGTATCCGTGTCTGGAACATATTTGAACTGTATCTGGAGACTGAATCTGAATGAGCAAGGGAATGGCGTCCGTGTCTGGAGCATATCCGACCTGTATCTGTACTTGAATCGGAATGAATAACAGAATGACTTCCGCGTCTGGAGTGTATCTTTATTGTATCTAAATCTGAAATTTGAATAAGCAACAGAATAGCATCCGTGTCTGAAGCATCTCTGGGATGGGGAAAAAGTCAGAATAATTGACAGAATGGCAGTCGTGTCTGGAGCGTATCTGGACTGTATCTAAAGTTGAGATCTGTATGAGTAGCAGAATGACTTCCGTGTCTGGAGTGTATCTGAATTGTAACTGGGATCTGAATGAGTGACAAAATGACTTCTGTGTCTGGAGTGTATCTGAACTTGAAATTGATAGTTGAATCTGAATGAGAAATAGAATGGCTTCCGTGTCTGGAGAGTATCTAATATGTATCTGATAGTTGAAATCCGAATAAGTATCAGGATGGCATCCGTGTCTGGAGCATATCTGAACTGTATCATGATTGTTGGAGTCTGAATGAGTGACGGAATGGCATCCGTGTCTGGAGTGTATCCGTACTGTATTCTTGACTTTGAATTCTGAATGAGTAGCAAAATGACTTATGTGTCTGGAGTGTATCCATACTGTATCTGAATAAGAGATCTAAATGAGTAATAGAACGACTTCCGTGTCTGGAGTGTATCTTTACTGTATCTGAAATCTTTGAATATTTGTTAAAGATATCTGTTAATCTTATCCTGAAAAGGGTAAAATGTTAGCTGAAACACAGAGTTATGTTGCATGTATGATGCAATAAAATGTGTTTTATCAATGTTTATGATATATGAGTGTAATGTATGCACATGTAAGCTGATTTGCTGTACTGCTGAGGAAAATAAATCCTTGACGGCTGGGGATAATGAAATCCTTGACTGCTGCCGGGGAAAATAAATCCATGACCGCTGCTGGAGATTCAAAATCTTTGATAACTTCTATGGGGATGTGAGAATCCTTCACGAATTTCATGGGGATAGGGATCCTTCAAGTCTTTGGAGTTGGAGAATGATAAACATTCTGTTGTGAGAATAATGCCAAGTGTTGTTTGAGAAACCTGCTTGGGGAATCCCGAGAACTTTGAAGACTTCTATTGGGGGTTAAATAACGGGAATCCTTACTCGGATGGGGAATAGGGAAAACTCTGATGATTTCTGCGGGGAACTAAGAATGAGAATCTTCAATCTCCTGGGGAATTTGAATCCTTGAGGACTTCATGCTGGGGAGTCAAGAATGAGAATCTTCGATCTGCAGGGGATTAAAAATTCTGACAGATTCATGCTGGGGAGTAATGAAGACTCTGGTAACTTCACTGGGGAATCAAGAATGGGAATCTTCATTCTGTTGGGGGATGAAAAACTCTGTGGGGAGTAGCTATACTGCTGGGGAGTAGCTATCCTGCTGGAGAGTAAGTTCAGGACTCTGGGGAAAAAGCTTATTCCTATTTGGAAAAAGTCCAGGAGTTTGGGTTGTATGCCACTTTACTGGAGAATTATCCTAGCTTGGGGATAAAAGTTAACTGTTATCTGGTTGACTTCCAAGCTTTAAGATAACTTGCTGGGGAATTTGGAGAAACTGGATGGCCTCCATTGTGGATTGATAGTTGGACATTTGATTCCGCTGGGGAAGAAGGTTTCATCTTCGCTGAGGGTCTGTAGTTCAAAGTTTTTACTTCGCTGGGGATTGGGAGTTTGAAGTTTTAACTCTGATGGTGGATTAAGGATTTGAAATATAACTCCGCTGGGGATTGGGAGTTTGATGTTTTGACTCTGGCGGGGATTTTAAAATTTAGCTCCGCTGGGGATATGTATTTCAAGGTTTTAGCTCCGTTAGGGATCTAGATGATGTACTGCAGGGGATTTCTCTTGGAATAGCCTAAAGATGTTTTCCTATACTTTCAACCTGTCAGTAATAATTCTTTCCCATTTCGTTTATTTGTAAACATGTGATTATATTCAAATGCATATGCTCATTAATAAATCATTGGACGTTTTCAAATAAAACACAAGTGTAAAAAAGAAGAAAAGGCAAATAGTTTTCTGCACTTTGAAGTATCTTTGTATTAACTTTGTGTAAGTATTTTGTACAAAGGAGACAGACGTCCTAGTAAGAGAATGTTGTCATGAAAAATGAGAAAAATTTATACAAAGAAAGATGGCTATGTGTAAAAAATTCCATGGGGTTCCCATTTTGCTATAGCCTTCGTAACTCTGAATATCTTGTCCATTTGTTGCTTCGTCCGAAGATGATTGAGTTGATCAGAAGCCCAGAGCTTATCTGTGAAGAGATTGTCCTTAAAGTGATCCGATGAGACATAGTCATATGCTTTAATTCCCTAACTTTTGTCTGGACCGCCCTTTCGGGTTTTCGATCCACCAGGAAACCCTTTTTTGCCCAAGTCGCCCTTTCGGGTTTTCAACTTGCCGGGTGTACAGATTTTTTTTGTTATATCCCTAACTTTTGCCTGAATTGCCCTTTCAGGTTTTCGATTCATCGGGATGCCCTTTTTTTGCCTAGGTGTGTCAACCTAGCGGGTCATTTATGCGTAGTATCTTTTGACTATGTTTGCGTTCGCAGGGTGCGGCAGGTCGTCGCCGTCCATGGTGGCTAATATCATTGCCCCACCAGAAAAGATGTTCTTGATCACAAATGGTCCTTTGTAGGTAGGAGTCCATTTGCCCCTGGGATCACTTTGCGGCAAGATGATCCGCTTGATTACAAGATCCCCGACTTGATATGTCTGGCGCCTGACTTTCTTGTTGAAAGCCTTGATCATCCGTTTCTGGTACGCATGACCTTGGAAAACAACAGTAAGTCTCTTCTCGTCGATCAAGTTAAGTTGATCAAGCCGGGTCTAAATCCAATCGTCTTCACTCAAACCAGCATCCTTCATGATTCTCAAGGAGGGAATCTGAACCTCGATAGGCAAAACAGCTTCCATGCCGTATACCAAAGAATAGGGTGTTGCCCCAGTTGATGTTCACGCCGTGGTACGGTACCCGTGGAGAGCAGACGGTAACATCTCATGCCAGTCCTTGTAGGTGACTGTCATCTTTTATATGATCTTCTTGATATTTTTGTTCGCGGCTTCGACATCACCGTTCATCTTTGGCCGATAGGGAGATGAATTGTGATGTTGAATCTGGAACTGCTCACACAATGCGGTGATCATAGTGTTGTTAAGGTTTGTACCGTTGTCAGTGATGATCCTTTCAGAGATGCCGTACCGACAAATGAGGTTCTGCTTGATGAAGCAGGCAACCACATTCTTTGTTACGGATACGAAGGAAGTTGCTTCAACCCACTTGGTAAAGTAATCAATAGCCACCAGGATGAAGCGGTGTCCATTGGATGCTGTAGGCTTGATCTCTCCAATCATGTCGATTCCCCACATAGCGAATGGCCAAGGAGCTGTTAAGACATTGAGAGGAACTGGAGGTATATGTACCTTGTCCGCATAGATTTGACATTTGTGACAAGTACGGGAGTATTGATAGCAATCAGCTTCCATGGTAGACCAGTAATAGCCTGCCCGTAGAATCTTCTTAGCCATCGATGTCCGCTAGAGTGGGTACCAAAGGTACCATTGTGCAGTTCAGCCATGATCTGTTCAGCTTCAACCTTGTCCACACAACGGAGCAGAATGCAATCATGATTGCGCTTGTATAGGATACCATTGCTCAGGAAGAACTTGGCAGAGAATCTCCTCAAGAATTTTTTGTCGTTGACTGAAGCTCCTTCAAGGTATTCTTGAGCCTCGAGATACCTTTTGACTTCGTGAAACCAAGGTCGGTCCACTACTTCTTCGGTATTAATCTCGTGACAATGTGCAGGTTCGTCCATCCGTTCAACGGTGATTTGGGGAGCCTCATTATCCCAGTTAAGTTTAAACATGTATGACATTGTAGCTAGAGCATTTGCTAGCTGATTTTCTTCTCGCGGGAAGTGCTCGAAGGTAATCTGCTCGAAATGTGGCAGCAATGTCAAGACATGTTCTTTGTAAGGCATGAGGTTAGGATGTTTAGTGTCCCACTCTCCTTTGATCTGACTGATGACCAAAGCTGAGTCTCCAAATACAACCAAAGATTTGATTCCCAGGTCAATTGCAGCTTTGAGACCAAAAATGCAAGCTTCATACTCGGCCATGTTGTTAGTGCAGTTAAAGCAAAGTCTGGCGGTGAAAGGTGTATGGCAACCTTCTGGAGAAATGAGTACCGCGCCAATACTGTTGCCAAGTACATTGAAGGCACCATCAAAGTACAGGGTCCATCGGGATCCTTGTTCAGGTCCGTCATATGGTATGAGATCTTCAATGTTGTCCAATGTCATAATGTCTTCGTCGGGGAAGTCGAACTTCATGGACTGGTAATCTTCGACGGCTTGATGAGCCAGATGGTCAGTTAGCACTCCCATTTATAGCTTTTTGGTTCGTGTACTGTATATCATATTCCGTCAGGATCATCTGCCATCTAGCTATTCTTCCATACAAAGCAGGCTTCTCAAATATGTACTTGATCAGATCCATCTTAGATATCAGCAGAGTGGTATGAGTCAACATATACTGCCTTAGCCGGCGAGCAGCCCATACCAAAGCGCAACAAGTTTTCTCAAGAAGTGAGTATCGGGTCTCACAGTCGGTAAACTTTTTGCTAAGGTAATTGTGATCGGTGGGAATGAGAACTGACTGTTTTGGAATGCTGGTTCGCGTTTGCGTTTGTTTTTGCAAAATGTCGCGGTAAGCAAGAGTCGCCACCATCTTTTATTTTATCCAACAAGGAAAGGACAAAAGCACAAAAAAATTCCTTTTCAAGATATTTCTCGGGTTCGGGAGGTAGATTATAGAAAGGGAAGGTGTTAGCACCCTTTCTATCCGTGGTTATCCACGGGCTCTTAGGTACTTGCTCACTATGTTTTCAAAAGTTTGCTTTTCTTTGTGTTTGTGGGTTTGAAAAGAGTTTTTGTTTTAAAAGGGGTGTAAGTGCAAAAAGTTTTGTTTTGTTTTTAAAAGGAGAAAGTACTTAAGAACCTCTACCTACTCAAAAAGGAATTAAACTGTGCAAATGTCCTTTAGACAGTGCTATCCCACTATTGAGGAGTAGGTAGAACCGTCGTTGGAGTTTTCGGGTCAATTCGATTTAAGGGACGTGTGGTCACTAAAGCAATGTTAGGACGCCTTAGTGGTAACCCTAATGTCTTAGATCATTTTATCCGAGGCAACCGTTTTGAGGCAACTTATGATCTTTGGACAAGAGGGCGACCTCTAAAACATCCTATACTCAATGACCACGTTCGAGGCAACCAAGTGAGATGTACCCTAAGAGTGGCATGTGCGAGTGTGTCAATTTTCAGTTTATATTATCTTTAGATGTCATGGTGATATACTATTGATTTTAAGTCAAGATAGATCTTGTCATGCAATCCTAGTTAGCATACATCTAAACAGTTAATATATGTACAAGAATTTAAAGTGCGGGAATTATAAATCCTACGCTATTACAAGGCTTCGGGGAGGGGGATTATTTACATGTCCAAAATTGGGGGAATAAAGCAGTAAAGTGTAAAAGTCTTAGTTAAGCTATTACAAACCAGTAGGCCGTTAGAATAAAATAAACGCGCGCGAATCTGAAAATAACCTCTAAAAATCCTAAGAGTAAAATCTTTTTGTTGTTTTATTTTATTTTGGGAAAATGATCTAAATCTACTTAATTTTAGTTTTGAGAAAATGTTAAGATAATTAAAAGATTAATTAACAAAGTTAATTTAATAGAAAAAACTAGCCTAATGTTTTTGTGGTTTTTCTTTAATTGATTTTATGTTGATTAAAAAAAGAAATAAAATAGTCAAAACAAAGCTGAAATCGAAGGAACAGGCAGTAAATCAAGAAAGGTATAATTCTGGAGGCCTGGATCGAAAGAGGTGTGGGCTGTCTTTCGACCCAGTGAAGAGGCTTGATCGAAGGTGCATGAGGGGCTTCACTTTAGGGGTGTTCGATCTGGATATGTCATCCTTCGATCTGGAAATCCTGGATCCAGTTCGAAACTAAGCTGCTAAGCTTCGAAACTCTGAACAGGATTCTGAGAATATATTTCCTGCAAAATGAGACAAATGTTAAAAGGTCCAGGGGGGATTTTACCCCCCCGATTCGAATCTCCTCCCAATTCGGATCCTTCCTCAATTTGAACCTGCTGAACCTGGGTCTGGGTTTGTTTTATCCTGAGATTCGAAGAAGAAACTCAGATCGTGCCCAAGCAATGGCACAATCTTATCTTTCCGCTGTAGCTTACGTGCAACATAATCAGTAATAACAGGAATACATATGCAATGTGTATTTAAATGTCATGAAGGTGCAATTTTGGTTTTGCAAACCCTTACCAATTAAAGATGTATGATCTGTGGCGCTGGGTGTGGAGATGTTTGCTGAATGGCTGCTTTGGCTTAGATGAAAATGATGATAACCTTTGGTGGGTTTGTGGGCAGCGTATCTCCAAATCCTCCCTGTTTCTTTTCTGTCTTTGTTCGTCTTTTTCTGTTCTGTTTCTGCAGAGTTTTGTGTGTCTTTTTGTTTCTGCAGAGTTTTCTTTTCTTTTACTATAATTTTTGTAATGTTTTTGTTCCGTCCTCTGTAATGTGTCACTGGCCTCGTATTTATAGGAGTGTGAGGGTGCATGAAAATGGCAAGGGACAGCCATTTAACCAGGCCTTTAAGGCCATAAGACAAGAATCAGACATATTAAAAGATTTCCTTTTTTGAAATATTCATGTCTCTTTGGAATCTTGAATGAACCTGGACACTTTTGATTTTCGAATGCATTTAGGCCCTGCTCTTCGATTGGTCCTGATTTGAAAAGAAACCCTCTGGTCGAATCAGCTCTTGTGGAGTTAGGAACAGAAAAGGCAAGAATCTGGCCTTTAACTCAGGAATTGAATCCACAATCAACATTTAATTATTTCTATATTTGCAAGGAAAACATGCCATTTTCTCATGTTCAGTGTACCTGGACATGTTTTTTTGAGTGCCCTCTTGATGGCCTCTTTCGAATGGCCTGGAAGGAGTTCTTCAAATGGCCCTTGTCCAAATATCAATCAAAGGGTATTTATTGAAATATCAATCGAAGAGTCCTTTGCTACGCCAATCGAAAGATCTTGTTCAGATACCAATCGAAGGGTACTAATTAAAATTCCAATCGAAAGGCTTTTGTTAACATGCCAATCGAAAGGTGTTGTTCATGCTAATCGAAGGACATGGTTAACATGCCTGTTGAAGCTGCCTTGACACAATGCTAAATCGAAGGATCCCTTGGCATGCCAATTGAAAGGCTTGGCCCAGGGTGCCAAACGAAAAGGTCTTTTAGAATTCCAATCGAAGGCCTTGACACAATGCCAATCGAAGTGCTTGTCCATAATGCCAATCGAAGGGAATTATCCATGCCAATCGAAAGGCTCCTTTAGAATACCAATCTAAGAGTCTTTCAGAATGCCAATCGAAAGGTACTTAAAGCACCACTCAAAAATTTTCTTTTTCCTTAGGCAAGGGTTTGTGATCAACCATGCAGGGGGAAGACTTTGGAAAACATGAGAGGGAAAATTTTGGGGTACAACAGTTGCCCCTGTTCAATCTTCTTAAACCTGAGGATGTAGATTGGCTTGCGTTCCTTTCGTGATCCGAAGGTGGAAGATGATTGAACACTAGAGTGCCCAGAAATTTGCACTCGCATGGTGTAGTATCAGCATTGTGATGTCAGGAATGGGCTTACAGATGCCATTTGGAGATTGTTGGTAGGTGGTTTTGTCTTTGTTGACGGGTTGTCTCTTTTGATGGGGTGTCTCCTTTGACGAGTTGTCTCCATTGACAAGTTTGCCTCAGAAAAATCTAGGAATCAATTTAACTGATTTTGTCTCCTTTGACGGGTTGGCCTCAGAAAAATCTTTAGGAATCGATTTAACTGATTTTGTCTCCATTGACTGGCTTCGCCTCAGAAAAATCTTTAGGAATCGATTTAACTGATTTTGTCTCCATTGACTGGCTTCGCCTCAGAAAAATCTTTAGGAATCGATTTAACTGATTTTGTCTCCATTGACTGGCTTCGCCTCAGAAAAATCTTTAGGAATCGATTTAACTGATTTTGTCTCCATTGACTGGCTTCGCCTCAGAAAAATCTTTAGGAATCGATTTAACTGATTTTGTCTCCATTGACTGGCTTCGCCTCAGAAAAATCTTTAGGAATCGATTTAACTGATTTTGTCTCCATTGACTGGCTTCGCCTCAGAAAAATCTTTAGGAATCGATTTAACTGATTTTGTCTCCATTGACTGGCTTCGCCTCAGAAAAATCTTTAGGAATCGATTTAACTGATTTTGTCTCCATTGACATAATTGAGAATTTAACTGCATCTTTCCTGAAAGGTAAAGGTCAATCATATGCAATGCATGATATGGATCAAGCAATGATGTTCTCAACATAAATGAGATTGTATAGTATGATGCGTATATGCATGTATCATGATGTATGGAAATGTGATGTTTTAGTTGGGGAAAATAAATCCCGAACGACTGCTGGAGAGTAGGGTTGAATTCTTCGTTTCCACTGGGGATGATGAACGAAGATGATTGCAAGAATAAACCTGTAGGAGAGGATGACTCCGTTGGGGAATAAACATGGCGAAGAGATTACTCTGCGGGGAATTACTCTGTGGGGAAGAGATACTTCGCTGATATTTTAATGATAAACTCCGCTGGGGATTCTGTTGATAAGCTTTGTTGGGGATTTTGATGATGAACTCCGCTGGGGATAGAAAGAACTTCGCTGGGGATGATCTTTCAGTTGCAGCTTGCTGAGGATAACCCGGTTAGACTCTTGTGAGGATAACCTCTAAATTTGGCTGGGGAGACTTATTTGTGCTTCGCAGGGGATAAGCTTCCAGAATCTACTGGGGAAGATGATTCAACTCCATTGGGGAAACTTTTTTAGACTGCGCTGGGGAATACTAAGATCTTATGGGGATACCAAGCCTTTTCGGGGCTGACGGTAGACTAACTCTGCTTGGGGGAGAGTATGGCTGATTCGTTCATAGTTGCGAGTCTCAGTGGGGGAGAGCTACCATTACTGTTTTACTCTGCGGGAAGTGAAAGTATCTTAGCCATATTCTTCAGCTGAATATATACCTTGGTACCTGGTGGACAGAGCAACTAGACCGCTCAGACAATTCTTATTGCCCCTACTTCTGATATCACCCGTAATTTGTCCTTTGTTTCGCATGTAAATATTTATGAGAAGCAATTAATGTCAGATGCATATATCAAAAATGAACATTGGACGCTCTTTGCAAAACAAAACAGATAAAGGAAAAACAGTTTGAAATTTGTCTGAAAATGAATTTGTACTGATTTTGAAGTTTGGCCTGTAAATAGGCGTTTTGTACAAGAGACTGACGTCCTAGTAAGAGAACTCCGCCGAACAAATAGAATTTATACAATTTATGAAAAGAAAACAAAACAGCTATGTGAATAGTCCCACTGGGTTCCAGCTCTACTATTGCCTTTATATCTTCAAGCATCTCATCACTCCGCTGCTTAGTTGAAGATGAATCTGATTGACTGGTGTCGTCTGAGCCTGATAGTTGATACCGAAGTCCGGATGCGAGGGGATCCAATGAGACATAGTGTTACGCTTTAATCCCTAACTTTTTCCTGGACCGCCCTTTCGGGTTTTCAGTCCACCGGGATACCCATTTTTGCCCAAGCCGCCTTTTCAGGTTTTCGACTTGCCGAGTGTACAGACTTTTTTTATTTTCATCCCTTATTTTTGCCCGAACCCTTTTGGTTCGCCGGGAAGCCCTTATTTTTTCCTAGGCCAGTCAACCTAGCGGGTCTTTGATTATGCGTAGAATCTTTTTACTATGTCTGCATTGATGGGGTGAGGAAGGTCGTCACCATCCATGGTGGTTAGAATCATCGCTCCTCCTGAAAAGATGTTCTTAACCACAAATGGCCCTTCGTAAGTAGGGGTCCATTTTCCCCTGGGATCACCTTGAGGTAGAATAATGCGCTTGATTACCAGGTCCCTGACTTGATACTCTTGTCGTCTGACTTTCTTGTTTAATGCCTTGATCATTTGTTTTTGGTACGTCTGACCATGACAAATAGCAGTAAGTCTCTTTTCGTCGATTAGATTCAATTGATCAAGTCGGGTCTGGATCCAGTCATCTTCGCTCAAACCTGCATCCTTCATGATCCGAAGAGAGGGTATCTGAACTTCAATGGGCAAGACTGCCTCCATTCCATAAACCAAGGAATAGGGTGTTGCCCCTGTCGACGTTCGTGCTGAGGTACGGTACCCATGAAGAGCAAATGGTAATATCTCATGCCAATATTTGTATGTCACTGTCATCTTCTGCACAATCTTCTTAATGTTCTTATTTGCTGCTTCGACAACCCCATTCATCTTTGGCCGGTAGGGAGAAGAGTTATGGTGCTGTATCTTGAATTGCTCGCAGAGCTCAATGATCATCTTGTTATTAAGATTGGTACCATTGTCTGTAATGATCCTCTCTGGTACACCGTATCGATAGATCAGGTTGTGCCGAATGAACCGTGCCATGACGTTCTTGGTTACCGTAGCAAAGGAAGCTGCTTCAACCCACTTCGTAAAGTAATCAATCGCTACCAGGATGAAACGATGCCCGTTGGATGCCGTAGGTCTGATCTCTCCGATCATATCAATGCCCCATATTGCAAAAGGCCAAGGTGCTGTCAAAACATTCAGAGGAACTGGAGGAATATGCACCTTATCAGCATAGACATGGCACTTGTGACATGTCCGAGAATGCTGATAACAGTCGGCTTCCATTGTGGACCAGTAATATCCTGCCCGAAGGATTTTCTTTGCCATGGTATGTCCACTGGAATGAGTTCCGAAAGTACCTTCATGCAGCTCTGCCATGATCCTTTCTGCTTCAATTTTATCCATGCAACGCAGTAAGGTTGAATCATGGTTACGTTTGTAAAGAATGCCATTGCTGATGAAGAACTTTGCCGCGAACCTTCTCAGAAACTTCTTGTCATTAACAGATGCACCCTCGGGGTATTCTTGAGCTTCAAGGTACCTCTTCATTTCATGATACCAAGGTTTTTCTGTTACCTCTTCGGTCTCAAGATCACAGCAATGTGCAGGTTCATCCAATTTCCAAATAATGATCCGGGGAGCCTCGTTGTCCCACTTGACTTTGAACATAGAAGACATCGTAGCTAGCGCGTCCGCCAACTGATTCTCCTCTCTTGGGAAGTGTTCAAAGGTTATCTCCTCGAAATGGGGAAGCAATGTCAATACATACTCCTTGTAAGGAATAAGATTTGGGTGTTTCGTATCCCACTCTCCTTTGATCTGACTGATCACGAGGGCGGAATCTCCAAAGACACTCAGAAACTTAATCCTTAGGTCAATTGCAACTCGAAGACCCATAATGCAGGCTTAATACTCCGCCATATTGTTGGTGCAGTTGAAACATAGTCGGGCGGTAAACGGAGTATGAGAGCCTTTAGGAGATATGATCACAGCGCCAATGCCATTACCCAAAGCGTTTGAAGCTCCATCAAAGTACATAGACCATCGGGATCCTTCCTCAGATCCTTCATCCGGTCCAGGTGTCTCACAATCAGTCACTACCATGATATTCTCGTCTGGAAATTCAAAGCTCATAGACTGGTAATCATCCACTGCCTGATGTGCCAAATGGTCTGCCAACACACTTCCCTTGATTGCTTTTTGAGTCGTGTACTGGATGTCATATTCAGTCAAGATCATCTGCCATCTTGCTATTCTTTCGGACAAGGCAGGCTTTTCAAAGATATACTTGATTGGATCCATCTTTGAAATCAACAGAGTAGTGTGAGTCAACATATATTGTCTCAGCCGGCGAGCAGCCCATGCCAAAGTGCAACAAGTTTTCTCGAGCAGTGAATATCGGGTCTCACAGTCGGTAAACTTTTTGCTAAGGTAATAAATGGCATGATCTTTTCGGCCAGACTCGTCATGCTGCCCCAGCACACACCCCATTGAGTTATCAAGCACTGTCAAGTATAAAATCAAAGGTCTCCCTACAACTGGTGGCATAAGAATAGGTGGCTCCTGGAGGTACTCTTTGATTCTTTCGAAAGCAGCCTGGCATTCATCGTTCCAACATACCACTTGATCTTTCTTCAGTAACTTGAAGATTGACTCACAAGCAGCAGTTAGGTGCGAGATGAATCAGGCAATATAGTTCAGTCGTCCTAGAAAGCCTCTGACCTCCTTCTCTGTCTTGGGAGCTGGCATCTCTTGTATGGCTTTCACTTTGGCAGGGTCCACTTGAATACCTTTGTCGCTTACAACAAAACCCAGCAGCTTACCGGACCGTACCCCGAAGGTGCATTTGTTTGGGTTCAATCTCAGCTTGTATAACTTCAACCTGTCAAACAGCTTCTGTAGATGGTCAAGGTGTTCCTCCTCAGTTTGGGACCTCGCAATCATATCGTCGACGTATACTTCAATCTCATGATGGATCATGTCATGAAATAAAGCAACCATGGCACGCTGATATGTTGCCCCGACATTCTTCAACCCAAAAGGCATGACCTTGTAACAAAAGGTACCCCACTGGGTAACGAAAGTGGTCTTTCCATGTCTTCAGGAGCCATCTTGATTTGATTATAACCGGAGAAACCATCCATAAAGGAGAATACCTTGTTCTGAGCAGTATTGTCAACCAGAACGTCGATGTGAGGCAGAGGGAAGTCATCCTTAGGGCTTGCCCTGTTCAAATCCCTGTAGTCAACACACATTCGGACCTTACCATCCTTCTTCGATACCGGAACCACATTGGCAACCCACTGAGGGTAAGAATTTACTGCTAGAAAACCGGCGTCAAATTGTTTCATAACTTCGGCCTTGATTTTCTCAGACATCTCTGGACGCATACGGCGAACCTTCTGTTTTACCAGAGGACAGTCTTCCTTGGTAGGCAGGCGATGAACCACAATGTCGGTATCCAACCCAGGCATATCTTCGTAAGACCAGGCAAAGATCTCCACGTAGTCATGCAGCATCTGAATCAACCGCTGTTTCACACTAAGCTTCAGATTTGCACCGATCTTGACTTCCTTATTGTCTGTCTCGGTACCCAGATTCACTGTTTCCACTGGCTCTTCATGTGGCTGAATGGCCCTCTCTTCCTGAAGTAGCAGTCTTGCAAGCTCACCAGGCACTTCGCAATCATCTTCACCTTCGTCTTCGGCTAAGTTGATCGGATTTTCGAAGTCATAACTGGCAGTAGCAGAATTGTTACCAGTAAGATCCATAGTGGACTGGGACCTGTATATGTGAGTGTGTGTAAAATAGATGTTTTGGCAATATATAATAAAGAAAGACAAGGAGCGCAAAATTTGAAATGCGAAAACGTCCAATGCTTTTATTAATGATATATGAAAATGGCACACAAAAGCCCTCACAAATGAAGCCACGGTGTTCCGGGTAAGACACCGGGCCATAAAGTTTCACAATATTGTCTGTTACAAATTTAAAACAAAAAGCTTCATTACTGAGTAACAAAAGTAATAGGGATGAAATCCTTTGCTGTCCAGTTGTTTGGTCCACCGTTGGTAGTCGGGTAGATCCAACTGTCGATATCAAATTCTTCATCATCGTCATCCCTGATAGCATTCACTCCTGCATCTTGTTTCGGCTTCTCTGGCGCTCCGAACTCGATCTCTTTTGCATCAATCAAGTCTTGGACCTTATTCTTCAAAGTCCAACAATCATCCGTATTATGCCCCGGGCTCTCAGAGTGATAAGAGCAGCGGGCGTTGGGGTTATACTTTGGTGACGTTGTATTTGGATTCTTTGGGGCTTCCCTTAGAGTCACCAGATTGGTCTTCAGCAACTGTGGCAGAATCTGAGACAAAGTCATGATGAGACGGGTGAATTGCCTTCGAGGTCTCTCGTCCCTTTATTGGTTATGATGCTGAGGAGCATCAGCAGGTTTTGAAATAACAATCGTATTGACAGCTTGGCGGTGTTCAGGTCTATTCTGTCTTCTTGAACTGTAGACATCACTAGACTCTTTCTTAAATGGTTTCTTCTCGGTGCTCGATGAGGCACCTTTCTGTATTTTCCCAGCCTTAATACCAGCTTCAATCCTCTCACCAGTCAAGATAAGGTATGTAAACCCGGCTGAAGAGCTTCCAATCAGATGATTAAAGAACGGACCAGACAGGGTCCCCAGAAACATATCTACAAGTTCACGATCAGCCAAAGGTGGTTGCACCCTTCCGGCAAGGTCTCTCCATTTTTGAGCATACTCTTTAAATCCTTCACCCGTTCCTATTGACATACCCTGGAGTTGGGTACGCGTAGGAGCGAGGTCGGAGTTATACTGATACTGCCTATAGAATGCGGTAGCCAAATCTTCCCAGCTACGGATACTGGCTCCGTCCAACTGATAGAAACACTCAAGCCGAGTCCCTGAGAGACTGTCTTGAAAGAAATGGATCCATAAGTTCTTATCAGCAGTGTAAGGCTGGATCTTCCTCACATATGATCGGAGGTGTAGCTTTGGACAGGAAGCTCTGTCATACTTGGCAAAGGCAGGTGCCTTGAATTTATGGGGAATCACCACCCCAGATGATAGACCCAGATCTCCGAAGTCCAGACCGGGCACCTTATGTATTTCCATAGCGCTCAAACGGTCTTCCAGCTGTTTGTACTTATCCTTAGCAGGAGGATACCGTTCTTCATCATAGTCCATCTCGTTGTCGGAGACCATAGGGCTAGGAGCCCTCCTTTCTTGTGGACTATCTTTCCCTCCAGATGAGGTGGTCAGATCAACTTCATTCTGTAGCCCGTTTCCAAACCTGCGTCCGGTGTTGAACAAGATGGTCCTCTTCTTCTTCTTCTTCTTCTTCTTCCTCTCTTTCAGAATCAGGGTCTTCAAGTCCTGCTGACCCTTAGCTAGGCTCATGACCAACTCTTGAAATTGGGCATTCTGGGCCTGGAGGGCCTTGATAGCTTGCTCAGTGGAAGGTTCAGTAGACATGATGATTGCTGAAATAAATAGCGAAGAAGATAAGAGACCTGTACTGGGAGACCTGTTATGCATATGATGAATGGTATGCTATGTATGTAATGCATTCAAGGGTTCAAAAATTCAAATTTGTTGCAGACAAAAAAAAAAGGAACACACGTCATATTAAGAAGAAATTTGTTAGCACATAAGTGCCCCATGGGCGAAATATTACAAAATTCTTAATGTAAAAAGACATTGCGCATCCTTTTTGGAGCGATGTAAGTGTTGAGGGTCTCCTCCTCGTGAAGTCGGCGGGTAAGTTCCAAAACCTTCTTCTCACTGGCATAGAAGCTGGCTTCAAAAGTATTCCGTTCTTCTTTGAGTTGGATCCAACTCTTTTGCATTTCTTCCCATGATGTTGGCATGTCAGGATGTAGGATGGCGTATGGAACCTCTCCTTCCATAACAGGCTCTTTGATCAAGGGTAGAATGTGAGGATATGGCATCATAAGATTCTGGGAGCGGGTTCGTACCCACTTGAGGTAAGGCTCAAGGGGGATGGAATTCTTGTGCCCCAGTGTCTTACTATCCACCTTGTTAGGCATCCTCCAAGCTCTGATGAACCTTTGTCGAAGTCCTTGCGCATCGTTGTCGAAGTCAAAAACTAGGTCAGGGATCAGCATGTCATGAGGGCCATCCCTCCGAGCATATCCAAATTATCTCAAAGCTAGACAGGGGTTGTAGGTAATGCTTCCCCTAATTCCAAGTAATGGAACATTAGGAAATTCTCCACAACGATCAATGATGGTGACATTTTCTCTGGACCGAGAACACCAATGTACATCAGAATGTGTGAGGGTCATCAATCGTTGTGACCACCTTAAACCCTGCTCATTCTTCAAAACTGATTGTGGAAGGTGAGAAATAAACCACCTTGCTAGGAGAGGAGTACATCACATGAGAACACCTCTTTTCCTCATTGTTCGTGTGTAAAATGAGTGGAGGATGTCCCCAAGCAATGTAGGCATGGGATTCCTGGATATGAAAATCTTGACAACATTCACATCTATAAGTTGATCAGGATTTGGGAACAAAACCAACCCATAGATAAGGAGTGCCACAATCTCTTCAAAGGTTTGTAGATCAAGAGAATTCCAGCATTCTTGTGCCTTCTCAAACAGAAACTTTGCCAAGAATCCCTTGATACCTCTTCTGGTTTCCCAATGCCCCTTGATGTCGGATGGTTGCAAGCGTAATGCATGAGCAACATCTTCAGGTTTTGGTTTCTTTTCCGTACCGTTGTAGGGTAGTTGACTAAGAATAGGAATTCTCAGGAGTTGAGAAAATTCCTCCAAAGTAGGCACCAATTGATAATCAGGGAATGTGAAACAGTGGTGTAGGGGGTCAAAGAACTAGAAGAGAACTTTCATCATGTCTTCTTCAATGTTGGTGTTGACCAAGCTGAGGAGTCTACCATTTCTTTCACTGAAGAGAGAATTCTCGGGAATCCTGGATGTAAGCTCCTTGAGTTGAGGAGGGATCCTTACAAGGTTGACTTAAATTGTTTTCCTGCGGAGAGACTCCATGTCCTGCAAAACAAGAACAAAGATGAAGATCTAAAACCTTGAAATGGTTAGCGGATGCATATGATGCTTTATGATGTTCATGATGTATGCACAAACACATGTACAAGCAAGTCACACAAAAACCCTAGTTTCAGGCTTGCATGAGGTTTCATAGGTAAGTACCCTCTTGAGTTTAGTTGGCTCAAAACCTGTCCTATAAATAGTAACCGGGTTCTAAGGAGCTCAATATCACTGGATTATTTTCTGTGTTCATTGTTTCAGTTTAGCCACTTAACTGGCGACCGAAATATTCCAAGAAAACAACCCTCAATGAGTGTAGTATCGAGTATCTACCAACTTCGGACTGCACCAAAGTCGGTCATCTCACTACCCCTAAAAAAGGCCAAGATGGTCAAGTAAGGTTCTAGTTCATTAGTGCTTAGTGACATCACTCAGCGGCCTCGTATTCTCTTTGATTGACTCAAAGGCTACCGGTACTCACAAATATGTCGCACTAATATAGCTATTGCTTCAACCGTGTCGGTATACTCCGCACAGTTTCCACAATGTATTGCTATCTATGAATGTTTCCCAAATCCGGGTGGAGGATTTCAAACCCAAACAATAGAACAAACATAAAGCAATCAAATAAAACAATAGAAGCAAATATGATGAACTAATCCTAAGGTATACCCCAATTTTAAAGAGACTCCCCAGCAGAGTCACCAGTTCTGTGATCGGTGGGAATGAGAACTGACTGTTTTGGAATGCTGGTTCGCGTTTGCGTTTGTTTTCGCAAAATGTCGCGGTAAGCAAGAGTCACCACCGTCTTTTATTTTATCCAACAAGGAAAGGACAAAAGCACAGAAAAATTCCTTTTCGAGATATTTCTCGGGTTCGGGAGGTAGATTATAGAAAGGGAAGGTGTTAGCACCCTTTCTATCCGTGGTTATCCACTGGCTCTTAGGTACTTGCTTACTATGTTTTCAAAAGTTTGCTTTTCTTTGTGTTTGTGGGTTTGAAAAGAGTTTTTGTTTTAAAAGGGGTGTAAGTGCGAAAAGTTTTGTTTTGTTTTTAAAAGGAGCAAGTACTTAAGAACCTCTACCTACTCAAAAAGGAATTAAACTGTGCAAATGTCCTTTAGACAGTGCTATCCCACTATTGAGGAGTAGGTAGCACTGTCGTTGGAGTTTTCGGGTCAATTCGATTTAAGGGACGTGTGGTCACTAAAGAAATGTTAGGACGCCTTAGTGGTAACCCTAATGTCTTAGATCATTTTATCCGAGGCAACCGTTTCGAGGCAACTTATGATCTTTGGACAAGAGGGCGACCTCTAAAACATCCTATACTCAATGACCACGTTCGAGGCAACCAAGTGAGGTGTACCCTAAGAGTGGAACGTGCGAGTGTGTCAATTTTCAGTTTATATTATCTTTAGATGTCATGGTGAGCTACTATTGATTTTAAGTCAAGATAGATCTTGTCATGCAATCCTAGTTAGCATACATCTAAACAGTTAATTATGTACAAGAATTTAAAGTGCAGGAATTGTAAATCCTACGCTATTACAAGGCTTCGGAGAGGGGGATTATTTACATGTCCAAAATTGGGGGAATAAAGCAGTAAAGTGTAAAAGTCTTAGTTAAGCTATTACAAACCAGTAGGCTGTTACAATAAAATAAACGCGTGCGAATCTAAAAATAACCTCTAAAAATCCTAAGAGTAAAATCTTTTTGTTGTTTTATTTTATTTTGGGAAAATGATCTAAATCTACTTAATTTTAGTTTTGAGAAAATGTTAAGATAATTAAAAGATTAATTAACAAAGTTAATTTAATAGAAAAAACTAGCCTAATGTTTTTGTGGTTTTTCTTTAATTGATTTTATGTTGATTAAAAAAAGAAATAAAATAGTCAAAACAAAGCTGAAATCGAAGGAACAGGCAGTAAATCAAGAAAGGTATAATTCTGGAGGCCTGGATCGAAAGAGGTGTGGGTTGTCTTTCGACCCAGTGAAGAGGCTTGATCGAAGGTGCATGAGGGGCTGCACTTTGGGGGTGTTCGATCTGGATATGTCATCCTTCGATATGGAAATCCTGGATCCAATTCGAAACTAAGCTGCTAAGCTTCAAAACTCTGAACAAGATTCTGAGAATATATTTCCTGCAAAACGAGACAAATGTTAAAAGGTCCAGGGGGGATTTTACCGCCCCTGATTCGAATCTCCTCCCAATTCGGATCCTTCCTCAATTTGAACCTGCTGAATCTGGGTCTGGGTTTGTTTTATCCTGAGATTCGAAGGAGAAACTCAGATCGTGCCCAAGCAATGGCACAATCTCATCTTTGCGCTGTAGCTTACATGCAACATAATCAGTAATAACAGGAATACATATGCAATGTGTATTTAAATGTCATGAAGGTGCAATTTTGGTTTTGCAAACCCTTACCAATTAAAGATGTATGATCTGTGGCGCTGGGTGTGGAGATGTTTGCTGAATGGCTGCTTTGGCTTAGATGAAAATGCTGATAACCTTTGGTGGGTTTGTGGGCAGCGTATCTCCAAATCCTCCCTGTTTCTTTTCTGTCTTTGTTCGTCTTTTTCTGTTCTGTTTCTGCAGAGTTTTGTGTGTCTTTTTGTTTCTGCAGAGTTTTCTTTTCTTTTACTATAATTTTTGTAATGTTTTTGTTCCTTCCTCTGTAATGTGTCACTGGCCTCATATTTATAGGAGTGTGAGGGTGCATGAAAATGGCAAGGGACAACCATTTAACCAGGCCTTTAAGGCCATGAGACAAGAATCAGACATATTAAAAGATTTCCTTTTTTGAAATATTCATGTCTCTTTGGAATCTTGAATGAACCTGGACACTTTTGATTTTTGAATGCATTCATGCCCTGCTCTTCGATTGGTCATGATTTGAAAAGAAACCCTCTGGTTGAATCAACTCTTGTGGAGTTAGGAACAGAAAAGGCAAGAATCTGGCCTTTAACTCAGGAATTGAATCCACAATCAGCATTTAATTATTTCTATATTTGCAAGGAAAACATGTCATTTTCTCATGTTCAGTGTACCTGGACATGTTTATTTGAGTGCCCTCTTGATGGCCTCTTTCGAATGGCCTGGAAGGAGTTCTTCAAATGGCCCTTGTCCAAATATCAATCAAAGGGTATTTATTGAAATATCAATCGAAGAGTCCTTTGCTACGCCAATCGAAAGATCTTGTTCAGATACCAATCGCTGGGTACTAATTAAAATTCCAGTCGAAAGGCTTTTGTTAACAGGCCAATCGAAAGGTGCTGTTTATGATAATCGAAGGACATGGTTAACATGCATGTCGAAGCTGCCTTGACACAATGCTAAATCGAAGGATCCCTTGGCATGCCAATTGAAAGGCTTGGCCCAGGGTGCCAAACGAAAAGGTCTTTCAGAATTCAATTCGAAGGCCTTGACACAATGCCAATCGAAGTGCTTGTCCATAATGCCAATCGAAGGGAATTATCCATGCCAATTGAAAGGCTCCTTCAGAATACCAATCGAAGGGTCTTTCAGAATGCCAATCGAAAGGTACTTAAAGCACCACTCAAAAATTTTCTTTTTCCTTAGGCAAGGGTTTGTGATCAACCATGCAAGGGGAAGACTTTGGAAAACATGAGAGGGCAAATTTTGGGGTACAACAGTAATAAATGGTATGCTCTTTTCGTCCAGACTCGTCATGTTGGCCCAATACGTACCCCATTGAATTCTCCAAAACATTCAGATACATGATTAGCGGTCTTCCTTCGACGGGTGGCATCAAGATAGGAGGTTCTAGCAAATACTCCTTGATTTTATAGAAAAAAATTTGACAGTCATCATTCCATTTAATCACCTGATCTTTCTTCAATAGCTCGAAGATTGGCTCACAGGTAGATGTTAGGTGAGAAATGAACCTAGCAATGTAGTTTAGGCGTCCCAAGAAACCTCTGACCTCCTTCTCAGTGCGAGGAGTGGGCATTTCTTGTATAGCTTTGACTTTGGCAGGATCAACCTCGATGCCTTTGTTGCTGACAATGAAACCCAAGAGTTTACCGGATCAGACTCCAAAGGTACACTTGTTTGGTTTCAGTCTGAGCTTGTACTCTTTTAACCTAACAAACAGCTTTTGCAAATGGCCGAGGTGTTCTTCTTCCGTTTGTGATCGGGCTATCATGTCATCTACGTAGACCTCTATCTCATGATGTATCATATCATGAAACAAAGCTACCATGGCGCGTTGATAGGTTGCCCCGACATTCTTCAGTCCGAATGGCATCACTTTGTAGAAGAACGTACCCCATTGCGTAATAAAAGTAGTTTTCTCCATGTCTTCAGGTGCCATTTTGATCTGGTTATAACCTGAAAATCCGTCCATGAAAGAAAATACCTTGTGTTGAGTTGTGTTGTTAACCAAGATGTCAATGTGCGGTAGTGGAAAGTCATCTTTAGGGCTGGCCCTGTTTAAGTCTCGGTAATCCATGCACATTCTCACTTTGCCGTCCTTTTTAGGCACGGGCACAATGTTAGCAACCCATTATGGATAGGAGGTAACAGCAAGAAATCCAGCATTAAACTGCTTCATAACTTCTACTTTGATCTTTTCAGACATGTCGGGCCTCATGCGGTGGACTTTTTGTTTAACTGGTGGACAATCTTCTCTTGTGGGTAGACGGTGTACCACAATATCTGTATCGAGTCCCGGCATGTCTTCGTATGACCAGGCGAAGATCTCAACATATTCATTCAACAGCTGAATTAAGCGCTCCTTGACACTTGGCTCTAGGTTGGCGCCCACTCTGACTTCTTTTCTGTCTTCCTCAGTACCCAAGTTGATTGTCTCTAGCATCTCCTCATGAGGT
This sequence comes from Vicia faba, assembly GCA_948472305.1. Taxonomy (NCBI): domain Eukaryota; kingdom Viridiplantae; phylum Streptophyta; class Magnoliopsida; order Fabales; family Fabaceae; genus Vicia; species Vicia faba. Next base: position 315,639,719 of record OX451735.1, read on the forward strand.
AGAATAGCTCTTTCTTCCTGTTGTAGCAGCCTAGCCAATTCTCCCGGCACCTCACAATCTTCCTCACCTTCGTATTCGGCATGGTAGACCAGATCTTCAGAGTCATTGAAGGTCATAGTAGAATTGTTACCCATGGAATCCGGAATGGAAGGGTACCTGCATTTGTGAGTGTGGGTGTGTGTAAGGGATAGCCACCTTTAAACAAATAAAATGTAAAAAGAAAGACAATAAACACAAAAGTTTATATGTGAAAACGTCCATGATTCATTAAAATGGCATATGAAGATGAAAAATCAAACCCTTACAAATGGACCTATGTGCCTCGGGTAAGGCACAAGGTTAAAAGTGTACGAATTGTTTGAGAATTATTACAAACCAACAGAAATTTTTGAAAGATAAATTACTGCGGTATGAAAGTAATCGGAACAAAGTCTTTTGCCTCCCAGTTGCACAGTCCTCCGTCAACACTAGGGAAAATCCAGTCTTCCAGGTTGCTCTCCTTTTCACTATCCTCCAAAGCATTGACTCCATGATGGGTGATCTTCACTGGTGGCCCTCCAGCACGGGAGCGGCATACAGCCTTTTGAGCAGAAGCAGTGAACCCCAAGCCGAATTTATCTGATTTGTGAGGAAAGTCTGGAAGTTGCCCCCAGATTGTGCTTCCTCCTTCTTCAATCACAGCCTTTGCATCTTTGAGGGATGACATCTGAGGCATAGGTTTGGTAATCATGGGTACAAAAGACATTGTCTTGGTTGTTGCTATTTCAGGAGAAACCACTTCAAAGTGTTGGAAAGGGGTCTCGATGAATTCACCATCCAATTCTACATAGCAGAAAGAATTTAGATGGCTTATCATGTATTCCTCTTCGCCATGAACAATTATAATTTTCCCCTGGACCGGGTACTTAAGCATTTGATGCAGGGTTGAAGTGACGGCTCGAACATTGTGAATCCAGGGTCTTCCCAACCAGCAAGAATATGAAGGACGGATGTCCATCACATAGAATATGGAGTTGAAGGTTTCAGTTCCCACTTTAATCGGGATGTCCACCTCCCCGTGGACCATCCTTTTAGAACCATCAAAGGCTCTGACAATGATATTGATGGTGTTGTACCCCAAAATTTGCCCTCTCATTTCATCAACACTTTCTCATCACAAGACTCTTAGAATTTGGATCAAGCTAGGGTTTGCTCAGCTCAAGACACCTCCTTACACTGTTGACCCAAATTAGGGTTTGAGTTTGCACAAGGATATTTTGACCTACAATACCCAAATTGACTTTCATGCTCCATGTTGGGTTCACAAGTTTGCCCATACCAAGTTTCAAGCCTTGATTCAAATCTTTGCCCAGTCAATTGGACAGTTGACCTAGAAATCAGCTGTATTGGGGAAAAAGTAAACTGTGGCCAATTGACAGTCAAACCTCATGAAATTTGACCCATATCAACATTATGAACTCATATGAACCATTTGATCAAATTTGGATCACAATTCCACAAGAAATTTGATCAGATCATCAAAAGGGCAAAATGGTCATTTTTAGGGTTTTGACTGCACAAAGGCAATTTTTGACTGTTTGACCTAACCAATGGCAAATAAAACTCAACCATGGACTCAAGGACTCAATGACATCATCTTGACCCATTCAACAAGTTCAAAAGATCTCAAATACATAGGATTGACAAATGAATTTTTCAGTCAACTGATCAAAATTTAACTGTATACTGAAAAGTCAAACTTTGACTTTTTGGTCAAAATCAAGTGCCAAGAGTTAATTTTCATCAAAACATGTCAAATTATGAAACTTTTTCACCAAGAAACCAAAAAATGCAAATTAGGGTTTAAAATGGAAAATTTTCATAACTTAGAATTTTTCCTAACTTTGTCCCATTTTTTCACCAAGATGCAAATGGATTCAAACAAAACTTGAAACATGAAAGTTGTAGTCCATCACAAAGTATACAACTTTGATTCACAAAGTTTTCTCAAAAGAAGCTTGTATCTCAAGTTATGATTTTTGGAACAAGGGTATCTAAAACTTTTAACTTAGAGAAAATTTACCCTAATCTAGGCAGGATTTGGACCCATCTTCTTGGCCACTTTTCACATAGTTCCACTTGGAATTTCAAGTTGGATTGCAAAGATGGATTGTAGTACATGTTCCAAGCTTTCCAAATTGTCCAAGAACTCCTCAAACACCCTTGTGGTTAGAGATAATCGAATGTTGGAAGTTGGCAAAAACTCACTTTTGTCCATGACCAATACATGTTCATACAAACTTGCATTTTCAAATCAGCATGTTTGGTGCTAGCTTGCAGGCCTAAAAACCAACTGGCACTTCATAATTTAATGCTTAACCATTGAATTAAGGTGTTATTTTGGCCATTTGGACATTACATACAAGATTAACCCTTATTTAGAAAAAGGTAAAATACCATTTTTGTAAAAGTGCACTTTATGTCAAACCAAAATCCTTGAGGTATGGGGCCATGTCTCTGAAGCAAGATTGAAGCTATCAATTCCTGGATCCAAGAGCAAAAGATGCAGCATGATAGGGGGGCTGGTACAGGGCTATAACATCATTTCCATTCTCTTGCTTCAAGTAGAAGAAAACTTGCAAAACACAAGCAACCTCTCATATCTGGTAACACAAGCTTACAAGAACTTTGTGAAAAAATTCCATACCTCCCAACAACCCTAAAGCACGACCCTTTCACCCCTAATAACTCCTCATACTAAGAACCACTATTTTTTTGCAAAACAGGGCAGGTTCTGCATCTTGCAAGCCACAATCAATTTTCATCGTGCGTTTTGTCCCAAAATAGTTCCAACACCTTCCAATCAACTCACCTAAACTATCCCAAGCACCCATTGCAAGCTGTAACACCTCTAACACACTTTTCCATTTTCATTTCAAAGCTCTGCAGGTTGAGTTCTACAGCACGATTCAAGTTGTTTCAAAGCAAGCCAAGCATTGGAGAAACTTCCTTGGACCTCAGGCAAGCTCAACAGAAGCTCAAACACCATTGAAGGTTGCTATGTTGTCCATCTCGAAGTCAAATGAAACAGGTATTTCATGGACTTCTATCTCTCTATTTAGGAATGGTTAGGCTTAAGTTTGTGAATGAAATATGTTGTACTCATAGCCCTGAAGCCATACATATGCCTAGTTTTCATTTACATTAATCGTGCTGAGAGAATTTCACTCATGAACTTTCTGAAAAAACTAGGTTAAAAATTAGGGCCATAGAAATTCTCTCTGGTCTTTGAGAGTTAATCCAAGTTTTTTATATGGTTGAATTCGTTATTTGATGCTCTACAAGTTTCATGTTGTGAGTTTTATCAAAAAATCAAAGAATCAGGAGTTAGCCATTGATGCACAGAAATGCGTGTTTTGTGAACAAGAGGAAGAAGAAGAAGTCTGGTGGGCTGGGCCTGAGTTGCTTTTGTTTTTCACACATGCATATTCAGTTTGCACCCCCTGGCCCATTTGTTTAATATTTATCATTTTGACATTTTATTTTTTTATCCTGACTTTATTATTTTTTGTATAAATATAAAAAATGCCAAAAATAATTTTCCATTTTTTTTCATATTTATTTGATATTTATTTTATTTTATTAAATATACATATGTAAATAAACTATTTTCTTTTTAAAAACAAAACTCAAAAATAATAAAAAAAATATACTTATTTTCATTTATTTCATTTATTTATATTTAAAAACATTCTCTTGAAAATATTCATTTTTGTAAATAATTTATTTTAATTTTTTGCACACTTAATATATTTAATATATATATATATATATATACTTATATATTTTATCTTGTTAAATAATTAGGTCAAAAATACAAAAAATATTACATTTTCATTTTTATTATTATTTTGGACCAAAAATATCATTTTTATAATATACTTTTATTTTTTTTGTACAAATTAGTATATTATTGCACATAATTAATAAATAATATTATTTATTAAAGAATTAGGGTTTCTTGCCCTAAATAGGAAAATAATTAAAATTGATCTTTTTATTTCACTTTTCACATTGAAAAAATACTTTTTACATACTAAAAACATTTTGGCATAATACATTTTATTTACATTTATTTATTGTATTTATTTCAATTATTGTACATTTAAATATTGTATCTTGTACATTCGATATGGTTGTAATAACTTAGAATTTATTTTCTTGTCAAATATCCCCAATTCAAATTTGTACCCCCCTCCCTATATCATGTTGTAATAGTATAGCATTTAAATTCTCGCACATTTAAAAGCTTTCAATTATGCAATGCTTAGACCTAGGGTTTGTATGCAAATAAATCAATAATTAGTTTGACCTAATCCAAGATAAACATGCATGAAAAACAAACACAATGCACACTTGCACCCCTAGGGTTTCATCCACTTGTTGCCTTCAAAAAATGGGCCATGGTTGCATGTTGAGTACTTTGGCAAAACAAAAACAAACAAAAAGATCATAGTCCCTCGATGACGCTATCTGAGTTGCCTAAACCAAAATGATCAAGTCCCTCAAGAAAATTGCCAAAGATACTTGACACTATTGCTATCATGGTCTATACGATGACCCGTGCCTGTCCCGTTAACATCCTAACACAAGGTTGTTCACCAAATACAATGGTGAAACAACACTATTAAAAGGGTTAAAAACATAAGAAAGATCTTTGAGTAAAATAGGGTAGATAACTCTTAGTTACTTGATCAAGCTTGCAAAAACACACTTGCTACTTTTCAAAACACACTCCACAACACAATTTCAAAACCCTACTTTCAAACTTTGAAAACCTTTCAAAAGACAAAAACACCTTTGTATACATTCAAACAAGAATCATTACAAAGGTTGCCACAACGATGGCCTCTTTTCAAAACATTTTCCAAAATCACACACAAAGCCCCATTTCAAACAATTGAAAAGCACCATTTCAAACAATAGAAATGCAAAGCAAGTGATCTAAGCAAGTAACTAAGAGCCCATGGATAACCATGGATAGAAAGGGTGCTAATACCTTCCCTTTCTATAATCTACTCCCCGAACCCAAGAAAACATCTCAAAGGTCTTTCCTGTGCTTTTTGACCTTTCCTTAGGATAAAATAAAAAGCCGGTGGCGACTCTTGCTAAACCGAAACATTTGCGAACACAAACGCAAAATCCCAAGTCAGTTCTCCCACCGTATCACAGATGGGCTTCAGGGTTAGGCCTTCACAGTCCAGTCTATCCAAGGCTTTCTTTGGCAAGACATTTAAAGACGAACCAATGTTTACCAGAACGTGTGTTAGAGTAGTCCCCATGCATTCCACTGAGACATGCAAAGCGTCATTATGTTTTCTCCCTTTTGAAGTTAAATCAGCATCAGAGAATCCTAGACCATTGTCAGCTGTAAAGCTAGCTACACATTCCTGGAACTGATCCGCGGAGGTTTCTTGTGGCACGTGGGCCGTCTTCAAAAATATGATCAGAGCTTTAGCATGAGCTTCTGAACAAAGCAGCAGGGCCAACATAGAGATTTTTGAGGGGGTTTGCCCCAGTTGTTCCACAATATCATAATTGCTTTTCTTGATTATTTTCAAAATCTCTTCCATTTCTTTTTGAGAGGTCCCTGGGATGACCAATGGCTGAGCCCTTATCCTGAAAGGCTCTTCTTGGATCCCTTTCCCTCTATCATCAGTAGCAGCAGAGGGGACCACCACAGGAGTTACAACTTCTTCAATAATTGGAATTCTTGCAGATATGTTGACCGACACAGGGGTAACCTTAGGAGCAGTTGAGGGTCCGAAGATTGCCTTTGGAGGGGCAATCTCCGGAGAGAAAATTCTTCCATTGCGGGTGATTTTGCTCGTTCCAGCAATGTTTCCAATATCGGAAGTCTCTTCATCAGAACTCTCTTTAGTTTATTCAATTTGTTTAACACCGTGGTAGTAGATTTCTCCACCATAGTTCCACGGTATTGACTTGTTGGACTTGTATGGGACGGGCCCAAGCATGGTTATCTTCAAAGGTACAATCTTCGGAGCGGATGTAATCTTAACAGGTCTTTTGGAGACCTTGGAAAGATTGGCGGATATGGTTATTATCGAAACATCATTGACATGAGTCGGTGTAACAGGAGTCTTTTCAAAAAAGGATTTCTTGGTTATCCATTAGGCGTTGGATGCCTAACTTCAACAATGGACAGTCGGTTGGTAAGGATGAACAAGGGCAGCAATATTCTTCACAACCTGGGAAAATCCTAGCCTTCAGCAAATTCAATTTGATTATCGGTAACGGAGTCACCAAATCATCAACAGTAGCAACAAAAAGATCTTCTTCAACAGCATGGGCATTGTGGCCATGCCTTGACATTGGAGCAGAGATCACATTCGGCTTTTCAAGGGCGTCGAATTCAACTTCTTTAGCATCTATTAAATCCTGAATCTTATTCTTGAGGGCCCAACAATTATTAGTGTTGTGCCCTATACTCCCTGAATGATAAGCACATTTGGCGTTCGAATGGTAAAAAGGAGAAGTTGTATTCGGATTCTTTGGGGCCTCTTTCAGACTGACAAGGTTTAACTTCAAGAGATGGGGTAGAACCTGAGCAGGAGTCATGTTTATCTGGGTGAATTGCCGATCAGGCCTTTCTACCCTTGTTTGGTTGGTTCTGGGTTGATTGTTTCTGGGCTGATCAGTTGCAGACTTATGAATCATTACGACCCCCACCGCTGACCGGCGCTCAACTCTTCCTTGACCTCTTTGGGAGTAGACATCTGATACTTCCTTCTTTGCTAGAAAAGTCTTTTTGATGGCAGCGGAAGCAGATGCATCCTTTTGAATTTTCCCGCTCTTGATTCCGGCTTCAACTCTCTCACCAGTTAGAATTAACTCGGTGAACCCCGTAGAAGAGCTTCCTATCAAGTGATTAAAGAAAGGCCCTGACAGAGTCCCCAAGAATATATCTACTAGCTCCCTCTCAGATAGAGGTGGTTGTACTCATCCTGCCAAGTCTCTCCAATTATGGGCATACTCCTTAAAGCCTTCATTTGAGACCATGCTCATACTCTGTAATTGAGTACGGGTTGGTGCTAAGTCCGCATTATATTGATACTGCTTGTAGAAGGCAGCAGCTAAATCCTCCCAATTGTGCACATCAGACCTCTCTAGCTGGTAGAACCAATCTAACTGTGTCCCTGACAAACTGTCCTGGAAAAAGTGGACCCACAGGTCTTTGTCAGAAGAATGTGGTTGAATTTTCCTGACATAAGATCGTAGGTGCATCTTTGGGCAAGACACACCATCGTACTTAGCAAACAGTGGCACTTTGAATTTAGGAGGGATTACAATTTCAGATACCAACCCCAACTCTTCAAAATCCAGCCCAGGAACTCTCTGCAACTCCATGGCAGCTAGATGTTCTTCCAAGTTCTTGTATTTGTCATCGGCAGGAGGATACTGTTGTTCTGAGTAATCCTCATCTTCCTCTTCTTCAGCTCCAGAATCAGAAGGCACTGTATGATCGGTGGATCTGGAACTGACTGTTTAATGCTGGTTCGCGAAATGTCGCGGTAAGCAAGAGTCGCCACCGTCTTTTATTTTCTCCAAATGGAAAGGACAAAATCACAAAAAAATTCCTTATGAGATTAGTTCTCGGTTCGGGAGGTAGATTTATAGAAAGGGAAGGTGTTAGCACCCTTTCTATCCATGGTTATCCATGGGCTCTTAGATACTTGCTCATTTGTGTTTTCAAAGTGTTTGTTTGCTTTTCAAGTGTGAGTGGGTTTGAAAAAAGTTTCGTTTAAAATTTCAGTTCGACTCTTGTATCAGTCCTCAAGAGTGTTTGAAAAGTTGTTTTTGAAAGCTTTTTGAAAAGTGTCGGTGTGAAAAGAAGTTTTTGATTTGTTTTGAATTAGAGAAAGTATCTACGAGTCATCTACCTACCCTAAGGAATTAAACTGTGTTAATGTCCTTAAGGTAGTGCCATCCCACCATTGAGAGGTAGGTAGCACCACCGTTGGAGGTGTTCGGGTCAATTCGAGTTTGTAGGGACATTGTGGTCACCGAGCAACAGTAAGACACCTTGGGAGCTACCCTTATGCCATTGATCTTTTATTCTGAGGCGACTATTCCGAGGCAACTTGTTTCGAGGCAACCGTTTCGAGGCAACTAGATCAATGGAACATAAGGACTCACTAAGACGTCTTATAGTCGACGACCACGTTTCGAGGGGCAAGGCAACAGTGTGGTCACCAGAGCAATAGTAGGACACCTTAGAAGCTACCCTTATGCCATGTTCATGGACATAAGGACTTACTAAAACGTCCTATACTCGACGACCACGTTTCGAGGGGCAAGGCAACAGTGAGGCGTACCCTAAGAGTGGTGTGTGAATTTGTGTATTGTTTTCAGTTATGTTTTATCTTGTCATGCATTATGGTGATCTACGCTTTGATTTTATTTGGGCCATTCATTCTTTCATGCAAAATTTAGCAATTAAGGGGTGCGGAAATTAAAGTACGGAAAACGTAAATCCTACGCTATTACAAGGCGCGGGTCTATACATTGCCAAATCTTTACAAAGACCCGTTTTAAGTAAATAAGTGCGGAAAATAAAAAAACAGTAAAAAGGTCCTATTTACTATTACATATCCGGAGCAATTACATAATAATCGAACAAATTAAATACGCGCGAATAAAGAAAAGGGAATTAATTTTTTGTCTTTTTTTTGGTAATTAAATGAAATTGAAAACTAATTAATTATTTTAATTACAAGAAAATATTTTTTGACCTTTTTTATGTTTTTATGAAATAAAATAAAAAAAAGAATTAAAAATGTCAAAAGAAAAAGCCTAAGTCTAAATTTGTTTTTATTTATTGTGAAAAAAGGTTAAAATTAACTAATTAAACTAATTAATTTGTTAGTATTTTATTTACAAAAATAATTACTAAAGTGAAATTAATAATAATAATAATAATAATTACATTTTTTTTTGTTTTTTTTTTCTGAATTTATGAAAATAATTATTTGTGAACTAACTAAATAATAATAATAATAATTAATAAAAGGAAAGAGAATAAGAAAAGAAATGCTAAACCAAGGAGGTGAAGGCCGGATTTTGGAGGTTTTACTCAAAATCATCCTTAGGCATCAAAAATTCCATCTAAGCCCATGGTTGTGATCGTCCATGTCTCCTGATCACGTCTATGCTTATGGTTTGTCCCAATTTCACCTGTAGACAATATACCTAAAAACAAAACCAACGAACCCTAGGCACGGGTATTGTTATACGAAGCCTAAAAATGAAATTGAATATAGCAGTTACATTGGAAATTAGGCATGGAGTATGAATATGTTATTATTTTCCAGAAAAAGTGCAAGAATGGAGAAACATGATTTCGTGTACAGGGGTGAGTTTGAGACAACTTACAGCGCTTGGTAGTGGACCTTAGGACGCGTTTGTGGTTGCTTTGGCTTCAGGGAGTGGCAAGGAAGAAAGCCACGTGCTTGCTTTGATCTGAAAATGTTTGCAACACCGCTTTAGATCTCTCACTTTTTTGGACAAATTTTGAACTTTTCCTCTGGCCGTTTGTGCACACTCTCCTTTTTTTCTAGGTATGAATGAGGCTTGCAAGGCTTGTATATATAGGCTTGGATGAGAATCAGTCACATTAAGGAGCTTTTAAGCCTTGCAATGAAGTTTTGATTTTCTCCATAATCACCATTGAAATAACTTGCCATATTTGCTCCAAATTTGAATTTTTTTGCTTGAAATAGGTCTTGAACGAATTTGGTATATGTTTTATGGTGTATCAAAGCTATTCAAACCACAAAATATCCTCCCATTAATTTTCTTGATTTTTATTTGAATTTTAAAGATTTAAAATGAATTAAATCAAATAAAATGAAACAAAAATAGAAAAATTAATTTTTATTCTTGAAATAAAACATGGGACACGTGGGAGGTATGGAAAAGCTGAATCAAGTGGAAAAAGTGGGCCCCTTTTGTCAAAAATGAAGTTTCAAGGATAATTGACTTTGGCCCTTTCACAAATATTTCCCAACTTCTCCAATGCATATCTTGCTCAATTTTGAAGCTATGAACATGTTCTTGGACATTTTGGAAAGGTCTTGAAGTCCTATAACCAATGCCTTTGGTCCCATGTCATTTTGATTTACCAATATCAAGTTATGGTCTTTGACTTAAAGTGCCTTGTTGTTGACTTTTGAAAATGACCTATAATGTTGAAATTGATAACTTTTTGTGAGAGCATTTCTTGGACTTGGAATGTGAAGATGAGTTTTAGGAAATGTCTTCCCCTTCAAAATGAGCATTGGATGGGATTTTTCTGATGAACCATGAAAAAGTTATGCCTTGGTCAAGGTACAGTTGACTTTTCAGCTGTCCAAAAATAGAAACTTTTGACACCTTGATGATTTTTGAGCCATGCTTGAGGAATCATGATCAAGATTTGACCAAATGATGATTGTTGCTTCAAAATAAGATGTTGACCAAAAATTTTGACTTTTGACTGCCAAATGACCATTTTACCCCTATAGTTGATTGTAGAGCAATTAGGACCTTTGACTGTGCAACTTGACCTTGTGAGCCTTGAAACTTGACATGTAGGTGCTTGACAATGTATATGAGCATATGGGACTTTATTGGACCATTGAAAACCTCAACTTCCTTGAAGGAACCAAAACCTTAATTTTGACTGGCTTAGGAGGATGGTTGACTGTGCAATCCTTGGAGTAGCCTTGAACCATTTGAGGTGATGCTTGGCAAAACTTTTGAAGAATATGGGAGGGCAAATTTTGGGGTACAACAGTTGCCCCTGTTCAATCTTCTTAGACCTGAGGATGTATATTGGCTTGTGTGCCTTTCGTGATCCGAGGGTGGAAGATGATTGAACACTAGAGTGCCTAGAAATTTGCACTCACATAGTAGAGTATCAGCAGTGTGATGTCGGGAATGGGCTTACAGATGCCATTTGGAGAGATGATGGGTAGGAGGATGGGCTTATAGATGCCATCTGGAAATGTGACAGAACCTTGTCGGGAATGGGCTTATAGATGCCATTTGGAGACTGTCGGATGACTGAATCTGAATAAGAAATAGAATAGCTTCCGTGCCTGGAGCATATCTAGCCTATACCTAGTTGTTGACGTCTGAATAAACAGTAGAATAACCGCCGTGTCTAGGGTATATCCATACTGTATCTGTATGAGCGACAGAATGTCATCCGAATCTGGATCGTATCTGGACTGAACAATAGAAGAGCATCCGGGATGGAGCATCTCTAAGTTGTTTTTTTAGAAGTTTGAATCTGAATAAGCAATAGAACGACATCCGGATCTGGAGCATCTCTAGGCTATATCTGAAAGGAAATCTGGAATGAGTGTCAGAACGTCGCCATGCCTGGGTCACATCTGAACCATATCTAGAAGGAGTCTTGAATAAACAAAAGAGCAGCATCCATATCTGGAGCATTTCCAAGCTATCTCTGAGAGGAAATTTGGAATAAGTATCAGAACGTCGCCATGCCTGGGTCACATCTGAACCATATCTAGAAAGGTCTTGAATAAGCAAAAGAACAGCATCCATATCTGGAGCATTTCCAAGCTATCTCTGAGAGGAAATCTGGAATAAGTATCAGAACGTCGCCATGCTTGGGTCACATCTGAACCATATCTAGAAGGAGTCTTGAATAAGTAAAAGAACAACATCCATATCTGGAGCATTTCCAAGCTATCTCTGAGAGGAAATCTGGAATAAGTATCAGAACGTCGCCATGCCTGGGTCACATCTGAACCATATCTAGAAAGGTCTTGAATAAGCAAAAGAACAGCATCCATATCTGGAGCATTTCCAAGCTATCTCTGAGAGGAAATCTGGAATAAGTATCAGAACGTCGCCATGCCTGGGTCACATCTGAACCATATCTAGAAGGAGTCTTGAATAAGCAAAAGAACATCATCCGTATCTAGAGCATTTCCAAGCTATCTCTGAGAGGAAATCTGGAGTAAGTATCAGAACGTCGCCATGCCTGGGTCACATCTGAACCATATCTAGAAAGGTCTTGAATAAGCAAAAGAACAGCATCCATATCTGGAGCATTTCCAAGCTATCTCTGAGAGGAAATCTGGAATAAGTATCAGAATGTCGCCATGCCTGGGTCACATCTGAACCATATCTAGAAGGTGATCTCTGAATAAACAATAGAACAGCCTCCGTGTCCGGAGCATCTCTAAGTTATATCTGAGAAGAAATCTGGAATAAGTATCAGAACGTCGCCATGCCTGGGTCACATCTGAACCATATCTAAAAAAGGTAATCTCTGAATAAACAATAGAACAGCCTCCGTGTCCGGAGCACCTCTAAGTTATATCTAAGAAGAAATCTGGAATAAGTATCAGAACGTCGCCATGCCTGGGTCACATCTGAACCATATCTAGAAAGGTGGTCTCTGAATAAACAATAGAACAGCCTCCATGTCCGGAGCATCTCTAAGTTATATCTGAGAAGAAATCTGGAATAAGTATCAGAACGTCGCCATGCCTGGGTCACATCTGAACCATATCTAGAAAGGAATTCTCTGAATAAACAACAGAACAGCCTCCGTGCCCGGAGCATCTCTAAGTTATATCTGAGAAGAAATCTGGAATAAGTATCAGAACGTCGCCATGCCTGGGTCACATCTGAACCATATCTAGAAAGGTGATCTCTGAATAAACAACAGAACAGCCTCTGTGCCCGGAGCATCTCTAAGTTATATCTGAGAAGAAATCTGGAATAAGTATCAGAACGTCGCCATGCCTGGGTCACATCTGAACCATATCTAGAAAGGTGATCTCTGAATAAACAACAGAACAGCCTCCGTGCCCGGAGCATCTCTAAGTTATATCTGAGAAGAAATCTGGAATAAGTATCAGAACATCGCCATGCCTGGGTCACATCTGAACCATATCTAGAAAGGTGTTTTGAATAAGCAAAAGAACAGCATCCATATCTGGAGCATTTCCAAGCTATCTCTTTAATCTTTTTAACATAGACATGCCCTGACCGGATACAGGTATCGAATCCACAATCAATCGCTCACAGACATGCCCTGGCTAGATACAGGAATCGAATCTGGGATTGTGATAGTTAATAGTAATCATCTTTGTATTGACCTTTCTTGAAAAAAAGGCAAAACATTAGTTATATGCAATGTCATGGTGCATGGAATGCGCGGTGTCATGACGTTTATAACCAATGGGATTGTAGAATGTGATGTTTATATCATGTATGAAAATGTGATGTTTGCGAATGTATTTTTGTCTAGGAAAATAAATCCTTGACGAATGCCGAGAGCTTATCCTGGGCTGATGTTGCAAGAATACCGGTAGGAAAAGATAACTCCATTGGGGAATAAACTTGGCGAATAGATTACTCTGCGGGGAAAACTACTCTAGCGATCTTGCTGGGGAAAATACTTTGTGGGAAGAGAGGTACTTCGCTGAGATGTTGTATGAGAACTCCGCTGGGGATACCATTGTTGAGTTACGTTTGGGAGGTTTGAGGAACTCCGCTGGGGGTAGGAAGACTTCGCCGAGGACGATCTTTCCGTGGAAATTAGCTGAGGATAACCCAGTTATAAGCTCTGGAGAGGAATAACCTTCTGAATAAAGACAGGGAAAGATATGCTCTGCAAAGGATAAGCTTCCAAAATCTACTGGGGATAAGCTTCCTACTGGGGAGATGATTTAACTCTCCTGGGGAGACTTTGGACTGTACTGGGAAGGGCTCCGCTGGATGTCTAGATTCCGCCGGGGAACAATCTTAGATCAAGACTGCCGGGGATGCTTGTTGAGGATGTTTGTAGACTCCGCTGGGGAATGTTGAGATCTTCTGGGGGTAATCCAACTTCCTTAAGGCTGACGGGGTATAACTCTGCTCAGGGAGAGTATCGTTGACCTGCTGGAGATACTGTGCCTTTTGGGGCTGATGGGAGACCAACTCTGCTCGGGGGAGAGTATTGCTGAGTCTGGTCTTACTCTGAGGGAAGTGGAGGCATCTTGGTCAAATTCTTCAACTGAATCTACCTTACACCTAGAGGAAAGCAGCTGTACAGTTTGGGCAACTCTTATCGCCCCAGTTTCTGTGGGAGAAGGTACCTGTAGAGGTGCTTGAGGACTGCCTATTTGACAAATCTTCTTCTGGTAGGCAAGTGACAAGATGACGGGACATAGTCGTACGCTTTGATCCCTAACTTTTTCCTGGACCGCCCTTTCGGGTTTTCAATCCAACGGGATACCCATTTTTGCCCAAGCCGCCTTTTCAGATTTTCGACTTGCCGGGTGTACAGATTTTTTTCATTTTCATCCCTTATTTTGCCCAAACCCTTTTGGTTTGCCGGGAAGCCCTTATTTTCGCCTAGGTGTGTCAACCTAGCAGGTCTTTGATTGTGCGTAGTATGTTTTCGACTATGTCCACACTCTCAGGATGCGGGGAGGTGCCCCTGTCAGAAGTGTTTTGCCATGCCACCAGAAGATGTTTGATCAGGCAAGATTCGTTGCTGGAATGCCCCAAGTGACTTAGGCGGAGATTTGCCCCAGGCTATTTGGCATTTTGAGAGATTCCTTGAATCTTGATTGGACTGCCCCAGATGATAGACAATGACCATGCCGTGCCCCTGGATTGGAAGTGCTTTTGTTCACTGGATATTCTTCGTGTGAATTTCTATGCTGTTCGAACAAATAGTCATATGCAAACAATGTTATTTTAAGAATGCAAATCTTATGTCTGTCTTGAAATTTTTGAAAATGCATTTTTTCCCGTAAAACAAGCAAATTATGTAACATGTGACGTCAACTCAAGATTTTACAGCGAGCCTTAAGGAGTCAGGATACCTTTGTAACAGTATGCTTTCGAACCAACTCATGCTTCAGCTAGGACTTTTAAGGGTTGTAACGTGGCCTGGTTCACGGTTTAAGAAACAAAGGATAAAGGCTCAAATTATTTGTACCCACCCGTTCTTCGTGACGTTCTTCAAACCTAAGCTCAATTGATCGTGCGTTAGACCTTGTTTGAGTCTTTGCTTTGATATACCAGTGATGGTTCGGATATTGAAAATTTATTTTGGATAGGCAGTCATTTCCTTTTTTGGTTGAGGGTTTGTAGGACCTCTTTCTTTTTTGATTTCGTTATCCCTGTTTTTTGCCTGAACTGTTTCTTTTGTGATTACAATCAGCGGGATGCCCCAGTTTTGTAAGTCTCCTTCATAGGTTTTGACTTAATGGGCGTTTATTTTGAGGGATAATGACTATCTGTCTTTATGATTATTCAGAACCATCACTGTCTTTTGTTTTGTGAGGACCTCTTTGGTGCTATTCGTTGTGCACTTGGATCAACTGAGAGAACTACCCTGCCCCAGGTTATGATTAAGGGTTTTAATTTTCGAAAAGAAAAACTCCTACTTCTTTGGCTCAAAGGGGTTAACGAGGGATTATCTGCCTTATAACTCCAGTGTTTAGGAATTGAAACAATGCATGTACCTCATCAGCGGGGTCTGTTCAAAAGCATACTGTAGATCGTGGTATCATTTTCGTCATCCTCCCTCAAGAGGCTTAGAATTATTAATCGAGCGTTGATCATCAGAAAAATATGAAAATAATTTGCTTATAGTGAATACGAATATATTGCTTCAAAACAGACATATGCGATGCATTAATGAAATAACAACGTTTAACATGAGTAAATGTTTGAACAAAAGAAAATTACAACTTGAAAATCCTAATGAACAAAAGTCTTTTAATCTCAGGGCTTGTTACTTCAACTGGTGCATCTTGTAGGGATGGCAGGAGCATTCAGCCTGGCCCATCTGGGTGAAATCCACAGCTCTTTCATTAATCAGGTCTTGGATCTTATTCTTCAGAGCCCAGCAGTCGTCGGTGTCATGTCCTGGACTATCAGAGTGGTATGCACATCTTTCCTCAGGATTGTACTTTGGGGAGGCTGTGTTGAGATTCTTAGGAGGGTCCCTTAACGTCACCAGATTCAACCTCAACAATTGTTGTAAAGCTTGATACGGTGACATGTTGAGCTTGGTGAACTGCCTTTTAGGCTTGTCTGGCTTGCTCTGATCAGCCCGTTGTTCTTGGCGAGGTCGTTGTTGGACCTGTGAAGTGGTAGCAGCTTGGAGAGGTCTATTCATTGGACCAGACCTTTGCCCTCTTGGAAGCTGTTCCATGACCTGGTCCCTGACTTGGGTTGGTTGCTTCATGTCTTGATGAAGCTGACTGATCATGGCCCTTAGCTCTCCTTGCTCCCGAGCTAAACCTTGAATGAGAGCCCTTTGCCCCAGCATCTGGGTTTTCAATGTGTCTACCTCAGCTTGTAGACGTTTCAGTCGTTCGTCCTTGTCATCTTCAGGGTTTTGCTTGGCCAAATTCCCCATGAGGAGTGTTCGTAACTCTTCTTGCCCCTTGGATAGGCTTAGGAAGATCTCCCTGAACTGAGTCTCTTGAGCCTGAAGATCTTGGTTATTTTGTTGGGAAGCCATTGCTGAAATAAACAGCGGAGATGGTAAGTGACCTGTCAAAAGGGTACCTGTTATGCAATGATATGTATGTATGTATATGCAATGTTTTTCAAGGATCTCGCGGGGTAAACAAGAAACAATTGTCAGAATTTGAATCCGGTAGCTTGATTGAAGGAGCTTCATGTTGTTGAGAGTCCTTCTTCAAGGGTCAAAGGCTCACCATATCCAGTGAGTCATAGCCCCTGACAACTTTGGCTAGAGGAAAATAAATCCCCTTTGCCCCTTGCTATACATTTTGATTCATCATGACCTGCATCACAAGCCCTTGAGATCCTTGAAACGGATTAGTCCTTATGCGGGATGTATGCAATAGTATGATGTTATGCTATGCATGGGGTAACGTAGGTAAACCCTGTTATGAGTCCCAATTAAGGACTATAAACAAAACCTGCAAGAAACTCAGTAAACCCTGTTATGAGTCCCAATTAAGGACTATAAACAAAACCTGCAAGAAACTCAGTAAACCCTGTTATGAGTCCCAATTAAGGACTATAAACAAAACCTGCAAGAAACTCAACTGTCAGTTAACAAGCATGCAAATAGTCAAGTTAGAAGGCACACAAGTCACACAAGAGAAGCCCTTAGAGTTTAGGCCTGCATGGGGTCTGGGTATTACCCTCTTGAAGTTGGTGGGCTCAACCTGTCCTATTAGAAGTAACCGGGTTCTAGGGGTCCCAATATCACTGGATTGCTTTCATTGTTCATCGTTTCGATTTATCCACTGAACTGGCGACCGAAATATTCCAGGAAAGCAACCCTAAATTGAGTGTAGTATCGAGTATCAACCAACCTCGGACTGCACCAAAGTCAGTTATCTCACTACCCTAAAGAGGCCAAGATAGTTCAATTAAGGTTCCTAAGATCAGTTGATGCTTCACGACACCACGTGGCGGCCCCGTACTCTCCTTGACTGAACTCAAGGGTTACCGGTACACACCAAAGTGCCACATCAACGTAGCAGACTGTTTCAACCATGTCGGTATACCCCGCACAGTTCCCTCACAGCCTTGTTGCTACTTTCTAAGAAGGTATCCCCAGATCCGGGTTAGGATCTATAGAACTCCCAAGACAGTCCCACAATTTAAAGCAAACAAGTCAAAGCAATTGAAAACACAATGATCTTAGTCCTAAGGTACACCTCACTTTAACAATATCCCCAGCAGAGTCACCAGTTCTGTGATCGGTGGATCTGGAACTGACTGTTTAACGCTGGTTCGCGAAATGTCACGATAAGCAAGAGTCGCCACCGTCTTTTATTTTCTCCAAATGGAAAGGACAAAAGCACAGAAAAATTCCTTATGAGATTAGTTCTCGGTTCGGGAGGTAGATTTATAGAAAGGGAAGGTGTTAGCACCCTTTCTATCCATGGTTATCCATGGGCTCTTAGATACTTGCTCATTTGTGTTTTCAAAGTGTTTGTTTGCTTTTCAAGTGTGAGTGGGTTTGAAAAAAGTTTCGTTTAAAATTTCAGTTCGACTCTTGTATCAGTCCTCAAGAGTGTTTGAAAAGTTGTTTTTGAAAGCTTTTTGAAAAGTGTCGGTGTGAAAAGAAGTTTTTGATTTGTTTTGAATTAGAGCAAGTATCTACGAGTCATCTACCTACCCTAAGGAATTAGACTGTGTTAATGTCCTTAAGGTAGTGTCATCCCACCATTGAGAGGTAGGTAGCACCACCGTTGGAGGTGTTCGGGTCAATTCGAGTTTGTAGGGACAGTGTGGTCACCGAGCAACAGTAAGACACCTTGGGAGCTACCCTTATGTCATTAATCTTTTATTCCGAGGCGACTATTCCGAGGCAACTTGTTTCGAGGCAACCGTTTCGAGGCAACTAGATCAATGGAACATAAGGACTCACTAAGACGTCTTATAGTCGACGACCACGTTTTGAGGGGCAAGGCAACAGTGTGGTCACCAGAGCAATAGTAGGACACCTTAGAAGCTACCCTTATGCCATGTTCATGGACATAAGGACTTACTAAAACGTCCTATACTCGACGACCACGTTTCGAGGGGCAAGGCAACAGTGAGGCGTACCCTAAGAGTGGTGTGTGAATTTGTGTATTGTTTTCAGTTATGTTTTATCTTGTCATGCATTATGGTGATCTACGCTTTGATTTTATTTGGGCCATTCATTCTTTCATGCAAAATTTAGCAATTAAGGGGTGCGGAAATTAAAGTACGGAAAACGTAAATCCTACGCTATTACAAGGCGCGGGTCTATACATCGCCAAATCTTTACAAAGACCCGTTTTAAGTAAATAAGTGCGGAAAATAAAAAAACAGTAAAAAGGTCCTATTTACTATTACATATCCGGAGCAATTACATAATAATCGAACAAATTAAATACGCGCGAATAAAGAAAAGGGAATTAATTTTTTTGTCTTTTTTTCGGTAATTAAATGAAATTGAAAACTAATTAATTATTTTAATTACAAGAAAATATTTTTTGACCTTTTTTATGTTTTTATGAAATAAAATAAAAAAAAGAATTAAAAATGTCAAAAGAAAAAGCCTAAGTCTAAATTTGTTTTTATTTATTGTGAAAAAAGGTTAAAATTAACTAATTAAACTAATTAATTTGTTAGTATTTTATTTACAAAAATAATTACTAAAGTGAAATTAATAATAATAATAATAATTACATTTTTTTTTTTGTTTTTTTTCTGAATTTATGAAAATAATTATTTGTGAACTAACTAAATAATAATAATAATAATTAATAAAAGGAAAGAAAATAAGAAAAGAAATGCTAAACCAAGGAGGTGAAGGCCGGATTTTGGAGGTTTTACTCAAAATCATCCTTAGGCATCAAAAATTCCATCTAAGCCCATGGTTGTGATCGTCCATGTCTCCTGATCACGTCTATGCTTATGGTTTGACCCAATTTCACCTGTAGACAAAATACCTAAAAACAAAACCAACGAACCCTAGGCACGGGTATTGTTATACGAAGCCTAAAAATGAAATTGAATATAGCAGTTACATTGGAAATTAGGCATGGAGTATGAATATGTTATTATTTTCCAGAAAAAGTGCAAGAATGGAGAAACATGATTTCGTGTACAGGGGTGAGTTTGAGACAACTTACAGCGCTTGGTAGTGGACCTTAGGACGCGTTTGTGGTTGCTTTGGCTTCAGGGAGTGGCAAGGAAGAAAGCCACGTGCTTGCTTTGATCTGAAAATGTTTGCAACACCGCTTTAGATCTCTCACTTTTTTGGACAAATTTTGAACTTTTCCTCTGGCCGTTTGTGCACACTCTCCTTTTTTTCTAGGTATGAATGAGGCTTGCAAGGCTTGTATATATAGGCTTGGATGAGAATCAGTCACATTAAGGAGCTTTTAAGCCTTGCAATGAAGTTTTGATTTTCTCCATAATCACCATTGAAATAACTTGCCATATTTGCTCCAAATTTGAATTTTTTTGCTTGAAATAGGTCTTGAACGAATTTGGTATATGTTTTATGGTGTATCAAAGCTATTCAAACCACAAAATATCCTCCCATTAATTTTCTTGATTTTTATTTGAATTTTAAAGATTTAAAATGAATTAAATCAAATAAAATTAAACAAAAATAGAAAAATTAATTTTTATTCTTGAAATAAAACATGGGACACGTGGGAGGTATGGCAAAGCTGAATCAAGTGGAAAAAGTGGGCCCCTTTTGTCAAAAATGAAGTTTCAAGGATAATTGACTTTGGCCCTTTCACAAAAATTTCCCAACTTCTCCAATGCATATCTTGCTCAATTTTGAAGCTATGAACATGTTCTTGGATATTTTGGAAAGGTCTTGAAGTCCTCTAACCAATGCCTTTGGTCCCATTTCATTTTGATTTACCAATATCAAGTTATGGTCTTTGACTTAAAGTGCCTTTTTGTTGACTTTTGAAAATGACCTATAATGTTGAAATTGATAACTTTTTGTGAGAGCATTTCTTGGACTTGGAATGTTAAGATGAGTTTTAGGAAATGTCTTCCCCTTCAAAATGAGCATTGGATGGGATTTTTCTGATGAACCATGAAAAAGTTATGCCTTGGTCAAGGTACAGTTGACTTTTCAGCTGTCCAAAAATAGAAACTTTTGACACCTTGATGATTTTTGAGCCATGCTTGAGGAATCATGATCAAGATTTGACCAAATGATGATTGTTGCTTAAAAATAAGATGTTGACCAAAATTTTTGACTTTTGACTGCCAAATGACCATTTTACCCCTATAGTTGATTGTGGAGCAACTAGGACCTTTGACTGTGCAACTTGACCTTGTGAGCCTTGAAACTTGACATGTAGGTGCTTGACAATGTATATGAGCATATGGGACTTTATTGGACCATTGAAAACCTCAACTTCCTTGAAGGAACCAAAACCTTAATTTTGACTGGCTTAGGAGGATGGTTGACTGTGCAATCCTTGGAGTAGCCTTGAACCATTTGAGGTGATGCTTGGAAAAACTTTTGAAGAATATGGGAGGGCAAATTTTGGGGTACAACACACTGCAACTCCTTTACCCTTTCCTTCACCCTCTTCAGATGTTGATGGGAAATCCAGGACCCTTCTGGCTTGACCTTCAAATCTTCTGCCCAAGGTAGCCACACCAACTCTCTTCTTCTTCTTTTTCTCCTTTTCCTTCTCTAGCATAGTTTTGAGCTCCTTCCTCCCCTTGGTCAAGGTCAGAAGTAGTTGTTGGAATTGTGAATTCTGAGCTTGTAAGTCTTTGACCATTTGTTCAATATCCATCTTGCTGAAATAAACAATAGAGAGATGAGGAAACTTGGTGTGAAGACCTGTTTATGCATATGATGAATGATATGTATTCATGTAATGCATTCAAGGATTCAGAAAATTCAAATTTGTTTAAACAAAAAGGAACAAACGTCATATTAATAAGATAGAATTTGTTAGTACATCAATGCCCCATGGGCAAAATAATACAAAATTTTAAGGTAAAAAGACATTGCGCATCCTCTTTGGTGCAATGTAGGTGTTGAGAGTATGCTCTTCGTGAAGTTGACGAGTAAGTTCCAAAACCTTCTTCTCACTGGCGTAGAATTGGGCTTCAAAAGTATCGCGTTCTCCCTTGAGCTGTATCCAACTCCTTTGCAAATCTTCAAGTGATGTCGGCATGTCAGGATGTAGGAGGGTGTATGGAACCTCTCCTTCCTTAACAGGCTCTTTAATCACAGGGAGAATGTAGGGGTAAGGCATTATAAGACTTTGGACGCGAGTTCGTATCCACTTGAGGTAAGGCTCAAGGGGGATGGAATTCTTGTGTCCCAAGGTCTTACTGTCTACCTTGTTGGGCACCCTCCAAGCTCAGATAAACCTTTGTCGAAGTCCTTGATCGTCGTTGTCAAAGTAAAAAACCAAGTCTAGAATCAGCATGTCATGTGGGCCATCCCTTCGGGCATACCCAAACTGTCTCAGAGCTAAGCAGGGGTTATAGGTGATGCCTCCCCTAATGCCAAGTAGAGGGACATTAGGGAATTCCCCACAACGGTCAATGATGATAACATTTTCTCTGGATCGAGAACACCAATGAACATCTGAATGTGTAAGAGTCATCAACCGTTGTGACCACCTCAAACCTTGCTCGTTCTTCAAGACTGATTGGGGAAGATGAGAAATAAACCATCTTGCCAGTATAGGAGTGCAACACATGAGAACACCTCTTTTTCTCATTGTTCGAGTGTGAAAAGAGTAAGATATCCCCAAGCAATGTAGGCACCAGGTTGTGAGCCATGAAAATCTTGACAGCATTCACATCTATAAGCTGGTCAGGGTTTGGGAACAAGACCAACCCATAGATGAGAAGAGACACAATCTCCTCTTAAGCTTGCAGGTCTAGAGAATTCTAGCATTCTTGAGCTTTCTCAAACAGGAACTTTGCCAAGAAACCCTTGACACCACTTCTGGTTTCCCAATAACCTGTGACATCTGATGGTTGCAAGTGCATGGCTTGAGCAACACCTTCAGGCTTTGGATCTCTTTTCGTACCATCGAAAGGTAGTTGATGGAGAATAGGAATCCTCAAGAGTTGAGAAAATTCCTCCAAAGTAGGCACAAGCTAGTAATCAGGAAATGTGAAGCAGTGGTGTAGGGGGTCAAAGAACTGGAAGAGAACTTTCACCATGTCTTCCTCTGTGTTGGAGTTGACCAAGTTGAGAAGTCGACCATGTCTCTCAGTGAATGGAAAATACTCTGGAATATTGGAAGCAAGCTCCTTGAAATATGGAGGAATTCTCACAAGATTGACTTGGATAGTTTTCCTGCGAAGTGAATCCATAACCTACAAAACAGGAACAAAGATGAAAATCCAAAATCCTTGAAATGGTTAGTGGATGCATATGATGCTTCATGATGTTCATGATGTTATGCACAAGTATATATGTACAAGCAAATCACACAAGTTCCTAGTTTAGGCTTGCATGGGGTTTCATAGGTAAATACCCTCTTGAAGTTTAGTTGGCTCAACCTGTCCTATAAATAGTAACCGGGTTCTAAGGAGCTCAATATCATTGGATTGTTTTCTGTGTTCATTGTTTCAGTTTAGCCACTTTACTGGAGACCGAAATATTCCAAGAAAACAACCCTCAATGAGTGTAGTATTGAGTATCTACCAACTTCAGACTGCACCAAAGCCGGTCATCTCACTACATCCTAAAAGGACAAGTTTGTCAAGTAAAGGTTCTAAAAGTCCATTAGTGTTTCATGACATCACTCAGCGGCCCCATATTCTCTTTGATCGACTCAAAGGCAACCGATATCCACAAATATGTCGCACTAACATAGCTATTGCTTAGACCGTGTCGGTATACCCCGCACAGTTTCCACAACGTATTACTATTTACCTATGAATGTTTCCCAAATCCGGGTGGAGGATTCAAACCCAAAAAATAGAACCAAAGTGTAAAGCAAACAAGTCAAGCCAGATAAGCATGTAAAGGTTATCTAAACCCTAAGGTAACCCCACTTTTCTTCTATCCCCAGCAGAGTCGCCATTTCTGTGATACAGTGGGAGAACTGACTTGAGGTTTTGCGTTTGTGTTCGCAAATGTTTCGGGTTAGCAAGAGTCGCCACCGACTTTTTATTTTATCCAAAGGAAAGGTCAAAAAGCACAGGAAAGACCTTTGAGATGTTTTCTTGAGTTCGAGGGGTAGATTATGAAAAGGGAAGGTGCTAGCACCCTTTTCATCCATGTTTTTCCATGGGCTTTTAGTTACTTGTTTAGATCACTTGCTTTTCTTTTTCAATTGTTTGAAATGGTGCTTTGTATGGTTTTGAAAGTATTTTGAAAAGAGGCCATCGTTTTTGCAATCTTTGTAATGATTCTTGTTTGAAGAATGTATACAAAGATGTTTGTCTTTTGAAAAATGTTTCAATGTTTGAAAGTTTGTTGGGAAATGTTTTGAAATTGTGTGTGTGTTTTTGAAAATAGCAAGGATGGTTTGCAAATGTTCAAGTAACTAGAAGCTTATCTACCTACTCAAAAGTCTTTCCTACACATTTTTAACCCTTTGAAATTGTTGTTTTACCATTGTATTTGGTAAACAACCCTATCTTTGGATGTTAAACGGGACAGGCGTGGGTCATCGTATGACCATGAGAGCAATAGTGCCAAGTATCTTTATCAAGTTTTAAGGGACTTAAGATCATTTTTGTTTAGGCAACCAAGATAACGTCATCGAGGGACTATGATCTTTTTGTTTTGTTTTGATTTTGCCAAGATACCTAGCATGCATACCATGGCCATTTTATGTCAACAAAGTGGACGAAACCCTATGGGTGCTTGTGTGCAATGTGTTGTCATTTTACATGCATTTTTATCTTGTATTAAGTCATGCTATTTGTTTTTATTTTTGGTCTTTTGCATACAAACCCTAGTTCACTATCATTGTATATGAAAGCGATAAAATGCGTAAAGTAAATCTAGACTATTACAACATTATCATGGGGAGGGGGATACAAGTTTGAATAGGGGATATTTGCACAAAATAAAACCCTAATTTACAATTACAACCCAATTGAATTTATACAACAATAAATAAATAAACAAGTATTTAAATATGGAATAAATTGTAAATATGCAAAAATGTTTTTGTATTTATTTTATGTATGTAAAAATGGACTTATTTAGGTCTTAAAAAATAAGAAAAAATAAGATGATTGTTTTTGAAAGGGTGAAAACCCTAATTTTTGGTTTAAAAGAAAATATATATTCTATTATTATTTATTTCATTTATGTACAAGAAAATAAATAAAAATATATACAAAAATGTTAAAAAAATAAAATATGTATGAAAATATGATTTTTAATGTATAAATAATAAAAATAAAAATATACAATATTTTTATATTATTTACAAATTTATTCAAGAAAATAAATTATATTTAACCTAATAAACTATTTTTTGCCAAGAAAATAATAAAAATAATAAAATAAAATGTGAAAAATTAAAATAATATTTTTTGTGATTTTAAATATTTAGAAAAAATAAATAAAGTTAGAAAATATAAATATGCAAGAAAGTATAGAAAAATATAAGAAAATGCAAAAGGGCGTGCAGAAAGTAAAAGGGGGGTGTCAAAAGAAAGCAAGCCTAAGGCCCTGGCCCAGGACATCACTTCGTCCCTGTCCTTGCTCCATGCGCGTGTTCTGCAACTCAAACCTGTTCTTGCTCATGCTTGCATGAAATAAAAAATTTACAACATGAAAGTTATAGCATTTTCAATCACGATTCCAACCATATCCATTTTGTGACCTAACTCTAAGAAACCAGGGAGAATTTCAGTGCCCCTAATTTATGA
This sequence comes from Vicia faba, assembly GCA_948472305.1. NCBI lineage: Eukaryota > Viridiplantae > Streptophyta > Magnoliopsida > Fabales > Fabaceae > Vicia > Vicia faba. Next base: position 315,665,111 of record OX451735.1, read on the forward strand.
CCTAAAATTTTCAGCAAGTTCATCATCCAAATTCTCCCAGCTCAGTTAATATAAATAAGAACTATGCATATGTACAGCTCAAGCGCATTAAAGACTACATTTTTGCTTCACAAACCTAAGCCTAATGATGCCTAAATAAGGAGATAGAACTTTGAAAATTACCTTGTTCAGTTGAGTTTGGTTATGGCAATGTAGCAACTTTGAGTGAGGCCTGAATTTCTTTTGAGCTTGCTTGAAGTTCCCTTGACCTTTCCCAATGCTCAGTTTGCTTTGAAATGGCTTGAATCTCCTTGTAGAAGTCAACCTGCAAACTCAGAAATTGAAAATGGTGAAGCACGAAATAGGGGTTACAGTTGCTTGAGAAAGGCTTGGACAGCTTAGGTGTGATGTATGGAATGTGTCTGAAGTGGTTCAAGACAAAACACAGGAGCCAATTTGGTTTTGGAAGTGGTTCTGCAGATATGACCCTGTTTTGACAAGAACTTGTGATTTTGTGTTTTAGGGTGTTTGGGAGCTTGGCAAATCGTGTTTTAGGCTTGTTGCAATATGCTGAGGTCGTTTGAAATGATACAAAGACTTGCTCTTATCAGATTTCCAAGTTGTGGACTTTTTGCAAGCTTACTTGCTTTTGAAGCAAAAGTTGAGTTGACAAAGCCAAAGCCTGTACAGGCTAGCTCAAGGCCTGAGGAGAGTTGGTACACTTTTCCTGATGTTCATGGATCTTGTTTGCAACCATAGATCAGGTTCAATGCTCAAGATAAACAAAATTGCAAAAAGTATGCTTTATCAAAGTAGCATTGTAACCTTTATGCCATTTTTGGAATAATTCCTTGTACAATGCTCCATAACTCAGAACAATGCCTTTGTCCAATGTATTTGCATTAAATTAAGGAGTGTGGAAAGGTTTAAGACCTGTAAAACAAGTACAAGCATGCTTAGGACAGATTTGCAACTTGTAGCAATGTGCAAAATGCCATGGACAAAAGTGAGAAATGGCCATTTTAATTCCATCGATTCTCCCTAACCACAAATGATCTTGGAGAGTTCTTGGACATTTTGGAAAGCTTGTAACATTCTCTACAATCCATATTTGAAATTAATTTTTAGATTCCACTTGGAACTATGTGAAAAGTTGCCATGAAGTTAGGTCAAAAATCTGCCTAAACTAGGGCAAAATTTCACTAAGTTAAAAGTTTCATGGACCCTTATTCACAAAATCATAACTTGAGATCCAAGCATATTTTTGGAAAACTTTGTGAATAAAAGTTTTAGATATTGTGGAGGAATACAACTTTTATGTTGGAAGTTTTCTTTGAATCCAATTGCATCATTGTGAAAAAGTTGGGAAAAGTTGGGAAAAAAAAAGAAAATTTCATAACTTAGAAAAATTCTAAGTTATGAAAATTTTCAAACTTAAACCCTAATTTTAAAAATTAGGTTTCTTGGTGAAAAAGTTTCATGTTTTGACACATCTTGATGAAAATGACCCTTGGCACTTGATTTTGACCAAAAAGTCAAAATTTGACTTTTCAGTGTACAGTTGATTTTTGATCAGTTGACTGGAAAATTCATTTGTCAATCCAATGCAATTGAGATCTTTTGAACCTTGTGATTAGGTAAATATGATGCCATTGAGTCCTTGAGACCATGCTTGAACCCAATTTTCCATTGGCTAGGTGAAAAATCAGAAATTGCCCTTCTACAGTCAAAACCCTAAAAATGACCATTTTGCCCTTTTGATGATCTGATCAAATTTCTTGAGGAGTTGTGGTCCAAACTTGATCAAATGGTTCATATGAGTCTATAATGTTGATGTGGGTAAAAAATTATGAGGTTTGACTGTAAATTGGCTACAATTGACTTTTTCCCCAATACAACTGATTTTTAGGTCAACTGTCCAATTGACTGGGCAAAAATTTGATTCAAGGCTTGAAACTTGGTATGGGCAATCTTAGGAGTCCAACATGAAGTATGAAAGTCACATGGGGCATTGAAAGTCCAAAAATCCTTGTGCAAAATCAAACCCTAATTTCAGGTCAACAATGCAAGGAGATGTCTTGAGCTGAGCAAACCCTAATCTGGTCTTGAATCCAAAGAGTCTTGTGAGGGGAAATCTTGATAAAATGAGAGGGAAAATTTTGGGGTACAACAATGGCTTCTCTGAAGGATACCAAAGCTGTAGTTGAAGAAGGTGGGGTTACTATCTAGGGCCAGCTCCCTGACATCCCCTACAAATCTGACAAGTTTGGTTTGGCTTTTACTTCAGGAGCTCAGAAAGTTGTTCATCGTGCTCGCGCTGGAACACCATTACAACACATCAGTGACCATGGAATCAATGCTTTGGGCGAAAGTGACAGTGACTGCGACATGGAAAATTGGATCTTCCTAACTATCAACGGTGGACTCAAAAATTGGAGGGCCAAGGAATTTGTTCCCATTACTTTCATCTAGGAGTAATTAGCTTTTTGTTTTTTGGGATATGTAATATTGGAACAATTTAAACTCTAAAGCCTTGTGTCTTACCCGAGGCACAGTGGTTTTTTTTTTAGGGCTACCATTTCACTTCCATATGTCATAAATAAATCATTGGATATTTTGCATACAAATTTTATGCTCTTTGTCTTTCTTTTCTGCTTTTACTTTATCAAAATAGCTATGCTCTCTAACACACACCCACATATCAAACTGCAGATCCACATACATCCTGGATCCCATTGATAAAGGTTCTTCTATTTCCAATTATGACTTTGAAAATCCGATCTACCGGGCCAAGGATGAAGGTGAGTAAGATTGTGAAGTACAAGGAGAACTTGCTAGACTGTTACAACAGGAAGAAAGAGCAATACAACCTCATGAAGAGTCGGTCGAGACAGTAAACTTGGGTATTGAAGAGAATAAAAAGGAAGTCAAGATAGGTGCCAACTTAGAATATGGTGTTAAAGAACAGTTAATTCAGATGTTGCATGACTACGTTGAGATCTTTGCCTGGTCATATAAAGACATGTCGGGGCTAGACACTGATATTATGGTTCATTGTTTGCCAACGAAAGAAGACTGCCCTCCAGTGAAGAAAAAGTTTCGTCGTATACGTCCTGAGATGTCAGAAAATATAAAAGCTGAAGTCATGAAATAGTTTAATGTCAGATTCTTAGCTGTTACTTCTTATCCATAATGGGTTGCGAACGTAATACCGGTACCTAAAAATAACGGTAAGGTGCGTATGTGTGGATTATAGGGATTTGAATAGGGCAAGCCCCAAGGATGACTTTCCGCTTCCCCACATTAATGTTCTGGTTGACAACACCGCACGACATAAGATATTCTCCTTCATGGACGGTTTCTCTGGGTATAATCAGATCAAAATGGAACCTGAAGACATGGAGAAAACAACTTTCGTCACACAGTGGGGCACTTTCTGCTACAAAGTTATGCCATTTGGGTTGAAGAATGCGAAAGCCACTTACCAACGTGCTATGGCAGCTTTGTTCCATGATATGATCCATCACGAGATAAAGGTCTATGTTGACGACATGATCTCCAGGTCTCAAACTGGAGAAGAGCACTTAGATCACTTTAAAAAGCTGTTTGAAAGACTGAAGAAGTATAAGTTGAGACTGAACCCGAACAAGTGCACCTTTGGAGTAAGATCTGGTAAGCTCCTAGGTTTTGTTGTCAGCGGAAAAGGTATAGAGGTAGACCCTGCAAAGGTTAAAGCTATACAAGAAATTCCAGCTCCCCGCACTGAGAAGGAGGTTAGGGGATTCTTGGGACGTCTAAACTATATTGCCAGATTCATTTCCCACCTAACCCCTACTTGTGAGCCAATCTTCAAATTACTGAAGAAAGATCAAGTAGTAAAGTGGAATGACGACTGCCAGACTGCCTTTGACAGAATCAAGGAATATCTTCAAGAACCTCCAATTTTTATGTCGTCGATTAAAGGAAGACCTCTGATCATGTACTTAACAGTATTAGAGAATTCAATGGGGTGTGTGTTGGGGCAGCATGACGAGTCTGGTCGAAAAGAGCATGTGATATACTACCTTAGCAAAAAGTTTACCGACTGTGAAACAAGATACTCACTGCTCGAGAAAACTTTCTGCACTTTGGCATGGGCTACTCGCCGACTAAGATAGTATATGTTGACCCACACCACTTTATTGATATCTGAAATAGATCCTATCAAATACATATTTGAGAAGCCCGCTCTCTCTGTAAGAATAGTAAGATGGAAAATGGTCCTGACCGAATATGATATTTAGTACATGACCTAGAAAGAAATCAAAGGAAGTATACTAGCTGATCATTTGGCTCATTAGGTTGTGGACGACTATCAATCCATGAATTTTGAATTTCCGGATAAGAACATTATGTTAGTAACTGATTGTGAAGAATATGGACCAGATGAAGGACCTAAAAAAGGATCCCGGTGGACAATTGTCTTTGACGGAGCTTCCAACGCACTTGGCAATGGCATCAGTGTTGTGATTATCTCTCCCGAAGGTTGTCATACACCCTTCACTGCCAGGCTATGTTTCAACTGTACCAACAATATGGCTGAATATGAAGCATGCATTATGGGTCTTAAAGCTACTATTGACTTGAGAATCAAATTCTTGAGTGTATTTGGAGACTCAACCCTAGTAATCAGTCAAATCAAAGGATAATAAGACACGAAGCATCCTAATCTCATCCCTTATCGAGAGCATGTGTTGACATTGATTCCATACTTTGAAGAGATTACTTTTGAGCATTTTCCACAAGAGGAAAATCAATTAGTGGACGCGCTAGCTACTATGTCATCCATGTTTAAAGTCAGATGGGATAATGAAGCTCCTCAGATCACTATTGAGAGATTGGACGAACCAACATACTGTTATGAGGTTGATGCTGAAGAAGTTGTGGACAAACCTTGGTTCCACGAAGTGAAAAGATACCTCTAAGCCCAAGAGTATCCCGAGGGAGCTTCCGTCAATGATAAGATATTCCTAAGAAGATTCTCTGCCAAGTTTTTCCTCAGTAACATAATCCTCTATAAGCGTAACCACGATTTTACTTTTCTTCGGTGTGTAGGTAGGAGTGAAGCAGAGAAGATTATGGCAGATATGCACGAAGGTACCTTTGGCACCCATTCTAGTGGGAACACAATGGCTAAGAAGATTCTGAGGACAGGGTACTACTGGTCCACTATGGAAGTAGACTATTATCAACATTCCTGAACTTGTCACAAGTGTCAGATCTATGCTGATAAAGTACATGTACCTCCGGTCCCCTTAAACGTCTTGACTGCTCCTTGGTCGTTCGTAATATGGGGCATTGATATGATCAGGGAGATTATACCTACCGCTTATAATGGGCACCGCTTCATCATCATTACCATTGATTACTTTACAAAGTGGGTCAAGGCAGCCTCATTTGCTTCTGTTACCAAGAATGTTGTGGCCCGGTTCATTAGATATAACCTTATCTGTCAGTATGGTATTCCAGAAAGAATCATTACAGATAATGGTACCAATCTCAATAATACTATGATCACTGAGCTCTGTATGCAATTCAAGATTCAGCATCATAACTCTTCTCCTTACCGGCCAAAGATGAATGGAATTGTATAGGCTACTAATAAGAACATCAAAAAGATCATACAAAAGATGACGGTGACATACAAAGACTGGCACAAGATGTTACCATTTTCTCTTCATGGTTACTGTTGTACCCCAAAATTTGCCCTCTCATTCTTTAAGGCCTTTCTCACAAGGATTCTCAAGGTTCAAGCTTGAACAAGTGCATTGGGATTTTCCAATACCAAAATTAAAAGGAAACTGTCAAAAATGGAGAAAACAGATAAAAATAACATTTTGAAAAATTTGGAGGAAAACAGGTCTCCTTCAATTCAGCACCCTTCGGCTGACTCTAAGCCTCCTTCGAATGCAAGTTTAGGTACATCCTTCGTTTGGATTTGAAACCTCTTTCAAATGCAACTTGGGTACATCCTTCGTTTAGATTTGAAACCTCCTTCAAATCCACTTGCACCAGGGGCCTCTTGTAGACTTTGCCTCTCACAAGTTTCGTTTGAGCCAAGAGATATCTTCATACAAGATTTGACTAAGTTCTTGCTTCCCTTGAAGGAACACCCTTCGACTCAGAAGCCAGGAATTCCCCTCACGCTAAAAGGAAATGACTCCCTTTATGTTTGTTTCGATCCACATGCTTCGATTGGGAAACATGCTTCCTTCGAACACGAGCTTTCGACTGGGCGATATGTTTGCTTCAATCCAAGCTTCGACTGGGCATTAGCTTCATTCGAGTAAGCTTGTTTCTACCACAAGCTTCGACTGAGGCAAAGGCTTCCTTTGAACAGGTGTGCTTCGATCTCACTCTTGCATTCGACTCAAGACCAAATCTCATTTTCCAGGCTATGTTGCTTCCGAATCTTTACATAATCAGAGGCTTGTACAAGGGTTTTAAACTTTGTCTTTTGGATAATACTATCCTTGGTAAAAGGCTACATACCCTTTCTTTTCATAGAAAGTACTTTTATCACAAAAGCAGCTTTCCACCTGAATTTCGTCTGAATGAAAATCAGGGCCAGAGGCACAAGTCTAATCAACTACCAACAGGCCCCCCACTTGTACCTTTCACGTTACCTATTATTTTATTGTTTTGCAAGGCTGGCTACTTCAAACATGTCCATTCTTTTTCTCTATAAATAGAGGAAATTTTGCAAAGCTAAGGGAGGATCTTTGGACCAGAGGAACGAATCCCCCAAATTTTATCAAACACAACAAAACTCTCAAGTTCATCAACACCTGAGAAATCACAAAAACCCAGAATCATATACTTGCTTCCTTCGATTCTGAAGAACAAGTACTCTTCAGTATCCTTCGAATCCAGTTTGGAAAGAAACATAAGACTTGTTTCTTTCCTTCCTTTGAATCCAACATTCCAAGCACAGCTGTTGGCCCCCTCTTTCAAATCCAGAACCCCGAGCCTCCACTCAAGGTCCCACACCCATTCAAAGCCTCCATCAAGGTAAGTCACTCTTACCCTTGAACCTTTCATTTCATTGCATAACATGTAAATAATCTTTTCGTTCATTTCAAGCATGTATATACCATTGTTCCTTTCGTTTCCACCCTTTTAACATGTTTTTTAGAGTTAACCCTTTCATTTTGCTTTCTGTTTACCTGAACTAGCTTTAGTTATGAAACTGTTTGCAAGATAAATACTAGTATGGCCTCAGGCCATGTTGCCATTTAATGCTTTAAATGAAAGAAACAGGAAACAGGAAATAGGAAACGAAGCTTCTGGCTTCTACCCTTTTTCTCCAGGTCAAACGAAAGAGACAACCAGGAGGAAAACCATGTTGACTTCTAGGCCCAGAAGAAAAGCATGTCTTCACTGGTTCCAGGCTCAGTCGAAAGGCATTCCCTCACTTCTTTCAACCTCCAGTCGAAGAAGGCAACAAGGCAGAACCAGAAGGCTTCGCCATACACATACTTATCCAATCGAAGGCCATGACCTCACTGGTACTAGCCCCAATCGAAGGAGGCCAACAGAATGCAAGTCGAAGGGTGATACTGCCTGGGTCGAAGAGCTCATTTTCCTTTCTTTTATTTTGTTTTTGCCTTTACATTTTGTTTTTGTTTTTATTGCTTTATACAAATGTTAGTAATTAGGCGTGTATGGCAAAATAAAAACAACAAGTAGACAACCCTTAACCAAGACAAAAATCCATGCAATCAAACACACTATTCACACATGCACCCCTAGGGTAATCTCACTTGTTGCCTATCGGAAAATAGTCATGTCCCTCGAACATGGGCGTTTTAGCAAAAGACCCTCGATAAAAGATCGTAGTCCCTCGATGACCCTCGATGTTGCCTTTGGTAAACGATCTAGTCCCTAAACGACATTGCTAAAACGTTCCATGAGTTGCCTTCTATGACTATGCAAACGTCCCTACACCCGTCCCTTCACATCCAACGATGGGGCTTCTTACCAAATCAATGGTAAGATAGCCACATCTAATGGAGGAGGAAAAGTACATTTAAGACCTTTCGAGTAGATAGATTCACTCTTAGTTACTCGCTTGCTCACAACAAAAACATTTATACACCAACACTCTCATCTTTGAACTATTTTCAAAACAAACACTTTATAGGCGTTCTTATAGAAACGAGAACCATTACGAAGTTCCATTTTCAAAATACTTTCAAAAAACACATCTCACAAACACACCTTTGAATTATTTTCGAAACAAACACTTTGTAGGCGTTCTTATAGAAACGAGAACCATTACGAAGTTCCATTTTCAAAATACTTTCAAAAATCACCACCACAAGCACACATTCAAACAAAATCAAGTTGATCTAGCGAGTAACTAAGAGCCCATGGAAAACCATGGATGAAAAGGGTGCTAATACCTTCCCGTTTCATAATCTACCTCCCGAACTCAAAAACATCTCTAAAGGCCTTTCCTGTGATTTTTCACCTTTCCTTTTGGATAAAAGAAAAGTCGATGGTGACTCTTGCTAAACCGCAACATTTGCGAACACAAACGCAAAACATTCAAGTCAGTTCTCCCACCGTATCACAGAACTGTGGACTCTGCTGGGGATATTACTTAAAGTGGAGTTACCTTAGGGCTAGATCACCTTTACTTGCTTACATTGATTGATTTATTTGCTTTACATTTTAGTTCCTTGTTTGGGTTTGTTTTAAATCCTACACCCGGATTTGGGGCACCTTTTAGGAAAGTAGCAATAAATTGTGAGGGAACTGTGCGGGGTATACCGACATGGTTGAAGCAGTAGCTACGTTGATGTGGCACTTTGGTTGGTACTGGTAACCCTTGAGTTGAATCAAGGAGAGTACGGGGCCGCCGCGTGGTGTCGTAAAACATCAACTGACCTTAGAACCTTACTTGACCAACTTGGGCATTAGGACGTAGTGAGATGACCGGTTTCGGTGTAGAGCTGAAAATTGGTTGATACTCGATGCTACACTCATTGAGACTTGACCCCTGAGTTTTGTTCGGTTGCAAGTCAATTGCTTATTGAACGAAGCTTGTGGGAAAGGTCAGTGATATTGAGATCCCTTAGAACCCGATTACTATTAACTAGGACAGGTTGAGCCAACTAAACTTCAAGAGGGTACTTACCTACAAACTCCATGCAAGCCTGAAACTAAGAACTTGTCTGCTTTGTGTGAATATGATTATTTGTATATACACTTGCTTACCTCGCATACTTGTACATATCATCATAACATCATACCATGGCATTTTCAATAACCATTTCAAGGATCTCGAGGGTCTTTGATGCAGGGTCACGTTGAACCAGACGTCTACCAAAGGGCAAGAGGATTTATTTTCCTCTAAAAAAACGTCGTCAAAAATCAAGTACGAACAACTTGAGTCAAGGGCTATGACCCACTTGACATGGTGAGCTTGATTCTAGTGGAAAGACATCCACCAATACAAAGTTCTCCAATCAAAGTTGTTGATCAAAGTTCAACTTCTAACTTTTTCTTATGTTTATCCCGCGAGATCCTTGAAAACATGCATTCACATATCATGCATCATATCATGACAGGTTTCTCCCATATAAGTCTCCTTATCTTCCTATTGTTTATTTTAGTAGAGATGGCTCTAGAACAGACTATCAAGGACATCCAGGCTCAAAATGCTCAACTTCAAGAGATGTTCTTGAACCTATCCAAGGGGCAAGAAGCGGTCAAGGCGCTCCTCATCAGGGGCATGATCATAGGAAATCCTGGGGACGACAAAGATGACCAGTTGGAACGGTTACAAACTGAAATAGCCATAATGAGGGTCCAAATGATGGGACAACTGGTGGGCCAGATGGCTCTTATCCAAAATTTGGCTCAAGGACAAGAAGAGATGAAAGTTCTTGTCAACCAACTTCGTCAAGACGGTTGCAACTGTATAGGGCAAACAATCAGGATTGGAAATCAGGTCACTGCTCAGCCTCCCATGAGACAAGAAGCCGGAAGACCTCCCCAATTTGCTACTACCTCACGGGTCCAACAATAACCTCTCCAACAACAACAGAGCAATCAACGTAAGCGGAATACAGCTGAAAGACGTTTTACCAAAATCAACATGTCATTGTCTCAAGCACTGCAACACATGTTGGAGGCCAAGCTGGTTACGTTGAAAGACCCCCCTCAGAATCCCAACATAGCCTCTCCAAGGTACAATCCAAATACAAGATGTGTGTACCACTCCAACAGTCAGGGGCATGACACCAATAGTTGTTGGACGTTGAGAAATAAAATTCAAGACCTGATCGACGAGGGAGCACTAGAGTTCACACAAGATGGTCAGACTGAGTTCTTATGTCATCCTTCAAAGGCTCACCACCTAAAGTGACAAGTTCAGACAAAGAGGCTTATGTTCATTTGAATTTTCAGTTGTAATTTCTTTTGCTTATTCATACAATTATCTACTAATGTCAAACTTTGTTTCATTAATGCATTGCATATGTTTGTCTTGATTTGATCCACTCATTTTCATTACATTTAAATTGTGCTTTTTACTCACTTTATGACATTCAACTCTTGCTAAAAGTTACAAGCCTTTAGAGGGAGGATGACGAAAACAATGCCATAAACTCATACAGTATGCTTTTAGACAGACCTTGCTGACGATGTACATGCGTTCTTTCAAATCCTAAACACTGGAGTTATAAGGAAGATAATCCCTAGTCAACCCCTTCGAGCCAAAGAAGTAGAAGTTTTTTGTATACAAATTGAAACCTTTAATCAAAACCTGGGGCAGGGTAGTCTCTCAGTTAATTCAAACGCGCGTTTAACCGCAAACTCTCATCTCGTAATACAACGAATGACATCAAAAACATTCCTTTGGAGTCAAAAGTCGGTGATGGTTCCTTATCACATAGGCAGTCACATCTCTAAAAAAAAAGGCCCACTAAGTCAAAACCTACAAAGGAGACTTAAGAAAACTGGGGTATCCCGCTGATTGTAATCTCAAAACAAGAATAGTCAGGCAAAAATTAGGGATAACAAATCAAAAGAAAGAGGTCACTACAAATCCTCGACAACATGAAAAAAATGTTGCAAAAATGATTGCCTTCCGACAAACCTAACTTGTCTGAACCACCACCAAAACTTCATTCCAGACTCAATTGGAGTTCAAATGCACAATTAACTGAGCTTAGGATTGAAGAACATCATGAAGAACGGGTGGGTATAAATACATTTGAGCCTTTATCCTTTGTTTCTTAAACCGTGAACCAATCCACGTTACAACCCTTCAAAAGTCCTAATTGAAGCATGGGTTAGTTCGAAAGCATACTGTTACAAAAGGTATCCTGACTCCTGTAAGGCTTTGCTCTAAATCCTAAGATTGAATTTTCTTACAAAATTCCTTTACTTACAAAAACACATTTTTCAAAACTTCAAGACAAGCATAAACTTTGTATTACTTGAATATCACTGTTTGCATATGGCTATTTGTTTGACAGCAGAGAAATTCACATAATGAATATCCAGTGAACGAAAGCTCTCTCAGTGAATAAAATCGCTTCAAGTAGGATGACACTTCCATTGACAAAACTCATATCAACAGGGGGACATGACGTGTCACTATCCAGCACACCTGGGGCAGTCCAGTCAAGATTCCCAGAAATCTCCCAAGAATTGCAGAGTAACCAGAGGCAAGTCTCCATTCCCCTCACTTGGGGCATTAAACGTCAATCTCAGCAAAGAGTTACGTATAATCAAACATTTTTGGCAATACCAAAAACATTAGCTGGTAGGGGCAATGCCAAGTCTCCCCAAAGTCCTTCTCATAGGATGATTTCCCAGTAAGAGTTTAATCTCTGAAAACCTTTCCCCAGCTCAGACAACCTCAAGAGTCCTCAAGGACTTCCCCCAACGAAGTCGTCATCTCTCAAGCAGACCGACAACATGGTTTATTTCTCCAACAAACGGTAGGATTCCCCTACTTGAGTTTGCCTCTCCGACTACTACAAATCAAAGGACCATAACTCCTCTTCCCCAGTAGACTATTCTACAATCCCCGACAAGTTACTGTGAAACCTGGACTCGACCAGATATCAGTTCAACTTCGATTCCCCAGTAAGAGCAACGGACAATCGAGACTCCTGAACTCTTTCCCCAAGCAGGAATAAACATACTCCCCACAGAGTTTTCAATATTTCCCAGCGGAGTTCTCCTCAAACAACAAAACAGGAATTCCCAATGAGAACATTCTAAGCAAAGTTTGAAGACACACCAACTCTTCAACAGCAGTCCAGGATTTACTGGTTCCCCGGCATTTGTCGAGGATTTATTTTCCCAGACAAAAATACATTCATAAACATTTCACATTTCATACCTCTTATTTACATACATGATAAAGTGCATACGACACAATCTCATTTATTTTTTAGAACATCATAACATCATGCATTTCATACATCATGACATTGCATACATGCTAATGTTTTACCCTTTCAGGAAAAGGTCAATCAACAGATGGATACCATCTAACCTTTTCAAGTTCCAGATTAATACCTGTAGCAAGCTAGGAAAACTATTTGTGGACGACTGATTGTAGATTAATACCTGTAACAAGCCAGGAAAACTATCTACATGAAGAGATTGAAGATTAATACTTGTAGCAAGCCAGGAAAACTATATACATGAAGAGATTGAAGATTAATACTTGTAGCAAGCCAGGAAAACTATCTTTCTTTCTCAGGTCAGAGATTAATACCTGAAACCAGCCAGGACAACTATCTCATCGACCAACCTTTTCAAGTTCCAGATTAATACCTGTAGCAAGCCAGGAAAACTATTTGTGGACGACTGATTGTAGATTAACACCTGTAACAAGCCAGGAAAACTATCTACATGAAGAGATTGAAGATTAATACTTGTAGCAAGCCAGGAAAAATATCTTTCTTTCTCAGGTCAGAGATTAATACCTGAAACCAGACAGGACAACTATCTCGTCGACCAACCTTTTCAAGTTCCAGATTAATACCTGTAGCAAGCCAGGAAAACTATCTGTGGACGAATGATTGTAGATTAATACCTGTAACAAGCCAGGAAAACTATCTACATGAAGAGATTGAAGATTAATACCTGTAGGAAGCCAGGAAAACTATCTTTCTTTCTCAGGTCAAAGATTAATACCTGAAACCAGACAGGACAACTATCTCGTCGACCAACCTTTTCAAGTTCCAGATTAATACCTGTAGCAAGCCAGGAAAACTATTTGTGGACGACTGAATGTGGATTAATACCTGTAACAAGCCAGGAAAACTATCTACATGAAGAGATTGGAGATTAATACCTGTAGCAAGCTAGGAAAACTATCTTTCTTTCTCATGTCAGAGATTAATACCTGAAACCAGACATGACAACTATCTCGTCGACCTACCTTTTCAAGTTCCAGATTAATACCTGTAGCAAGCCAGGAAAACTATTTATGGACGACTGATTGTAGATTTATACCTGTAACAAGGCAGGAAAACTATCTACATGAAGAGATTGAAGATTAATACCTGTAGCAAGCTAGGAAAACTATCTTTCTTTCTCAGGTTAGAGATTAATACCTGAAACCAGACAGGACAACTAACTCGTCGACCAACCTTTTCAAGTTCCAGATTAATACCTGTAGCAAGCCAAGAAAACTATTTGTGGATGACTAATTGTAGATTAACACCTGTAACAGGCCAGGAAAACTATCTACATGAAGAGATTGAAGATTAATACCTGTAGCAAGCCAGGAAAACTATCTTTCTTTCTCAGGTCAGAGATTAATACCTGAAACCAGACAGGACAACTATCTCGTCGACCAACCTTTTCAAGTTCCAGATTAATACCTGTAGCAAGCCAGGAAAACTATTTATGGACGACTGATTGTAGATTAATACCTGTAACAAGCTAGGAAAACTATCTACATGAAGAGATTGAAGATTAATACCTGTAGCAAGCCAGGAAAACTATCTTTCTTTCTCAGGTCAGAGATTAATACCTGAAACCAAGCATGACAACTATCTCGTCGACCAACCTTTTCAAGTTCCAGATTAATACCTGTAGCAAGCCAGGAAAACTATTTGTGGATGACTGATTGTAGATTAATACCTGTAACAAGCTAGGAAAACTATCTACATGAAGAGATTGAAGATTAATACCTGTAGCAAGCCAGGAAAACTATCTACATGAAGAGATTGAAGATTAATACCTGTAGCAAGCCAGGAAAACTATCTTTCTTTCTCAGGTCAGAGATTAATACCTGAAACCAGTCAGGACAACTATCTCGTCGACCAACCTTTTCAAGTTCCAGATTAATACCTGTAGCAAGCCAGGAAAACTATTTGTGGACCACTGATTGTAGATTAATACCTGTAACAAGCCAGGAAAACTATCTACATGAAGAGATTGAAGATTAATACCTGTAGCAAGCCAGGAAAACTATATTTCTTTCTCAGGTCATAGATTAATACCTGAAACCAGACAGGAAACTATCTCGTCGACCAACCTTTTCAAGTTCCAGATTAATACCTGTAGCAAGCCAGGAAAACTATTTGTGGACGACTGATTGTAGATTAATACCTGTAACAAGCCAGGAAAACTATCTACATGAAGAGATTGAAGATTAATACCTGTAGCAAGCCAGGAAAACTATCTACATGAAGAGATTGAAGATTAATACCTGTAGCAAGCTAGGAAAACTATCTTTCTTTCTCAGGTAAGAGATTAATACCTAAAACCAGACAGGATAACTATCTCGTCGACCAACCTTTTCAAGTTCCAGATTAATATCTGTAGCAAGCCAGGAAAACTATTTGTGGACGACTGATTGTAGATTAATACCTGTAACAAGCCAGGAAAACTATCTACATGAAGAGATTGAAGATTAATACCTGTAGCAAGCCAGGAAAACTATCTTTCTTTCTCAGGTCAGAGATTAATACCTGAAACCAGACAGGAAAATTATCTCGTCGACCAACCTTTTCAAGTTCCAGATTAACACCTGTAACAAGCCAGGAAAACTATCTTTCTCAGGTCAAAGATTAATACCTGAAACCAGACAGGACAAATATCTACTCAACCAGCTCATTTTAATTCAGCTTACAGACACGATTCAGCAATCATTTTTGGATGGCATATACAAGCCCATCTCCAACAACTTTCTATCATCTCTCGAAATGGCATCTTTAAGCCCATTCCCTATACCATCAACCATCACCTTGCCGAGTGCAAATTTCTGGGCACTCTAGTGTCCAATCCTCTTCTACCTTCGAGCCACGAATGGCAAAACTCGCCAATCTAACTCTTCAGGTTTAAGAAGATTGAACAGTGGCAGCTGTTGTACCCCAAAATTTTCCCTCTCATTCTTCAAGGCCTTTCTCACAAGTATTCTCAAGGTTCAAGCTTGAACAAGTGCATTGGGATTTTCCAATACCAAAATTAAAAGGAAACTGTCAAAAATGGAGAAAACAGATAAAAATAACATTTTGACAAATTTGGAGGAAAACAGGTCTCCTTCAATTCAGCACCCTTCGACTGACTCTAAGCCTCCTTCGAATGCAAGTTTAGGTACATCCTTCGTTTAGATTTGAAACCTCTTTCTAATGCAACTTGGGTACATCCTTCGTTTGGATTTGAAACCTCTTTCGAATGCAACTTGGGTTCAATCCTCATGCTTTGAGTTTTTATTTTTCTAACAAACTTGTTGCAGATCCAGTGTGCTGCGCTTCAAACACATACCACGCGCTTTCAAACTTCAGCCAATTGATCATAACAAGGTCAAATCCAGCGCCCCTAAATGTGCAGCTTCATGGTGGACCCTCAAGGGCCAGCAGCATGGGATCAGGCATAATACCTTGGGCTTGCTGATTCATGGGCCAAACGAAAATCCAAATTCCACCCCTCTATTTGTTAGTTAACACCAGGCCCATCGTTTTCTAATTTTTCTTTATTTTTTGTAGTTTATTTATTTATTTTTATATCATTTGCAAAAAAACTCTTTTTTTATTATTTAATCATAAAATTAGAAAAAAACACATAAAAAGTTAGATTAAGGTTTTTATTTAATTTAACTTTCATAATTTAATTTAGTTAATTACTTTTGATTTTTATTTCATAAATTAAAACCAATTAGAATTAGGTTTAAATTTCAATTGTTTTCATAAATAAAAAATGCCAAAAATATTAGATTTATTTTAGAAATAATTTTAATTAATAATTTTATTTTATTTTTTTCCCAAATAAACAAAAACAACAAAAAGAGTTCCCTTTACTTAGAGTTTTCTAGGGTTTTAAGAGTCCTTTCTAATTCCCGCACGTTCATTATTTTAGCATTATTATTTTTGTTCATATTATTGTATCTGCTCATTGGGTGTAATAGACTTTATAATTAGGACTTTACTTTACTGCTTTATTCTCCCCAATTTTTTGGACTTGTAAATAATTCCCCTCCCCGAAGCCTTGTAATAGCTAGGTTTTACATTTCCTCACTTTGAATTCCTGCACTATTAAACTGTTTAGATGCATGATAAATAGGATTGTATGGCAAGAGATTAAAATCAAACGCTAGCAAACCTATTGCAAAGACAACATAACTGAATACAACACACTCTCACATATACACCTCTAGGGTATTCCCACTTTGGTTTCCTTCAGATAAACAGTCACAACTCTCGAAACGTGAGAGACTTTAGTGGCTATCCTCCGGTTTAAAGATAAAAAATGACCCTTTCAATGTTACCTCGGTATGATCTTAAAACCATAGGGTAGTTACTAAGGTATATTGCCCAGTTTCCTTTGTGACTGTAACGATGACCCTTCAAATGTCCCTCAAACATCCGACGATAGGGCTACCTACTCACTAATAGTAGGATAGCATTGTCTAAAGGAAAAGAGGAAAAATAACCCTTTCGAGTATAGTAGATAGTTCTTAGATGCTTGCTCAAAATAAAACAAACTTTTACACATACACAAAACACTTTCCAAAAACATTTTCAAAACAGTTTGTATATGTTCTCTACCAATCCGAGAAACATTACAAAGTTCAGCATACTAAAGACGCTTTCTTTCAACATACTTTTCAAACACACAAAACACAAGGTATTTTCAAATGAGCTAACATCTAAGAGCACGTAGATAACTCCGGATGGAAAGGGTTCTGTGATACGGTGGGAGAACTGACTTGAGGTTTTACGTTTGTTTTCGCAAATGTTGCAGTTTAGCAAGAGTCGCCACCGACTTTTCTTTTATCCAAAAGGAAAGGTAAAAAAGCACAGGAAATACCTTTAGAGATGTTTTCTTGAGTTCGGGGGGTAGATTATGAAAAGGGAAGGTGTTAGCACCCTTTTCATCCATGGTTTTCCATGGGCTCTTTGTGGTGTGGGCTTTGAAAGTATTTTGAAAAATCTCTTTGTAGTGGTTCTCGTTTCTATAAGAACGCGTACAAAGTTTTGTTTCGAAATATAGTTCAAAGATGTGTTTGTGGATTGTGTTTTAGAAAGTGGTTTTCAGAAAGATATTTTGCAATGGTTCTCGTCTATATAAGAACGTATACACATTTTTTTATCTTTTTGAAAATGTTTTTGAAATGGGAGTGTTGGTGTATGAAATGTGTTTGTTGTGAGCAAGCGAGTAACTAAGAGAGAACCTACCTACTCAAAAGGTCTTAAATGTGCTTTTCCTTCTCCTTTAGATATGGCTATCTTACCATTGTTTTGGTAAGAAGCCCCATCGTTGGATGTGGAGGGACGAGTATGAGACGTTTGTGTAGTCATAGAAAGCAATCTATGTGACGTTTTAGAAATTTCGTTTTAGGGACTAGATTGTTTTACCGGAGACAGCATTGAGGGACTACAATCTTTTTTATCGAGGGTCTTTTGCTAAAACGCCCATGTTCGAGGGACATGACTATTTTTCCGATAGGAAACAAAGTGAGACTACCTTAGAGGTGCTAGTGTGCAAGTGTGTTAGTTTGCATGCATTTTGTCTTGTATTTGAAAGTCAACTATTTGTTGATTTTATCTTGCCATACATCCTGTTTACTAGCAATATATGAAAAGTAAGTAAAAATGCAGAAAATAAAATATAAGCTATTACATCGCTTTAGGGGGGTGGGATACAATTTTATGAATGGGGGTTGCAAGAAAATAAATCCTAATTGCTTATTACAACCATATTGAAATGATAAAGTAAGAAAGAAAAAGGACTTGTTTTAAAAAGGGTTTTTGTCTTAAAAAATTAATTAGTAAAGGGAAAATAGTTTTATGTCCTTTTTTGTGTTGGTAAAAAAAAGTATTAACATTAAAATAGATAAAAAGGAAAGCAAATGAAAGATAGAAACATCGTGCTGCTGCAAGCAAAACAACAAGGGTCAGAAGTTCTGAAGCCAGACACGTGGTGACTCAGAAAGAAACGTCAATGGGAATCAAAAGCTCTGATTGGTAAACTCTGAGGTCCTGCAAGAAATGTTAGAGGGCAGATACAAAAATTTTGGGTTTCTATGTGCTGAACTTCTGAGTGTTAGAACAGTGAGAAAGTATTAGAAATTCTGTGCATATTAAAACAATGAGTGGAGACATCAGAAGTTCTGTATCGTGCTAAGCCAATGAGTGAACATCAATAGTTCAGTGCATTATCAGCATGTAAGCATCAGAAATTCAGTGTGTGTTAACAGTGAGAAAAATCATAGAAGTTATGTGTGTTAAAACTATGCGTGAACATCAGAAGTTTTATGTCATATTTCAACACTCAATCAGCACATCAGTAACCTATTCAGTTTTCAACAAATAGCAAATCATAAGGAATAAAAACACAACAGTTTACAGAAGTTCTAATCCTAATCCTGGGCCTAGCCTTGATCAAGAAGTTCTGATCCATAATTTTTTTATTCATGCAGTGATATAGACAACATCAATATTATGATATTTACATGTTTAATGATGTTCTGAATGAAAATATACAAAGTCAGAAAGACTTACCTTGAATTAGGAGCGTGTTTTTGGAGCTTGAAGTGTTGTCTTCAGATGGTCTGGAGTCAGCAAGAGCGACGAAAGAGAATAATGCCAAGTCCTTTGATTCAAAGGGAAGAATAAATGTTTGTTTTCTGTTGGGATTTATGGATTTTTATGAAGTTTTCACAGTTTTCTTTTCTCTCTTTTGATGACTCCCCCTCTCCAAAAACCAGCCCCTTGAATGTGTGGTGGAGCAAAGTATTTATAGACGGGTTTGCTGTTGTTTTGGGGGGGAAAACAAATGGGATTCAAACCTTTTTGGTATACTGTTCCATTGCTTTTTAATCACAGTTTTCGTATGCTAATTTGATGCAAATATGGGGTTTGAGAAAGTACAGGCGTGGACTGGGTCAACAACTAATTGCAGGACTGTGATGTAGTAGGGCAGCAGGTTACTTAAACAAGGTTTTGGGATTTGGGTGATGTTCTGATTGCAGAAGATCAGAAGCGTAACCTCTATGTGCTAAAGAGTCACATTCTGATGGAAGATTATGTTCTGAACCATGTTTGCAATTTTTGACTGCGCTTGCGTAGAGGCTGAAGAGTCATGTTCTGATTGAAGGCTATATTCTGAACCAAGTTTGCAACTCCTGACTGCACTTGCATGGAGGCTGGCTCAGAAGTTCTGAGGTATCATATACTCTTAACACTTAGAAAATTTTCTAAATGTTTAGAAAATTTGATTTTTCCAAAGTAACTTTTGACTCCTAATTTTTTGATGAATCAATTTCATGTCTTGATGAAATATAATTGTTGAAACTTTATTTTTGATTTCAAAGTCAAAGTTTGACTTTTTCAATGTGCTTTTGACCATTTTGCCCCTGGTGAGGGATTTTCTTGAAAAGTTGTAATCCAGGACTTGGAACTTGATAGAAGCAAACCTGGGAGCCCAGGATGATCCTTTGAGAAATGGGAGTGCAAATTTTGGGGTACAACAGGTGCTAACACATTCCCTTTCCATAATCTACCCCCTTACTCAGATACAATATCGAAAGGTCTTTTTATGTTCTTTTCACCCTTTCTTTTGTTGGATAAAAGAAAAGTCGATGGTGACTCTTGCTTACTGCAACATTTGTGAATACAAATGCAAAACTATTATAACAGTCGGTTCTACCATCGTATCATAATTGGGTTCTCGATTC
This sequence comes from Vicia faba, assembly GCA_948472305.1. Classification (NCBI taxonomy): domain Eukaryota; kingdom Viridiplantae; phylum Streptophyta; class Magnoliopsida; order Fabales; family Fabaceae; genus Vicia; species Vicia faba. Next base: position 315,685,290 of record OX451735.1, read on the forward strand.
TAGGTACATTTAGTTCGCCTAGTTCTGTCACACTCCGAAGTGTTATGGAATTAGCATGTCCCTTTGGATTTGGTTGGGGTTGTCCAGGAAAAGTTACAACTGGAGTAGCTGTAGCCGCTTACTATTGAGCCACTTGGGAGATTTGTGTTTCTAACATTTTGTTGTGTGTGGAAAGAGGGTCAATCTTATTCGTTAGTTGCTTAATTTGCTCGCTGGTGTGCATATTTTGATTCATGAAATCTTTGTTAGTTTGATCTCGGGTGGTCACAAAGTTTTATATGATTGTTTCAATGTTGAACTTCCTAGGGAAATTCGGAATAGTTGAGGCATTTTGGGTAGCTTTCTGAAATCCTGGGGGTGCATTAGGAGCTTGCCCTGGTGCGTACAAAGCATTGTTGATCTTGTACGAGAAGTTTGGATGGTTATTCTAAGCAGGATTATAGTTATTCCCATAGGGGTTTCCTTGAGCATAGTTTACTTGATCAACTGATACTCTTGTTAAAAGTGGACATTCAGGCGCATTATACGCGTGAAGTCTGCATAAATCATGGGTTGGAGTTACTGCAGCCACGACGGTTGCAGGAGTTATGGTCAAGCTTTTTATCTTTTGGGTTAGGGCTTCTACCTTAGCATTAACTTGATCTAAGCTACTAACTTCGTGCATACCGCCTTTCGTTTGAGATTTTTCTATCATGGTTCTATCGCTTCCCCACTGATAATGATTTTGAGCCATACTTTCGATAAGTTGATAGGAATTATGGTATGGTTATCCATCAGTGCACCAGCAGCAGCTGCGTCAATCGTTATTCTTGTGTTGTACAAGAGACCATTGTAAAAGGTGTGGATGATCAGCCTTTCTTTTAGACTAGGACGCGGAGAGAGTCGCAACATGTATTTGTATCTTTCCCATGCTTCGAAAAGAGATTCGCTTTTCTTTTGTTTAAAATCGTTGATATTGGCTCTTAGCATAGCTGTCTTACTCGGCAAAAAATATCGCGCTAGGAAAAACTTTCTTCAATTTGTTTCATGTTGTAACAGAGTTAGATGGTAGAGACTGGAGCCATGCTCTAGCTCTATCTCTTAATGAGAAAGGAAAAAGATGAAGTCTTATTGCTTCAAGTCTGACACTGTTTTCTTTCACCGTGTCTGCGTACTGCACAAACACGGATATATGAAGATTTGAATTGTCCGTAGGATATCCTGAAAATTGGTTTTGTTGAACAGCTTGTAAAAGCAAAGGCTTTAACTCGAAATCATTCCGTGCGATAACGGGAGCAACAATACTGTTGTGGGGTTCCTCTTGTGATGGGGCAGCATAATCCTTTAGAGGACGATTTTTGGGTCCTTCAGCCATTCTCGGGTCAGGAAGAGAAGAGTTAGGAAGATTGAATTCGGGAAGATTGTACTTGATTTGGTATTCTCTAATTCGGCGTCTTATACTAACAAAACGCTCGACCTCGTCGATTGGTTTCTCTAATTCTTCACCTTGAGTGCGAGTGCTTGGCATACAATCAACGGTTAAAATAAAAAATAAAATTGGTTGCCTTAGTTTATACTGCGTAACAACGGATTCACAATATTGACTAAATCAGTCCTCGAGAACGACGCCAAAAACTTGATCGCGACTTTATGAGTCTGTCGGGTGTAGTGACTGCAAGTGCACAATCTTATTGCGTAGTTTTAAAAGATATCAAACCCCACAAGGACTGATGGTCAAACTACTGTTATCTTAGGGTCACTTTGTAAAGCTAAGGCTAAATAATAAATTTGGGTGTTTGGGTTTAATCGGAATCAACTAAAATCTAATAATTAATAACGGGACACCGGTATGTACTTTGTCAACTTCAGGGATTTAATAAGTCATTCAATAAGTCATTGGCATTTGTTTTAGTATTAAAACATTGTTTCAGTGGAAACTATTTATTTAAAAACCCTCGTCTCACACTTTTGTTCTATCGAGTCAGGTCATATTATTAAACTCAAAATGAGCGCTCTCGCTGTTTCATTTTAAAAATCCAAAAGTATTTTTTGAAAACAATTAGAGTCCAATTAATTTTAAAATGCTCTCGCTGTTTTTAAAATTAATGTTTAATAACCACTATCTGGTTAAAACCTCAAACTCTCACTCTGTTGATTTTAACCTTAGACTGTCTTTTACTTTCGTACAAAAATAATTAAATATCCCAATTGGAAATCAAAACCAGAAAGTCTTTTATTTTCTTTGTAAAAATATTAATGCCAATAATTACCGAATCCCTTCGTTAATACTTACATACCGGTATCAGGGGATTTAGCCAGACATAATTTTATTGCAGGACAACATAAAATTAAAACATAAATTTAATATCGCATGCATGGTAAGGACAAATAAATTATACGTTTAAAATAGGAACCTGAAATTAAATATTGAAGTAATAAATCTGAGCAGTGTGTATCCTCCACAAGCCGGTAGGATTGACTTGAAATAACAAAATGCGTTGCAGAATTGAAAATAATCCTAAACGAATTCTGGAAGTATGGAAAGAAAACTAGTGTTGCAGTATTCTTCCGATGTAGAAAAATATTGCTTTGATGGTGGAGGTTTTTCTAATGCTTACGGAATTCTAAAACTGGAAAAGTAATTGCTAAAACTATGAACTGGAAAAACAATAATAATGTAAACTTGCAGTAAACAGAAGTAATGAAAATGGTAGCATGTGTTGACTCTTTTACGTTGGTAACTGATTCCCTTTTATACATTTCAAATGGTGAGAGAAAATAGGAAACGTCCCATAATTCTCGTTCTTGAAGCGTGGAGAAAATTCAGGTGAATATGCGTTTTGTGCGTCAAACGGAGAAATGTTCGTAACTGTTATATGGATCGTAGCGAGCGTCAAGTGTGTTGTGACGTGGGGCACGCATACTGAGTCTGTTCTGGTCGGGACATGAATTGTGTCGAGGGGAACACTTCTCCAATTTGTGACGGTCGGCAGGAGCTGTGGCGGGCGGCACGCTTCTGATTACAAAATGTTGCATCTTGCTGCTAATTGGCCATTTCTTCTTATTTTTCTATTCTTTTTCTTCCTTTTCTCATTTATGTCTTGCAAAAGCTAAATACCTGAAATATGTTACAAATACTACAAACAGAGACAAAATGTGATATAATAATTGAAGAATCAGAAATTTAATCTATGTAAATCAGACAGAAAATACTATATCTTTTCGTGTTATTAGACACTTTATTACAACCGAGTTTTATAAAAACTGAAAGTAAAGATTAAACTTCTGTTGATATTTTACTCCGATAGTAAGACAATCATAAACTATAGCTCATAATCCAGTTTAATATTAATTGACCAAGTACATTAAGATAGATCATCACTTTATGAAATTAAATGTAGGTCTCATATGTATACTATTTTAACTTCAAGTCAATAAATTGTAAAAATAGATCCTCTCCATTGTACTTTTCACTGGTTTTATGCTCAATGTGAATCACAACCATTCAAATTCGTTTCCCACTTATTTATATATTTTCAAAGCATTTATTTGAAGGTTAAGATTTGACCGGAGAGATTTTCACATGAGAATACCCATAAATTATTGACATCCTCCCAAAAGTTTGACGCCCATATTTGAGCATTTTGCATATAAATTGGACTTGATAAATATGTATGCACTAATTTAAGAGAAGTGTTGGAGTAATCATATAATTTCTCTATTTTATTTTTATATATTTAATATTTTTATTATAATAATATTCTCTTAAAATATTATTTTTTATATGAAGTTGTAATCTCCCTATCTACCATATAAGAAAATTAGAGGTTGGAGAAATTATTTTTTCCCCAACCTCTACATCTTCCACTTTATAAAATTAAGGGTATTTTATGTCTTAAATTTACTTTTTTCAACTAATGATGTCATTTGGTTCAAGCTCAATTACATAGTTAGTATTCTGGATTGGGTTTGCACTTGTCTCAAACATCATACAAGGTCCAATCCAACTATAATGTAGGAGAAGACCAGATTGAGAGAGTCTTCCCTTGACCATATCAGGAAGTGATTCCGCTCCTCTTGTCGACCAGGATATATCCTCTGGAGACAACCTTCCCACATGATTGGCTAGGAGGACTGACGACACACAAGAGGTCCTCACGAACATCCTCCTCATAGGGAAGGTATCCAACGCCTCTGAATATATCAAAGTTCTCTTGACCTCGAAAAGACCGCATCTACGTCCTCCTGATAATTCAGAGGAGTCCACTCAGGTTGGAGACCACGTGTTAGCCTCCACTACACACGTAGGACCTAACAGTCTCTATTTGGGGCCTGATTGGTCAGTCAAATATGGGGATCTTGGCCCGACACTGTAGGTTATAAATACCCTCTCACTTGAGAGGGTCAGGTACTCATTCATTCATCCATACTTCCACACTCTACTTGTACTTACTCTGAATCTCACTTTGGCATCAGAGTGTCTTGCAGGTACTCTCCCCACTTCACATTCAACCGCTGCATGACTTGAAGCTTGTGGGCCTTGACGATCTCTACTGATTAGGTATGATCAGTGGTGCCATCAGTAGGAACAAGGATTCCCCGTCTTTCATTCACATAAGACCAAAATAATACCTTCTACCTTCAGGTTGTCATGGATGACCAAGCTTTTAACAGTGACTAGAATATTCACTTTGTTGACGCAGGAAACAACAATGTTGCCTCCCCCAAGAAAGACCCCCGAAACGGGATGACCACATCTTCCTCCACCCTCTTGCAACCACGTTGTGATACGGTGGGAAGAGAACTGACTGTTTTGGAATGCTAGTTCGCGTTTTGCGTTTGTTTTTGCAAAATGTCGTGGTAAGCAAGAGTCGCCACCGTCTTTTATTTTATCCAACAAGGAAAGAAAAAAAGCACAGAAAAATTCTTTTTTCGAGATGTTTCTCGGGTTCGGGGGGTAGATTATAGAAATGGAAGGTGTTAGCACCCTTTCTATCCGTGGTTATCCACGGGCTCTTAGGTACTTGCTCAAAGTGTTTTCAAAAATTTTCTTTTCTTTGTGTTTGTGGGTTTGAAAGAAGTTTTTGTTTGAAAAGTGTAAGTGCGAAAAGTTTTGTTTTGTTTTGGAAAGAGCAAGTACTTAAGAACCATCTACCTACTCAAAAAAGGAATCAATCTGTGCTAATTTCCTTTAGACAATGCTATCCCACTATTGAGGAGTAGGTAGCACCGTCGTTGGAGTTTTAAGGGTCAATTCGATTAAGGGACGTGTGGTCACTAAAGCAATGTTAGGACGCCTTAGCGGTAACCCTAATGTCCTAGATCATTTTTCCGAGGCAACCGTTTCGAGGCAACTATGATCTTTGGACAAGAGGGCGACCTCTAAAACTTCCTATACTCAATGACCATGTTCGAAGGCAACCAAGTGAGGTGTACCCTAAGAGTGCGCATGTGCGAGTGTGTTGTTTTTCAGTTATTTATCTTTGTACATGTCAATGGTTATCTATGTTGATTTTAAGTTTAACATTTGATCTTGTCATGCATTCCCTATTATCAAACATCTAACAGTTTATATTTTACGGGAAATAAATTGCGGAAATTAAAGCTAACTATTACAAGGCGTCGGGTATTTACATCGCCAAAAACAACCCTTGAATTTAAAATGCGGAAAATAAATAAAGCGGTAGAAATAGTAAAGGTCCTATTAAACTATTACATCCCAGGAAGCAGATACAATATTGAAACAAAATAGACCGCGTGCGAGAAAATTAAACCGGGCGCATTCTAGGGTTTTGACCCTTTTGTGAAAGAAAGTGATTTTTTGGTTATTTTTGGATTAAAAGAAATTAAATTAAGTTAACAATTAAATTAATAAACTAATTAATTAATTAATGAAAATAATTTTTTTTTGGATTTTTTGATATTTAAAGAAATAAAATAAATTTGATCAAAGTTAGTAAAACCTAATTATCTAAATTAATTTTAATTATTGCAAAAACATTAAAGTTATTTCCTAATTAAACTAAATTAATTGAATTAATAATTGTCAAAAAATAAGATATTGAAATTAAATTTATGAACAAAATATTTTTGGGTTTTTAATTTCATCAAGAAAAAGTTTGATTGGTTAGTTAAATAATAAAAATAATAACAATTAATTAATTAGATAGAAATAATAAAAGAAAGAGATAGAAAACTCAGGGGGGGGGGGGTGGGCTGGAAAGGAGGTGAGACTGGCAATTTCCAAGGCCCAAATTCGCTGGCCTGGATGACTTTTCATGATTCTCTATGGCACGTTGACTTGGGAACATAATGCACACTCCATCTGGACCACCAGATCTGGCCTGGGGCCATCTGGCAAGCATCAGGAGTAGGGACCATGGTATGCTAAGCGTTTGATATTGCATGGAATCACTGGGCTGAAAAATACAACAAATAATATGGGGACCTGGGATTCGAACCCAGGTCCTGCAAGCCATTGCATACACGTCTTTGCCACTGGACCATTGAACGTTAGTTGTATACATAGTGGATAATAATAATAAAATATGAAAACGCGTAATATTCCAGAAAATATAAAACAAAGCGCGCGGATTATGAATGGTCCAATGGGGGAGGGCCACGTCTTCATCTTCCTCGCTCAACCCTGGTTATTTACCTGCGGATTTATATCCGCAGCTAAATGCGCATGGTCGTCCTAAAATCTATCCTAGGCCATGAAAATCAATTCCAAGACCATAATCATGATCGTCTAGGCCTCCTGAGCACGCCTATGTCCATTAATGGCCCCAATTTTTCCTGCAAATAAAACGCCCAAAAACGAAAATCAAGAACCCTAGATTCGGATATGGCACTACAGGTCATATAAACACAATTGGTTAATGTAGAAAGCTTGCAAATTGAATGAATATCATGAATATACCAAAGATTTGTTCAAAAGATGCAAAAATATGGGGTTGCGATTTCAAGTGCATAGCGGTTTTGTGAGAGACTTACAGCGCGATTGAGAGGGTATGAGGGTGTGCTTTTGATTTCTTCTAACTCAGTGGAGGTCCAGCAATTGATTCACATTGAGATTTGGTTCTGAATTGGCCTCTATGAAGGATTTCAGTTTCAAGCTTTTTCCAAGTTTTCTCAAGTTTGGTTTTGGCGTTCTTGCAGCCTCTAACCTCTGAATTCGTATCCTTTGGCTTGTATATGTATGCAGCATTGGATTAGGTCAACAATTTGGACTTGAATCTTTGCAAATCAAAGCTTGGAGATATGATTTGATTCATCATTGATAACTTGCTTATTTTGTCCAAAAAACAATCTCTTTGCACATGGAATGGCTGATTCGGATTTGATTCCATTGATGATGATTATTAGGTCCTGAAATAGCCAAAAAGAGATCAAATAATCAATACTTGGATTTTATTTGATTTAAATTGATTAAAAATGAAATAATTCATTAAAAAATCAAATTAAATAATAAAATTGACAAAAGGTCACAAGGATGAAGCTAGGACACGTGTGTAGTGTGACAAGATCAAATCAAGTGGAAAAGAATGGGCCCATTTGGCAAAATTTGAAGTTTTGGGGTTAGTTGACTTTTGGCAATTTTGCAAAAATGCCCAACTTCAACAATGCATAACTTCTTCAATTTTGAACTTTTGGAGGTGTTCTTGGACTTTTTAGAAAGCTTGAGATGTACTCTAACCAACCCTTTTGGTATCATATCATTTTGATATTCCATGTTCAAGTTATAAGCTTTGGTAAAAAAGGTGTTTTTGTTGACTTTCAAAAATGACCTATAATGTCCAAATTTGTAACTTTTTGTGAGTGCATTTTCTGATCTTGGGGTATGAATATGGATTGTAGGAAATTGCATCCTATTCAAAATGAGCTTTGGATGGGTCATTTCTCATAAAGTATGAGAAAGTTATGCTTGGTCAAAGTTGAGTTGACTTTTCCTACAAAACTCTAATTTAGCAACTTTTGAGTCTTGATGAATTTTGAGCAATCCTTGATGAATCATGATCAACCCTTTATAAAATGATTAAATATCCTTCAAAATGAGAATGTTGACAAAAAATCTTGAAGTTTGATTGTATTTGGGTCACAATTGACTTTTGCCTTAGCACAGTCGGTTTTTGAACCCCTTGAGCAATTGACTGACCAAACTTCCTCTGCAAGGCTTGAAATTTGACATGGATGAACTTGAAAACATATTAGGACATCGGGGAGCACTTGAGGTCCTTTGGGTGCAAGGACCTTGATGCAACACAAAACCCTAGTTTGAGGTTGACTGCCTTAGGAGATAGCTTGACTGTCCAACTCTTGAGCAATCTTGAACCACTTGGAGATCTTTCTTGCAATGACTTGGGAAATATGAGAGGGCAAATTTTGGGGTACAACAGCTTCCCCTGTTCAATTTTCTTAAACCTGAGGATATAGATTGGCTTTCGGTCCTTTCGTGATCCGAAGGTGGAAGATGATTGAACACTAGAGTGCCCAGAAATTTGCACTCGCATGAAGTGGTATTAGCCTGATGATGTCGGGAATGGGCTTACAGATGCCATTTGGAGACTGTTGATAGGTGGTCTAAACTTCAACTGGAATACGAATCAGGAAGATCTTATCGGCGATCTGACTGAACCAGAGGAGGTCTTGGATTAACTTTGACTGGATCGGCATCAGAAAAATCTTTAGGAATCGATTTAACTGGACCAAACAAGGTCTTGGAATGACTTCAGCTGGAATACGAATCCGGGAGATCTTATCGGCGATCTGACTGAACCAGAGAAGGTCTTGGATTAACTTTGACTAGATCGGCATCAAAAAAATCTTTAGGAATCGATTTAACTGGACCAGACAAGGTCTTGGAATAACTTTGACTGGATCGGCATCAGAAAAATCTTTAGGAATCGATTTAACTGGACCAGACAAGGTCTTGGAATAACTTCAACTGGAATATAAATCAGGGAGATCTTATCGGTGATCTGACTGAACCAGAGGAGGTCTTGGATTAACTTTGACTGGATCGACATCAGAAAAATCTTTAGGAATCGATTTAACTGGACCAGACAAGGTCTTGGATTAACTTTGACTGGATCGGCATCAGAAAAATCTTTAGGAATCGATTTAACTGGACCAGACAAGGTATTGGATTAACTTTGACTGGATCGGCATCAGAAAAATCTTTAGAAATCGATTTAACTGGACCAGACAAGGTCTTGGATTAACTTTGACTGGATCGGCATCAGAAAAATCTAGGAATCGATTTAACTGGACCAGACAAGGTCTTGGATTAACTTTGACTGGATCGGCATCAGAAAAATCTTTAGGAATCGATTTAACTGAACCAGACAAGGTCTTGGATTAACTTTGACTGGATCGGCATCAGAAAAATCTTTAGGAATCGATTTAACTAGACCAGACAAGGTCTTGGAATAACTTTGACTGGATCGGCATCAGAAAAATCTGGAATCGATTTAACTGGACCAGACAAATATCTTCAACTGGAATACGAATCAGGGAGATCTTATCGGCAATCTAACTAAACTAGAGAAGGTCTTGGATTAACTTTGACTGGATCGGCATCAGAAAAATCTTTAGGAATCGATTTAACTGGACCAGACAAGGTCTTGGAATAACTTTGACTGGATCGACATCAGAAAAATCTTTAGGAATCGATTTAACTGGCCCAGACAAGGTCTTGGAATAACTTCAACTGGAATACGAATCAGGGAGATCTTATCGGCGATCTGACTGAACCAGAGGAGGTCTTGGATTAACTTTGACTGGATCGACATCAGAAAAATCTTTAGGAATCGATTTAACTGGACCAGACAAGGTCTTAGAGTTAGCTGAGAACTTTAACTGTATCTTTCCTGAAAAGTAAAGGTCAATCATATGCAATGCATGATATGGATCAAGCAATGATGTTCTCAAAATAAATGAGATTGTGTTATATGATGCATATATGCATGTATAATGATGTATGGAAATGTGATGTTTTAGCTGGGGAAAATAAATCCCGGATAGCTGCTGGAGAATAGAGTTGGATTCTTCGTTTCTGCTGGGGATGGTGAACGAAGGGAATTGCAAGCATAAACCTGCAGGAGAAGATAACTCCGTAGGGGAATAAACTGATGAGGAGATTACTCTGTGGGGAAGAGATACTCTGCTGAGGATTCCATTGATAAGCTCTGCTGGGGATGGATTATCGTTGCTGGTGATGCTGAATCTGTTGAGGATTAAATTCCTGCTTGTGAAAGGAAAGAAACTTCGCTGGGGATGATCTTCAGTTGCAACTTGCTGGGGATAGACCTGTTAGACTTTTGTGGGGATAACCCTCTGAATTCTGTTGGGAATGATCCTTTGAACTTGGCTGGGGAGATTTATTGTTGTACTCCGCTGGGGATAAACTTCCAGAGTCTACTAGGGATGATCTTTCAACTCCGTTGGGGAAGCTTTTCAGACCGTGCTGGGGAAATATGACTCCACTGGGGGTATATTGTATTCTGTCGGGGAACATTCTTATACTTTGTTGGGGAATATTCTTATATTCCGTTGGGGAATATTAAGACTGCCGGGGATATCGAGCCTTTTCTAGTGTTGATGGTAGATAAACTCTGCTTGGGGAGAGCATTACTGATTTGTTCATAGTTACAAGTCCCAGCTGGGGGGAGCTACCATTATTGTCTTACTCTGCGGGGAGTGAAAGTACCTTGGTCATATTCTTCAGCTGAATCTACCTTTGTACCTGGTGGACAGAGCAACTATACAGCTTGGACAATTCTTATTGCCCCTGTTTCTGATATTACCGTAATCGTTTTTCGTTTCGCATGTAAATATTCATGAGCAGCAATTAATGTCAAATGCATATATCAAAAATGAACATTGGACGTTCTTTGAAAATCAAAACAGATAAAGAAAAAAAAACAGTTTGAAATTTCTTTGAAGATGAATTGTATTGATTTTGAAGTTTGGCCTGTAAATAGGCATTTTTGTACAAGAGGTTGACGTCCTAGTGAGAGAACGCCGCCGAGCAAATAGAATTTATACAATTTGTGAAAATAAAACAAAACAGCTATGTGAATGATCCCACTGGGTTCCAACTCCGATATTGCCTTTATATCCTCGAGCATCTCATCACTTTGCTACTTGGTTGAAGGTAGATCGGATTGATTAGTGTCGTCCGAGCTTGATAGTCGATACCAAAGTCTGGATGCAAGGTGATCCAACGAGACATATTGTTACGCTTTGATCCCTAATTTTTTTCTGGACTGCCCTTTCGGGTTTTCAGTCCACCGGTATACCCTTTTTTGCCCAAGCCGCCTTTTCAGGTTTTCGACTTGCCGGGTGTACAGATTTTTTCATTTTCATCCCTTATTTTTGCCCGAACCCTTTTGGTTCGCCGGGAAGCCCTTATTTTTGCCTAGGCCAGTCAACCTAGCGGGTCTTTGATTATGCGTAGTATCTTTTCACTATGTCTGCATTGACGGGGTGAGGAAGGTCGTCACCATCCATGGTGGTTAGAATCATAGCTCCTCCTGAGAAAATGTTCTTAACCATAAATGGCCCTTCGTAAGTAGGGGTCCATTTGCCCCTGGGATCACCTTGAGGTAGAATAATGCGCTTGATTACCAGGTCCCCAACTTGATATTCTTGTCGTCTGACCTTCTTGTTAAATGCCTTGATCATCCGTTTTTGGTACGTATGACCATGACAAATAGTAGTAAGTCTCTTTTCGTCGATTAGGTTCAGCTGATCAAGCCGGGTCTGAATCCAGTCGTCTTCACTCAAACCTGCATCCTTCATGATCCGAAGAGAGGGTATCTGAACTTCGATGGGCAAGACTGCCTCCATGCCATAAACCAAGGAATAGGGTGTTGCCCCTGTTGACGTCTGCGCTGAGGTACGGTACCCATGAAGAGCAAATGGTAACATCTCGTTCCAGTCTTTGTATGTTACTGTCATCTTCTGCACAATCTTCTTAATGTTCTTATCATCCGCTTCTACAGCCCCATTCATCTTCGGTCGGTAGGGAGAAGAGTTATGATGCTGTATCTGGAATTGCTTGCAGAGCTCAGTGATCATCTTGTTGTTAAGATTGGTACCATTGTCCGTAATAATCCTCTCTAGTGCATCGTATCGACAGATCAGATTGTGCTGAATGAACCGTGCCACGATGTTCTTGGTTACGGTAGCAAATGAAGCTGCTTCAACCCATTTCGTAAAGTAATCAATGGCTACCAGGATGAAACAATGCCCGTTGGATTCCGTAGGTCTGATCTCGCCGATCATATCAATGCCCCACATTGCAAAAGGCCAAGGTGTTGTCAAGACGTTCAGAGGGACTGGAGGTATGTGAACTTTATCAGCATAGACTTGGCACTTGTGACATATCCGAGAATGCTGATAACAGTCGGCTTCCATTGTGGACCAATAGTATCCTGCCCGAAGGATTTTCTTTGCCATGGTGTGTCCACTGGAATGAGTTCCGAAAGTACCTTCATGTAACTCCGCCATGATCCTTTCTGCTTCATTCTTATCCACACAACGCAGTAAGGTCGAATCATGGTTACGCTTGTAAAGAATGCCATTGCTGATGAAGAACTTCGTTGCGAACCTCCTCAGAAACTTCTTGTCATTAACAGATGCACCCTCGGGGTATTCTTGAGCCTCAAGATACCTTTTTACTTCGTGGAACCAGGGCATTTCTGTTACCTCTTCAGTCTCAACGTCACAGCAATGTGCTGGTTCGTCCAACCTTTCAATGATAATCCGGGGAGCCTCGTTGTCCCAATTGACTTTGAACATAGAAGACATCGTTGCCAGTGCGTCCACCAACTGATTCTCCTCTCTAGGGAAGTGTTCAAAGGTTATCTCTTCGAAATGGGGAAGGAACGTCAACACATACTCCTTGTAAGGAATAAGATTTGGGTGTTTCGTATCTCACTCGCCTTTGATCTGACTGATCACGAGAGCGGAATCTCCGAAGACACTCAAGAACTTAATCCTTAGGTCAATTGCTGCTCGAAGACCCATGATGCGTGCTTCATACTCCGCCATATTGTTGGTGCAGTTGAAACATAATCGGCCGGTAAACAGAGTATGAGAGCCTTTAGGAGATATGATCATAGCGCCAATGTCGTTACCCAAAGCGTTTGAAGCTCCATCAAAGTACATAGACCATCGGGATCCTTCCTCAGGTCCTTCATCCGGTCCAGGTGTCTCACAATAAGTTACCAACATGATATTCTCGTCCGGGAATTCAAAGTTCATAGACTGGTAATCATCCACTGCCTGAGGTGCCAAATGGTTTGCCAACACACTTCCCTTGATTGCCTTTTGGGTCATATACTGGATGTCATACTCAGTCAAGATCATCTTCCATCTTGCTATTCTTCCGGACAAGGCATGCTTTTCAAAGATATACTTGATTGGAACCATCTTTGATATCAACAGAGTAGTGTGAGTCAACATATACTGTCTCAGCCAGCGAGCAGCCCATGCCAAAGCGCAACAAGTTTTCTCGAGCAGTGAGTATCGGGTATCACAGTCGGTAAACTTTTTACTAAGGTAATAAATAACATGCTCTTTTCGGCCAGACTCATCATGTTGACCCAACACACACCCTATTGAGTTGTCGAGTACTGTCAAGTATAAGATCAAAGGTCTCCCTTCAACTAGAGGCATCAGAATAGGTGGCTCTTGGAGATACTCTTTGATCCTTTTGAAAGCGGCCTGACATTCATTGTTCCAACGTACTACTTGATCTTTCTTCAGCAGCTCGAAGATTGGTTCACAAGTAGCAGTCAGGTGTGAGATGAATCAGGCAATGCAGTTCAGACGTCCCAGAAAGCCTCTGACTTCTTTCTCTGTTCTGGGAGCTGGCATTTCCTGTATAGCTTTCACTTTTGCAGGGTCCACTTGAATACCTTTATCGCTTACAACGAAACCCAACAGCTTACCAGATCTCACCCCGAAGGTGCACTTATTCGGGTTTAACCTCAGCTTGTACAACTTCAACCTGTCAAACAGCTTCTGAAGGTGGTCAAGGTGTTCTTCCTCGGTCTGGGACCTTGCAATCATATCGTCGACGTATACTTCAATCTCATGATGGATCATGTCATGAAACAAAGCGACCATGGCACGCTGATACGTTGCCCCAACATTCTTCAACCCAAAAGGCATGACCTTGTAGCAAAAGGTACCCCACTGAGTAACAAAAGTTGTCTTCTCCATGTCCTCGGGAGCCATTTTAATCTGATTATAACCGGAGAAACCATCCATAAAGGAGAAGACCTTATGCTGAGCAGTGTTGTCAACCAGAACGTTGATATGAGGTAGAGGGAAGTCATCCTTGGGGCTTGCCCTGTTCAGATCCCTGTAGTCAACACACATTCGAACCTTACCATCCTTTTTCGGTACAGGAACTACATTGGCCACCCACTGAGGGTAAGAAGTAACTTCTAGAAAACCGGCGTCAAACTGTTTCATCACTTCAGCCTTGATTTTCTCAGACATCTCTGGGCGCATTCGGCGGACCTTCTGTTTCACTGGAGGACAGTATTCCTTGGTAGGCAGACGATGAACCACAATATCAGTATCCAACCCAGGCATATCTTCGTAAGACCAGGCAAAGATCTCAACATAGTCATGCAGCATCTGAATCAACCGTTTCTTCACACTAAGCTCCAGATTTGCATCGATCTTGACCTCTTTCTTGTCTATATCTGTACCCAGATTTACTGATTCCACTGGCTCTTCATGTGGCTGTATAGCCCTCTCTTCTTGAAGTAACAGTCTTGCAAGTTCACCAAGCACTTCACAATCATCTTCACCTTCGTCTTCGGCTAAGTTGATCGGATTTTCGAAGTCATAACTGGCAGTAGCAGAGTCGTTACCAGTGAGATCCAGAGTGGATGTAGACCTGTATATGTGAGTGTGTGTAAAATAGTTGTTTTGCAATATATAATAAAGAAAAACAAGGAGCGCAAAATTTGAAATGCAAGAACGTCCAATGCTTTTATTAATGATATATGTAGATGACACACATAAAGCCCTCACAAATGAAGCCATGGTGCCCCGGGTAAGACACCGGGCCGTAAAGTTTAAAAAATTGTCTGTTACAAATTCAAAACAAAAATTTTCATTACTGGGTAACAAAAGAAATAGGGATGAAGTCCTTTGCTGTCCAGTTGCTTGGTCCACCGTCGGTCGTAGGATAGATCCAGCTATCGAACTCAGACTCTTCAACATCGTCTTCAATGGCATTTACTCCCGAGTTGCTGATGAACACAGGAGGTCTTCTGATCCGTGCATTCCGAACAGCCCTTTGAGCTTCTGCAGTGAAACCCAAACCTAACTTGTTAGTCTTCTGTGTAAAATCAGGGAGTCGGCCCCAATTTGCACACCCACTTTTCTCAACAACAGCCCGAGCATCCCTAAAGGAAGCCATCTTCATAGGAGAATCTTCAACAACAGTCTCAGTTGATGCCAGCATCTGGGGAACCTCTTCAAAATGCTGAAATGAGGTCTCAATGAACTCCCCATCCATCTCTACATATCGGAAAGAGTTGAGGTGGCTCACCATGTACTCTTCCTCTCCTTGAATTGTCACAATCTTCCCTTTGACCGGGTACTTCAGCTTCTGGTGGAGCGTTGAGGTTACGGCTCCAGCTTTGTAGATCCATGGGCGACCCAGCAAATAAGAATAAGATGGCCGAATGTCCATCACATAGAATGTAGAGTTGAAAACCTGAGAACCAACCTTGATCGGGATATCAACTTCTCCGTGCACCATCCTCTTAGACCCATCAAAGGCCCTGACGACAATGTTGCTTGGTTTCAATTCCAACCCTTCACAGTCCAACCGGTCCAGAGCTTTCTTCAGTAAAACATTCAATGAGGAACCAGTATCCACCAATACACGAGCAAGAGTAGTGCCCATGCATTCAATGGAGACATGCAGGGCATCGTTGTGATTCTTCCCTTTAGCAGTCAAGTCGGCGTCAGAGAAACCCAACCCATTATCAGCAGTCAAATTGGCCATGCAATCTGTAAACTGATCAACTGATGTCTCTTGTGGTACGTGGGCAGTCTTCAAGAAGGTAATCAGAGCCTTGGCATGGGCTTCTGAGCATAGCAACAGTGACAACATAGAGATCTTGGACGGGGTTTGCCCCAGCTGTTCAACTACATTGTAGTCACTCTTCTTGATGATCTTCAGAATCTCTTCCATCTCTTGTTTAGAAGCTTCAACAGTAATCGTCTTTGGTGCCTCCGTCTGGGCAGGCTCACTGGTGGTCCCTTTGCCTCGAGTGTCAGATGACTCGGCGACAGGGGTAAGAATAGGAACTTGAACATGAATAGTAGCAGGTACACTGGCAGGTGTAATAATAACAGGTTTTCGGGCAGTTGGTGGAGAGATATCAGGTGAGAAAAGTCTTTCGCTGCGGGTAACTTTAGCAGGTACAACAATATTGCTGACGTCAGTATCAGCATCTAACTCTTGTTTAACTCCATGAAAATAAACATCGGCCCCGTAATGCCAAGGGACAACTTTATCAAAGGTATAGGGGATGGGCCCCGGAACAGTGATGATCACAGGTGCGATTCTTGGAACAGATGTAATTCTAACAGGCTTCCTCGAGGGAGCCTTGGAAGAATTGTCGAAAATGGTGATGATGGCAACTTCTTCAGTATGGACTACAGGAACAACAGTCTTCTCAAACAGAATTTCTTTACTATCCATCAGGCGCTGGACACCTGATTTTAAGAGATGGCAACCGGTAGGTAGAACAAAACACATACGACAACCTTCATCACAACCCGGAAATAAACCGGCTAGCAAAAGGTTCTTCTTCACAGTTATCAAAGGGTTAACAATGTCGTTCACAGAAACCACAAACGAGTCTTCATCTATAGCATTCACTCCATGCTTGGGCATAGGAGCAGTCACAACATTAGGTCTTTCGGGCGCCTTAAACTCAATCTCCTTAGCATCAATTAAGTCCTGTATCTTATTCTTCAAAGTCTAACAATCATCTGTATTATGCCCCAGACTATCAGAGTGATAAGAACAGCGGGCATTAGGGTTATACTTCGGTGATGTTGTATTTGGATTCTTCGAGGCTTCCCTTGGAATCACCAGATTGGTCTTCAGCAACTGTGGCAAAATCTGAGATAAGGTCATGTTGAGACGGGTGAATTGCCTTCGAGGTCTCTCGTCCTTTTGTTGATTGTTGTGCTGAGGAGCACCAGCAGGTTTTGAAATAACAACCGCATTAACAGCTTGGCGGCGTTCAGGTCTATTCTGGCTTTTCGAACTGTAAACAGCACTGAACTCCTTCTTAAAGGGATTTTTCTCGGTGCTTGATGAAGCACCCTTTTGTATCTTGTCAGCCTTAATATCAGCCTCAATCCTCTCACCGGTCATAATTAGCTCCGTAAACCCATACGAAGAGCTTCCAATCAGGTGGTTGAAAAATGGACCAGACAAGGTCCCCAGAAACATATCCACAAGCTCCCGATCAGCCAAGGGTGGTTGCACTCTTCCGGAGAGGTCCCTCCACTTCTGAGCATAATCTTTGAAACCTTCACCCGTTCCCATTGACATACCCTGGAGTTGGGTACGCGTGGGAGCGAGGTCGGAATTGTATTGGTACTGTCTGTAGAAAGCAGTAGCCAAATCTTCCCAACTACGGATACTGGCTTCGTCCAACTGGTAGAACCATTCAAGTTGAGTCCCTGAGAGACTGTCTTGAAAGAAGTGGATCCATAAGTTCTTATCAGCGGTGTACGGCTGAATCTTCCTTACATATGACCGGAGGTGCAGCTTCGTACAAGAAACTTCGCCGTACTTAGCAAAGGCTGGTGCTTTGAACTTGTGGGGAATCACCATCCCAGATGATAGACCCAGATCACCAAAGTCCAGACCAGGCACTTTCTGAACTTCCATAGCACTCAACCAGTCTTCTAGTTGTTTGTATCTATCCTCGACCGGAGGATACTAGTCTTCGTCGAAGTCCATCTCATTGTCGGAGACCACAGAGCTAGGAGCCCTCCTTTCTTCCTGACTATCTTTCCCTCCGGATGAGGTGGTCAAATCAACTTCATTATGTAGCCTGTTTCCAAACCGGTGACCTGTGTTAAACAGGATTGTCCTCTTCTTCTTCTTCTTCTTCTCTTTCAGAATCAGGATCTTCAGATCTTGCTGACCCTTAGCTAGATTCATGAACAGCTCTTGGAATTGGGCATTCCGGGCCTGTAGGGCCTTGATGGCTTGCTCAGTCGAAGGTTCAGTAGACATGATGCTGAAATAAACAGCGAAGGAGATAAGAGACCTGTAATGGGTACCTATTATGGAGTGCATGGGATGAAATGCGTATGACATGATTTTAAAGACAATCGGGAGATTCAAATTTGTAAACAAGCAATGAAACACACTTTATTAGATAAACTTTGAAATTCAAATTGTTCAACTGATGCCCTTAAGGCATTACATGAAAGGAAATACTGAAAAGTAAATAAAAACTGGAATGGAAATAAACAAAGGACAATCAGTGCTCCCATGGTCTCTTCTTGTCGGTGCGGACATAGTCATTGAGAATCCGCTCGTTCTCCATCTGCCTAGTCAACTTCTGGATCTTCTGCTCTTGCTCGTTGAACTTTTCTAGGTAAGAATCCCGTTCCTTTCTCAGATGCATCCAAGACCTTTTCAGTGCCCCAATATCAGTGGGCATGTAAGGATGGAGGATAGTAGGAAGAACCCCCTCTTCATTAGCAACTTCAACAATGATAGGCAGGACGGCTTCATACGGCATACCCAGCTTTTGGGCACGGATACAAACCCATCTGAGATATGGCTCCATCGGAAGTGAAGTCTTTAGACCCAGCTCATGTGGATCAAATCTGTGAACTCTATCCCAAGCCCTTATGAATCTGCGGCGTTGCTCGTCGCTACCCCCTTGAAAATCAAAGATGATACTAGGCATTAGCAGCTCATGAGGTCCTTCTCTTCTGGCTCGCCCAAACTGACGTAAGGCCAAGCACGGATTGTAAGAAATTCCTCCATTGGTCCCTATCAGTGGAACATTGGGGTACTCCCCACATCGATCAATGATAGCCACCTCATCCATACCCTTGATAGTCCAGATAATGTCATTATGAGAGAGAGACATAACCCTATAGGCCCAACCCATGCCTTCTTTGTTCTTCAGCACTGATTTTGGGAGGTGCGAAATAAACCACCTCGCCAATAATGGAGCACAGCACATCAAGGTTCCCCTCTTTCAGGCAGTACGAGCATAAAGCTGATGAAGGATGTCACCCAAGAGAGTGGGTACAGGATTACAGGAGATGAAGATTTTCACCGCATTCACATCAACAAAGGAGTCAGAGTTCGGAAACAATACCAAGCCATATATCAAAAGAGCCAGAATATCCTCGAATGCCTTGAAGTCTAGACTATCCCAGAAATAGTTAGCCTTACCAACCAAAAACTTAGTCAGAAAGCCCTTTGCTCCACTTCTAGTCTCCCAATTAGCCATTACCTCATCCTTAGTCATATGAAGGGCTGCAGCAATCTCTTCGGGCCTAAGGATCTTCTCCCAACCAGTAAATGGGGTCTGCTCCAGAATAGAGATATCGAGCAGCTCAGAGAACTCTTCTAGGGTGGGAACCAACTGGTAGTCTTGAAAAGTAAAGCAATGGTATAGCGGATCATAGAATTGGACCAGGACACTCATCATCTGTTCGTCCAATTTGGAGGTGACCAAATTGAGAAGATAACCATGTCTTCTGAGGAAGGAAATAGTATCATGCATCTTTGCAATCAACTCTTTAAGCAAGGTGGGAACCTGGACAAAGTTGATCCGGATGGTGTTCCTACGCATGGGCATCATGACCTACAAAATAGAATAAAGATGAATCCCTCCTGTCTTTGAAATAGGTTAGTCCAATGCAAGATGTATGCAATGTTATGATGTCATGATGTCATGATAGTAAGCACACCACAAGTATCCATAAATAGCAAACATGGTAAAGGCACACAAGTCACACAGAGAGCCCTTAGATTTTAGGCTGGCAAGGAGCTTAGGTACTACCCTCTTTCAGTTCAGTTGGTTTAAACCTGTCCTAAAAATAGTAACCGGGTTCTAGAGGATCTCAATATCACTGACTACCCTCAATGGGTCATAATTCCAGTTTAGTAACATTTTCTTGCGGTCGGAATCATCGCGAGAGTTTAGTCTCAATGAGTGTAGCATACTACTACTGTTCTATGGCCAAGTTGGTCAATTTAAAGGTTCTAAGGTCAGTTGGTGCTTAATGACCCCTTAGAAGACCCATATTCTCCTCGTTCCAACACGAGGGATATCGGTACAGACTAAAGTGCCACACCAACATAGCTACTGCTTCAACCGTATCGGTCTATGCCGTACAGTTCCCTCACAGTTTATTGCTACTTACCTAAAGGGTGTCCCTCAGATCCGGGTTAGGATCTATAGTAACTCCGATACAAGCCCACAAATATAAAGCATACAAAGCAAACAATTGAAAACACAATGATTTAATCCTAAGGTACACCCCACTTATTAAGTCCCCAACAGAGTCGCCAATTCTGTGATACGGTGGGAAGAGAACTGACTGTTTTGGAATGCTGGTTCGTGTTTTGCGTTTGTTTTTGCAAAATGTCGTGGTAAGCAAGAGTCGCCACCGTCTTTTATTTTATCCAACAAGGAAAGAAAAAAGCACAGAAAAATTCCTTTTTCGAGATGTTTCTCGGGTTCGGGGGGGTAGATTATAGAAAGGGAAGGTGTTAGCACCCTTTCTATCCGTGGTTATCCACGGGCTCTTAGGTACTTGCTCAAAGTGTTTTCAAAAATTTGCTTTTCTTTGTGTTTGTGGGTTTGAAAGAAGTTTTTGTTTAAAAAGTGTAAGTGCGAAAAGTTTTGTTTTGTTTTGGAAAGAGCAAGTACTTAAGAACCATCTACCTACTCAAAAAAGGAATCAATCTGTGCTAATGTCCTTTAGACAATGCTATCCCACTATTGAGGAGTAGGTAGCACCGTCGTTGGAGTTTTAAGGGTCAATTCGATTAAGGGACGTGTGGTCACTAAAGCAATGTTAGGACGCCTTAGCGGTAACCCTAATGTCCTAGATCATTTTTCCGAGGCAACCGTTTCGAGGCAACTATGATCTTTGGACAAGAGGGCGACCTCTAAAACTTCCTATACTCAATGACCACGTTCGAAGGCAACCAAGTGAGGTGCACCCTAAGAGTGCGCATGTGCGAGTGTGTTGTTTTTCAGTTATTTATCTTTGTACATGTCAATGGTTATCTATGTTGATTTTAGGTTTAACATTTGATCTTGTCATGCATTCCCTATTATCAAACATCTAACAGTTTATATTTTGCGGGAAATAAATTGCGGAAATTAAAGCTAACTATTACAAGGCGCCAGGTATTTACATCGCCAAAAACAACCCTTGAATTTAAAATGCGGAAAATAAATAAAGCGGTAGAAATAGTAAAGCTCCTATTAAACTATTACATCCCAGGAAGCAGATACAATATTGAAACAAAATAGACTGCGTGCGAGAAAATTAAATCGGGCGCATTCTAGGGTTTTGACCCTTTTGTGAAAGAAAGTGATTTTTTGGTTATTTTTGGATTAAAAGAAATTAAATTAAGTTAACAATTAAATTAATAAACTAATTAATTAATTAATGAAAATAATATTTTTTTGGATTTTTTGATATTTAAAGAAATAAAATAAATTTGATCAAAGTTAGTAAAACCTAATTATCTAAATTAATTTTAATTATTGCAAAAACATTAAAGTTATTTCCTAATTAAACTAAATTAATTGAATTAATAATTGTCAAAAAATAAGATATTGAAATTAAATTTATGAACAAAATATTTTTGGGTTTTTAATTTCATCAAGAAAAAGTTTGATTGGTTAGTTAAATAATAAAAATAATAACAATTAATTAATTAGATAGAAATAATAAAAGAAAGAGATAGAAAACTCAGGGGGGTTTGGGCTGGAAAGGAGGTGAGACTGGCAATTTCCAAGGCCCAAATTCACTGGCCTGGATGACTTTTCATGATTCTCTATGGCACGTTGACTTGGGAACATAATGCACACTCCATCTGGACCACCAGATCTGGCCTGGGGCCATCTGGCAAGCATCAGGATGAGGGACCATGGTATGCTAAGCGTTTGATATTGCATGGAATCACTGGGTTGAAAAATACAACAAATAATATGGGGACCTGGGATTCGAACCCAGGTCCTGCAAGCCATTTGTGATACGGTGGGAGAACTGACTTGGGATTTTGCGTTTGTGTTCGCAAAATGTTTCGGTTTAGCAAGAGTCGCCATCGACTTTTTATTTTATCCTAAGGAAAGGTCAAAAAGCACAGGAAAGACCTTTGAGATGTTTTCTTGGGTTCGAGGAGTAGATTATGAAAAGGGAAGGTGCTAGCACCCTTTTCATCCATGGTTTTCCATGGGCTCTTAGTTTTAGATCACTTGCGTTTGCTTTTCAATTTGTTTGAAATGGTGCTTTGTGTGGTTTTGAAAGTATTTTGAAAAGAGGCCTTTGTTTAGGCAATCTTTGTAATGATTCTCGTTCGTAAGAATGTATACAAAGATGTTTGTCTTTTGAAAAATGTTTCAATGTTTTGAAAGATGTTTGGAAATGTTTTGAAATGTGTGTGTGTTTGAAAATAACAAGGATGTTTTTGCAAGCTTTTGATCAAGTAACTAAGAGTTGTCTACCCTATTTTAATCAAAGACCTTTCTTATGTTTTTAACCCTTTTAACAGTGTTGTTTCACCATTGTATTTGGTGAATAACCTTGCGTTAGAATGTTAAACGGGACAGACGCGGGTCATCGTATTGACCATGATAGCAATTGTGTCAAGTATCTTTTAGCAATTTTCTGAGGGACTAGATCATTTTTGTATAGGCAACCAAGATAGCATCATCGAGGGACTATGATCTTTTGTTTTGTTTTCGTTTTGCCAATAGATACTCAACATGCATATCATGGCCATTTGTTTAGGCAACCAAGTGGAGATATCTTAGGGGTGTTTATGTGCAAGTGCATTTTATTGCATGCAAGAATTTATCTTGAATTAGGATTTTCTATTTTATTGATTTTATCTTGCCATACACATCCTAATTACTAGCATTTATACTTGAAAGCAATAAAAGGCGGAAATGTAAAATCCTACGTTATTACAGCATTTAGGGGACGGGGATACACATTTGTACATGGGGTGGTTCAACGAGAAAAATAGATAAGAAAAGAAAATAACAAAGGTAAGATAGAGAGAAAGAGAGAGAGGGCTAGCACGCTGCTGAGAGGAAGTCAGAAGTTCTGACCCAGGCCTGCTGCAAGATTATCAACCTGTTAGTGAAACTGTATGACTCAGAACATCTGACTCTGGCACCTGCAAAACAGAAACCTGTTAGTGGGAAGGTCAGAAGTTCTGACCCCCATGCGCTGCAAGACAAAAGTTTGTTAGTGGGGAGACCAGAAGTTCTGACCCTGCCGGAAATACAATAATTCTCAGAAGTTCTGATATTATTGACAGCAAAACAGGCTTCAGATGTGCTAACGTCAAAGTCAGCACTTGGCTTCTCCCTGTGCTAGCCAGAACATCTGCAGTTTTGTTATTTTTCCACAAAACAGAAAACATGCTTGGGACAACTTCAGCAAATGTCAAAGTGTATCAGGAGACAGAACCAACAAGGTCACAGGCAGGTTCTACACTGATTCACTTCCTACTTAAACATTCTGAGGTATGAAAATCCTCAGAACGCAAACTGCAGCAACATGATATTTACATTATGTTTATTGAGCATGAAAAGCTGATGATGCTTAGCAGCGTGATGAAAGTCAGCAGGTGCTTACCTGGCTGTTGAAAAAGTCTGTGAGTGGGAGCTAGCTTTTAGCTCTGATGGTGTTCTGGACAGGTTCTTTTTTAGAATAGGTGGATGGAGAAGGTATGTTTATGTATGGTCAGAGACTGTAAGGGTGTTCTTTGGTCATAAAGCAAACTGGGTATTAATGAAGTTTGGAGGTAGGAAGTTCAAAGTTATGAAACACTGGGGATTTTGGCAGAGTTTCACAAGGTTTCCTTCACTAGAGTTTTCTATTTCTTCTCTAGCAATTTTTTCTGGATGTTTTTTCACGTCCTTTTGTGATGGACAATGGTGTCCTATTTATAGGCAAGGCTTTGTGGATTTTTGAACGTTAAAGGCGCCAATATTATGTAGTAGAGGTTAACTTGTTTTTTAAAGGAAGTTCATGAAAAGTTGTGATGATGGACAACTTTTCAGCCTAGGCTGGAACATTTGGCAAGGATTGAGGAGAAGTGACCTCTATAAGCGAAAAGTGGCGCATAGACCTATGCCTAAACCTGCATAAAGGTGTTTACCAAGCCACACGTGGAGAGACCCCTTGGATGAATGTTCAGGAGTGGTTGTGAGCATTAATGAGCATTAAATGGTGATGAGATTTATCAACATAAAAAATCTTGTAATAAGAGATTTTGCATCATTACCTAAAACCTGAGCCAGCAGTTCTGTTTTACCAGAAACAACGTAAACCAAGCTCTGACCTTGGCCTCTTGCTGCCTCAGCAAGCTCTGAGAGTTTTCCAGTATGCTCCTTTGATCTGTCTTTACAGACTCTGAACTTAGTGATCCTGCTTTAGTACTTTACCCAATCTGCTAATCACATTACCTTCTGATCCCAATACGTTCTGAAGGAGTTTCAGGCTTTGTTGTTTTCTCTAGCAAACTCTGACTGAACTTCTGCGTAGCTGCTGAAAAAAGCCATGTTCTGTTTAAAGATCATGTGCTGAAACATGTTTACAATCTCTGACTGAGTTGGTGTAACCGCTGAAAGAGCCATCTTCTGACTGAATGCTATGTGCTGAGCCAAGTTTTCCGCTTCTGACCATTTCTGCCTGGAGGTTGGTTCAGAAGTTCTGAAATGCCATTTTCTTCTTAACACCCATTTTTTTAAAGAAAAATTCCAAATGTTTAGAATTTAATCTTTCCAAGGTAAAAGATTTTCCTTTAGAGCTTGTGTGATGAGAAATGTTGATGAATATAGGAGGGAAAATTTTGGGGTACAACAGTTGCCCCTGTTCAATCTTCTTGAACCTGAAGAGTTAGATTGGCAAGTTTGCCTTTCGCGACTCGAAGGTAAAAGAGGATTGGACACTAGAGTGTCCGTAAATTTGCACTCGTCAAAACATCATTGAGGGAATGGGATTAAAGATGCCATCTGTTGTACCCCAAAATTTGCCCTCCCATATTCCTCAAGATTTGTCAAGAAGGATCCTCAAATTAGCTCAAGGGTGTACAGTCAAACTACCTCCTAAGCCAGCTGAAATTAGGGTTTTGGTTCTCTCAAGGAATTTGAGGTTTTCAATGGTTCAATCAAGTCTCATATGCCTATAAACATTCTCAAGCACCTACATGCCAAGTTTCAAGACTCACAGTGCCAATTTGCACAGTCAAAAGCTCCATTTGACCTACAGTCAACTGCAAGGGTAAAATGGTCATTTTGCAATCAAAAGTCAGAATTTTTTGGTCAACATCTTATTTTGAGTCCACAATCATCATTTGATCAAGTCTTGATCATGATTCCACAAGGATAGCTCAAAAATCATCAAGATGCAAAAGTTACTATTTTTGGACAGTAGAAAAGTCAACTGTATCTTGACCAATGCATAACTTTTTCATGGTTTGTCAGAAAAATCCCATCCAATGCTCATTTTGAAGGGGATGCAATTTCCTACAATCCATCTTCACACTCCAAGTCCTAGAAATGCTTTCACAAAAAGTTATCAATTTCTACATTATAGGTCAAATTCAAAAGTCAACAAAAATGCACTTTAAGTCAAAGGCCATAACTTGAGATTGGTAAATCCAAATGACATGGGACCAAAGGCATTGGTTAGAGGACTTCAAGACCTTTCCAAAATGTCCAAGAACATGTTCATATGATCAAAATTGAGCAAGTTATGCATTGGAGAAGTTGGGAAATTTTCATGAATTTGCAAAAGTCAACTTTGCTCAAAACACCTTATTTTTGCTAATGGGCCTCAAATTTCTTGTCGAAACTTCATCCATGGCCTATGCACGACCCATCAAGCTTAATTGAATTTATTTTCTTATTTTTTATTAATTAATTGGATTTTTAATTAATATTAATTCATTTAATTAATTTAAATTGTAGGAAAATGCAAGATTTGATTTTTCAATCTTTTTGTGAAGCAAATATGGTCATGATATGCTGGCAATTTCGTGCACCAAGTCAAAGATGCAAAATCTCCAAAATTGGCAACTTTGTTCAATCATGAAAATGCAAAAAGATTTGATTTTCAATCAAATATTCAATCATCATTGCAATGGATTCTTGCTCAAGATTTTGACCTAATTCCATTCCTCTATATATATGCAAGTAAACCCTAACTCATGGACGTGCAAAAAAGCTGCAGAAAGACCATAGCCATATTGAGAAATTTCAAGAAAATTGCAAAACTGTTTTTCACATTCTAGGCCAATTCAAGGCATTTTGTTGATTCTAATACATTGCAGGAGGTTCCCAGAACGTGTGGCAATCAAATTCCAGCTTCATAGCTCAAAGAATCATCCATTACAGTTTCACGGTTTGAAGCTTTTTTTCAAAATCGTATTGTTGAATTCATGCATATTTAACATATTTTCTTGATTGGTTTGTGTTAATAGGAATCATACGAAGCTAATGGCGTGGTTTAATTGCATTGAAACGCCATAAATCAAAAGTTGCCATGATCAATTTCTAGGGTTCTTAAGCTGTGAATTTGGGGCTTTGCAATCCAGGAACAATTAGGACTAGTGATACATATGGTTGAAATCGTGATAATCAGACGAACATGATGCACCCATCGCGAAATATTTATATATGTTGTAGCTCTAATCGCTATTTTTCGTCGCCATAGTTTGTGGGGGTTAAAAACCCCCGCTATCTAATGTTATTTGTACAGGTACCAGCGAAGAAGACGAGGACGTGTTAGCCTGCCATTGGATAGTTTAAAAAACGCGCGTGATTTTGTTGTTTTACAGCATAATAGTTGCTTTTATATATAATACTCATTATCCATTCTTATAACAAATGCGCGTTCTAGTTCAATTGGCAAAGGCGTGGGAGCATTAACCATTGGGACCTGGGTTTGAATCCCAGGTCCCCCAAAATTCTTGTTATTATTTTCTTTCACATAATCCTATGCAGGTTTCAAAAGAGGTTCTACCATGCGCTTCAAATTTCCAGGCGCCAAGTGTCTCCAAGCCTGGATCCAGTAGCCAAAGATGATGACTACCATACACCTCAGTCAACAAACGCATAGACAAGCCAGAAAGTCAACGGACTGGAATTGTTATTGGGCCACAAACTTGACAAATGCACCTCCAAAACTGGCCCAAACCCCCTGAGTTTGCCTCTTTATTTTTCTTTTATTATTTTTTTATTTTACTTATTTAAATTTAATTCTTAATTAACTATTAACTAAATAATTAATATTTTCCATAATAAACCCAGAAAACATAAAAAATAATAATATTTTTATTGATTAAATTTAATTAGTTATTTTTGTAAATAAACACTAACATAAATTAATTTAGTTTAAGTAGGTTTAATTTTAATTTTCTTTTACAATAAATAAAATAAATTAGAATTAGGGTTTTTACTAACTTTTGACT
This sequence comes from Vicia faba, assembly GCA_948472305.1. Lineage (NCBI taxonomy): Eukaryota > Viridiplantae > Streptophyta > Magnoliopsida > Fabales > Fabaceae > Vicia > Vicia faba. Next base: position 315,713,035 of record OX451735.1, read on the forward strand.
ATTTTTTATTTATTTCATTAAAACATAAAAAACTCAAAAATATCTTTTATTAATTAATTAGTTTTAGGTTTAATTTAACTAATTGCAAACCACCAAAAACTTCTTTCTTTCTCAAAAAAGGGTCAAAACCCTAAGGACTTCTCCGATTCAATTTTGCTCGCGCACATTATTCTTGATTATTTTTATGTATTTGCTCCGAGGATGTAATAGCGTAATTAGGACCTTTTTTATCGCTTTCTTTACTTTTTCGCAATTTACTTTTCAAGGGTTTGTTTTTGGCGATGTAAATACATGACGCCTTGTAATAGTTTAGCTTTACTTTCCACAACTATTAAACTGCTAGATGTATGTTAATTAGGCTATGCATGACAAGACTTATCTGAAATTAAAATCAACCCGTAGCTCACCATAACATGTGCAAAGATAATTTAACCGAATCCTGACACACTCGCACATGCCACTCCTAGGGTACGCCTCACTTGGTTGCCTCGACGTGGTCATTGAGTATAGGGTGTTTTAGAGGTCGCCCTCTTGTCTAAAGATCAAAAAGTTGCCTCGGAACAGTTGCCTCGATAAAAAACGATCTAAGACATTAGGGTTACCGCTAAGGCGTCCTACTATTGCTTTGGTGACCACATGTCCCTATAATCGAATTGACCCGAATAAATCCAAACGACGGTGCTACCTACTTCTCAATAGTGGGATAGTACTGTCTAAAGGACATTTACACAGCTTAATTTCTTTGAGTAGGTAGAGGTTCTCAAGTACTTGCTCTTTCAAAACAAAAAAGTACTTTTTGCACCTACACTTTTCTGACAAAAGTTTTCAAACAAACACTTCATACACTCTTGAGGACAGATACAAGAGTTAAAACGAAGTTTTCAAACAAACTTTTTCAAAACCCACAAACACAAGAAAAGCAAAACATTTTGAAAACATAGTGAGCAAGTACCTAAGAGCCCGTGGATAACCACGGATAGAAAGGGTGCTAACACCTTCCCTTTCTATAATCTACCTCCCGAACCGAGAAACATCTCGAAAAGGAATTTTGCTGTGCTTTTGTCCTTTCCATGTTGGAGAACATAAAAGACGATGGCGACTCTTGCTTACCGCGACATTTTGCGAACCAGCATTCCAAAACAGTCAGTTCTATTTCCACCGATCACAGAACTGGCGACTCTGCTGGGGAGTTAATAAGTGAGGTGTACCTTAGGATTAGATCATTCTATGTTTTCAATTGTATGCCTTGTATGCTTTAATTTTGTGGGCTTGTATTGGAGTTTCATAGATCCTAACCCGGATCTGGGGAATACCCTTTAGGTAAGTAGCAATAAACTGTGAGGGACCTGTCCGGCGTAGACCGACACGGGTGAAGCAGTAGCTACGTTGGTGTGACACCTTGGTCTGTACCGATATCCCTTGTGTTGGAACGAGGAGAATATGGGTCTTCTGAGGAGTCATTAAGCACCAACTGACCTTAGAACCTTAAATTGACCAACTTGGCCATAGAACAGTAGCAGTATGCTACCCTCATTGAGGATAAACTCTCGCGATGGTTCCGACCGCAAGAAAAGATTGCTAAGCTGGAGTTATGACCGATTGAGGGTAGTCAGTGATATTGAGATCCTCTAGAACCCGGTTACTATTTCTAGGACAGGTCTTAACCAACTGAAACTGAAAGAGGGTAGTACCTAAACTTCATGCTGGCCTGAAATCTAAGGGCTCTCTTGTGTGACTTGTGTGCCTTTGCCATGTTTGCCTTTTGTGAATACTTGTGGTGTGCCTTTATCATAACATCATAACATCATAACATTGCATACATCCTGCATAAGGACTAACCCATTTCAAGGATCTCAAGGGTTTGTGATACAGGTCATGATGAACCAACTGTCTAGCAAGGGGCAAAGGGGATTTATTTTCCTCTAGCCAAGGTTGTTTGGAGATCAAAACATGATGACTTGAGTCAGGGGCTATGACCCACTCGATATAGTGAGCTTGACTCTTGAAGAAGGATTCTCAGCAACATGAAGTTCCTTCAATCAAAGCTATCAGATTCAGATTCTAACAGTTTCTTGTTTACCCCACGAGATCCTTGAAAACATTGCATACATACATATCATTGCATAAGAGGTCACCCTTTACAGGTCTCTCATGTTCTCGCTGTTTATTTCAGCAATGGCTCTCCAACAAGACAACCAGGATCTTCATGCTCAAGAGACTCAGTTCAGGGAAATCTTCCTAAACTTATCCAAGGGGCAGGAAGAGTTGAGAACACTCCTCATGGGGAATTTGGTCAAGAAGAGTCCTGAAGACAGTAAGGACGAACGACTGAAACATCTGCAAGCTGAGGTAGATGCAATGAAAACCCAAATGCTGGGGCAGATGGCCCTTATCCAAGGCTTAGCTCGGGAGCAAGAAGAGTTGAGAACCATGATCAACCAGCTTCATCAAGACCGATACAACAGTATAAAGCAAATAGTCAAGGCTGAGGATAAAGTCATTAATCAACTTCCGAGAAGTCAAAGGTTTGGTTTGATGAAGAATAGACCTCTCCAAGTTGCTACTACCTCATAGGTCCAACAAAGACCTTGCCAAGAACAATGGTCTGATCAGAGTAAGCCAAACAAGCACAGGAGGCAATTCACCAAGCTCAACGTGTCACCGTCTCAAGCTTTACAACGCCTGTTGAGTTTGAATCTGGTGACGTTAAGGGACCCTCCTAAGAATCCCAACACAGCCTCCCTAAGGTATAACCCTGATGAAAGGTGTGCATACCACTCTGACAGTCCAGGACACGACACCGACGACTGTTGGACTCTGAAGAACAAGATCCAGGACCTGATTGATGAAGGAGCATTGGAATTCACCCAAGGTGGTCAGGCTGAGTTTTTCTACCATCCCTCCAAGGTTCACCATTTGAAGTGACAAGTCCTGAGACGAGAAGACTCTTTGTTCATTAGAATTTTCAATTTGTAATTTTCTTTTGATTGTTCAAACATTTAGTCATGTCAAACTTTGTTACTTTGTCAATGCATTGTATATGTCTGTTTTGAATCAATCCATTCATATTCACTATGCTTAAAATTGCTTTCATTTTTTTTGATGTTCAACTCTCGATTAAAAAAAATTCTAAGCCTTTTGAGGGAGGATGACGAAAACGATACCACAATCTTTACAGTATGCTTTTGAACAGACCCTGCTGATGAGGTACAGGCATTGTTTCAAATCCTAAACAGTGGAGTTATAAGGAAGATAATCCCTCATCAACCCCTTTGAGCCAAAGAAGTTGGAGTTTTTCTTTTCAAAAATTAAAACCCTTAATCATAACCTGGGGCAGGGTAATTCTCTCAGTTGATCCAGGTGCACAATGAACGACGTCAAAAAAGTACTTCCAAGACAAAAAGACAGTGATGGTTCCATATAATCGTCAAGACAGGCAGTCATTATCTCTCAAAAAAATAAAAGCCCAATAAGTCAAAACCTATGAAGGAGACTTACAAAAACTGGGGCATCCCGTTGACTGTAATTACAAAAGAAACAGTTCAGGCAAAAAGACAGGGATAATAAAATCGAAAAGAAAGAGGTCCTACAAACCCTCAACAAAAAAGAAATGATTGCCTATTCAAAATAAACTGGCAGTATCCGAACCATCACCGGAATATCGGAGCAAAGACTCAAACAAGATCTAATGCACGATTAGCTGAGTTTAGGATCGAAGAACATCACGAAGAACGGGCGGGTACAAATATACTTTGAGCCTTTATCCTTTGTTTCTTAAACCGTGAACCAGACCACGTTATAACCCTTAAAAGTCCTAGCTGAAGCATGGGTTAGTTCGAAAGCATACTGTTGCGAAAGGTATCCTAACTCATATAGGGCTCGCTGTAAAATCTTGAGTTGACATCACATTTTACAAAAATTCACTTGTTTTATTGAAAACTGCATTTTCAAAAAAAAAAAAAAAAAAAAAAACTTCAAGACAGACATAAGCTTTGCATTCTTAAAATAACATTGTTTGCATATGACTATTTGTTCGAACAACAGAGAAATTCGCACGATGAATATCTTGTGAACAAAAACCTTCTCAACAAAAAAGATCACCTCAAGTGGAACAACACTTCCAACCAAGGGGCACGGCATGATCATTGTCCATCATCTGGGGCAGTCAAGTCAAGATTCAAGGAATCTCTCAAGACGCCAAATAGCCAGGGGCAAATCTCCGCCTGAGTCACTTGGGGCATGGGACATGAATTCCAGCAATGAATCTTGCATGATCAAACGAAGATCTTCTGGTAGTATGGCAACACTGCATTACTGACAGTGACAACCTCCCTACATCCTGAGAGCATGGACATAGTCAGAAAATACTGTGCATAATCAAAGACCCGCTAGGTCGACTGGCCTAGGCAAAAATAAGGGCTTCCCGGCGAACCAAAAGGGTTCGGGCAAAAATAAGGGACGAAAATGAAAAAAATCTGTACACCCGACAAGTCGAAAACCTGAAAAGGCGGCTTGGGCAAAAAAGGTATCCCGATGGACTGAAAACCCGAAAGGGAGGTCCAGGCAAAAATTAGGGATCAAAGCGTACGACTATGTCTCGTCATCTCGTCACTTGCCTACCAGAAGAAGATTTGTCAATCGTCAGTTATCAAGCACCTCGTAGGCCTTCTTCTCCCGCAGAAACTGAGGCAATAAGAATTGTCCTAACTGTACAAGCTGCTCTGTCCTCCAGGTACAAGGTAGATTCAGCTGAAGAATTGACCAAGATACCTTCACTCCTCGCAGAGTAAGACAGTAATGGTAGCTCTCCTCACTGAGACTTACAACCATGAACGAATTAGCAATACTCTTCCCCAAGCAGAGTTGGCCTATCATCAGCCCTCAAAAGGCTCGGTATCCCCAGTAGATCTTAATATTCCCAGCAGGAGTATACAGATATTCCTCAGAAAGCATCCCCGACAGTCTTAATATTCGTCAACGAAATATAAGAATGTTCCCCGACGGAATACAAGATACCCCCAGTGGAGCCATTTCCCAGTGCAGTCTAAAAAGCTTCCCCGCCGGAGTTGAATCATCTTACCCAGTAGATTCTGGAAGCTTGTCCCCTGCAGAGTACAAGTGTATCTCCCCAGCCATATTCAGAGGTTATCCCCACCAGAGTCTAACTGGGTTATCCTCAGCAAGTTGCAACGGAAAGATTATCCCCAGCGAAGTTCTTTCTATCCCCAACGGAATTCATCATAATCTCTAACAGAGCTTATCAACAGAATCCCCAGCGGAGTTATCGTCAAAATCTAAGCAAAGCATCTCTTCCCATAAAGTAATTCCCTGCAGAGTAATCTCTTCACCAGGTTTATCCCCCAACAGAGTCATCTTCTCCCACCGGTTTATTCTTGCAATCATCTGCGTTCATCATCCCCAGCGGAAACGAAGAACTCGACTCTTCAACATCAGCCCAGGATTTAACGAACTCCCCGGCATTTGTCAAGGATTTATTTTCCTAGACGAAAATACATTCATAAACATATCACATTTCACATCTCCTATTTACATACATGATAAAGTGCATACGACACAACCTCATTTATTCTGGAGAACATCACGACATCATGCATCTCATACATCATGACATTGCATACAACTAACTTTTTACCTTTTCAGAAAGATCGATCAACAGATAAAAGTCATTACCTTTTGGAGTAGCAGTCGTCAAAGATTCCTTCATCATCTGGCTGAGGTAGTAATCGTCCAAGATTCCTTCACCATTCCCGTTGAGGTAGTAATCATCCAAGATTCCTTCACCAGTCCTGTTGAGGTAGTAATCGTCCAAGATTCCTTCACCATTCCTGCTGAGGTAGTAATCGTCCAAGATTCCTTCACCATTCCTGCTGAGGTAGTAATCGTCCAAGATTCCTTCACCAGTCCTGCTGAGGTAGTAATCGTCCAAGATTCCTTCACCATTCCTGCTGAGGTAGTAATCGTCCAAGATTCCTTCACCATTCCTACTGAGGTAGTAATCGTCCAAGATTCCTTCACCATTCCTGTTGAGTTAGTAATCGTCCAAGGTTCCTTCATCATCCTGCTGAGGTAGTAATCGTCCAAGATTCCTTCATCGTCCCGTTGAGGTAGAAGTCGTCAAGATTCCTTCATCATCCCGTTGAGGTAGTAATCGTCCAAGATTCCTTCACCATTCCTGCTGAGGTAGTAATCGTCCAAGATTCCTTCATCATCCCGTTGAGGTAGTAATCGTCCAAGATTCCTTCATCGTCCTGTTGAGGTAGTAATCGTCCAAGATTCCTTCATCATCCCGTTGAGGTAGAAGTCGTCAAGATTCCTTCATCATCCTGCTGAGGTAGTAATCGTCCCAGATTCCTTCATCATCCTACTGAGGTAGTAATCGTCCCAGATTCCTTCATCATCCTGCTGAGGTAGTAATCGTCCCAGATTCCTTCATCATCCTGCTGAGGTAGTAATCATCCAAGATTCCTTAATCATCCTGCTGAGGTAGTAATCGTCCCAGATTCCTTCATCGTCCTGCTGAGGTAGTAATCGTCCCAGATTCTTTCATCATCCTGCTGAGGTAGTAATCGTCCCAGATTCCTTCATCATCCTGCTGAGGTAGTAATCGTCCCAGATTCCTTCATCATCCTGCTGGAGTAGCAATCGTCCCAGATTCCTTCATCATCCTGCTGAGGTAGTAATCGTCCCAGATTCCTTCATCATCTATTTGGAGTAGAAATCGTCTCAGATTCCTTCATCACATCATTATCAAAAAAACCTCCTCTGGTCCAGTTAAATCGATTCCTAAAGATTTTTCTGGCGCCAAACCCGTCAATGAAGACAACCTGTCAACAAAGACAAAAGTATCCATTATATTTCCAGATGGCATCTGTAAGCCCATCCCCGACAAGATTCTGTCATATTTCCAGGTGGCATCTATAAGCCCATCCTCCTATCCATCATCTCTCCAAATGGCATCTATAAGCCCATTCCTAACATCACATTGTTGATACTACACCATGCGAGTGCAAATTTCTGGGCACTCTAGTGTTCAATTATCTTCCACCTCCGGATCACGAAAGGCTCGAAAGCCAATCTATATCCTCAGGTCTAAGAAAATTGAACAGGGGCAACTGTTGTACCCCAAAATTTGCCCTCCCATATTCCTCAAGATTTGTCAAGAAGGATCCTCAAATTAGCTCAAGGGTGTACAGTCAAACCACCTCCTAAGCCAGCTGAAATTAGGGTTTTGGTTCTCTCAAGGAATTTGAGGTTTTCAATGGTTAAATCAAGTCTCATATGCCTATAAACATTCTCAAGCACCTACATGCCAAGTTTCAAGACTCACAGTGCCAATTTGCACAGTCAAAAGCTCCATTTGACCTACAGTCAACTGCAAGGGTAAAATGGTCATTTTGCAGTCAAAAGTCAGAATGTTTTTGGTCAACATCTTATTTTGAGTCCACAATCATCATTTGATCAAGTCTTGATCATGATTCCACAAGGATAGCTCAAAAATCATCAAGATGCAAAAGTTACTATTTTTGGACAGTAGAAAAGTCAACTGTATCTTGACCAAGGCATAACTTTTTCATGGTTTGTCAGAAAAATCCCATCCAATGCTCATTTTGAAGGGGATGCAATTTCCTACAATCCATCTTCACACTCCAAGTCCTAGAAATGCTTTCACAAAAAGTTATCAATTTCTACATTATAGGTCAAATTCAAAAGTCAACAAAAATGCACTTTAAGTCAAAGGCCATAACTTGAGATTGGTAAATCCAAATGACATGGGACCAAATGCATTGGTTAGAGGACTTCAAGACCTTTCCAAAATGTCCAAGAACATGTTCATATGATCAAAATTGAGCAAGTTATGCATTGGAGAAGTTGGGAAATTTTCATGAATTTGCAAAAGTCAACTTTGCTCAAAACACCTTATTTTTGCTAATGGGCCTCAAATTTCTTGTCGAAACTTCATCCATGGCCTATGCACGACCCATCAAGCTTAATTGAATTTATTTTCTTATTTTTTATTAATTAATTGGATTTTTAATTAATATTAATTCATTTAATTAATTTAAATTGTAGGAAAATGCAAGATTTGATTTTTCAATCTTTTTGTGAAGCAAATATGGTCATGATATGCTGGCAATTTCGTGCACCAAGTCAAAGATGCAAAATCTCCAAAATTGGCAACTTTGTTCAATCATGAAAATGCAAAAAGATTTGATTTTCAATCAAATATTCAATCATCATTGCAATGGATTCTTGCTCAAGATTTTGACCTAATTCCATTCCTCTATATATATGCAAGTAAACCCTAACTCATGGACGTGCAAAAAAGCTGCAGAAAGACCATAGCCATATTGAGAAATTTCAAGAAAATTGCAAAACTGTTTTTCACATTCTAGGCCAATTCAAGGCATTTTGTTGATTCTAATACATTGCAGGAGGTTCCCAGAACGTGTGGCAATCAAATTCCAGCTTCATAGCTCAAAGAATCATCCATTACAGTTTCACGGTTTGAAGCTTTTTTTCAAAATCGTATTGTTGAATTCATGCATATTTAACATATTTTCTTGATTGGTTTGTGTTAATAGGAATCATACGAAGCTAATGGCGTGGTTTAATTGCATTGAAACGCCATAAATCAAAAGTTGCCATGATCAATTTCTAGGGTTCTTAAGCTGTGAATTTGGGGCTTTGCAATCCAGGAACAATTAGGACTAGTGATACATATGGTTGAAATCGTGAGAATCAGACGAACATGATGCACCCATCGCGAAATATTTATATATGTTGTAGCTCTAATCGCTATTTTTCGTCGCTATAGTTTGTGGGGGTTAAAAACCCCCGCTATCTAATGTTATTTGTACAGGTACCAGCGAAGAAGACGAGGACGTGTTAGCCTGCCATTGGATAGTTTAAAAAACGCGCGTGATTTTGTTGTTTTACAGTATAATAGTTGCTTTTATATATAATACTCATTATCCATTCTTATAACAAATGCGCGTTCTAGTTCAATTGGCAAAGGCGTGGAAGCATTAACCATTGGGACCTGGGTTCGAATCCCAGGTCCCCCAAAATTCTTGTTATTATTTTCTTTCACATAATCCTATGCAGGTTTCAAAAGAGGTTCTACCATGCGCTTCAAATTTCCAGGCGCCAAGTGTCTCCAAGCCTGGATCTAGTAGCCAAAGATGATGACTACCATACACCTCAGTCAACAAACGCATAGACAAGCCAGAAAGTCAACGGACTGGAATTGTTATTGGGCCACAAACTTGACAAATGCACCTCCAAAACTAGCCCAAACCCCCTGAGTTTGCCTCTTTATTTTTCTTTTATTATTTTTTTATTTTACTTATTTAAATTTAATTCTTAATTAACTATTAACTAAATAATTAATATTTTCCATAATAAATCCAGAAAACATAAAAAATAATAATATTTTTATTGATTAAATTTAATTAGTTATTTTTGTAAATAAACACTAACATAAATTAATTTAGTTTAAGTAGGTTTAATTTTAATTTTCTTTTACAATAAATAAAATAAATTAGAATTAGGGTTTTTACTAACTTTTGACTATTTTTTATTTATTTCATTAAAACATAAAAAACTCAAAAATATCTTTTATTAATTAATTAGTTTTAGGTTTAATTTAACTAATTGCAAACCACCAAAAACTTCTTTCTTTCTCAAAAAAGGGTCAAAACCCTAAGGACTTCTCCGATTCAATTTTGCTCGCGCACATTATTCTTGATTATTTTTATGTATTTGCTCCGAGGATGTAATAGCGTACTTAGGACCTTTTTTATCGCTTTCTTTACTTTTTCGCAATTTACTTTTCAAGGGTTTGTTTTTGGCGATGTAAATACCCGACGCCTTGTAATAGTTTAGCTTTACTTTCCGCAACTATTAAACTGCTAGATGTATGTTAATTAGGCTATGCATGACAAGACTTATCTGAAATTAAAATCAACCCGTAGCTCACCATAACATGTGCAAAGATAATTTAACCGAATCCTGACACACTCGCACATGCCACTCCTAGGGTACGCCTCACTTGGTTGCCTCGACGTGGTCATTGAGTATAGGGTGTTTTAGAGGTCGCCCTCTTGTCTAAAGATCAAAAAGTTGTCTCGGAACGGTTGCCTCGATAAAAAATGATCTAAGACATTAGGGTTACCGCTAAGACGTCCTACTATTGCTTTGGTGACCACATGTCCCTATAATCGAATTGACCCGAATAACTCCAAACGACGGTGCTACCTACTTCTCAATAGTGGGATAGTACTGTCTAAAGGACATTTACACAGCTTAATTTCTTTGAGTAGGTAGAGGTTCTCAGGTACTTGCTCTTTCAAAACAAAAAAGTACTTTTCGCACCTACACTTTTCTGACAAAAGTTTTCAAACAAACACTTCATACACTCTTGAGGATAGATACAAGAGTTAAAACGAAGTTTTCAAACAAACTTTTTCAAAACCCACAAACACAAGAAAAGCAAAACATTTTGAAAACATAGTGAGCAAGTACCTAAGAGCCCGTGGATAACCACAGATAGAAAGGGTGCTAACACCTTCCCTTTCTATAATCTACCTCCCGAACCGAGAAACATCTCGAAAAGGAATTTTGCTGTGTTTTTGTCCTTTCCATGTTGGAGAACATAAAAGACGGTGGCGACTCTTGCTTTGCGCGACATTTCGCGAACCAACATTCCAAAACAGTCAGTTCTATTTCCACCGATCACACCATCCAAGCATCTTTGTTGAATTTTAATGTTGTAGGTCAAAAGAATGGGTATCAAAATGGTATCTGTGTCTGGAATGCACTTGAATTGTATCTGGAGTCTGAGTCTGTATGAGCAAAGGAATGGCGTCCGTGCTTGGAGCGTATCTGAGCTGTAATCGTATCGGGATTTTGAATGAATATCAGAATGACTGCCGTGTCTGGAGTGTATCTGTATTGTATCTGAATTCTGAATGGGCGATAGAGAAACATCCGTGTATGGAGCATCTCTGGGCTTGGGATAAATTCTAAATGAGTGACAGAATGGAAACCGTGTCTGGAGCGCATCTGGACTGTATCTGAAGTTGAAATCTGTATGAGTAGCAGAATGACTTCCGTGTCTGGAGTGTATCTGTACTGTAACTGTATCGGAATTTTGAATGAATATCAGAATGACTGCCGTGTCTGGAGTGTATCTGTATTGTATCTGAATTCTGAATGGGCGACAGAGAAACATCCGTGTATGGAGCATCTCTGGGCTGGGGATAAATTCTGAATGAGTGACAGAATGGCAACCGTGTCTGGAGCGCATCTGGACTGTATCTGAAGTTAAGATCTGTATGAGTAGTAGAATGACTTCCGTGTCTGGAGTGTATTTGAAACTGTAACTGGGGTCTGAATAAGTGACAGAATGGCAACCGTGTCTGGAGCATATCTCGACTGTATCTGAAGTTGAGATCTGTATGAGTAGCAGAATGACTTCCATGTCTGGAGTGTATCTGTACTGTAACTGGGATCTGAATAAGTGACAGAATGGCAACCGTGTCTGGAGCGTATCTGGACTGTATCTGAAGTTGAGATATGTATGAGTAGTAGAATGACTTCCGTGTCTGGAGTGTATCTGAAAGTGTAACTAGGATCTGAATATGTGACAGAATGACTTCCGTGTCTGGAGTGTATCTGTAGTTGAGATCTGTATGAGTAGCAGAATAACTTCCGTGTCTGGAGTGTATCTGTACTGTAACTGGGATCTGGACAAGTGACAGAATGACTTCCGTGGCGATTGCACTGGGGAGAATCAAGCTGCTGGTGTAAGGGACAGAATGGCATCTATGTCTGGAGTGTATCTGAACTTGTGGTTGATAGTTGAATCTGAACGAGAGATGGAATGGTCGTCGTGTCTGGAGCGTATCTAGTCTGTATCGGGTTGCCGAAGTCTGAATGAGTATTAGAATGACCGTCGTGTCTGGGGTGTATCCATATTGTATCTGACTTGAAGTTCTGAATGAGTAATAGAATGACCGTCGTGTCTGGGGTGTATCTGTACTGTATCTGAATAATTGTTTGCGATAGTCTTTTAATCTTATTCGTCTTGCCGAGGAAGATAAATCCTTGATAACTGGAGATAATGAAATCTTTGACTGCTGTCAGGGAAGGTGAATCCTTGACCGATGCTGGGGATTCCAAAAAAACTTTAATGATTGAAGATGAGAAATCCTTGTTGACTGCTTGGGGATTAAAGATCTTTGATTGCTGAGAATGAGAAATCCTGGGGTCACTGCTGGGGATTGAATATCCTCGGTGACTGGTGGGGATTTAACGAGAGTTTTGACAACTTCTGCAGGGAATGAGAATCCTTCATGACTTTCCTGGGAAATAAGGAGAACTCTGAAGATCTCTACTGGGGAATTAGAACCTGGGAGGCTTCTGTCGGAGAAATGAGACCGAGAATCTTCGATTTTCTTGGAGATAAATCTGTGGGAGAGTGTTTACTCGGCTGGGGAAATCAGGAGTTTGGGTGTATGCCAATCTACTGGGGAATCATCCTAGTTGGGGATAAGCCAAGAAGTTAACTGTTATCCGCTTGGTTCTTATACTTTTGAGATAAACTGCTGGGGAATTTGGGGAAGCTGAATGGTTCCCACCGGGGATTGATAGTTGGGAATTTGACTTCGCTGGGGGAGAAGTTTTTAGACTATTTTGGCTCCATTAGGGATTAGATTTTCAAGGTTTTTGGGTTCCACTGGGGATCTTTGAAGCTTAACCCTGATGGGGATTTTGAAACTTAACTCCGCTGGGGAATAAGGTTTAGAATACACTGGCTCCGCTGAGGGTCTTGAAGTTTAACTCCGCTGGGGAAATGTACTCCAAATTTTAGCTTTGTTGAGGATCTGGATGATGTATTGCAGGGGATTTCTTCTGGAATAGCATAAAGATTTATTCCTACTCCTTCAACCTATCAGTAATTATCCTTTCTCATTTTGTTTTATTTGTAAGCAATGATTATATTCAAATGCATATGCCTTTTTAACAAACCATTGGACGTTTTCAAATGAAACATAAGTGTAAAAAGAAAAGAAAGGAAAGCAAATTTCTGCACTTTGAAGTATTTGTATTTAACTTTTGTGAGTATTTTTGTACAAAGGAGACAGACATCCTAGTAAGAGAATATTGTCATAAAATTGGGAAAAATTTTATACAAAAAGAAAGATGGCTATGTGTAAGAATTCCATGGGGTTCCCATTCTGCTATAGCCTTCACAACTCTGAATATCTTGTCCATTCGTTGCTTCGTCCGCCAATGATTGGATTGATCAGAAATTTGGAGCTTGTTGGTGAAGAGATTGTTCTTAAAGTGATCCGACGAGGCATAGTCATACGCTCTAATTCCCTAACTTTTGCCTGGACCGCCCCTTCGAGTTTTTGGTCTACCGGGAAACCCTTTTTTGCCCAAGTCTCCCTTTCTGGTTTTCAACTTGCCGGGTGTACAAATTTTTTGTTTTATCCCTAACTTTTTCCTGAACCGCCCTTTCGGGTTTTCGATTCACCGGGATGCCCATTTTTTCCCAAGTCGCCCTTTCAGGTTTTCAACTTGTCGGGTCGTTTTATGCGTAGTATCTTTTGACTATGTCTGCGTTCGCAGGGTGCGGCAAGTCGTCGCCGTCCATGGTGGTCAGAATCATTGCCCCACCAGAAAAGATGCTTTTGATCACAAATGGTCCTTCATAAGTAGGAGTCCACTTGCCCCTGGGGTCACTTTGCAGTAAGATGATCTGCTTGATTATAAGATCTCCGACTTGATATATCTGACGTCTGACTTTCTTGTTGAAAGCCTTGATCATCCGTTTTTGATACGTCTGACCATGACAAACAGCAGTAAGTCGCTTCTCGTCGATCAAATTAAGTTGATCAAGCCGGGTATGAATCCAATCATCTTCACTCAAACCAGCGTCCTTCATAATCCTTAAGGAAGGAATCTGAATTTCCATGGGTAGAACAGCTTCCATGCCATACACCAAAGAAAATGGGGTTGCCCCTGTTGAAGTACGTGTCGTGGTACGATATCCATGCAGAGCAAACGGTAACATCTCATGCCAGTCCTTGTAGGTGACTGTCATCTTTTGAATGATCTTCTTGATATTTTTGTTCGCAGCTTCAACAACACCGTTCATCTTTGGTCGATAGGGAGATGAATTATGGTGATAAATCTTGAACTGTTCGCATAGAGCAGTGATCATAGTGTTGTTCAAATTTGTACCGTTGTATGTGATGATCCTGTCGGGGACACCGTACCGACATATGAGGTTCTGCTTGATAAAGCGGGCAACCACATTCTTTGTAACGGAGGCAAAGGAAGCTGCTTCGACCCACTTGGTGAAATAATCAATAGCCACCAAGATGAAGCGATGTCCATTGGATGCCGTGGGCTTGATCTCTCCAATCACGTCAATGCCCCACATTGTGAATGGCCAAGGAGCTGTCAGGACGTTGAGAGGAACAGGAGGGATATGTATCTTGTCGGCATAGACTTGGCATTTGTGACAGGTACGGGAATGTTGATGACAATCAGTCTCCATGGTAGACCAGTAGTAACCTGCCCTTAGAATCTTTTTAGCCATCGTATGTCCTCTCAAGTGGGTGCCAAATGTGCCACTGTGTATATCGGTCATGATCAACTATGCTTCAGCTTTATCCACACAACTAAGTAGAACACAATCATGGTTGCGCTTATAAAGGATGCCATTGCTTAGGAAGAACTTGGCAGCAAATTTCCTTAAGAACTTTTTGTCATTGACGGAAGCTCCTTCGGGGTATTCTCTAGTCTGGAGATACCTTTTGATTTCATGAAACCAGGGTTGTTCCACTACTTCTTCGGTATTAATCTCATGATAGTGCGCAGGTTCATCCATTCGCTCGATGGTAATTTGGGGAGCCTCGTTATCCCAGTTGAGTTTAAACATGGAAGACATTGTAGCCAGAGCATCTGTTAGTTGATTTTCTTCTCGCGGGAAGTGCTCGAAGGTAATCTGCTCGAAATGAGGCAACAACGTCAGAACATGTTCTTTGTATGGGATAAGATTAGGATGTTTAGTGTCCCACTCTCCTTTGACTTGACTGATAACCAAAGCTGAGTCCCCAAATATGACCAAAGATTTGATTCCCAAGTCTATAGCAGCCTTGAGACCAAAGATGCAAGCTTCATATTCGGCCATGTTGTTGGTATAGCTGAAACAAAGTCGGGCAGTGAAGAGTGTATGGCAACCTTCCGGAGAAATGAGTACTGTACCGATGCCGTTGCCAAGTGCATTTGAAGCACCATCAAAGTACAGGGTCCATCGGGATCCTTGTTCAGGTCCGTCATACGGTATGTTACCTTCGATGTTGTCCAAAGTCATGATGTCCTCGTCAAGGAAGTCGAATCTCATAGATTGGTAATCTTCGACGGCTTGATGAGCTAGATGATCGGCTAATACACTCCCCTTTATAGCTTTTTGGGTAGTATACTAGATATCATACTCAGTCAGGATCATTTGCCATCTAGCGATTCTTCCAGATAAAGCAGGCTTCTCGAAGATATACTTGATCGGATCCATTTTGGAAATCAGCAAGGTGGTATGAGTCAACATATACTGTCTCATCCGGCGAGCAGCCCATACCAAAGCGCAGCAAGTTTTCTCGAGCAGTGAGTAGCGAGTCTCACAGTCGGTAAACTTTTTGCTAAGGTAATAAATGGCATGCTCTTTTCGGCCAGACTCGTCATGTTGGCCCAGCACACACCCCATTGAGTTATCTAGAACAGTCAGATACATGATTAACGGCCTTCCTTCGACGGGTGGCATCAGAATAGGAGGTTCTAGTAAATACTCCTTGATCTTATCAAAAGCAACTTGACAATCGTTGTTCCATTCAACTACCTGATCTTTCTTCAACAGTTTGAAAATTGGCTCACAGGTAGGCGTCAGGTGAGAGATGAACCTGGCGATATAGTTCAAGCGTCCCAGGAATCCTCTAACCTCCTTTCCAGTACGGGGGGCAGGCATTTCTTGTATAGCCTTCACTTTAGCTGGATCAACCTTAATGCCTTTGTTGCTGACAATAAATCCTAAAAGTTTACCCGACCTAACCCCAAAAGTGCACTTGCTTGGGTTCAATCTGAGCTTATACTCCTTCAACCTGGCAAACAGCTTTTTCAAATGACCAAGGTGTTCTTCTTCTGTCTGTGATCGAGCTATCATGTCGTCTACATAAACTTCGATCTCATGATGTATCATATCATGAAATAAAGCTACCATGGCGCGTTGATAGGTTGCCCCTGTGTTCTTCAGTCCGAACGACATCACTTTGTAGCAGAAGGTACCCCATTGCGTGACAAAGGTAGTTTTGTCCATGTCTTCCGGGGCCATTTTGATCTGGTTATATCCCGAGAATCCGTCCATGAAGGAAAACACCTTGTGCTGAGTTGTGTTGTCAACCAATTATCGATATGCGGTAGCGGAAAATCATCTTTGGGGCTAGCCCTGTTCAAATCCCGATAGTCTACACACATTCTGACTTTTCCGTCCTTTTTAGGTACGGGCACGATGTTAGCAACCCATTGTGGATAGGAGGTAACATCCAGAAAGCCAGCGTTGAATTGCTTCATTACTTCAGCCTTAATCTTCTCAGACATGTCAGGCCTCATTCGTCGGACCCTTTGCTTGATCGGTGGACAGTCTTCTCTTGTAGGGAGACGGTGAACCACGATATCTGTGTCTAACCCTGGCATGTCTTCATAAGACCAAGTGAATATTTCAACATATTCATTTAACAACTGCACTAAGCGCTCCTTGACACTTGGTTCCAGGTTGGCACCCACTTTTACTTCTTTCCTGTCTTCCTCTGTCCCCAAGTTGATGGTTTCTAGAAACTCTTCATGAAGCAGAATGGCCCTCTCTTCTTGTTGTAGAAGTCTGGCTAGCTCTCCCGGCACTCCACAATCTTCGTCAACTTCATACTCAGCATGATTGACCAAATCTTTAGAGTTATCGAAGGCTAAAGAAGAATAGTCACCCATGGAATCTGGAGTGGATGGGTACCTGCATTTGTGAGTGTGGGTGTGTGTAAGGGATAGCCATCCTTAAACAAACAAAAATGCAAAAGGAAAGAAAATGAATACAACGGTTTATAGATGAAAAATGTCCAATGATTCATTAAAACATGGCATATGATTATGAAGAAAATCAAACCCTTACAAATGGACCTACATACCCCGGGCAAAGGCATGAGGTGAAAATAGTGTGCAAATTGTCTTAGTTATTACAGACCATAAAAATGGGAAATTGTTCAAAGATAAAATTACTGGTTGATAAAGGTGATGGGAACAAAATCCTTTGCTTCCCAGTTGCTCAAACCCCCTTCGACGGTCGGAAAGATCCAATCCTCAAAATGGCTCTCTTCATCTTCATCTTCTACAGCATTGATTCCATGGTGAGAGATCCTGACGGGTGGTCCTCCAGCCTTGGAGCGACGCATAGCCTTTTGTCCTGTAGCAGTGAATCCTAAGCCAAACTTGTCCGTCTTATGGGGAAAATCAGGAAATTGCCCCCACACTGTACTCTTCCCTTCTTTAATCACAACCTCTGCGTCCTTAAGAGATACCATCCTAGATACGTGCTTGGGAACGACAGGCACTTCAACCATTGTCTTCGCAACTGCCACCTCAGGAGACACTTCCTCGAAATGCTGGAAAGGCGTTTCGATGAACTCGCCATCCAACTCCACATAGCGAAAGGAATTGAGATGACTTATCATGTATTCTTCCTCGCCGCGCACTGTTATAATCTTACCCTCAACAGGATATTTCACCATCTGGTGCAACGAGGAGGTAACTGCCCCGGCATAATGGATCCACGGTCTTTCTAGCAAACATGAATATGACAGACGGATGTCCATCACGTAAAAGGTTGAGTTGAAGACTTTTGTGCCTACTTTGATAGGAATGTCAACCTCTCCATGAACCATTCTCTTAGAACCGTCAAAAGCCCTAACAATAATGTTACTAGGCTTGAGAGTCAGTCCTTCGCAGTCCAAGCGGTCTAAGGCTTTCTTTGGCAGCACGTTCAAGGAAGAACCAGTATCAACCAAGACATGGGCGAGAGTGGTTCCCCGGCATTCAACTGAAACATGTAACGCATCGTTGTGTTTCCTTCCTTTGGGAGTTAAGTCAGCATCGGAAAAGCCAAGGCCATTATCAGCAGTAAGACTGGCCACACATTCCTGAAACTGGTCAGCCGAAGTCTCTTGGGGAACATGTGCCGCCTTCAAGAATTTGATTAAGGCCTTAGCATGGGCCTCTGAACAGAGCAGAAGTGCCAACATTGAAATTTTAGAAGGGGTCTGCCCTAACTGTTCCACAACGTCGTATTCACTTTTTCTGATTATTTTCAAGATTTCATCCATTTCTTTCTGAGTGGTTTCGGGGATAACCACAGCATGGGCCTTCGTCCTGACAGGCACTTCCAGTATCCCCTTACCTTTGTCGATAATATCAGTAGATGATCTTACTTCAAGAGTGACTAATTCCTCAATCACTGGGCCCTGCACAGATGGTCCAACAGGTGCAGAAACTTTTAAGGGTCCGAAAACTGCTCGAGGGGGAGCAATCTCCGGAGAAAAGATCCGGCCACTGCGGGTTATCTTACTTGTACCCGTGATGTTCTCTATATCAGGGTCTTCTTCAGAAATCTCTTGGACTGTTTCGATTTTCTTGATGCCATGGTAGAAGATTTCTCCCCCATAGTTCCACGGTATCGTTTTGTTGGATTTGTACGGGACAGGTCCTGGCATGGTGATCTTTAAAGGTATACATTCAGAGTTGGGTGTAATCCTGACAGGCCTTTTGCAAGCCTTGGGAGGATTGTCGGAAATGGTTATGATTGCAATATCGTTGGTTGAAGTATCACAAGTATCAGGAGTAATAGGATTGAAAGTGTCAACAGGGGTTTTTTGGAAAAGTATCTCTTGAGTATCCATCAGGCGTTGGACACCTGACTTCAACATTGGGCAATCGCCATGTATGTTCAAACAAAAATAACAACCCTTCCCGCAGCCAGGGAAAATCCCGGCTCTCATCAACTTCTCTTTAATCACTAACAATGGAGTCAACAGATCGGCAACATCAGTAACATGGAGGTTTTCCAAAATGGCATGCACATTGTGGCCGTGCTTGGGCATTGGAGCAGATATAACATTGGGCTTCTCAAGGGCATCAAATTCAACCTCTTTGGCGTCAATCAAGTCCTGGATTTTGTTCTTAAGTGCCCAACAACTATTGGTATCGTGTCCAGCACTGTCGGAATGGTAGGCACATTTGGCATTTGAGTTGTAGGATGGAGGTGTGGTATTTACATTATTTGGTGCCTCTTTTATATTTGCAAGGTTCAATTTTAAGATATGTGGAAGGATCTGAGCGAGTGTCATGTTTACTGGAGTAAACTGCCGTGGTGGCCTTTGCTGATAAGTTCTGGGCTGATCATTCCTCGGCTGACTGTTTCTAGACTGGTCTGATGCGGACTTCTGAATTAATACGGCCCCCACTGTTGGCCGATGTTCCTCTCTTTCCCGATTTTTCTGGGTGTAAATAGAAGAACTCTCCTTCTTTGTCGGGAAGGTCTTCTTTATAGCGGTGGAAGCGGAGGTATCCTTTTGAATCTTTCCACTTTTAATACCGGCCTCAACCCTTTCGCCGGTCAAAATCAGTTCAGTAAATCCCGCGGAAGAACTTCCGATCAGATGATTGAAGAAGGGGCCAGACAGGGTCCCCAGGAACATGTCGACTAACTCCATATCTGATAGCGGTGGCTGCACCCTTCCCGCTAGATCACGCCACTTCTGCGCGTACTCTTTAAACCCTTCATTGTAAGCCATCCCCATACTTTATAACTGAGTACGAGTGGGTGCCAAATCAGCATTATATTGATACTGACGATAAAAAGCAGCTGCCAAGTCTTCCCAATTATGAACCTCTGATCTTTCAAGTTGATAAAACCAGTCTAACTACGTGCCAGACAAGCTGTCTTGGAAAAAGTGTACCCAAAGGTCCTTATCGGATGAGTGGGGTTGGATTTTTATGACATACGGCCTCAGGTGCATCTTTGGTCAAGACAGACCGTCGTACTTGGCAAATGTTGGCACTTTGAACTTGGGAGGGATAACGATCCCAGCTACCAGCCCTAGTTCTTCAAAATCCAATCCGGGCACCCTCTGCAACTCCATTGCTGCCAGTCTATCTTCAAGATTTTTATATTTGTCGTCCGCTGGTGGATACTGTTGTTCAGAATAGTCTTCGTCTTCTTCCTATTCCTCCTCTTCAACCTTAGATTCAGAAGGTACAGCAGTCCCTTTCCCTTTACCGGCCCCTTCGTCAGAC
The DNA here is from genome assembly GCA_948472305.1 of Vicia faba. Classification (NCBI taxonomy): domain Eukaryota; kingdom Viridiplantae; phylum Streptophyta; class Magnoliopsida; order Fabales; family Fabaceae; genus Vicia; species Vicia faba. The sequence continues at coordinate 315,733,459 of OX451735.1, forward strand.
GTTGAGGGGAACTCAAGAACTCTCCTGGCTTGATGCTCAAATCTTCTTCCCAAAGTGGCCACCCCCGGTCTCTTTTTCTTTTTCTTCTCTTTATTCTTTTCCAACAGAACTTTGAGATCCTCTTGACCCTTTGCCAAGGTCATGAGGAGTTGCTGAAGTTGTGAATTTTGTGCCTGCAGATCCTTTACGGTCTGCTCCAAATCCATCTGGCTGAAATAAACAGCAGAAAGATGAGGAAACCTGGCGTGAGGACCTGTTTATGCATATGATGAATGGTATTCTATTCATGTAATGCATTCAAGGGTTCAAAAATTCAAATTTGTTGCAAACAAAAAGAATGCACGTCATATTTAAGAAGAAATTTGTTAGCACATAAGTGCCCCATGGGTGAAATATTACAAAATTCTTAATGTAAAAAGACATTGCGCATCCTCTTTGGTGCGATGTAAGTGTTGAGAGTTTCCTCCTCATGAAGTCGGCGGGTAAGCTCCAAAACCTTCTTCTCACTGGCATAGAAGCTGACTTCAAAAGTATCCCGTTCTTCCTTGAGTTGGATCCAACTCTTTTTCATTTATTCCCATGATGTTGGCATGTCAGGATGTAGGATGGTGTATGGAACCTCTCCTTCCGTAACAAGCTCTTTGATCAAGGGGAGAATGTGAGGGTATGGCATCATAATATTTTGGGAGCGGGTTCGTACCCACTTGAGATAAGGCTCAAGGGGGATGGAATTCTTGTGCCCTAGTGTCTTACTATCCATCTTGTTAGGCATCCTCCAAGCTCTGATGAACCTTTGTCGAAGTCCTCGCGCATCGTTGTCGAAGTCAAAAACTAGGTCCGGAATCAGCATGTCATGAGGGCCATCCCTCCGAGCATATCCAAATTGTCTCAAAGCTAGACATGGGTTGTAGGTAATGCCTCCCCTAATGCCAAGTAGTGGGACATTAGGGAATTCCCCACAACGATCAATGATGATGACATTTTCTCTGGACCGAGAACACCAATGTACATCAGAATGTGTGAGGGTCATCAATCGTTCTGACCACCTTAAACCCTGCTCATTCTTCAAAACTGATTGTAGAAGGTGAGAAATAAATCACCTTGCTAGGAGAGGAGTACAACACATGAGAACACCTCTTTTCCTCATTGTTCGTGTGTAAAATGAGTGTAGGATGTCCCCAAGCAATGTAGGTATGGGATTCTTGGATATGAAAATCTTTACAGCATTCACATCTATAAGTTGGTCAGGGTTTGGGAACAAGACCAACCCATAGATAAGGAGTGCCACAATCTCTTTAAAGGCTTGTAGATTAAGAGAATTCCAGCAGTCTTGTGCCTTCTCAAACAGAAACTTTGCCAAGAAACCCTTGACACCACTTTTGGTTTCCCAATGCCCCTTGATGTCAGATGGTTGCAAGTGTAATGCTTGAGCAACATCTTCAGGCTTTGGTTCTTTTTCCGTACCTTTGTAGGGTAGTTGATGAAGAATAGGAATTCTCAGGAATTGAGAAAATTCCTCCAAAGTAGGCACCAATTGGTAATCAGAGAATGTGAAGCAGTGGTGTAGGGGGTCAAAGAACTGGAAGAGTACTTTCACCATGTCTTCTTCAATGTTGGAGTTGACCAAACTGAGAAGTCTACAATGTCTTTCCTTGAAAGGAGAATTCTCTGGAATCCTAGAAGTAAGCTCCTTGAGTTGAGGAGGGATTCTCATAAGGTTGACTTGAATTGTTTTCCTGCGAAGAGATTCCATGACCTGCAAAACAAGAACAAAGATGAAGATCCAAACCCTCGAAATGGTTAGTGGATGCGTATGATGCTTTATGATGTTCATGATGTATGCACAAACACATGTACAAGCAAATCACACAAAACCCTAGTTTCAGGCTTGCATGAGGTTTCATAGGTAAGTACCCTCTTGAGTTTAGTTGGCTCAAAACCTGTCCTATAAATAGTAACCGGGTTCTAAGGAGCTCAATATCACTGGATTGTTTTCTATGTTCATTGTTTTGGTTTAGCCACTTAACTAGCAACCAAAATATTCTAAGAAAACAACCCTCAATGAGTGTAGTATCGAGTATCTACCAACTTCGGACTGTACCAAAGCCGGTCACCTCACTACCCCTATCAAAAGGCCAAGATGGTCAAGTAAGGTTCTAAAAGTTCATTAGTGCTTCATGACATCACACAACGGCCCCGTATTATCTTTGATTGACTCAAAGGCTACCGGTACTCACAAATATGTTGCACTAATATAGCTATTGCTTCAACCGTGTCGGTATACCCCGCACAGTTTCCACAACGTATTGCTATTTACCTATGAATGTTTCCCAAATCCGGGTGGAGGATTTCAAGCCCAAACAAGAGAACCAAAATGTAAAGTAATCAAAACAAACAATAATCATGCAAAAGGTGATCTAAGCCCTAAGGTTACTCCACTTTTAGAAATATTCCCCAGCAGAGTCGCTAGTTCTGTGATACGGTGGGAGAACTGACTTGGGATTTTGCGTTTGTGTTCGTAAAATGTTTCGGTTTAGCAAGAGTCGCCACCAACTTTTTATTTTATCCTAAGGAAAGGTCAAAAAGCACAAGAAAGACCTTTGAGATGTTTTCTTGGATTCGGGGAGTAGATTATAAAAAGGGAAGGTGCTAGCACCCTTTTCATCCATGGTTTTCCATGGGCTCTTGGTTTTAGATCACTTGCGTTTGCTTTTCAATTTGTTTGAAATGGTGCTTTGTGTGGTTTTGAAAGTATTTTGAAAAGAGGCCTTTGTTTAGGCAATCTTTGTAATGATTCTCGTTCGTAAGAATGTATATAAAGATGTTTGTCTTTTGAAAAATGTTTCAATGTTTTGAAAGATGTTTGGAAATGTTTTGAAATGTGTGTGTGTTTGAAAATAGCAAGGATGTTTTTGCAAGCTTTTGATCAAGTAACTAAGAGCTGTCTACCCTATTTTAATCAAAGATCTTTCTTATGTTTTTAACCCTTTTAAAAGTGTTGTTTCACCATTGTATTTGGTGAATAACCTTGCATTAGGATGTTAAATGGGACAGGCGCAGGTCATCGTATTGACCATGATAGCAATTGTGTCAAGTATCTTTTAGCAATTTTCCGAGGGACTAGATCATTTTTGTATAGGCAACCAAGATAGCGTCATCGAGGGACTATGATCTTTTGTTTTGTTTTCGTTTTGCCAATAGATACTCAACATGCATATCATGGCCATTTGTTTAGGCAACCAAGTGGAGATATCTTAGGGGTGTTTATGTGCAAGTGCGTTTTATTTCATGCAAGAATTTATCTTGAATTAGGATTTTCTATTTCATTGATTTTATCTTGCCATACACATCCTAATTACTAGAATTTATACTTGAAAGCAATAAAAGGTGGAAAGGTAAAATCCTACGTTATTACAGCATTTAGGGGATGGGGATACACATTTGTACATGGGGTGTGTGATCGGTGGATCTGGAACTGACTGTTTAACGATGGTTCGCGAAATGTCGCGGTAAGCAAGAGTCGCCACCGTCTTTTATTTTCTCCAACATGGACAGGACAAAAGCACATCAAAATTCCTTATGAGATTATCTCTCGGTTCGGGAGGTAGATTTATAGAAAGGGAAGGTGTTAACACCCTTTCTATCCATGGTTATCCATGGGCTCTTTGATACTTGCTCATTTGTGTTTTCAAAATGTTTGTTTGCTTTTCAAAAGTGCGTGGGTTTGAAAATTTTTTATTGAAAACTCCAATTCGACTCTTGTATCAGTCCTCAAGAGTGTTGTGAAGCGTTTGTTTTGAAATCTTTTAGAAAAGTGTCGGTGTGAAAAGAGTTTGATTTGTTTTTTGAATTAGAGCAAGTATCTACGAGTCATCTACCTACCCTAAGGAATTAGGCTGTGTAAATGTCCTTAAGGTAGTGTCATCCCACCATTGAGAGATAGGTAGCACCACCGTTGGAGGTGTTCGGGTCAATTCGAGTTTGTAGGGACAGTGTGGTCACCAGAGCAACAGTAGGACACCTTAGAAGCTACCCTTATGCCATTGATCCTTTTTATTCCGAGGCAACCGTTTCGAGGCAACTATTCCGAGGCAACCGTTTCGAGGCAACTTGTTTTGAGACAATGGGATCAATGGACATAAGGACTTACTAAGACGTCTTATACTCGACGACCACGTTTCGAAGGTAAGGCAACAGTGAGGCGTACCCTAAGAGTGGTGTGTGAATTTGTGTGTTGTTTCAGTTATGTTTTATCTTGTCATGCATTTGGTGAGCTACGCTTGTTTTTATTTTAGACCATTCATTCTTTCATGCAATTAGAATTAAGAGTGCGGAAATTTAAAGTGCGGAAAGTAAAAGTCCTACGCTATTACAAGGCGCGGGTCTATACATCGCCAAATTAACAAAAACCCGTTTTTTAATAAAATGCAGAAAGTAAATAAATTTCCTAATTACTATTACAAAGCTTGGGCAATTACATAATATTTAAAAGTAACATAAGAATAAACGTGCGAAAGGAAACTAGAATCGAATGTTCGAGGGCATTGGACCCTTTAAAGAAATTAAATGAAATTAAAAATTAATTAATTATTTGTTTAATAAAGAAAAGAAATTATTTTTTATGGTTTTTGGTATTTATGAAATAAAGGAAATTAATTAAAATTAGAAACTAAACGAAACCCTAGTTCTAAATTATTTTTAATTGTTAAAGAAAAAAGATTAAAGTTTTAACCTAATTTATACTAATTATTTAATTACATGGGTATTTACAAAATAATTAATAATTAATAATAATAAGAAGAAGAAATTATTTATTGAGAAAAAAGAATAAAAATGCTAAAAACCTAATTTCTACATATTTTAGTTATTAAGAAAAGATTAAAATAAAAACCTAATTTTACTAAATTGATTATTAAAAATTTATTTACAAAAATATTAATGAACTAAATATTAAATAAACATATTTTTTTTAGTTTTGATTTTTGATTTTTGTGTTATGAAAATTATTTTTGTGAATTAAATAAAACAATAAAACAAATAAAAGAATAAAAAGGAAAATTAAAATAAAGAATAAAAATATGCAAACCATGGGGGTGTCTGGCCCCTAGAGGAGGTTTATGCAAGGAATTCAGGCCCACTAGAAATCTGGCCACGTTGACTTTTCCAGTTTGAATGCTCATTCATGGACTGAGGTACATGGTGGACGTCTTTTGGTAGCCTTCAGATTGAATCTCATGGACATTTGGCAGGCACCAGCATGAACGTGCATGGTGGACTTTAGATGAGGCGCTATACTGGAACACCTAGAGACCAAAATTATTAAGCATTTGGGGGACCTGGGAATCGAACCCAGGTCCCAATACCTTCAAGCCAGCGCATCAACCATTTGAACCAACGCGCTACTTTGTATATCTATTGGACAATGATTATTATGAGAGAGAAAGCAAGCGTTAGTGGTGTTTAATGAAAACGCGCGCCAGTATTAAAACTACCCAAGAAGATCAAGCCACGCTAGCATCGTCTTCCTTTGGTTCCTGCAAATAATATCAAATAGCGGGGGTTTTAAACCCCCACTAACTGCAATGTATGAAAATAACGATTAGCACATAAGCAAACATAAAAAGAGCGCGAGGTGTGGACTTGCTTCGTCTGGATGTCCTGATTCCATTGGCATAGGTTTTAAGGCCTAATTTTTCCAGATGTGAAAACCCCTAAATCAAAGCTTCTGAAACCCTAAAATGCGTTCATGGTGAATCCTTATACAAGCATGGTTAGGTCAATTCAAGAGTACCATTAGCTTCAGAACATTCACATTAGTGTAAATCAACATTTAAAAATCACAAATGATGCATGGAAACCGAAACACAATCATGGATAATTTCAAGAAAAGTAAGACTTTGTTATACCAATTCCTTGAGTATGGAGGGCTGGTTTTGATTGGAATCGTTTCCTGGTAGTGTCAGGAGTGTATTGGAGTACTTTTCAAGCCTTGAAACAAGCTCTAGGTACCAAAACAGTTTTTCACTTTTTGTCAAAAAAATGCAATGTTGTTCTTGCTCTTCTGCGCAGCCCCTCTGTGTCCAATGCATTAGGTTAGCTTTGCATATGTATGAGGATGGAATTAGGTTAAGAAAGCAAGCCCAAAGATCCATGCCTTTATGATTTTGATATTTGATTTTTCTACACATAAAATCCAATCTTTTTCAATCCTTTTTTATGCCAATCATTGTCAATCATGTAGAATCTTTCCCTTTTGAGTGATGCACGAAATATTTGATTCATAATGGATGAAATCTCTGCACAAAAAGATTTGAAAAGTATCATTTGCTATTTTTTCATATTTAATTTTAATTAAGTGAATTAATAATAAAAAAATTCAAATAATTAATCAAAAATGAGAAAATAACTCCCTTGGAGGTCAATGGGTCGTGCATGGCCTTTGGGTGATGATTCATGGAAGAAATTGAGTCCCATTAGCATTTTTGAACCCTTTTGTGCAAAGTTGACTTTTCAAAATTCCCAAAAATTTCCCAACTTCCACAAGGCATATCTTGCTCAATTTTTAAGCTTTGATCATGTTCTTGGACATTTTGGAAAGGTCTTGAAGTCCTCTAACCAATTTCTTTGGTCCCATGTCATTTTGATTTACCAATCTCAAGTTATGGTCTTTGACTTGAAGTGCCTTTTTGTTGACTTTTGAAAATGACCTATAATGTTGAAATTGATAACTTTTTGTGAGAGCATTTCTTGGACTTGAAGTGTGAAGATGAGTTGTAGGAAATGTCATTCTATTCAAAATGAGCTTTGGATGGAATTTTTCTGATAAACCATGTGGAAGTTATTCCCTGGTCAATTTGCAGTTGACTTTTTCAGCTGTCCAAAAATAGAAACTTTTGCATCTTGAGACTTTTTGAGCCATGCCTTGAGAATCATGATCAAGAATTGATCAAATGATGTTTGTGGCTTCAAAATAATATGTTGACTAAAAATTTTGACTTTTGACTGTCAAATGACCATTTTGCCCCTACAGTTGACTGTGGAGCATTTAGGGTTTTTGACTGTGCAATTTGATGCTGTGAGTCTTGAAACTTGGCATAAGGATGCTTGACAATGTATGTAGGCATGTGGGACTTGTTTGGACCCTTGGAAACTTCAATTTCTTTGCCAGAACCAAAACCCTAGTTTTTGACTGTTAGGAGGCAATTGGACTGTGCAACCCTTGGGAGATTTTGAAGCATGATCTTAGCAAACCTTGAAGAATATGGGAGGGCAAATTTTGGGGTACAACAGTTTCCCCTGTTCAATCTTCTTAGACCTGAGGATGTAGATTGGTTGGCGTGCCTTTCGTAATCCGAAGGTGGAAGATGATTGAACACTAGAGTGCCCATAAATTTGCGCTCACATGTTAGCAGTGTGATGGTGGAAATGGGCTTACAGATGCCATTTGGAGACTGATGGATGGGAGAGATGGGCTTATAGATGCCATCGGGAGGTTGTCGATCGCATAAGAGATTCCTTAGTGAGAACTTGCGTACCTGAGAAAGAAAAAATAATTACCTAGCCTGTTACAGGAGTTGATCTTCAAACTCTTTATGTAAATGTGCCATGGCTAGTTACAGGTATCGAGTCTGGTAATGTTAGTCGTCAACAGATACACCCTGGCAAGATACAGGAATCGGATCCTCAAACTCTTCAGACGCACCCTGGCAAGATACAGGAATCGGGTCTGGTAATGTTAGTCGTCAACAGATACACCCTGGCAAGATACAGGAATCAGATCCTCAAACTCTTCAGACGCACCCTGGAAAGATACAGGAATCGGATCCTCGAACTCTTCAGACGCACCCTGGCAAGATACAGGAATCGGATCTGGTAATGTTAGTTGTCAACAGATACACCCTGGCAAGATACAGGAATCGGATCCTCAAACTCTTCAGACGCACCCTGGCAAGATACATGAATCGGGTCTGGTAATGTTAGTCGTCAACAGATACACCCTGGAAAGATACAGGAATCGGATCCTCGAACTCTTCAGACGCACCCTGGCAAGATACATGAATCGGGTCTGGTAATGTTAGTCGTCAACAGATACACCCTGGCAAGATACAGGAATTGGATCCTCAAACTCTTCAGACGCACCCTGGCAAGATACAGGAATCGGATCTGGTAATGTTAGTCGTCAACAGATACACCCTGGAAAGATACAGGAATCGGATCCTCAAACTCTTCAGACGCACCCTGGCAAAATACAGGAATCGGATCTGGTAATGTTAGTCGTCAACAGATACACCCTGGCAAGATACAGGAATCGGGTCCTCAAACTCTTCAGACGCACCCTGGCAAGATACAGGAATCGGATCTGGTAATGTTAGTTGTCAACAGATACACCCTGGCAAGATACAGGAATCGGATCCTCAAACTCTTCAGACGCACCCTGGCAAGATACAGGAATCGGTTCGGGTAATGTTAGTCGTCAACAGATACACCCTGGCAAGATACAGGAATCGGATCCTCAAACTCTTCAGACGCACCCTGGCAAGATACAGGAATCGGTTCTGGTAATGTTAGTCGTCAACAGATACACCCTGGCAAGATATAGGAATCGGATCCTCAAACTCTTCAGACGCACCCTGGCAAGATACAGGAATCTGGTCTGGTAATGTTAGTCGTCAACAGATACACCCTGGCAAGATACAGGAATCGGATCCTCAAACTCTTCAGACGCACCCTGGCAAGATACAGGAATCGGATCTGGTAATGTTAGTCGTCAACAGATACACCCTGGCAAGATATAGGAATCGGGTCTTTAATTGCGACAGTTGATAGCAATTATCTTTGTATTAACTTTTGTCCTGAAAAGACAAAACATTAGTTGTATGCGATGTCATGATGTATGACATGCGTGATGAGATTGTATATTCATGATGCGTATATGCATGCTATAATGTATGGAAATGCGATGTTTATGAATGTATGTTTTCGTCTTAGGGAAAGTAAATCCTTGACGGGTGCCGGGAAGTTAAATCCTAGGCTGATGTTGAGGAATAGATCTTTGCTGTTTCCGCTGGGAATACCGGTAGGAGATGATGACTCCGTTGGGGAATAAACTTGGAGATTACTCTGCGGGGGGGAAAATTATTCTAGCGATCTTGCTGGGGAACAATACTTTGTGGGAAGAGAGGTACTCTGTTGAGATGCTGATGATAACTTCGCTGGGGATACCGTTGATGTGTTATGGAATTAATAGACTTCGCTGGGGATAGGGAGACTTTATCGAGGACGACCTTTCCGTGGCTTTTGGCTGAGGATAACCCAGTTATATCCTGGTAGGGAAATAACCTTTGAATAAAGCCGGGAGACGCGTTCGTGCTCTGCGGGTGACAAGCTTCCAGAATCTACTGGGGATAAGCTTCCTGCTGGGGAGATGAATTCCACTTTCCTGGGGAAACTTTTGGACTGGACTCTCCTGGGGAAATTAATTTGAGATGCACTGGGGAAGTGGCTCCACTGAATGTCTGGTATACCGCCGGGGAACAATCTTAGGTCAAGACTGCCGGGGATGCTTGTTAAGAATGTTTGTATATTGCGCTGAGGAATGTTGAGATCTGCTGGAGGATACCCAACTTCCTTAAGGCTGACAGGATAACTCTGCTTGGGGAGAGTATGTTGACTTGCTGACTCACTCTCTGGGGATTTAAGATATCTTGGTTATGTTCTTCCGCTGAACTTACCTTGGTACCTTGGTGGACAGAGCAATTAGATCGCTTAGACGACTCATTATTGCCCCAGTTTCAGTGGGAGAAGGCACCTGTGGGGGTAATTGACAAATCTTCTGGTAGATAGGTGACGAGATGCCAGGACATATTCGTACGCTTTGATCCCTAATTTTTGCCTGGACCGCCCTTTCGGGTTTTCAGTCCACCGGGGTACCCATTTTTGCCCAAGCCGCCTTTTCAGGTTTTCGACTTGCGGGGTGTACAGATTTTTTTTCATTTCATCCCTCATTTTGCCCGAACCCTTTTGGTTCGCCGGGAAGCCCTTATTTTTGCCTAGGTGTGTCAACCTAGCGGGTCTTTGGTTACGCGTAGTATCTTTTCGACTATGTCCATTCCCTCAGGATGTAGAGAGGTGTCACTATCAGTAGTGCTGCGTTGTCGTACCACTAGAAGATGTCTGATCAGGCAAGATTCGTTGTCGGAATGCCCCAAATGATCCGGATGGATATTTTCCCCAAGCTGGTTGGCCTTTTGAGAGATTCTCCGAATCTTGACTTAACTGCCCCAGATGATGGCCACTGATCATGCCATGCCCCTTGATTGGAAGTGTTTCTTCCACTGGAGGTGACTCTTTTGTTGAGAAGACCTTCGTTCATCGGATATTCGTTGCGCAAAGTTCTCTGCTATTCAAACAAATAATCATATGCAAACAATGTTATCTTAAGAATGCAAAGTTTATGTCTGTCTTGAAATTTTGAAAATGCATTTTTTGTAAAACAAGCAAAAAAATTTTTTTGTAAACTATGATGTCAACTTGTTATTTTACCGCAAGCCTTAAGGAGTCAGGATACCTTTGCTACAGTATGCTTTCGAATTAACCCATGCTTCAGCTAGGACTTTTGAGGGTTATAACGTGGCCTGGTTCACGGTTTAAGAAACAAAGGATAGAGGCTCAAATTTTATTTGTACCCACCCGCTCTTCGTGATGTTCTTCAAACCTAAACTCAGTTGATCGTGCGTTAGACCTTGGTTGAGTCTTTGCTTTGATATACCAGTGATGGTTCGGATATTGACAGTTTATTTTGAGTAGGCAGTCATTTCCTTTTGTCGAGGGTTTGTTGGACCTCTTTCTTTTGAGTTTATTATCCTTGATTTTGCCTGACTGTTTCTTTTGGAATTACAGTCAGCGGGATGCCCCAGTTTTGTAAGTCTCCTTCGTAGGTTTTGACTTATTGGGCTATTATCTTTTTTTTTGGGTAATGACTGCCTGTCTTTATGATTATTCTGAACCATCACTGTCTTTTGTTTTTGGAAGGACTCCTTTGGTGTCATCGTTGTGCACCTAGATCAACTGAGAGAACTACCCTGCCCCAGATTATGATTAAGGGTTTAAAAGATTTTTTTGAAAAGAAAAACTCCTACTTCTTTGGCTCAAAGGGGTTGACGAGGGATTATCATCCTTATAACTCCAGTGTTTAGGAATTGAAACAATGCATGTACCTCATCAGCGGGGTCCGTTCAAAAGCATACTGTAAGGATCGTGGTATCGTTTTCGTCATCCTCCCTCAAGAGGCTTAGAATTATTAATTGAGAGTTGATCATCACAAAAATATGAAAACAGTTTGCATATAGCGAATGCGAATATATGGGTTCAAAACAGACATATGCGATGCATTGATAAAGTAATAAAGTTTGCTATGACAATAATTGTTTGAACAGTCAAAAGAAAATTACAACTTGAAAAAATTCTAATGAAAAAAAATCCTCTAGTTTGAACTAGTCATCTTAAATGGAGAATTCTCAGCGGAAGATTTTCATCTCTCCATCTGGCATGAACTCTAGTACCCCTTCGTCAATCAAGTCCTGGATTTTGTTCTTCAAGGTCCAACAGTCGTCTGTAGCATGCCCCGGGCTGTCTGAATGATAAGCGCAGCGGGTGTTGGGGTTATTCCTTGAAGGTGTCATATTCGAATTCTTAGGAGGGTCCTTTAGAGTGATCAGATTGACCTCCAACAAGCGCTTTAGTATAAAGGATGATGGTATATCAGTCTCCTAGAAATGTCTTCCAGGCGTATATCGTTTACGCTAACTACCCCGCTGAGGCTGGGCTCGTGACCCTGAAGCAAGCTGAGGAGATTTTCCTTTGTCTTCTTGCCCCGCATGTGGTTGAATGATAACTGGAACTTCAACCTTGGTTGTTTTGCCCACTGGATTATTTTGAAGCAGCTTGGTGACGAGGACCCGGAGCTCTTCTTGTTTTTGAGCTAAGTCCTGAATGAGAGTCATTTGGCCCATCAACTGCCCCATCATTTGGATCTTCATGGTTGCCAACTCAATTTGTAGCCCTTCCAGCTGATCGTTCCTGATACCCCCTGCATTCCCTAGGGTCAAGTTCCTTGTGAGGAGAGCCTTTATTTCTTTTTGCCCCTGGGATAGGTTCAAGAACATTTCTTGCAGTTGGGCGTTCTGAGCCCGGAGATCTTGGTTGTCCGGTTGGAAAGCCATTGCTGAAATAAACAGCGAAGATGGTGAGTGACCTGTCAAGAGGGTACCTGTAATGCAATGATATGTATGATATGTATGCAATGTTTTCAAGGACCTCGCAGGGTAAACAAGAAGATTGTTAGCATTTGAATTTGTAGCTTGATTGAAGGAACTCCATGTTGCTGAGAATCCTTCTTCAAGGGTCAAGGCTCACCATATCGAGTGGGTCATAACCCCTGACAATCTTGGCTCGGGGAACCTTCTTCAAGTGTCAAAGCTTACCATATCAAGTGGGTCATAGCGTCTGACTCCCTTGGCTAGAGGAAAATAAATCCCCTTTGCCCCTTGCTAGATAACTGGCTCATCATGACCTGCATCACAAGCCTTTGAGATCCTTGAAATGGATTAGTCCTTATGAAGGATGTATGCAATGGTATGATGTTATGCTATGCATGGAGTGATATAGGTAAACCCTATTATGAGTCCAGATTAAGGACTATAAACAAAACCTGCAAGAAACTCAAGTGTCAGATAACAAGCATGCACATAGTCAAGTTCGAAGGCACATAAGTCACACAAAGAGTCCTTAGAGTTTAGGCCAGCATGGGGTCTAGGTATTACCCTCTTTCAGTTTGTTGGTTAAGACTTGTCCTATCAGAAGTAATTGGGTTCTAGAGGATCCCAATATCACTGACTACCCTCAATCGGTCATAACTCCAGCATCGCAATCTTTTCTTGCGGCCAGAACCATCACGAGAGTTTAGCCTCAATGGGCGTAGCATACTGCTACTGTTCTATTGGCCAAGTTGGGTCATTTAAGGTTCTAAGGTCGGTTGGTGCTTAATGACTCCTCAGAAGACCCATATTCTCCTCGTTGCGACACAAGGGATATCGGTACAGACCAAGGTGCCACACCAACGTAGCCACTGCTTCACCCATGTCGGTCTACGCTGGACAGGTCCCTCACAGCTTATGCTACCTAACAGGGTATCCCCAGATCCGGGTTAGGATCTATGTAACTCCGATGCAGCCCACAATAATAAAGCAAACAAGCACAACAATTGAAAACACAAGTGATCTTAGTCCTAAGGTACACCTCACTTATTAAGAGTCCCCAGCAGAGTCGCCAGTTCTGTGATCGGTGGATCTGGAACTGACTGTTTAACGCTGGTTCACGAAATGTCGCGGTAAGCAAGAGTCGCCACCGTCTTTTATTTTCTCCAAAATGGACAGGACAAAAGCACAGCAAAATTCCTTATGAGATTATCTCTAGGTTCGGGAGGTAGATTTATAGAAAGGGAAGGTGTTAGCACCCTTTCTATCCATGGTTATCCATGGGCTCTTAGATACTTGCTCATTTGTGTTTTCAAAATGTTTGTTTGCTTTTCAAAAGTGCGTGGGTTTGAAAAAGTTTTATTGAAAACTCCAATTCGACTCTTGTATCAGTCCTCAAGAGTGTTGTGAAGCGTTTGTTTTGAAATCTTTTAGAAAAGTGTCGGTGTGAAAAGAGTTTGATTTGTTTTTTGAATTAGAGCAAGTATCTACGAGTCATCTACCTACCCTAAGGAATTAGGTTGTGTAAATGTCCTTAAGGTAGTGCCATCCCACCATTGAGAGATAGGTAGCACCACCGTTGGAGGTGTTCGGGTCAATTCGAGTTTGTAGGGACAGTATGGTCACCAGAGCAACAGTAGGACACCTTAGAAGCTACCCTTATGCCATTGATCCTTTTTATTCCGAGGCAACCGTTTCGAGGCAACTATTCCGAGGCAACCGTTTCGAGGCAACTTGTTTTGAGACAACGGGATCAATGGACATAAGGACTTACTAAGACGTCCTATACTCGACGACCACGTTTCGAAGGTAAGGCAACAGTGAGGCGTACCCTAAGAGTGGTGTGTGAATTTGTGTGTTGTTTCAGTTATGTTTTATCTTGTCATGCATTTGGTGAGCTACGCTTGTTTTTATTTTAGACCATTCATTCTTTCATGCAATTAGAATTAAGAGTGCGGAAATTTAAAGTGCAGAAAGTAAAAGTCCTACGCTATTACAAGGCGCGGGTCTATACATCGCCAAATTAACAAAGACCCGTTTTTTAATAAAATGCAGAAAGTAAATAAATTTCCTAATTACTATTACAAAGCTTGGGCAATTACATAATATTTAAAAGAAACATAAGAATAAACGTGCGAAAGGAAACTAGAATCGAATGTTCGAGGGCGTTGGACCCTTTAAAGAAATTAAATGAAATTAAAAATTAATTAATTATTTGTTTAATAAAGAAAAGAAACTATTTTTTATGGTTTTTGGTATTTATGAAATAAAGGAAATTAATTAAAATTAGAAACTAAACGAAACCCTAGTTCTAAATTATTTTTAATTGTTAAAGAAAAAAGATTAAAGTTTTAACCTAATTTATACTAATTATTTAATTACATGGGTATTTACAAAATAATTAATAATTAATAATAATAAGAAGAAGAAATTATTTATTGAGAAAAAAGAATAAAAATGCTAAAAACCTAATTTCTACATATTTTAGTTATTAAGAAAAGATTAAAATAAAAACCTAATTTTACTAAATTGATTATTAAAAATTTATTTACAAAAATATTAATGAACTAAATATTAAATAAACATATTTTTTTTAGTTTTGATTTTTGATTTTTGTATTATGAAAATTATTTTTGTGAATTAAATAAAACAATAAAACAAATAAAAGAATAAAAAGGAAAATTAAAATAAAGAATAAAAATATGCAAACCATGGGGGTGTCTGGCCCCTAGAGGAGGTTTATGCAAGGAATTCAGGCCCACTAGAAATCTGGCCACGTTGACTTTTCCAGTTTGAATGCTCATTCATGGACTGAGGTACATGGTGGACGTCTTTTGGTAGCCTTCAGATTGAATCTCATGGACATTTGGCAGGCACCAGCATGAACGTGCATGGTGGACTTTAGATGAGGCGCTATACTGGAACACCTGGAGACCAAAATTATTAAGCGTTTGGGGGACCTGGGAATCGAACCCAGGTCCCAATACCTGCAAGCCAGCGCATCAACCATTTGAACCAACGTGTTACTTTGTATATCTATTGGACAATGATTATTATGAGAGAGAAAGCAAGCGTTAGTGGTGTTCAATGAAAACGTGCGTCAGTATTAAAACTACCCAATAAGATCAAGCCACGCTAGCATCGTCTTCCTTTGGTTCCTGCAAATAATATCAAATAGCGGGGGTTTTAAACCCCCACTAACTGCAATGTATGAAAATAACGATTAGCACATAAGCAAACATAAAAAGAGCGCAAGGTGTGGACTTGCTTCGTCTGGATGTCCTGATTCCATTGGCATAGGTTTTAAGGCCTAATTTCTCCAGATGTGAAAACCCCTAAATCAAAGCTTCTGAAACCCAAAAATGCGTTCATGGTGAATCCTTATACAGGCATGGTTAGGTCAATTCAAGAGTACCATTAGCTTCAGAACGTTCACATTAGTGTAAATCAACATTTAAAAATCACAAATGATGCATGGAAACCGAAACACGATCGTGGATAATTTCAAGAAAAGTAAGAATTTGTTATACCAATTCCTTGAGTATGGAGGGCTGGTTTTGATTGGAATCGTTTCCTGGTAGTGTCAGGAGTGTATTGGAGTACTTTTCAAGCCTTGAAACAAGCTCTAGGTACCAAAACAGTTTTTCACTTTTTGTCAAAAAAATGCAATGTTGTTCTTGCTCTTCTGCGCAGCCCCTCTGTGTCCAATGCATTGGGTTAGCTTTGCATATGTATGAGGATGGAATTAGGTTAAGAAAGCAAGCCCAAAGATCCATGCCTTTATGATTTTGATATTTGATTTTTCTACACATAAAATCCAATCTTTTTCAATCCTTTTTTATGCCAATCATTGCCAATCATGTAGAATCTTTCCCTTTTGAGTGATGCACGAAATATTTGATTCATAATGGATGAAATCTCTGCACAAAAAGATTTGAAAAGTATCATTTGCTATTTTTTCATATTTAATTTTAATTAAGTGAATTAATAATAATAAAAATTCAAATAATTAATCAAAAATGAGAAAATAACTCCCTTGGAGGTCAATGGGTCGTTCATTGCCTTTGGGTGATGATTCATGGAAGAAATTGAGGCCCATTAGCATTTTTGAACCCTTTTGTGCAAAGTTGACTTTTCAAAATTCCCAAAAATTTCCCAACTTCCACAAGGCATATCTTGCTCAATATTTAAGCTTTGATCATGTTCTTGGACATTTTGGAAAGGTCTTGAAGTCCTCTAACCAATGTTTTTGGTCCCATGTCATTTTGATTTACCAATATCAAGTTATGGTCTTTGACTTGAAGTGCCATTTTGTTGACTTTTGAAAATGACCTATAATGTTGAAATTGATAACTTTTTGTGAGAGAATTTCTTGGACTTGAAGTGTGAAGATGAGTTGTAGGAAATGTCATTATATTCAAAATGAGCTTTGGATGGAATTTTTCTGATAAACCATGTGGAAGTTATGCCCTGGTCAATTTGCAGTTGACTTTTTCAACTGTCCAAAAATAGAAACTTTTGCATCTTGAGACTTTTTGAGCCATGCCTTGAGAATAATGATAAAGAATTGATCAAATGATGTTTGTGGCTTCAAAATAAGATGTTGACCAAAATTTTTGACTTTTGACTGTCAAATGACCATTTTGCCCCTACAGTTGACTGTGGAGCATTTAGGGTTTTTGACTGTGCAATTTGATGCTGTGAGTCTTGAAACTTGGCATAAGGATGCTTGACAATGTATGTAGGCATGTGGGACTTGTTTGGACCCTTGGAAACTTCAATTTCTTTTCTAGAACCAAAACCCTAGTTTTTGACTGTTAGGAGGCAATTGGACTGTGCAACCCTTGGGAGATTTTGAAGCATGATCTTAGCAAACCTTGAAGAATATGGGAGGGCAAATTTTTGGGTACAATAGGGTGGTTCAACGAGAAAAATAGATAAGAAAAGAAAATAACAAAGGTAAGATAGAGAGAAAGAGAGAGAGGGCTAGCGCGCTGCTGAGAGGAAGTCAGAAGTTCTGACCTAGGCCTGCTGCAAGATTATCAACCTGTTAGTGAAACTGTATGAGTCAGAACTTCTGACTATGGCACCTGCAAAACAGAAACATGTTAGTGGGAAGGTCAGAAGTTCTGACCCCCATGTGCTGCAAGACAAAAGTTTGTTAGTGGGGAGACCAGAAGTTCTGACCCTGCCGAAAATACAATAATTCTCAGAAGTTCTGATATTATTGACAGCAAAACAGGCTTCAGATGTGCTAACGTCAAAGTTAGCACTTGGCTTCTCCCTGTGCTAGCCAGAACATCTGCAGTTTTGTTATTTTTCCACAAAATAGAAAACATGCTTGGGACAACTTCAGCAAATTTCAAAGTGTATCAAGAGACAGAACCAACAAGGTCACAGGCAGGTTCTACACTGATTCACTTCCTACTTAAACATTCTGAGGTATGAAAATTCTCAGAACGCAAACAGCAGCAACATGATATTTACATTATGTTTATTGGTCATGCAAAGTTGATGATGCTTAGCAGCATGATGAAAGTCAGCAGGTGCTTACTGGCTGTTGAAAAAGTCTGTGAGTGGGAGCTAGCTTTTAGCTCTGATGGTGTTCTGGACAGGTTCTTTTTTAGAATAGGTGGATGGAGAAGGTATGTGTATGTATGGTCAGAGACTGTAAGGGTGTTCTTTGGTCATAAAGCAAACTGGGTATTAATGAAGTTTGGAGGTAGGAAGTTCAAAGTTATGAAACACTGGGGATTTTGGCAGAGTTTCACAAGGTTTCCTTCACTAGAGTTTTCTATTTCTTCTCTAGCAATTTTTTCTGGATGTTTTTTCACGTCCTTTTGTGATGGACAATGGTGTCCTATTTATAGGCAAGGCTTTGTGGATTTTTGAACGTTAAAGGCGCCAATATTATGCAGTAGAGGTTAACTTGTTTTTTGAAGGAAGTTCATGAAAAATTGTGATGATGGACAGCTTTTCAGCCTAGGCTGGAACAGTAGGCAAGGATTGAGGAGAAGTGACCTCTATAGGCGAAAAGTGGCGCATAGACCTATGCCTAAACCTGCATAAAGGTGTTTACCAAGCCACACGTGGAGAGACCCCTTGGATGAATGTTCAGGAGTGGTTGTGAGCATTAATGAGCATTAAATGGTGATGAGATTTATCAACATCAAAAATCTTGTAATAAGAGATTTTGCATCATTACCTAAAACCTGAGCCAGCAGTTCTGTTTTACCAGAAACAACGTAAACCAAGCTCTGACCTTGGCCTCTTGCTGCCTCAGCAAGCTCTGAGAGTTTTCCAGTATGCTCCTTTGATCTGTCTTTACAGACTCTGAACTTAGTGATCCTGCTTCAGTACTTTACCCAATCTGCTGATCCCATTACCTTCTGATCCCAATACGTTCTGAAGGAGTTCCAGGCTTTGTTGTTTTCTCTAGCAAACTCTGACTGAACTTCTGCGTAGCTGCTGAAAAAAGCCACGTTCTGTTTAAAGATCATGTGCTGAACACATGTTTACAATCTCTGACTGAGTTGGTGTAACCGCTGAAAGAGCCATCTTCTGACTGAATGCTATGTGCTGAGCCAAGTTTGCCGCTTCTGACCATTTCTGCCTGGAGGTTGGTTCAGAAGTTCTGAAATGCCATTTTCTTCTTAACACCCATTTTTTTATTGAAAAATTCCAAATGTTTAGAATTTAATCTTTCCAAGGTAAAAGCTTTGCCTTTAGAGCTTGTGTGATGAGAAATGTTGATGAATATAGGAGGGCAAATTTTGGGGTACAACACCATTGCATACACGCCTTTGCCACTGGACCATTGAACGTTAGTTGTATACATAGTGGATAATAATAATAAAATATGAAAACGCGTAATATTCCAGAAAATATATTACAAAGCGCGCGAATTATGAATGGTCCAATGGGGGAGGGCCACGTCTTTATCTTCCTCGCTCAGCCCTGGTTATTTACCTACGGATTTATATCCGCAACTAAATGCGCATGGTCGTCCTAAAATCTATCCTAGGCCATGAAAATCAATTCCAAGACCTTAGTCATGATCGTCTAGGCCTCCTGAGCACGCCTATGTCCATTAATGGCCCCAATTTTTCGTGCAAATAAAACGTCCAAAAATGAAAACCAAGAACCCTAGATTCGGGTATGGCACTACAGGTCATATAAACACAATTGGTTAATGTAGAAAGCTTGCAAATTGAATGAATATCATGAATATACCAAAGATTTGTTCAAAAGATGCAAAAATATGGAGTTGCGATTTCAAGTGCAGAGCGGTTTTGTGAGAGACTTACAGCGCGATTGAGAGGGTATGAGGGTGTGCTTTTGATTGCTTCTAACTCAGTGGAGGTCCAGCAATTGATTCACGTTGAGATTTGGTTCTGAATTGGCCTCTATGAAGGATTTCAGTTTCAAGCTTTTTCCAAGTTTTCTCAAGTTTGGTTTTTGCGTTCTTGCAGCCTCTAACCTCTGAATTTGTATCCTTTGGCTTGTATATGTATGCAGCATTGGATTAGGTCAACAATTTGGACTTGAATCTTTGTAAATCAATGCTTGGAGATATGATTTGATTCATCATTGATAACTTGCTTATTTATTCCAAATAACAATCTCTTTGCACATGGAATGGCTGATTCGGATTTGATTCCATTGATGATGATTATTAGGTCCTGAAATAGCCAAAAAGAGATCAAATAATCAATACTTGGATTTTATTTGATTTAAATTGATTAAAAATGAAATAATTCATTAAAAAATCAAATTAAATAATAAAATTGACAAAAGGTCACAAGGCTGAAGCTAGGACACGTGTGTAGTGTAACAAGATCAAATCAAGTTGAAAAGAATGGGCCCATTTGGCAAAATTTGAAGTTTTGGGGTTAGTTGACTTTTGGCAATTTTGCAAAAATGCATAACTTCAACAATGCATAACTTCTTCAATTTTGAACTTTTGGAGGTGTTCTTGGACTTTTTAGAAATCTTGATATGTACTCTAACCAACCCTTTTTGTATCATCTCATTTTGATATTCCATGATCAAGTTATAAGCTTTAGAAAAAAAAGGTGTTTTTGTTGACTTTCAAAAATGACCTATAATGTCCAAATTTGTAACTTTTTGTGAGTGCATTTTCTGATCTTGGGGTATGAAGATGGATTGTAGGAAATTTAATCCTATTCAAAATGAGCTTTGGATGGGTCATTTCTCATAAAGTATGAGAAAGTTATGATTGGTCAAAGTTGAGTTGACTTTTCCCACAAAACCCTAATTTAGCAACTTTTGAGTCTTGATGAATTTTGAGCAATCCTTGATGAATCATGATCAAACCTTGATCAAATGATGAAATATCCTTCAAAATGAGAATGTTGACAAAAAATATTGAAGTTTGACTGTATTTGGGTCACAGTTGACTTTTGCCCTAGCATAGTCGATTTTTTGACCCCTTGAGCAATTGACTGACCAAACTTCCTTTGCAAGGCTTGAAATTTGACATGGATGAACTTGAAAACATATTAGGACATTGGGGAGCACTTGAGGTCATTTGGATGCAAGGACCTTGATGCAACATAAAACCCTAGTTTGAGGTTGACTGTCTTAGGAGATAGCTTGACTGTCCAACTCTTGAGCAATCTTGAACCACTTGGAGATCTTTCTTGCAATGACTTGGGAAATATGAGAGGGAAAATTTTGGGGTAAAACACACGCTCTATGCCTACCATCCTCGGCAGAATTATGATTCGGCCGCATATCAAGAGATCCCCGTTCCTGAAAACACTGAAGCCACGACGAGAGCCATGTTCGCGATGATCAACCAGAAGAACTACATGATCTTTGCGCAGGGAGAGCGTCTGATGATGTTGGAACAAACTTATCGGTCCCCCTGAAGGCAATGAAGATCTTATTCTCAAACTCCTCCTCTCCGGAACGAGGACCGCTCTCGATCTCCCCCGCGGAGACATAGACGGGATGACACTTGAAGCCCTTCTCCCTATTGAACTGGGCAGGGTCCTGCATTAGAGAGGACCCAGCCCGAAGCTGTCAAGAAACATGGTCACACCCCCATACAAAGAGCGAAGATCCCCTGAACATAAAAGAAATATGGTCTAGGAAGAGAAGAAGAAATATGTGCGCGAGAGTAGTGCCCCTGCATTCTATAGAGACGTGTAGGGCATCATTGTGATTTTTCCCTTTAGCGGTGAGGTCAGCATCCGAGAACCCCAAACCATTGTCGGTTGTCAAATTGGCCACACAGTCAGTGAATTAATCCGCGGACGTCTCTTGCGGCACATGGGCCGTTTTCAGAAATGAAATCAGGGCCTTTGCATGGGCCTCTGAGCATAGCAGCAATGATAGCATAGAGATTTTGGATGGGGTATGCCCCAACTGTTCAACAACATTGAAGTCACTCTTTTTGATGATTTTAAGGATTTCCTCCATTTCTTGTTGGGAGGCTTCAACAGCAGTCTTTTTTGGTGCCTCCGTCCTGGCAGGCAAATCGGTAGCAACTTCTTCGCCCCGAGTATCAGAGGGCTCGGTGGCAGTAGTAGACACAGGAACTTGATTTGGAACATGCACACTTGCGGGTGTGATGGTGAGGGGTTTTCGGATAACTGGCCGTGCAATGTCAGGCGAGAAGAGCCTGCCACTGCGAGTAATCTTGGCGGGACCAGTGATGTTACTGATACTGGTACCGGTGTTGAACTCCTGCTTCACTCCAAGCACATACACGTCGGCCCCATAATGCCATGGGACAGCTTTATCGGACTCATAGGGGAGAGGCCCCGGGACAGTAATAGTAATGGGTGCAACAGACATAATCTGGACTGGCTTCCTCGGAGGAGCTTTGGTAGGATTGTAAATTGTGACAACAGATACTTCTTCAGCGGAAACAAATGGAACAGCAGTTTTCTTGAACATAATTTCTTTGCTATCCATCAGGCTTTGGATGCCTGATTTCAGCAGCGGACAACCGGTAGGGATAACAGCACACAGGAGGAAACCCTTGCTACAACCCGGAAATAAACTGGCTAGTAGTAAGTTCCTCTTAACATTCAAAAGAGGGGTAGCAACATCATTCACCGAAACAGCATACAAATCTTCCTCAATGGCATTTACTCTATGCTGGGGCATAGGAGCAGTTACAACGTTTGGTCTCTCAGGCGCTTCAAACTGAATTTCCTTCGCGTCGATAAGGTCTTGCACCTTATTTCTCAAGGCCCAGCAATCATCAGTAGTATGCCCGGGGCTATCGGAATGATAAGCACAACGGGCATTTGGGTTATACTTAGGAGATGCAGTATTAACGACCTTAGGAGCTTCTTTGATGGTCACCAAGTTGGTTGATATCAGTTGCGGTAAAATTTGTGATAAGGTCATACTCAGCCGAGTGTACTGCCTCTTGGGCCTTTCACCTCTTTGTTGATTGTACTGCTGAGGAGCAGCAACAGGTTTTGAAATGACCAAAGCATTGACGGCTTGGCGACTTTATGGCTTGACTTGTCTTCTAGGACCATAGACGACACTTGCTTCTTTCTTGAAAGGCCTCTTCTCAGTACTTAGGGAGGCAGCTTTTTGTATCTTTCCTGACCTGATGCCAGCTTCAATTCTTTCTCCTGTCAGAATCAAATCCGTAAACCCAGCGGAGGAGTTACCAACCAAATGATTGAAAAACGGACCAGACAAAGTCCCTAGAAACATATCAACCAGCTCATGATCAGTCAATGGAGGTTGCACCCTGCCAGCCAAATCTCTCCATTTTTGTGCATATTCTTTGAACCCTTCGTCCGTTCCTAGAGACATACGCTGAAGTTGGGTACGCGTAGGAGCGAGATCAGAATTGTATTGATATTGTCTTTAGAACGCGGTTGCCAAATCTTCCCAGTGTCGGATGCTAGTTCCATCTAGTTGGTAGAACCACTCAAGCTGTGACCCCGAAAGGCTATCTTGGAAGAAGTGAATCCAAAGGTTCTTATCTGCCGTGTAAGGTTGGATCTTCCTTACCTACGACCTTAGATGCAGCTTTGGGCAGGAAGCCCCGTCATATTTGGCAAAGGCAGGTGCCTTAAACTTGTGTGGGATTACCACCCCAGAAGATAACCCCAAATCTCCGAAATCCAGCCCCGGCACATTCTGAATCTCCATGGCGCTCAAGCGGTCCTCTAATTGTTTGTATCTGTCAGCAGCAGGTGGGTATTGTTCGTCATTGTAGTCCGTCTCATTGTCAGAGACTGCGGGACTAGGAGCTCCTCCCCCTTGGGGACTGTCTTTCTCAGCAGAAGAAGTAGTTGGATCAGCTTCATTGTGGAGTGTGTTCCCAAATCTGCGTCCAGTGTTGAATAACGCAGTCCTCTTTTTCTTCTTCTTCTTCTTCAGGAGTAGAGTCTTCAACTCTTGCTGACCTTGGGCCAGGCTCAGGACCATCTCTTGAAACTGGGCACTTTGGGCCTGAAGGGCCTTGATTGCTTGCTGTTGTACCCCAAAATTTGCCCTCCCATTTCCTCAATATTTTCTCATCACAAGACCTTTGAAGATCAAGATCCAGTTAGGGTTCCCTCTGCTCAAGACTTCTCCCTGCACTGTGGACTCAAATTAGGGTTTGTGTTTGCCTAAGGATGTTTTGATCTAAAATGCCTAAGATGACTTTCATGCTTCATATTGGACTCCGAAGTTTACCTATACCAAGTTTCAAGTCTTGATTCCAAGTTTTGCCCAATCAATTTGACAGTTGACCTAGAAATCAGCTGTATTGGGGAAAAAGTCAACTGTGGCCAATTGACAGTCAAACCTCATGAAATTTGATCCATATCAACATTATGAACTCATATGGACCATTTGATCAAGTTTGGATCACAATTCCACAAGAAATTTAATCAGATCACCAAAAGGGCAAAATGGTCATTTTTAGGGTTTTGACTACACAGAGGCAATTTTTGACTGTTTGACCTAGCCAATGGCAAATCAAGCTCACATATGGACTCAAGGACCCCATGAAATGGTCTTGACACATTCATCAAGCTCAAAAGATCCCAAGTACACAAGATTGACAGTTGAATTTCCCAGTCAATTGATCAATTTTGACTGTATACTGAAAAGTCAAACTTTGACTTTTTGGTCAAAATCAAGAGTCAAGATTCATTTTTCATCAAAACTTGTCAAATCATGAAACTTGTTCACCAAGAAATCACAAAATGCAAATTAGGGTTTGAAAATGGAATTTTTCATAACTTAGAATTTTTCTAAGTTATGAAAAACCCTAATTTTTTCCCAACTTTGCCCCATCTTTTCACCAAGATCCATTTGGATTCAAACAAAAGTCAAAACATGAAAGTTGTAGCTTGTGGCATAATCTACAACTTTGATTCACAAAGTTTTCTCATTTGAAGCTTGTATCTCAAGTTACAATTTTTTGAATAAGGGCACTAAACCATTTTTAACTTAGTGAAATTTTAACCTATTTTGACAAGGTTTTCTACCCCACTTCAAGGCCACTTTTCATACCCTTCCACTTGGAATTTTGATTTGAATTTCAAAGATGGATTGTAGTACACATTCCAAGCTTTCCAAAATGTCTAAGAACTCATCAAACAACCTCATAACTTGAGAGATTCGAATTTCACAAGTTGGCAAAAATTCACTTTTGTTCTTCATCAAAACATGTTCATAAACTTTGCAAATTTGAACTCAGCATAGTTTGTGCTACTTTACAGGTCTTTAAACCAAATTACACTCCTTAATTTAATGCAAAACCATTGAACCAAGTTGTTATTCTAAGACTTTGGTCATTACACAAGGAATTAAGCCTAAACTAGAAAAAGCATTATTTCCATTTTTGAAAAGAAGAACTTTATGTCAAGTTTGCAATCCAAGTGGTACAATCAAGATCTTCTTGGCACAAGTTTGTGAGCAAATTGCACTGATCAAGGCAAGGGATAGCAGCATAGTGGGAGGGCCTGTACTGACCTAGGGAGCCAAGTTGCATTTTGTAGCTTAAGTGTGAAGAAAGGTCCATAACTGATGCCATCTCTCATCTCAGCTTAGAAACACAAGAAAAAAGTTATCAAACATATTCCATAGACCATATCCAAGCTTTGGCACGAGTCCTGAACCTCTCAAGCATCCTCCATCTCAAAATCACCTTGAAACTGCACAAACAGGGGAACCCCTGCAGATTGAGTGCAAACTCCCACTTCCCTCGAGCATTCTCACCAAAAACAATTCATACACCTTCCTTACAACATATGCAAGCTAACCATGGCCTAAAACCTGACCTGTAATCACTCTAACAGTTTCCACCATTTTTAATTTCTCCTTTTGCAGTTGAAGTTCTACAGCTTGATACAAGAAGGTTCAAGACAAAGTAAGCATTGAAAAAGCATCCCTGGACCTCAAGGAAGCTTTTCCAATCATTACATTGCACTGAAAGTCCCTCATTCTCCACATAGAAGTTCAACTGCACAGGTAAAACTTTGAACTCGTATCTCTCTTATCATGCATCTTTAGTCTTAAGTTTGTGAAGAAACAAGGTCCTACTCATAGCCCTGAACATGTACATATCTTTACATTTCATTTCTTTTGCCTGAGTAGAGAGAATTTGGAGTTTGAAAATGGTAGAAAAATTAGGTTAGGATTTGGGGGAGGAGAAATTCTCCCTCATCTTAGAGAGATAGGTCAAGTTCTTTATATGGTTAGAACCGTCTCTTCATGCTGAACATTTGTTGTGTTATGAGTTTTTGCTGAAAAGCCAAGAATCAGGAGTTAGACATTGAAGAACAGGGGCGCGCGTTTTTTCAAATGGTTGTGCTGGAGGTTGAAGACAATGATCATTGGGCTGGGCTTTTGTGTTATTTCTAATCACACCACTTAATTGCTATTACACCCCCTGAGCCCATTTGTCTTATTTTTAATCTTTTTTTGACTTTTTCCTTTTTGGTTGACCTTGTTTATTTTTCCTCATGACATTAAAATTTTTAAAATATTTTTTTCCATCATTTTTGTATTTATTGCATATTTATTTGCTTATTTCCTTTGTTTATATATAAAATAAATACATGCTATTATTAGAATAAATATGAAAATAATGTAAATACATTTTTTTTATTTTTATTTATCTTCTGAAAATATTTCACATAGAAAATACTCTTTTTATTTATTTTATTAAAATATTAAATAAATATTTATTTTGTGTATAATACATATTTAAGGTTTAATATATATATATATAAGTTCATTAATATATTTAGGTCAAAATATAAAAAATACTTGAATTTTTCATTTTTATTAATATTTGATACAAAAATACTT
Organism: Vicia faba; assembly: GCA_948472305.1. Classification (NCBI taxonomy): domain Eukaryota; kingdom Viridiplantae; phylum Streptophyta; class Magnoliopsida; order Fabales; family Fabaceae; genus Vicia; species Vicia faba. The sequence goes on from OX451735.1 coordinate 315,760,023, forward strand.
TTTTTCATAATGTACTTCATTTTATTTTATTTTTATAAATAATAAATAAATATTTGTCTTAAGTTAGATAATAATACATTTTCTTAATAAAATTAGGGTTTTTGCCCTAAATTCAAAATACTCCAAGAAATAATATATTTTTATTTTCTTTTCTCTTTTACACAAATAATATTTTTTTCATACATATACAAAACATTCTTTTGCATCTTGCATTGTTATTTAATTTTTGTACATTATTTAAATTGCAAATATTCAAGATGATGTAATAATTTAGATTTAAATTCTAGTCAATATCCCCATTTGAACATTTGTACCCCCTTCCCATATTTGTTTTTGTAATAGCTTAGTAATTTTAATTTCGCACTTTATTGCTTTCTAATGATAACATGTTAGAATTAGGGTTTGCATGCGAAAAACGATAAAAAATAGTTTGACCTAATACAAGATAAACAAGCATGAAAATGGACATAAATCACACTTGCACCCCCTAGGGTATTCCACTTGTTGCCTTTCAAAATTGGACCATGTTGTATGTTGAACTTCTTTGGGCAAAACAAACAAATTGAATGATCATAGTCCCTCGATAAAACTTTTCAAAACAAACAAAAATAAATGATCAAGTCCCTTAAAGAAAATTGCCCAAAGACATTTAACGCCGTTGCAATTATGGTCTAAACGATGACCCGCGCCTGTCCCTTTCACATCCTAACATAAGGTTGTCCACCAAATTCAATGGTGGAACAAGCTTGTTAAAAAGGGTTAAAACATAGCAATAATCTTTTGAGAAATTTAGGAGTAGATAACCTCTTAGTTACTTGAATCAAACTTGCAAAACAAAACGCTTGCCTAATTTCAAAACCACACCTCACTACACTTTCAAAATCACTTTCAAAACAACTTTCAAAAACAAATGAAAACTTTTGCAAAAGACATACATCCTTGTATACATCCCCACATGGATCATTACAAAGGTTGCCACCACATTGGCCTCTTTTCAAAACATTTTCAAAACCCACGCATACAAAGCACCATTTCAAACAATTGAAAACAAAGGCAAGTGATCTAAGCAAGTAACTAAGAGCCCATGGATAACCATGGATAGAAAGGGTGCTAATACCTTCCCTTTCTATAATCTACTCCCCGAACCCAAGAAAACATCTCAAAAGGTTTTTGCTGTGCTTTTTAACCTTTCCTTAGGATAAAATAAAAAGTCGGTGGAGACTCTTGCTAACCGCAACATTTGCAAATACAAACGCAAACCTCAAGTCAGTTCTCCCACCGTATCACAGAACTGGCGACTCTGCTGGGGAAAACTTTAAAAGTGGAGTAACCTTAGGGCTTAGATCACCTTTATTTTTAATTGATTGTCTTGTTTGCTTTTACATTTACGGGCTTTGTATCGGAGTTTTATAGATCCTAACCCGGATCTGGGGAAACCTTTTTTAGGTAGCAACAAGGCTGTGAGGGAACTGTGCGGGGTATACCGACATGGTTGAAGCAGTCTGCTACGTTGATGTGGCACTTTGGTGTGTACTGGTAACCCTTGAGTTCAGTCAAGGAGAGTACGGGGCCGCTGCGTGGTGTCGTGAAGCATCAACTGACCTTAGTAACCTTAATTGAAACATCTTGGCCTTTTTAGGGTAGTGAGATAACTGACTTTGGTGCAGTCTGAGGTTGGTTGATACTCGATACTACACTCAATTGAGGGTTGCTTTCCTGGGATATTTCGGTCGCCAGTTCAGTGGCCAAATCGGAACGATGAACAATGAAAGTAATCCAGTGATATTGGGACCTTTAGAACCCGGTTACTTCTAATAGGACAGGTTGAGCCCACCAAACTTCAAGAGGGTAATACCCAGACCTCATGCAGGCCTGAACTCTAAGGGTTTGTCTTGTGTGACTTGTGTGCCTTACCATGTTTTCCTTTGTGAATATTTGTGGTGTATTTAATCATAACATCATGACATCATACAAACATCATGAGCATTGACTAACCATTTCAAGGGTTTCGAATCTTCATCTTTGTTCTTGTTTTATAGGACATGGAAACTGCTCGCAGAAAAACAATTCAGATTAGCCTTGTAAAGATCCCTCCTCAGCTTAAGGAACTTATGTCCAGGATTCCCGAGGGTTCTTCATTCAGTGAGAGACATGGAAGACTCATCAGCTTGGTTAACACCAACATTGAGGAAGATTTGATAAAGGTCCTGTTCCAGCTCTTTGACCCTCTGCATCACTGTTTCACTTTCCCGGATTATCAATTGGTGCCTACATTGGAAGAGTTCTCCCGACTTCTGAAGGTCCCTATCCTTGATCAACTACCCTACAACGGTACGAAAGAGGAGCCCAAGCTTGAAGAGATTGCTAAAGCCTTGCACCTACAGTCATCTGACCTCAAGGGACATTGGGAAGTTAGAAGTGGTATCAAGGGTTTCTTAGCCAGGTTTCTGTTTGAGAAGGCCCAAGAATGTTGGAACTCCCTTGACCTACGAGCTTTTGAAGAAGTTATGGCCCTCCTTGTCTATGGTTTGGTGTTATTCCCTAACCCAGATCAGCTTATTGATGTCAGTGCTGTCCAGATCTTCATGACCAGGAATCCTATACCTACGTTGCTAGGGGACATCCTTCACTCATGTTACACTCGAACCATGAGAAGAAGGGGTGTCCTTTTGTGTTGCACTCCTCTCTTGGGAAGGTGGTTTATTTTGCACCTTCCACAATCAGTTTTGAAGAACGAGCGGGGTTTGAGATGGTCACAACGGTTAATGACTCTTACGCATGCGGATATACATTGGTGCCCTAGGTCCAGGGAAGACGTCACTATCATTGATCGTTGCGGGGAGTACCCTAATGTTCCTTTGTTTGGAATCAAAGGAGGTATTACTTACAACCCCTGCCTGGATTGGAGACAGTTCGGTTATGCTCGGAGGGATGGCCCCCATGACATGTTAATTCCTAGCATAGTTTTTGACTTCGACAATGATACTCAAGGGCTTCGCCAGAGATTTATCAGAGCTTGGAGGATGCCAAGTAGGATAGACAGCAAGACACTGGGGCACAGGAACTCCATCCCGTTGGAACCTTATCTCAAGTGGGTACGAGCCCGCTCCCAGAAGTTAGTGATGCCTTATCCTCATATGCTCCCTGTGATCAAAGAACCAGTCTTGGAAGGAGAGGTGTCCTACACCATTCAACATCCTGACATGCCCACCTCCTGGGAAGAAATGCAGAAGAGCTGGGTCCAGCTTAAGGAAGAACGGAATTCTCTTGAGACCAGTCTACATGCTAGTGAAAAAAAGGTCCTGGAACTCACCCGCCTATTGCACGAGGAAAGGAATCTCAACACCTACATCGCACCAAAGAGGATGCAAAATGTTTTTTTGTCTTGAGGAGTCATTTTGTAATATTTGGCCCATGGGGCATTTATGTACTAACGAATTTCTCCTTATTAATATGATGTGCGTTCCTTTTTGTCTGCAACAAATTTTGAATGTTCTAAACCCTTGAATGCATTACATACGCATTCCATTGCACCATATGCATAGCAGGTACCCTATTTCACAGGTTGATTAATCTTCTTCGCTGTTTGTTTGCACAGTCATCATGAATCCAGAATCCTCCAGTGAGCAAGAAATCAAGGCCCTTCAGGCCCAAAGTGCACAGTTTCAAGAGATGGTCCTAAGCCTAGCCCAAGGTCAGCAAGAGTTGAAGACTCTACTCTTGAAGAAGAAGAAGAAAAAAAGGACTGCATTGTTCAACACCGGACGCAGATTTGGGAACACACTCCACAATGAAGCCGATCCAACCACTTCTTCTGCTGAGAAAAACAGTCCCCAAGGGGGAGGGGCTCCTAGTCCCGCAGTCTCCGACAACGAGACGGACTATAACGACGAACAATACCGACCTGCTGCTGACAGATACAAGCAATTGGAGGACCGCTTGAGCGCCATGGAAATTCAGAATGTGCCGGGGCTGGATTTCGGAGATTTGGGGTTATCTTCTGGAGTAGTAATTCCACACAAGTTTAAGGCGCCTGCCTTCGCCAAGTATGATGGGGTTTCCTGTCCAAAGCTACATCTAAGGTCGTACGTAAGGAAAATTCAACCTTACACGGCGGATAAGAACCTCTGGATTCACTTCTTCCAAGATAGCCTCTCGGGGTCACAGCTTGAATGGTTCTACCAATTGGATGGAGCTAGCATCCGACACTGGGAAGATCTGGCAACCGCATTCTACAGACAATACCAATACAATTCTGATCTCGCTCCCACGCGTACCCAACTTCAGGGTATGTCTCTAGGAACGGGTGAAGGGTTCAAAGAGTACGCTCAAAAATGGAGAGATTTGGCTGGCAGGGTGCAGCCTCCGTTAACTGATCGTGAGCTGGTTGATATGTTCCTTGGGACATTTTCTGGTCCATTTTTCAATCATTTGGTTGGTAACTCCTCCGCTGGGTTTACATATTTAATATTGACGGGAGAAAGAATTGAAGCTGGCATCAGGTCAGGCAAAATACAAAAGGCTGCCTCCACAAGTGCTGAGAAGAGGCCGTTTAAGAAAGAAGCAAGTGCCGTCTATGGTCCTAGAAGACAAGTCAAGCCCGAAAATCGCCAAGCCGTCAATGCTTTAGTCATCTCGAAACCTGTTGCTGCTCCTCAGCAGTACAATCAACAAAGAAGCGAAAGGCCCAAGAGGCAGTATACTCGGCTGAATATGACCTTATCTCAAATTTTACCCCAACTGTTATCCACCAACCTGGTGACCCTCAAAGAAGCTCCTAAGGTCGTCAACACTGCGTCACCTAAGTATAACCCAAATGCCCGGTGTGCTTATCATTCCGATAGTCCCGGGCACACTACTGATGATTGCTGGGCCTTGAGAAACAAAGTGCAAGATCTGATCGACGCAAAGGAAATTCAGTTTGAAGCGCCGGAGAGACCAAATGTCGTAACTGCTCCTATGCCCCAGCATAGAGTAAATGCCGTTGAGGAAGAAATGTATGATGTTTCGGTAGATGAAGTTGTTACCCCTCTGAAGACTGTTAAGAGGAACCTACTGCGGGCCGGTTTATTTCCGGGTTGCGGTGAAGGTTGCCTGTTCTGTGCTATTTCCCTATCTGATTGTCCCTTGCTGAGGTTAGGCATCCAAGGCCTAATGGATAGCAAGGAAATTCTATTCAAAAAGACTTTTGTTCAATTGGTTCCGATGAAAGAAGTTTCTGTGATTACCATCTTCAAAAATCCAATCAAGGCTCCCCCGAAGAAGCCCGTTCAAATCATGACTGTTGCACCCGTGATTATTACTGTCCCGGGGCCTCTCCCCTACATGTCTGATAAAGCTGTCCCCTGGCATTATGGGGCAGACGTGTATGTGAATGGAATCAAACAAGAATTCGACGCTAGCGCCAGTATCTGCGATATCACTGGTCCAGCCAAGGTCACCCGCAGTGGCAGGCTCTTCTCGCCTGACATTGCACCGCCCGCTATTCGAAGACCTCTCCTTATAAAACCTACAAGTTTACCTGTTCCTGTTGCTGATCAAGTTGTTTCCCCTGCTGCCGAGTCATCAAATGCTCGGGGCAAAGGGATTGAAGAAGAGCCTTCCCGGATGGAGGCACCAATACCCATAAATGCTGAGGCCTCCCGACAAGAAATGGAGGAGATTCTGAAGATAATAAAGAAAAGTGATTTCAATGTTGTCGAGCAGTGGGGCATACGCCCTCCAAGATCTCCCTGCTCTCCTTACTGCTATGCTCTGAGGCCCATGCTAAGGCCTTGATCTCATTTCTCAAGACGGCCCATGTGCCGCAGGAGACGTCTGCAGTCCAGTTCACTGATTGCATAGCAAATCTGACAGCAGACAATGGCTTGGGTTTTTCAGATGCTGACCTAACTGCGAAGGGAAGAGACCACAATGATGCCCTGCATGTCTCTATCGAATGCAGGGGCACTACTCTGGCGCATGTATTGGTGGATACTGGTTCTTCCTTGAATGTCCTACCGAAAAAGGCTTTAGACTGTCTGGATTATGAAGGCCTGGAATTGAAACCCAGCAATATCATCGTCAGGGCCTTCGACGGTTCCAAAAGGATGGTTCATGGAGAGGTTAACATCCCTATTCGTGTGGGCTCTCAAGTGTTTGACTCCACTTTTTATGTAATGGATATACGTCCATCATACTCTTGTCTACTGGGACGACCTTGGATCCATAAAGCTGGGGCAGTGACCTCCACCTTGCACCAGAAGCTGAAGTACCCTGTCAGAGGGAAGATCGTCACGGTGCAAGGAGAAAAGGAGTATATGGTGAGCCATTTGAATTCCTTCAGATACATTGAGATGGACGGGGAGTTTATTGAAACCCCCTTTCAGCATTTCGAGGAGGTGCATCCAATTTCAGCAGCAGCAGAGGCAGCGGTCGAAGAGAATGTTTCCTTGAAGATGGCTTCCCTAAGGGATGCCCGGGCTGTGGTTCAGAAAGGCAATAGTGCAAACTGGGGTCAGCTTCCTGACTTCACTCAGAAGAACGACAAGTTTGGGCTAGGCTTTACTGCGGAGGCTCAGAGGGCTGTGCGCAAAGAGAAGATCAGAAAGGCTCTGGTGTTTATCTCCAGCTCAAGGGTGAATGCTATCGAGGAGGATGTGGAGGAAGCAGAGTTTGACAGTTGGATCTACCCGACTACCAGCGAAGGACCAAGCAACTGGACGGCAAAGGATTTTACCCCTATCACATTTGTCACGCAGTAATTAATTTCTTTTGATTTCCAATTTGTAACAAACAATATGTTAAAACTTTGTTGGCTCGGTGTCCTACCCGGGGCATCGTAGCTCCATTTGTGAGGGCTTTTTGTATGACATTTTCATATATCATCAATCAAAACATTGGACGTTTGTTGCATTTCAAATCTTGTGCTCTTTTTCCTTTCTGTGTTATATATATTGCAAAACAGCTATATTTACACACACTCACTTATACAGGTTTCAATCCACTCTGGATCTCACTGGTAACAGCTCTGCTACCGCCAGTTATGACTTCGAAAATCCGATCAACTTGGCCGAAGACGAAGGTGAAGATGATTGCGAAGTACCTGGTGAACTCGCAAGACTGCTACTCCAGGAAGAGAGAGCTATTCAACCACATGAAGAGCCTGTGGAGACAATTAACCTGGGTACTGAGACGGGTAGGAAAGAGGTCAAGATTGGTGCCAATCTAGAGCTCAGCGTGAAGCAACGATTGATCCAGATGCTACAAGATTACATGGAGATTTTTGCTTGGTCCTATGAAGATATGCCTGGTTTGGATGCCGACATTGTAGTTCACCATCTGCCAACCAAGGAAGATTGCCCTCCGGTAAAGCAAAAAGTCCGACGGATGCGTCCAGAGATGTCTGAAAAGATCAAGGCCGAGGTTATGAAGCAGTTCGATGTCGGGTTCCTCGCAGTGACTTCTTACCCTCAGTGGGTTGCCAATGTAGTGCCAGTACCGAAGAAGGACGGTAAAGTCAGAATGTGTGTTGACTACAGGGATCTGAACAGGGCCAGCCCCAAAGATGACTTCCCCCTACCTCACATTGATGTCCTTGTTGACAATACAGCTCAACACAAGGTGTTCTCCTTCATGGATGGTTTTTCGGGGTATAATCAGATCAAGATGGCTCCAGAGGATATGGAGAAGACTACCTTTGTGACTCAGTGGGGCACCTTCTGTTATAAAGTCATGCCATTCGGATTGAAAAATGCTGGGGCAACCTATCAACGTGCCATGGTTGCTTTATTTCATGATATGATCCATCATGAGATTGAGGTATACGTTGATGACATGATTGCGAGATCTCAAACTGAGGAGGAGCACCTTGACCATCTGAGGAAGTTGTTTGACCGACTCAAGTTATACAAGCTGAGGTTGAATCCCAACAAATGCACCTTTGGGGTAAGATCCGGAAAATTGCTAGGTTTCATTGTAAGTGATAAGGGTATTCAAGTAGACCCTGCCAAGGTAAAAGCCATACAAGAGATGCCGACTCCAAAAACAGAGAAAGAAGTCAGAGGTTTCCTAGGACGACTGAATTATATTGCCCGATTCATCTCACATCTGACTGCTACTTGTGAACCAATCTTCAAATTGCTGAAGAAAGATCAAGTAGTACGCTGGAATGATGAATGTCAGGCTGCCTTTGAAAGGATAAAGGAATACCTTCAAGAGCCACCCATTCTTATGCCACCAGTGGAAGGAAGACCTCTGATACTATACTTGACAGTACTTGACAATTCAATGGGGTGTGTGCTGGGGCAGCATGACGAGTCTGGCCGAAAAGAGCACGCTATTTATTACTTGAGCAAAAAGTTTACCGACTGTGAGTCTCGTTAATCACTGCTTGAGAAAACTTACTGCGCTCTTGTATGGGCTGCTCGCCGGCTGAGACAGTATATGCTGACTCACACTACTTTATTGATTTCAAAGATGGATCCCATCAAGTACATATTTGAAAAGCCCGCTCTGTCTGGAAGAATAGCAAGATGGAAAATGATCTTGACAGAATATGGCATCCAGTATACAACTCAGAAAGCAATTAAGGGAAGTGTACTGGCCGATCATTTGGCACACCAACCTATAGACGATTACCAATCATTGAACTTTGATTTTCCGGACGAAGACATCATGGTGGTAACTGACTGTGAAGTACCTGGACCGGATGAAGGACTTGAGGAAGGATCCCGATGGTCTATGCATTTTGATGGAGCCTCCAATGCTTTGGGTAACGGCGTCGGCGCTGTAATCATATCTCCCAAAGGAACTCATACTCCCCTCACCGCCCGATTATGTTTCAGCTGCACTAACAACATGGCAGAATATGAGGCATGTATCATGGGTTTACAAGCTGCAATCGACTTAAGGATAAAATTCCTGAGTGTCTTCGGAGATTCCGCTCTCGTGATCAATCAGATCAAAGGCGAGTGGGATACGAAACACCCGAATCTTATTCCTTACAAAGAGTATGTGTCAACCTTGCTTCCCCACTTTGAAGAGATAACTTTTGAGCATTTCCCCAGAGAGGAGAATCAGCTAGCGGACGCACTAGCCACGATGTCTTCAATGTTCAAAGTTAAATGGGACAATGAGGCTCCCCGAATCATAATCTGGAAGTTGGATGAACCGGCATACTGCTGCGAGCTCGAGGTTGAGAAGATCATTGAGAAACCCTGGTATCATGAGGTGAAGAGGTACTTGGAAGCTCAGGAATACCCTGAAGGTGCATCCGTCAATGATAAGAAGTTCATGAGGAGGTTTGCTGCAAAATTCTTCCTCAGCAACGGCATTCTCTACAAACGGAATCATGATTCGACTCTGCTACGTTGTGTAGATAAGGCTGAAGCGGAGAAAATCATGATGGAACTGCATGAAGGTACATTTGGAACACATTCCAGTGGACACACCATGGCTAAGAAAATCCTTCGGGCAGGATATTTCTGGTCCACAATGGAAGTCGATTGTTACCAACACTCCCGAACTTGTCATAAATGTCAGATCTATGCTGACAAGGTGCATATCCCTCCGGTTCCTTTGAATGTCCTAACGGCACCTTGGCCTTTCGCAATGTGGGGCATCGATATGATCGGTGAGATCCGACCGACGGCATCCAACGGGCATCGCTTCATCTTGGTGGCGATCGATTACTTCACGAAGTGGGTTGAGGCAGCTTCCTACGCCACAGTAACCAAGAGCGTCGTGGCACGTTTCATCCGGCATAATCTGATCTGTCGGTACGGCGTCCCAGAAAGAATCATTACGGACAATGGTACCAATCTCAACAACAAAATGATCACTGAACTCTGTGAACAATTCAAGATACAGCACCACAATTCTTCTCCCTACCGGCCGAAGATGAATGGGGCTGTAGAGGCAGCCAATAAAAATATCAAGAAAATTGTGCAGAAGATGACAGTGACCTATAAAGATTGGCACGAGATGTTACCGTTCTCTCTTCATGGGTACCGCACCTCAGCAAGGACGTCAACCGGGGCAACTCCCTTCTCCTTGGTCTATGGCATGGAGGCAGTCTTGCCAATTGAAGTCCAGATACCCTCTCTCCGGATAATGAAAGATGCAGACTTGAATGAAGATGATTGGATCCAAACTCGACTTGATCAATTAAATCTGATTGACGAAAAGAGGCTCACTGCTATCTGTCATGGTCAAACGTATCAGAAACGGATGATCAGGGCATTTAACAAGAAAGTCAGACCACAAGAGTATCAAGTTGGGGACCTGGTAATCAAACGCATCATCCTTCCTCAAAGTGATCCCCGGGGCAAATGGACCCCTACTTACGAAGGGCCATTTGTGGTTAAACGTGTGTTCTCAGGAGGAGCCATGATTCTAACCACCATGGATGGTGACGACCTTCCTCACCCCGCCAATGCAGACATAGTGAAAAAATACTACGCATAAATAAAAGACCCGCTAGGTTGACATAGCTAGGCAAAAATAAGGGCTTCCCGGAGAACCAAAAGGGTTCGGGCAAAAGTAAGGGATGAAATGAATAAAAAAATCTGTACACCCGGCAAGTCGAAAACCTGAAAGGGCGGCTTGGGCAAAAATGGGTATCCCGTTGGACTGAAAACCCGAAAGGGCGGTCCAGGCAAAAGTTAGGGATAAAAGCGTAACACTATGTCTCATTGGATCACTTCGCATCCAGAATTCGGCATCAACTATCTGGCTCCAGATTTCGGCATTGACCAATCAGCTTCATCTTCAACTAGGTAGCAAAGCGATGAGACGTTCGAAGACATAAAGGCAATAGCAGAGTTGGAACCCAGTGGGATTGTTCACATAGCTGTTTTGTTTCCTTTTTCAAATTGTAAACTCTATACTATTTGGCGATGTCCTCTTACTAGGATGTCAGCCTCTTGTACAAAAACGCCTATTCACAGGCAAAGTTTAAATCAATATAAATTCACTTGTCCATACAAATTACCATTGTTTTCCTTTTTTCTGTTTTGTCTTGCGAAGAACGTCCAATGTTCGTTTTGATATATGCATTTGACATTAAATTGCTGATTCATAAATATTTGCATATGAAACAAGAGATTGATTACAGGTGACATCAGAGACAGGGGAAATTTGAAGTTATCTAATGAATGTCTGGTTGTTTTGTCCGCCAAGGCACCAAGGTAGGTTCAACTGAAGAATGTGGCCAGATCATCTCAGCTCCCCGCAGAGTAAATCAGGTTCAGCAATACTTTCCCCAAGCAGAGTTGGTTCCCCATTGATCCTAAAAGGACACAACATTCCCTGGCAGGTCTTAAAACTCATCCCCAGTAAATTCTGGAAGCTTATCCCCTGCGTAGCACGGACGTCTCTCCCGAGTTTTATTTAGAGTTATTTCCTCACAAGGACTTATAACTGGGTTATCCTCAGCTAGAAACCACGGAAGACCGCCCTCGGCAAAGTTCCTTCAATCCCCAGCGGAGTATATCGTCATTATCCCCAGCGGAATCCATCATTAGAGTCCTCAGCAGGCCTCGCATCAAAACTTCGGCCAAGTATCTCTTCCACAGAGCAATTCTCCGGCCGATCGTCAAGGATTTATTTTCCTAAGGCGAAATTACACCCATAAACATTTCACATTTTCATACATCTTGCTTACATACATGATAAAGTGCATACAACACCGTCTCATGTTGAACATCGTCATGCATATCATACATCATGACATTGCATACAACTTATGTTTTTGCCTTTTCAGGGAAAAAGACAATCCCAAAGAACAATTACCGTCAACTATCGCAATTCCGGATCCGATACCTGTATCTAGCCAGGGCACATCTGAGAATGATCAGTTTCCAGACTCGATCCCTGTATCTAGCCAGGGCACGTCTGAAGAGTTTGAAGATTCGATTCCTGTATCCAGCCAGGGCACATCTATCAACTACAACATTTCCAGATTCGACTCCTGTATCCAGCCAGGGCATATCTGTTGACCACGTTTCCAGACTCGATTCATGTATCTAGCCAGGGCATGTCTGAAGAGTTCGAAGATTCGATTCCTGTATCCAGCCAGGTCACATCTATTGACGACTATTTCCAGATTTGATTCCTGTATCCAGCCAGGGCACATCTGTGAGCAACCGATTGTAGATTCGACACTTGTATCTAGCCAGGGCATATCTTCATGAGGAGACTGAAGATCAAACACCTGTAACAAGCCAGGAAAACATCCGTCTTTCTCGAATACACAAGTTCTCGCTAGGGAATCTCTTATGCGATCGACACTTCCAAATGGCATCTATAAGCCCATTCCCGACAAAGTTCTGTCACATCCCCAGATGGCATCTATAAGCCCATCTTCCTACCCACCATCTTTCCAAATGGCATCCGTAAGCCCATTCCTGACATCACATTGCTGATACCTCAACATGCGAGTGCAAATTTCCGGGCACTCTAGTGTCCAATCTTCTTTTACCCTCGAGTCGCGAAAGGCAAACTTGCCAATCTAACTCTTCAGGTTCAAGAAGATTGAACAGGGGCAACTGTTGTACCCCAAAATTTGCCCTCCCATTTCCTCAATATTTTCTCATCACAAGACCTTTGAAGATCAAGATCCAGTTAGGGTTCCCTCTGCTCAAGACTTCTCCCTGCACTGTGGACTCAAATTAGGGTTTGTGTTTGCCTAAGGATGTTTTGATCTAAAATGCCTAAGATGACTTTCATGCTTCATATTGGACTCCCAAGTTTACCTATACCAAGTTTCAAGTCTTGATTCCAAGTTTTGCCCAGTCAATTGGACAGTTGACCTAGAAATCAGCTGTATTGGGGAAAAAGTCAAATATGGCCAATTGACAGTCAAACCTCATGAAATTTGATCCACATCAACATTATGAACTCATATGGACCATTTGATCAAGTTTGGATCACAATTCCACAAGAAATTTGATCAGATCACCAAAAGGGCAAAATGGTCATTTTTAGGGTTTTGACTACACAGAGGCAATTTTTGACTGTTTGACCTAGCCAATGGCAAATCAAGCTCACATATGGACTCAAGGACCCCATGAAATGGTCTTGACACATTCATCAAGCTCAAAAGATCCCAAGTACACAAGATTGACAGTTGAATTTCCCAGTCAATTGATCAATTTTGACTGTATACTGAAAAGTCAAACTTTGACTTTTTGGTCAAAATCAAGAGTCAAGATTCATTTTTCATCAAAACTTGCCAAATCATGAAACTTGTTCACCAAGAAATCACAAAATGCAAATTAGGGTTTGAAAATGGAATTTTTCATAACTTATAATTTTTCTAAGTTATGAAAAACCCTAATTTTTTCCCAACTTTGCCCCATCTTTTCACCAAGATCCATTTGGATTCAAACAAAAGTCAAAACATGAAAGTTGTAGCTTGTGGCATAATCTACAACTTTGATTCACAAAGTTTTCTCATTTGAAGCTTGTATCTCAAGTTACAATTTTTTGAATAAGGGCACTAAACCATTTTTAACTTAGTGAAATTTTAACCTATTTTGACAAGGTTTTCTACCCCACTTCAAGGCCACTTTTCATACCCTTCCACTTGGAATTTTGATTTGCATTTCAAAGATGGATTGTAGTACACATTCCTAGCTTTCCAAAATGTCCAAGAACTCATCAAACAACCTCATAACTTGAGAGATTCGAATTTCACAAGTTGGCAAAAATTCACTTTTGTTCTTCATCAAAACATGTTCATAAACTTTGCAAATTTGAACTCAGCATAGTTTGTGCTACTTTACAGGTCTTTAAACCAAATTACACTCCTTAATTTAATGCAAAACCATTGAACCAAGTTGTTATTCTAAGACTTTGGTCATTACACAAGGAATTAAGCCTAAACTAGAAAAAGCATTATTTCCATTTTTGAAAAGAAGAACTTTATGTCAAGTTTGCAATCCAAGTGGTACAATCAAGATCTTCTTGGCACAAGTTTGTGAGCAAATTGCACTGATCAAGGCAAGGGATAGCAGCATAGTGGGAGGGCCTGTACTGACCTAGGGAGCCAAGTTGCATTTTGTAGCTTAAGTGTGAAGAAAGGTCCATAACTGATGCCATCTCTCATCTCAGCTTAGAAACACAAGAAAAAAGTTATCAAACATATTCCATAGACCATATCCAAGCTTTGGCACGAGTCCTGAACCTCTCAAGCATCCTCCATCTCAAAATCACCTTGAAACTGCACAAACAGGGGAACCCCTGCAGATTGAGTGCAAACTCCCACTTCCCTCGAGCATTCTCACCAAAAACAATTCATACACCTTCCTTACAACATATGCAAGCTAACCATGGCCTAAAACCTGACCTGTAATCACTCTAACAGTTTCCACCATTTTTAATTTCTCCTTTTGCAGTTGAAGTTCTACAGCTTGATACAAGAAGGTTCAAGACAAAGTAAGCATTGAAAAAGCATCCCTGGACCTCAAGGAAGCTTTTCCAATCATTACATTGCACTGAAAGTCCCTCATTCTCCACATAGAAGTTCAACTGCACAGGTAAAACTTTGAACTCGTATCTCTCTTATCATGCATCTTTAGTCTTAAGTTTGTGAAGAAACAAGGTCCTACTCATAGCCCTGAACATGTACATATCTTTACATTTCATTTCTTTTGCCTGAGTAGAGAGAATTTGGAGTTTGAAAATGGTAGAAAAATTAGGTTAGGATTTGGGGGAGGAGAAATTCTCCCTCATCTTAGAGAGATAGGTCAAGTTCTTTATATGGTTAGAACCGTCTCTTCATGCTGAACATTTGTTGTGTTATGAGTTTTTGCTGAAAAGCCAAGAATCAGGAGTTAGACATTGAAGAACAGGGGCGCGCGTTTTTTCAAATGGTTGTGCTGGAGGTTGAAGACAATGATCATTGGGCTGGGCTTTTGTGTTATTTCTAATCACACCACTTAATTGCTATTACACCCCCTGAGCCCATTTGTCTTATTTTTAATCTTTTTTTGACTTTTTCCTTTTTGGTTGACCTTGTTTATTTTTCCTCATGACATTAAAATTTTTAAAATATTTTTTTCCATCATTTTTGTATTTATTGCATATTTATTTGCTTATTTCCTTTGTTTATATATAAAATAAATACATGCTATTATTAGAATAAATATGAAAATAATGTAAATACATTTTTTTTATTTTTATTTATCTTCTGAAAATATTTCACATAGAAAATACTCTTTTTATTTATTTTATTAAAATATTAAATAAATATTTATTTTGTGTATAATACATATTTAAGGTTTAATATATATATATATATAAGTTCATTAATATATTTAGGTCAAAATATAAAAAATACTTGAATTTTTCATTTTTATTAATATTTGATACAAAAATACTTTTTTTCATAATGTACTTCATTTTATTTTATTTTTATAAATAATAAATAAATATTTGTCTTAAGTTAGATAATAATACATTTTCTTAATAAAATTAGGGTTTTTGCCCTAAATTCAAAATACTCCAAGAAATAATATATTTTTATTTTCTTTTCTCTTTTACACAAATAATATTTTTTTCATACATATACAAAACATTCTTTTGCATCTTGCATTGTTATTTAATTTTTGTACATTATTTAAATTGCAAATATTCAAGATGATGTAATAATTTAGATTTAAATTCTAGTCAATATCCCCATTTGAACATTTGTACCCCCCTTCCCATATTTGTTTTTGTAATAGCTTAGTAATTTTAATTTCGCACTTTATTTCTTTCTAATGATAACATGTTAGAATTAGGGTTTACATGCGAAACACGATAAAAAATAGTTTGACCTAATACAAGATAAACAAGCATGAAAATGGACATAAATCACACTTGCACCCCCTAGGGTATTCCACTTGTTGCCTTTCAAAATTGGACCATGTTGTATGTTGAACTTCTTTGGGCAAAACAAACAAATTGAATGATCATAGTCCCTCGATAAAACTTTTCAAAACAAACAAAAATAAATGATCAAGTCCCTTAAAGAAAATTGCCCAAAGACATTTAACGCCGTTGCAATTATGGTCTAAACGATGACCCGCGCCTGTCCCTTTCACATCCTAACATAAGGTTGTCCACCAAATTCAATGGTGGAACAAGCTTGTTAAAAAGGGTTAAAACATAGCAATAATCTTTTGAGAAATTTAGGAGTAGATAACCTCTTAGTTACTTGAATCAAACTTGCAAAACAAAACGCTTGCCTAATTTCAAAACCACACCTCACTACACTTTCAAAATCACTTTCAAAACAACTTTCAAAAACAAATGAAAACTTTTGCAAAAGACATACATCCTTGTATACATCCCCACATGGATCATTACAAAGGTTGCCACCACATTGGCCTCTTTTCAAAACATTTTCAAAACCCACACATACAAAGCACCATTTCAAACAATTGAAAACAAAGGCAAGTGATCTAAGCAAGTAACTAAGAGCCCATGGATAACCATGGATAGAAAGGGTGCTAATACCTTCCCTTTCTATAATCTACTCCCCGAACCCAAGAAAACATCTCAAAAGGTTTTTGCTGTGCTTTTTAACCTTTCCTTAGGATAAAATAAAAAGTCGGTGGCGACTCTTGCTAACCGCAACATTTGCGAATACAAACGCAAACCTCAAGTCAGTTCTCCCACCGTATCACACTTGCTCACTGGATGAGTCTGGATTCATGATGACTGTTCAAAATAAACAGTGAAGGAGATTAAGCAACCTGTGAAATAGGGTACCTGCTATGCATATGGTGCAATGAGATGCGTATGTTTTATGTTTTCAAAGACAAACAAGATTCAACTTTGTAGACAAAAGGGAAACGCACTTCATTATATTCAAATTTCAAATTGTTCAACAACTTGCCCTTAGGCATTACAGGAATGAAAAATATTGGAAAGGAAATAAAAGCTATAAAAGGAAATATCCAAAGCCCATCAGTGCTCCCATGGCCTCCTTTTCTCAGTGTTGATGTAGTTATTTAGAACCCGCTCTTCCTCCAATTGCTTAGTCAGCCTCTGGACCTTCCGTTCCTGTTCGTTGAACTTTTCCCGATAAAAATCCCGTTCTTCCTTTAGCTGCGCCCAAGATCTCTTCATTGTGTCAAAATCAGTGGGTATCTGAGGAGGGAGGACAGTTGGAGGAGCCCCATCTTCATCAGGAGATTCAAGAATGATAGGTCTGACAGCTTCGTACGACATACCTAACTTCTGAGCACGGATGCAGACCCATCTGCAAAAAGGTTCCATTGGTAGAGAAGTCTTTGGTCCCAACTCATGTGGGTCAGCTTTGTGAATTCTGTCCCAAGCTTTAATGAATCCATGGCGTAGTTTGTCACTGTCTGCCTGAAACTCAAAATGGAAGTGAGGAACCAACATTTCATGAGGCCCAACTCTTCTGGCTCTTCCAAACTGGCGGAGAGCTAAGCATGGATTATAAGAGATTCCTCCTTGGATACCAATCAAAGGGACATTAGGGTATTCTCCGCAACGATCGATAACAGCTACCTCATCCAAACCTCTGAGAGTCCAAGTGATGTCATTTTCAGTGAGAGACATTAACCTCCGAGCCCAACCCTTTCCTTCTTCATTCTTCAGCACGAACTTAGGAAGGTGCGAAATAAACCACCTCACTAGCAAAGGAGCACAACACCACGGAGTTCCCCATTTTCGAGCAGTACGAGCATAGAGTTGTTGCAGGATATCACCCAAAAGAGTGGGTACAGGGTTCCGAGACATGAAGATCCTTATGGCATAGATGCTGATAAAGGTGTCAGGATTGGGAAATAGTACCAGACCATAGATTAAAAGAGCCAGAATATCTTCGTATGCCTTGAAGTCCAAGTCATTCCAGAAATCATTAGCTTTGCCAACCAGAAATTTGACCAAAAAGCCCTTAACTCCACTTCTAGTTTCCCAGTTAGCCAATACCTCTTCTTTGGTCAAGGGGAGAATTGCAGCAATCTCTTCAGGCCTAGGAGTCTTTTCCAAACCAGTGAATGGGGTTTGTTCCAAGACAGGGATACCAAGCAAATAAGAGAATTCTTCCAGGGTAGGGACCAGCTGGAAGTCTTGAAAGGTGAAACAATGATACAGGGGGTCATAAAACTGGGTCAGAACACTTATCAGTTGTTGGTCCCATTTTGCAGTGATCAAGCCAAGGAGAGAACCATGCCTGTTGATGAAGGAAGAAGTGTTTGGAATCTTACCAACCAAATCTTTGAGCAAAGTTGGTGGTTGAACAAAGTTGAGCTGGATAGTATTCCTATGCACGGGCATCATGATGTCCTACAAATCAGAGCAAAGATGAAACTTTTTTTGTCTTTGAAATGGGTTAGTCCTTTATACAGGATGCATGCAATGGTATGATGGCATGATGCTATGATGAAGAACACCACAAGTATTCACACAGGCAAGCATGATAAGGCACACAAGTCACACAAGACAACCCTTAGGTTTCAGGCCAGCATGAAGTTTAGGTATTACCCTCTTTTAGTTTTTTTGGTTAAAACATGTCCTATCAAAAGTAACCGGGTTCTAGAGGATCTCAAATCATTGACTACCCTCAATCGGTCATAACTCCAGCATCGCAATCTTTTCTTGCGGCCAGAACCATCGCGAGAGTTTAGCCTCAATGAGTGTAGCATACTGCTATTGTTCTAATGGCCAAGTTTGGTCAATTTAGGGTTCTAAGGTTGGTTGGTGTTTAATGACTCCTTAGAAGACCTATATTCTCCTCATTGCAACACAAGGGATATAGGTACAGACCAAGGTGCCACACCAACGTAGCCACTGCTTCACCCATGTCGGTCTATGCCGGACAGGTCCCTCACAGATTATGCTACCTAAAAAAAAGGTATTCCCCAGATCCGGGTTAGGATTTATGAAACTCCGATGCAAAGCCCACAAATATAAAAGCAAACAAAGCAAACAATTGAAAACAAAGATGATCTAAGCCCTAAGGTTACTCCACTTTTAAATTCATCCCCAGCAGAGTCGCCAGTTCTGTGATACGGTGGGAGAACTAACTTGAGGTTTTGCGTTTGTTTTCGCAAATGTTTCGGTTGAGCAAGAGTCGCCACCGACTTTTTATTTTATCCTAAGGAAAGGTTTAAAAAGCACAGAAAAAACCTTTGAGATGTTTTCTTGGGTTCGGGGAGTAGATTATAGAAAGGGAAGGTATTAGCACCCTTTCTATCCATGGTTATCCATGGGCTCTTAGTTACTTGCTTAGATCACTTGCCTTTTGTTTTCAATTGTTTGAAATGGTGTTTTGTGTGTGGGTTTGAAAATGTTTTTGAAAAGAGGCCAATGTGGTGGCAACCTTTGTAATGATCCATGTTGGGATGTATACAAAGGTGTATGTCTTTTGAAAAGTTTTTGATGTTTTTGAAAGTTGTTTTGAAAGTGTTGTGAGGTGTGGTTTTAGAAAATAGGCAAGTGTTTTGTTTTGCAAGTTTGATTCAAGTAACTAAGAGGTTATCTACTCCTAAATTTCTCAAAGATTATTGCTATGTTTTAACCCTTTTAACAAGTTTGTTCCACCATTGTATTTGGTGGACAATCTCATATTAGGATGTGAAAGGGACGGGCGCGGGTCATCGTTTAGACCATGATTGCAATGGTGCCAAGTATCTTTGGGAAATTTTCTTTAAGGGACTTGATCATTTGTTTAGGCAACATTTTGAAAGCGTCATCGTGGGACTATGATCATTTGATTGTTTGTTTTGCCCAAAGAGACCTAACATGCAATATGGCCCATTTATTGAAGGCAACAAGTGGAATACCCTAGGGGGTGCAAGTGTGATTTGTGTGTCCATTTTCATGCTTGTTTATCTTGAAATTAGGTCAAACTATTTTTGTTGTTTTTTCGCATACAAAACCCTAATTCTAACATGGTATAATTAGAAAGCAATAAAGTGCGAAAAATAAATTTACTAAGCTATTACAACACCATATATGGGAAGGGGGGTACAAATGTTCAAATGGGGATTTTGACAAGGAATTTAAACCTAAACTATTACATCAATATTGAATTATTTACAAGATATTTATTTGCACAAATTAAATGAAATAAGAATAAATATGCAAGATGCAAAAATGGTTTTTGTATATATGAAAAAAAAGTATTTTTATGTATCAAAATAAACAAAAAGAAAAGTATCATTTTTTGGGAGTTTTTCATGTTTAGGGTTAAACCCTAATTCTATTAAATAAAATGAATTATTTATTTATTATGTACAAGTATTTGTTTATTGTATACAAAAATAAAATAAAATGAAGTATATTTGTCAAAAGATATTTTTATATTAAATATTAATAAGAAAAATAAAAGTGTGTATATTTTGTAATTTAACCTAAATATATTAATAAATATATATTTATATATGTATTATTTCAAATATGTATTATATATGTAAATTAATAATATTTAATATTTAAATAAAAAAAAAGTATTTTTTTATATAAAATATTTTCAGAAGGTAAAACAAAATAAAAATGAAAATAAAAGGTGTTTATATTATTTTAACATTTTTTAAACAAAACTATATCTATTTATTTATTTATGTTCAAAAACTAATCTAAACAAATAAATACCTAATAAATAGGAAAATGGTGAGAAAAATATTTTTTATATTTTTAATAACATAAGAAAAATAAATAAGTCAAACCAAAAAAGAAAAAGTCAAAAAATCATTAAAATGAACAAAATGGGCTTAGGGGGTTCAGAAGTAAATGTATGGTGCAAATAAGAAAAATATTCCAGGCCCAGCCCAGAACCAGTCATCTTCAACCTCAGAACAAACTTTGTTCAAGAAAACGCGCGCTTCCTATCTCCCAATTCCTGGACTTTTAAGCAAAACTTTCAACATGAAAAGTGTAGAGCATGAGAAGACGAATCCAGGGATATAAAAAACTTGACTTAACTCTCTAAGATGAGGGAGAATTTCTTCTCCCCCAATTCCTGACCTAGTTTTTCATCAATGTTCAGACTCAAAATTCTCTAAGCATACATAATATAAATGAAATCTAATCATATGGGCATGTTCAGGGCTATGATTGTGACATGTTTCCTTCACAAACCTAAAGCTAACAATGCCTATACTGAGAGATAGAACCTCATGAATATACATGTTCAGTTGGAATCGTGCCTTGCAATGGAGGAGCTTTCAGAGCAAGATGATGATTTGTACAGCTTCCTTGAAGTGTGAGGATGCTATTCCAAGTTCTACTTTGTCCTGAAACTTCTTGAATCGTGCTAGAGAACTTCAACTGCAAAACAAGAAAATGAAAATGGTGAAGTGGCCTGGGAGTGTTACAGGTCGTGTCTTAGGTTTTGGTTAGCTTGCATTGATGGTAGGGAAGGTGTGTGAAGAGCTTTTAGCAAGAAAGCATGAAAGGGATGAGAGTTGGAACTCAATCTGCAGAGGTTACTCTGTTTAGGAAGTTTGATGGTGATTTTGAGTTTGTGGAGGTATTGGAGGTCTTAGGGTCGTGCTTCAGCTTAGGATGAATGTTTGGAATGTGTTTGATAACTTTCTCTAAGGCTTGGTTGACTGATATGGAAGTTGGTACATGTTATGCTATCTTTCTTGAACTTTAAGCAAGCCATGGTCAAGTTGCATTCTAGACAGGTAGAGGACCCCTCAACATGCTGCAAAGCCTCTCCTTGATCAGTGTGATTAACTCATAAACTTGTGCCAATTAGATTTGATATGTACTTGTTGATTTGCATTATGACATAAAGCTTGCTTTTGCAAAAATGGCTATTTCACTTTTTCCATTTATGGATTAATTCAACATGTAATGCTTAAACTCATGAAACAAGGCCTTAGCACAATGAATATGCATTAAATTATTGAGTGCAAATGGGATTAGAGGCCTGTAATGTAGCATAAACCAAGCTGACTTGAAAATGCATAAGTTATGAACATGGAAATTGGCCAATTCAAAAGTGAGTTTTTGCCATATTGCAAAATTCGATTCTCTCAAGTCATGAAGTTGTTTGATGAGTTCTTGGACATTTTGGAAAGCTTGGAATGTGTACTACAATCCATCTTTGAAATGCAAATTGAAATTCCAAGTGGAAGTGTGTGGATAATGGTCTTGAAGTTAGGTAGAAAACATTGCCAAAATAGGTCAAATTTTTACTAAGTTAAGAATGGTTTAGTACCCTTATTCCAAAAATTGTAACTTGATATACAATCCTCTTTTGGGGAAACTTTGTGATTCAAAGTTGTAGATTATTCAACAAGCTACAACTTTCATGTTTTGACTTTTGCTTGAATCCAAATGAATCTTGGTGAGAAAGTGGGGCAAAGTTGGAAAAAAATTAGGGTTTTTCATAACTTAGAAAAATTCTAAGTTATGAAAAATTCCCATTTCAAACCCTAATTTGCAATTTTTGATTTCTTGGTGAACAAGTTTCATGATTTGGCATGTTTTGATGAAAAATGAATCTTGACCCTTGATTTTGACCAAAAAGTCAAAGTTTGACTTTTCAGTATACAGTCAAAATTGATCAATTGACTGGGAAATTCAACTGTCAATCTTGTGTACTTGGGATCTTTTGAACTTGTTGAGCATGTCAAGACAATTCCATGGGGTCCTTGAGTCCATATGTGAGCTTGGTTTGCCATTGCCTAGGTCAAACAGTCAAAAATTGCCCTTGTGCAGTCAAAACCCTAAAAATGACCATTTTGCCCTTTTGGTGATTTGATCAAATTTCTTGACGAATTGTGATCCAAACTTGATCAAAAGGTCCATGTGAGTTCATAATGTTGATGTGGGTCAATTTTCATGAGGTTTGACTGTCAATTGGCCACAGTTGACTTTTTCCCTAATATAGTTGATTTCTAGGTCAACTGTCCAATTGACTGGGCAAAATTTGAAATCAGGACTTGAAACTTGGTATGGGTAAACTTGAGAGTCCAACATGAAGCATGAAAGTCATATTAGGCATTTTAGGTCAAAATATCTTTGTGCAATCACAAACCCTAATTTGGGTCAACAGTGCAAGGAGAAGTCTTGAGCAGAGGAAACCCTAACTAGATCTTGATCTTCAAGGGTTTTGTGATGAGAAAATGTTGAGGAAATGGGAGGGAAAATTTTGGGGTACAACAGTTGCCCCTGTTCAATCTTCTTGAACCTGAAGAGTTAGATTGGCAAGTTTGCCTTTCGTGACTCGAGGGTAAAAGGAGATTGGACACTAGAGTGCCCAGAAATTTGCACTCGCATGTTGGAGTATCAGCAATGTGATGTCGGGAATGGGCTTACAGATGCCATTTGGAGAGAGGGTGGATAGGGAGATGGGCTTATAGATGCCATCTGGAGGTGTGATAGAACCTTGTCGGGAATGGGCTTATAGATGCCATTTGGAAGTGTTGATCGCATAAGAGATTCCTTAGCGAGAACTTGTATATTTGAGAAAGACAGATGTTTTCCTGGCTTGATACAGGTGTTTGATCTTCAATCTCCTCATGCAGATACGCCCTGGCTAGATACAGGTGTCGAATCTACAATCGATTGCTCACAGATGTGCCCTGGCTAGATACAGGAATCGAATCCGGAAATAGTCATCAACAGACATACCCTGGCTGGATACAGGAATCGAATCTTCGAACTCTTCAGGCGTGCCCTGGCTAGATACAGGAATCGAGTCTGGAAATGTGGTCAACAGATATGCCCTGGCTGGATACAGGAATCGAATCCGGAAATAGTCGTCAACAGATATGCCCTGGCTGGATACAGGAGTCGAATCTGGAATTGTGATAGTTGCTAGATATGCCCTGGCTGGATACAGGAATCGAATCTTCGAACTCTTCAGACGTGCCCTGGCTAGATACAGGAATCGAGTCTGGAAACTGATCACTCTCAGATGTGCCCTGGCTAGATACAGGTATCGAATCTGGAATTGTGACAGTTGAAGGTAGTTGTCTTTGGGATTGTCTTTTTCCCTGAAAAGACAAAAACATAAGTTGTATGCAATGTCATGATGTATGATATGCATGATGTCATGATGTTCAACATGAGATAGTGTAGTATGCACTGTATCATGTATGTAAGCAAGATGTATGAAAATGTGAAATGTTTATGAATGTATTTTCGTCTTAGGAAAATAAATCCTTGACGACCGGCCGGGGAATTGCTCTGTGGAAGAGATACTTTGCTGAAGTTTGACAAGAGCTTCACTGAGGATTTCAATGATGGACTCTGCCGAGGATAATGATGATAAACTCCGCTGGGGATACCAAAGATAAACTCCGCTGGGGATTGAAAGAACTTTGTCGAGGGCGATCTTCCGTGGCAATTAGCTGAGGATAACCCAGTTATAAGCCTTTGTGAGGAATAACTTTGAATAAAGCTCGGGAGAGACGTCCGTAATCTGCAGGGGACAAGCTTCCAGAATCTACTGGGGATAAGCTTCAAAACCTGCTGGGGATAAGAATTTCCACTTTCCTGGGGAAACCTTTGGATTTGCACTGGGGTACTGATATTCCTCCGGGGAACAATCTTAGATCAAGACTGTCGGGGAATGCTGCTATCTTGTCTTACTCTGTGGGGAGTTGAGAGAACTTGATCACATCTTTCAGTTAAATCTACCTTGGTACCTTGGCGGTCAAAGCAACCAGACTGCATTAGACAACTCTATATTGCCCCTGTTTCTGATGTCGCCTGTAATTAGTCTTTTGTTTCATATGCAAGTATTTATGAATTAGCAATTTAATGTCAAATGCATATATCAAAAATGAACATTGGACGTTTTTCGCAAGACAAAACAGAAAAAAGAAAAACAATTTGGCCATTTGTATGGGAAAATGAATTTGTATTAATTTTGAATTTTGCCTGTGAATAGGCGTTTTTGTACAAGGGGCTGACATCCTAGTAAGAGAATGCCGCCGAATAACATAGAATTTACAATTTTGAAAAGGAAACAAAACAGCCATGTGAACAATCCCACTGGGTTCCAACTCTGCTATCGCCTTTATGTCTTCAAGCGTCTCATCACTTTGCTGCCTAGTTGAAGATGAAGCTGATTGGTCGATGCCGAAGTCTGAGCCAGATAGTTGATGCCGAATTCCGGATGCGAAGTGATCCAATGAGACATAGTGTTACGCTTTATCCCTAACTTTTGCCTGGACCGCCCTTTCGGGTTTTCAGTCCACCGGGATACCCATTTTTGCCCAAGCCGCCTTTTCAGGTTTTCGACTTGCCGGGTGTACAGATTTTTTTTATTTTCATCCCTTATTTTTGACCGAACCCTTTTGGTTCGCCGGGAAGCCCTTATTTTTGCCTAGGTATGTCAACCTAGCGGGTCTTTTATTCATGCGTAGTATCTTTTCACTATGTCTGCATTGGCGGGGTGAGGAAGGTCGTCACCATCCATGGTGGTTAGGATCATGGCTCCTCCTGAGAACACATGTTTAACCACAAATGGCCCTTCGTATGTAGGGGTCCATTTGCCCCGGGGATCACTTTGAGGAAGGATGATGCGCTTGATTACCAGGTCCCCAACTTGATACTCTTGTGGCCTGACTTTCTTGTTAAATGCCCTGATCA
The DNA here is from genome assembly GCA_948472305.1 of Vicia faba. NCBI lineage: Eukaryota > Viridiplantae > Streptophyta > Magnoliopsida > Fabales > Fabaceae > Vicia > Vicia faba. Next base: position 315,785,580 of record OX451735.1, read on the forward strand.
TCCGTTTTTGATACGTCTGACCATGACAGATAGCGGTGAGTCTCTTTTCGTCAATCAGGTTTAATTGATCAAGTCGAGTCTGGATCCAGTCATCTTCGCTCAGATCTGCATCCTTCATTATCCGGAGAGAGGGTATCTGGACTTCAATTGGCAAGACTGCCTCCAGGCCATAGACCAAAGAGAAAGGAGTTGCCCCGGTTGACGTCCTTGCTGAGGTACGGTACCCATGAAGAGCAAACGGTAGCATTTCGTGCCAATCTTTATAGGTCACTGTCATCTTCTGCACAATTTTCTTGATATTCTTATTAGCTGCCTCTACAGCCCCATTCATCTTCGGCCGGTAAGGAGAAGAGTTGTGGTGCTGTATCTTAAATTGTTCGCAGAGTTCAGTGATCATCTTGTTGTTGAGATTGGTACCATTGTCCGTAATGATTCTTTCCGGGACGCCGTACCGACAGATCAGATTATGCCGGATGAAACGTGCCACGACGCTCTTGGTTACCGTGGCGTAGGAAGTTGCCTCAACCCACTTCGTGAAGTAATCGATTGCTACCAAGATGAAGCGATGCCCGTTGGATGCCGTCGGTCGGATCTCACCGATCATATCAATACCCGACATTGCAAAAGGCCAAGGTGCCGTCAGGACGTTCAGAGGAACTGGAGGAATATGCACCTTGTCAGCATAGATCTGGCATTTATGACAAGTTCGAGAGTGTTGGTAACAATCGGCTTCCATTATGGACCAGAAATATCCTGCCCTAAGGATTTTCTTTGCCATGGTGTGTCCACTGGAATGTGTCCCAAAAGTACCTTCATGCAGTTCTATCATGATCTTCTCTACTTCAGCCTTATCCACACAACGCAGTAGAGTTGAATCATGATTCCGTTTGTAGAGAATGTCGTTGCTGAGGAAGAATTTTGCCGCAAACCTCCTCATGAAATTCTTGTCATTGACGGATGCACCTTCAGGGTATTCCTGAGCTTCCAAGTACCTCTTCACCTCATGATACCAGGGTTTTTCAGTCACCTTTTCGGCCTCAAGATCGCAGCAGTATGCCGGTTCGTCCAACTTCCAGATGATGATCCGGGGAGCCTCATTGTCCCATTTAACTTTGAACATTGAAGACATCGTAGCTAGTGCGTCCGCTAGCTGATTCTCCTCTCTTGGGAAGTGTTCAAAAGTTATCTCTTCAAAGTGGGGAAGCAAGGTCGACACATACTCCTTGTAAGGAATAAGATTTGGGTGTTTCGTATCCCACTTGCCTTTAATCTGATTGATCACGAGAGCGGAATCTCCGAAGACACTCAGAAATTTGATCCTTAAATCGATTGCAGCTTGCAGACCCATGATACATGCCTCATATTCTGCCATGTTATTGGTGCAGCTGAAACATAATCGGGCGGTGAGTGGAGTATGAGTTCCTTTGGGCGATATGATTACAGCGCCGACGCCGTTACCCAAAGCATTGGAGGCTCCGTCAAAATGCATAGACCATCAGGATCCTACCTCAGGTCCTTCATCCGGTCCAGGTACTTTACAGTCAGTTACCACCATGATATCTTCGTCCGGAAAATCAAAGTTCAATGATTGGTAATCGTCCACAGGTTGGTGTGCCAAATGATCTGCCAGTACACTTCCTTTGATTGCTTTCTGAGTTGTATACTGGATATCATATTCTGTCAAGATCATTTGCCATCTCGCTATTCTTCCAGACAGAGCAGGCTTTTCGAATATGTACTTGATGGGATCCATCTTTGAAATCAAAAGAGTAGTGTGAGTCAGCATATACTGTCTCAGCCGGCGAGCAGCCCATACTAGAGCGCAGCAAGTTTTCTCAAGCAGCGAGTAACGAGACTCACAGTCGGTAAACTTTTTGCTCAAGTAATAAATAGAGTGCTCTTTTCGGCCAGACTCGTCATGCTGTCCCAGCACACACCCCATTGAATTGTCAAGTACTGTTAAGTATAGTATCAGAGGTCTCCCTTCCACTGGCGGCATAAGAATAGGTGGCTCTTGGAGGTACTCCTTTATCTTTTCAAAGGCAGCCTGACATTCATCGTTCCAGCGTACTACTTGATCTTTCTTCAGTAATTTGAAGATTGGCTCACAAGTAGCAGTTAGATGTGAGATGAATCGGGCAATGTAATCCAGTCGTCCCAGGAAGCCTCTGACTTCTTTCTTTGTCTTTGGAGTTGGCATCTCTTGTATGGCTTTTACCTTGGCAGGGTCCACCTGAATACCTTTATCACTTACAATGAAACCTAGCAATTTTCCGGACCTCACCCCAAAGGTGCATTTGTTGGGATTCAACCTCAGCTTGTATAACTTTAGTCGGTCAAACAGCTTCCTCAGATGGTCAAGGTGTTCCTCTTCAGTTTGAGACCTTGCAATCATGTCATCAACGTATACCTCAATCTCATGATGGATCATATCATGAAATAAGGCAACCATGGCACATTGGTAGGTTGCCCCAGCATTCTTCAACCCGAATGGCATGACCTTGTAACAGAAGGTGCCCCACTGAGTAACAAAGGTAGTCTTTTCCATATCTTCCAGAGCCATCTTGATCTGATTATACCCTGAAAAACCATCCATGAAGGAGAACACCTTGTGTTGAGCAGTATTGTCAACAAGAACGTCGATGTGAGGTAGAGGGAAATCATCCTTGGGACTGGCCCTATTTAGATCCCTGTAGTCGACACACATTCTGACTTTTACGTCCTTCTTTGGCACTGGCACCACGTTGGCAACCCACTGAGGGTAAGAGGTCACTGCAAGAAACCCGACATCGAATTGCTTCATAACCTCAGCCTTGATCTTTTCGGACATCTCGGGACGCATGCGGCGGACCTTTTGCTTTACCGGAGGGCAGTCTTCTTTGGTTGGCAAGTGATGAACTACAATGTCGGCATCCAAACCAGGCATGTCCTTGTAGGACCAAGCAAATATCTCCATGTAATCATGTAGCATCTGGATCAATCGTTGCTTCACGCTGAGCTCTAGATTTGCACCAATCTTGACCTCTTTCCTATCTGTCTCAGTACCCAAGTTCACTGTTTCCACCGGCTCTTCATGCGGCTGAATGACCCTCTCTTCTTAAAGCAGCAGTCTTGCGAGTTCACCAGGCACTTCGCAATCATCTTCACCTTCGTCCTCGGCCAAGTTGATCGGATTCTCGAAGTCATAACTGGTGGTAGCAGAGCCGTTACCAGTGAGATCCAGAGTGGATTGAAACCTGTATAAGTGAGTGTGTGTAAATATAGCTGTTTTGCAATATATAACACAGAAAGAAAAAGAGAACAAGATTTGAAATGCAACAAACGTCCAATGTTTTGATTGATGATATATGGAAATGTCATACAAAAAGCCCTCACAAATGGAGCTACGATGCCTCGGGTAGGACACCGAGCCAACAAAGTTTTAACATATTGTTTGTTACAAATTGAAAATCAAAAGAGTTAATTACTGCGTGACAAATGTGATAGGTGTAAAATCCTTTGTCGTCCAGTTGCTTGGTCCGTGGCTGGTGGTTGGATAGATCCAACTGTCAAACTCTGCTTCCTCTACATCCTCCTCGATAGCATTCACCCTTGGACTGGTGATAAACACTTGAGCCTTTCTGATCTTTTCCTTGCGCACAGCCCTCTGAGCCTCTGCAGTAAAGCCCAGCCCAAACTTGTCGTTCTTTTGAGCGAAGTCAGGAAGCTGACCCCAGTTTGCACAATTGCCTTTCTCGATTACAGCCCGGGCATCCTTCAAGGACACCATCTTCAACGGAAAGTCTTCTTTAGCCACTGTTTCAGCTGATGCCAAAATTAGAGGTACCTCCTCAAAATGCTGAAAGGGGGTTTCAATAAACTCCCCGACCATCTCGATATACCGGAATGAATTCAAATGGCTAACCATGTATTCCTCCTCACCCTGCACAGTAACAATCTTCCCTTTGACAGGGTATTTGAGCTTTTGATGTAGAGTGGATGTTACTGCCCCAGCCTTGTGAATCCAGGGTCGACCCAACAAGCAGGAGTAAGATGGACGAATATCCATTACATAGAACATTGAGTCAAAGACTTGGGAACCCACACGAATAGGAATGTCTACTTCACCGTGCACCATCCTCTTAGAACCGTCGAAGGCTCTAACAATGATGTTGCTAGGTTTCAACTCCAGACCCTCACAATCCAAGCGATCCAATGCCTTTTTGGGCAAAACATTCAGGGAAGAACCGGTATCCACCAACACGTGCGCGAGAGTAGTGCCCCTGCATTCTATAGAGACGTGCAGGGCATCATTGTGATTTTTCCCTTTAGCAGTGAGGTCAGCATCCGAGAACCCCAAACCATTGTCGGCTGTCAAATTGGCCACACAGTCAGTGAATTAATCCGCGGAGGTCTCTTGCGGCACATGGGCCGTTTTCAGAAATGAAATCAGGGCCTTTGCATGGGCCTCTGAGCATAGCAGCAATGATAGCATAGAGATTTTGGAGGGGGTATGCCCCAACTGTTCAACAACATTGAAGTCACTCTTTTTGATGATTTTAAGGATTTCCTCCATTTCTTGTTGGGAGGCTTCAACAGCAGTCTTTTTTGGTGCCTCCGTCCTAGCAGGCAAATCGGTAGCAACTTCTTCGCCCCGAGTATCAGAGGGCTCGGCGGCAGTAGTAGACACAGGAACTTGATTCGGAACATGCACACATGCGGGTGTGATGGTGAGGGGTTTTCGGATAACTGGCGGTGCAATTTCAGGCGAGAAGAGCCTGCCACTGCGAGTAATCTTGGCGGGACCAGTGATGTTACTGATACTGGTACCGGTGTTGAACTCCTACTTCACTCCAAGCACATACACGTCGGCCCCATAATGCCATGGGACAGCTTTATCGGACTCATAGGGGAGAGGCCCCGGGACAGTAATAGTAATGGGTGCAACAGACATAATCTGGACTGGCTTCCTCGGGGGAGCTTTGGTAGGATTGTAAATTGTGACAACAGATACTTCTTCAGCGGAAACAAATGGAACAGCAGTTTTCTTGAACAGAATTTCTTTGCTATCCATCAGGCTTTGGATGCCTGATTTCAGCAGCGGACAACCGGTAGGGATAACAACACACAGGAGGTAACCCTTGCTACAACCCGGAAATAAACCGGCTAGTAGTAAGTTCCTCTTAACAGTCAAAAGAGGGGTAGCAACATCATTCACCGAAACAGCATACAAATCTTCCTCAATGGCATTTACTCTATGCTGGGGCATAGGAGCAGTTACAACGTTTGGTCTCTCAGGCGCTTCAAACTGAATTTCCTTCGCGTCGATAAGGTCTTGCACCTTATTTCTCAAGGCCCAGCAATCATCAGTAGTATGACCGGGGCTATCGAAATGATAAGCACAACGGGCATTTGGGTTATACTTAGGAGATGCAGTATTAACGACCTTAGGAGCTTCTTTGATGGTCACCAAGTTGGTTGATATCAGTTGCGGTAAAATTTGTGATAAGGTCATACTCAGCCGAGTGTACTGCCTCTTGGGCCTTTCACCTCTTTGTTGATTGTACTGCTGAGGAGCAGCAACAGGTTTTGAATTGACCAAAGCATTGACGGCTTGGCGACTTTCTGGCTTGACTTGTCTTCTAGGACCATAGACGGCACTTGCTTCTTTCTTGAAAGGCCTCTTCTCAGTACTTGGGGAGGCATATTTTTGTATCTTTCCTGACCTGATGCCTGCTTCAATTCTTTCTCCTGTCAGAATCAAATCCGTAAACCCAGCGGAGGAGTTACCAACCAAATGATTGAAAAACGGACCAGACAAAGTCCCTAGAAACATATCAACCAGCTCACGATCAGTCAATGGAGGCTGCACCCTGCAAGCCAAATCTCTCCATTTTTGTGCATATTCTTTGAACCCTTCGTCCGTTCCTAGAGACATACCCTGAAGTTGGGTACGCGTAGGAGCGAGATCAGAATTGTATTGATATTGTCTGTAGAACGCGGTTGCCAAATTTTCCCAGTGTCGGATGCTAGTTCCATCTAGTTGGTAGAACCACTCAAGCTGTGACCCCGAAAGGCTATCTTGGAAGAAGTGAATCCAAAGGTTCTTATCTGCCGTGTAAGGTTGGATCTTCCTTACGTACGACCTTAGATGCAGCTTTGGGCAGGAAGCCCCGTCATATTTGGCAAAGGCAGGTGCCTTAAACTTGTGTGGGATTACCACCCCAGAAGATAACCCCAAATCTCCGAAATCCAGCCCCGGCACATTCTGAATCTCCATGGCGCTCAAGCGGTCCTCTAATTGTTTGTATCTGTCAGCAGCAGGTGGGTATTGTTCGTCATTGTAGTCCGTCTCGTTGTCAGAGACTGCAGGACTAGGAGCTCCTCCCCCTTGGGGACTGTCTTTCTCAGCAGAAGAAGTAGTTGGATCAGCTTCATTGTGGAGTGTGTTCCCAAATATGCGTCCAGTGTTGAATAACGCAGTCCTCTTTTTCTTCTTCTTCTTCTTCAGGAGTAGAGTCTTCAACTCTTGCTGACCTTGGGCCAGGCTCAGGACCATCTCTTGAAACTGGGCACTTTGGGCCTGAAGGGCCTTGATTGCTTGCTCACTGGATGAGTCTGGATTCATGATGACTGTTCAAAATAAACAGCGAAGGAGATTAAGCAACCTTTGAAATAGGGTACCTGCTATGCATATGGTGCAATGAGATGCGTATGTTTTATGTTTTCAAAGACAAACAAGATTCAACTTTGTAGACAAAAGGGAAACGCACTTCATTAGATTCAAATTGTTCAACAACTTGCCCTTAGGCATTACAGGAATGAAAAATACTGGAAAGGAAATAAAAGCTATAAAAGGAAATATCCAAAGCCCATCAGTGCTCCCATGGCCTCCTTTTCTCAGTGTTGATGTAGTTATTCAGAACCCGCTCTTCCTCCAATTGCTTAGTCAGCCTCTGGACCTTCCGTTCCTGTTCGTTGAACTTTTCCCGATAAAAATCCCGTTCTTCCTTTAGCTGCGCCCAAGATCTCTTCATTGTGTCAAAATCAGTGGGTATCTGAGGAGGGAGGACAGTTGGAGGAGCCCCATCTTCATCAGGAGATTCAAGAATGATAGGTCTGACAGCTTCGTACGGCATACCTAACTTCTGAGCACGGATGCGGACCCATCTGCAAAAAGGTTCCATTGGTAGAGAAGTCTTTGGTCCCAACTCATGTGGGTCAGCTTTGTGAATTTTGTCCCAAGCTTTAATGAATCCATGGCGTAGTTTTTCACTGTCTGCCTGAAACTCAAAATGGAAGTGAGGAACCAACATTTCATGAGGCCCAACTCTTCTGGCTCTTCCAAACTGGCGGAGAGCTAAGCATGGATTATAAGAGATTCCTCCTTGGATACCAATCAAAGGGACATTAGGGTATTCTTCGCAACGATCGATAACAGCTACCTCATCCAAACCTCTGAGAGTCCAAGTGATGTCATTTTCAGTGAGAGACATTAACCTCCGAGCCCAACCCTTTCCTTCTTCATTCTTCAGCACGAACTTAGGAAGGTGCGAAATAAACCACCTCACTAGCAAAGGAGCACAACACCACGGAGTTCCCCGTTTTCGAGCATTACGAGCATAGAGTTGTTGCAGGATATCACCCAAAAGAGTGGGTACAGGGTTCCGAGACATGAAGATCCTTATGGCATAGATGCTGATAAAGGTGTCAGGATTGGGAAATAGTACCAGACCATAGATTAAAAGAGCCAGAATATCTTCGTATGCCTTGAAGTCCAAGTCATTCCAGAAATCATTAGCTTTGCCAACCAGAAATTTGACCAAAAAGCCCTTAACTCCACTTCTAGTTTCCCAGTTAGCCAATACCTCTTCTTTGGTCAAGGGGAGAATTGCAGCAATCTCTTCAGGCCTAGGAGTCTTTTCCAAACCAGTGAATGGGGTTTGTTCCAAGACAGGGATACCAAGCAAATAAGAGAATTCTTCCAGGGTAGGGACCAGCTAGAAGTCTTGAAAGGTGAAACAATGATACAGGGGGTCATAAAACTGGGTCAGAACACTTATCAGTTATTGGTCCCATTTTGCAGTGATCAAGCCAAGGAGAGAACCATGCCTGTTGATGAAGGAAGAAGTGTTTGGAATCTTACCAACCAAATCTTTGAGCAAAGTTGGTGGTTGAACAAAGTTGAGCCGGATAGTATTCCTACGCACGAGCATCATGATGTCCTACAAAACAGAGCAAAGATGAAACTTTTTTTGTCTTTGAAATGGGTTAGTCCTTTATACAGGATGCATGCAATGGTATGATGGCATGATGCTATGATGAAGCACACCACAAGTATTCACACAGGCAAGCATGATAAGGCACACAAGTCACACAAGACAACCCTTAGGTTTCAGGCCAGCATGAAGTTTAGGTATTACCCTCTTTTAGTTTTGTTGGTTAAAACCTGTCCTATCAAAAGTAACCGGGTTCTAGAGGATCTCAAATCATTGACTACCCTCAATCGGTCATAACTCCAGCATCGCAATCTTTTCTTGCGGCCAGAACCATCGCGAGAGTTTAGCCTCAATGAGTGTAGCATACTGCTACTGTTCTAATGGCCAAGTTTGGTCAATTTAGGGTTCTAAGGTTGGTTGGTGTTTAATGACTCCTTAGAAGACCTATATTCTCCTCATTGCAACACAAGGGATATATGTACAGACCAAGGTGCCACACCAACGTAGCCACTGCTTCACCCATGTCGGTCTACGCCGGACAGGTCCCTCACAGATTATGCTACCTAAAAAAAAGGTATTCCCCAGATCCGGGTTAGGATTTATGAAACTCCGATGCAAAGCCCACAAATATAAAAGCAAACAAAGCAAACAATTGAAAACAAAGATGATCTAAGCCCTAAGGTTACTCCACTTTTAAATTCATCCCCAGCAGAGTCGCCAGTTCTATGATACGGTGGGAGAACTGACTTGAGGTTTTGCGTTTGTTTTCGTAAATGTTTCGGTTGAGCAAGAGTCGCCACCGACTTTTTATTTTATCCTAAGGAAAGGTTTAAAAAGCACAGCAAAAACCTTTGAGATGTTTTCTTGGGTTCGGGGAGTAGATTATAGAAAGGGAAGGTATTAGCACCCTTTCTATCCATGGTTATCCATGGGCTCTTAGTTACTTGCTTAGATCACTTGCCTTTTGTTTTCAATTGTTTAAAATGGTGTTTTGTGTGTGGGTTTGAAAATGTTTTTGAAAAGAGGCCAATGTGGTGGCAACCTTTGTAATGATCCATGTTGGGATGTATACAAAGGTGTATGTCTTTTGAAAAGTTTTTGATGTTTTTGAAAGTTGTTTTGAAAGTGTTGTGAGGTGTGGTTTTAGAAAATAGGCAAGTGTTTTGTTTTGCAAGTTTGATTCAAGTAACTAAGAGGTTATCTACTCCTAAATTTCTCAAAGATTATTGTTATGTTTTAACCCTTTTAACAAGTTTGTTCCACCATTGTATTTGGTGGACAATCTCATATTAGGATGTGAAAGGGACGGGCGTGGGTCATCGTTTAGACCATGATTGCAATGGTGCCAAGTATCTTTGGGCAATTTTCTTTAAGGGACTTGATCATTTGTTTAGGCAACATTTTGAAAGCGTCATCGTGGGACTATGATCATTTGATTGTTTGTTTTGCCCAAAGAGACCTAACATGCAATATGGCCCATTTATTGAAGGCAACAAGTGGAATACCCTAGGGGGTGCAAGTGTGATTTGTGTGTCCATTTTCATGCTTGTTTATCTTGAAATTAGGTCAAACTATTTTTGTTGTTTTTTCGCATACAAAACCCTAATTCTAACATGGTATAATTAGAAAGCAATAAAGTGCGAAAAATAAATTTACTAAGCTATTACAACACCATATATGGGAAGGGGGGTACAAATGTTCAAATGGGGATTTTGACAAGGAATTTAAACCTAAACTATTGCATCAATATTGAATTATTTACAAGATATTTATTTGCACAAATTAAATGAAATAAGAATAAATATGCAAGATGCAAAAATGGTTTTTGTATATATGAAAAAAAAGTATTTTTATGTATCAAAATAAACAAAAAGAAAAGTATTATTTTTTGGGAGTTTTTCATGTTTAGGGTTAAACCCTAATTCTATTAAATAAAATGCATTATTTATTTATTATGTACAAGTATTTGTTTATTGTATACAAAAATAAAATAAAATGAAGTATATTTGTCAAAAGATATTTTTATATTAAATATTAATAAGAAAAATAAAAGTGTGTATATTTTGTAATTTAACCTAAATATATTAATAAATATATATTTATATATGTATTATTTCAAATATGTATTATATATGTAAATTAATAATATTTAATATTTAAATAAAAAAAAGTATTTTTTTATATAAAATATTTTCAGAAGGTAAAACAAAATAAAAATGAAAATAAAAGGTGTTTATATTATTTTAACATTTTTTAAACAAAACTATATCTATTTATTTATTTATGTTCAAAAACTAATCTAAACAAATAAATACCTAATAAATAGGAAAATGGTGAGAAAAATATTTTTTATATTTTTAATAACATAAGAAAAAATAAATAAGTCAAACCAAAAAAAAAAGTCAAAAAATCATTAAAATGAACAAAATGGGCTTAGGGGGTTCAGAAGTAAATGTATGGTGCAAATAAGAAAAATATTCCAGGTCCAGCCCAGAACCAGTCATCTTCAACCTCAGAACAAACTTTGTTCAAGAAAACGCGCACTTCCTATCTCCCAATTCCTGGACTTTTAAGCAAAACTTTCAACATGAAAAGTGTAGAGCATGAGAAGACGAATCCAGGGATATAAAAAACTTGACTTAACTCTCTAAGATGAGGGAGAATTTCTTCTCCCCCAATTCCTGACCTAGTTTTTCATCAATGTTCAGACTCAAAATTCTCTAAGCATACATAATATAAATGAAATCTAATCATATGGGCATGTTCAGGGCTATGATTGTGACATGTTTCCTTCACAAACCTAAAGCTAACAATGCCTATACTGAGAGATAGAACCTCATGAATATACCTGTTCAGTTGGAATCGTGCCTTGCAATGGAGGAGCTTTCAGAGCAAGATGATGATTTGTACAGCTTCCTTGAAGTGTGAGGATGCTATTCCAAGTTCTACTTTGTCCTGAAACTTCTTGAATCGTGCTAGAGAACTTCAACTGCAAAACAAGAAAATGAAAATGGTGAAGTGGCCTGGGAGTGTTACAGGTCGTGTCTTAGGTTTTGGTTAGCTTGCATTGATGGTAGGGAAGGTGTGTGAAGAGCTTTTAGCAAGAAAGCATGAAAGGGATGAGAGTTGGAACTCAATCTGCAGAGGTTACTCTGTTTAGGCAGTTTGATGGTGATTTTGAGTTTGTGGAGGTATTGGAGGTCTTAGGGTCGTGCTTCAGCTTAGGATGAATGTTTGGAATGTGTTTGATAACTTTCTCTAAGGCTTGGTTGACTGATATGGAAGTTGGTACATGTTATGCTATCTTTCTTGAACTTTAAGCAAGCCATGGTCAAGTTGCATTCTAGACAGGTAGAGGACCCCTCAACATGCTGCAAAGCCTCTCCTTGATCAGTGTGATTAACTCATAAACTTGTGCCAATTAGATTTGATATGTACTTGTTGATTTGCATTATGACATAAAGCTTGCTTTTGCAAAAATGGCTATTTCACTTTTTTCATTTATGGATTAATTCAACATGTAATGCTTAAACTCATGAAACAAGGCCTTAGCATAATGAATATGCATTAAATTATTGAGTGCAAATGGGATTAGAGGCCTGTAATGTAGCATAAACCAAGCTGACTTGAAAATGCATAAGTTATGAACATGGAAATTGGCCAATTCAAAAGTGAGTTTTTGCCATATTGCAAAATTCGATTCTCTCAAGTCATGAGGTTGTTTGATGAGTTCTTGGACATTTTGGAAAGCTTGAAATGTGTACTACAATCCATCTTTCAAATGCAAATTGAAATTCCAAGTGGAAGTGTATGGAAAATGGTCTTGAAGTTAGGTAGAAAACCTTGCCAAAATAGGTCAAATTTTTACTAAGTTAAGAATGGTTTAGTACCCTTATTCCAAAAATTGTAACTTGAGATACAAGCCTCTTTTGGGGAAACTTTGTGAATCAAAGTTGTAGATTATGCAACAAGCTACAACTTTCATGTTTTTACTTTTGCTTGAATCCAAATGAATCTTGGTGAGAAAGTGGGGCAAAGTTGGAAAAAAATTAGGGTTTTTCATAACTTAGAAAAATTCTAAGTTATGAAAAATTCCCATTTCAAACCCTAATTTGCAATTTTTGATTTCTTGGTGAACAAGTTTCATGATTTGGCATGTTTTGATGAAAAATGAATCTTGACCCTTGATTTTGACCAAAAAGTCAAAGTTTGACTTTTTAGTATACAGTCAAAATTGATCAATTGACTGGGAAATTCAACTGTCAATCTTGTGTACTTGGGATCTTTTGAACTTGTTGAGCATGTCAAGACAATTCCATGGGGTCCTTGAGTCCATATGTGAGCTTGGTTTGCCATTGGCTAGGTCAAACAGTCAAAAATTGCCCTTGTGCAGTCAAAACCCTAAAAATGACCATTTTTCCCTTTTGGTGATCTGATCAAATTTCTTGAGGAATTATGATCCAAACTTGATCAAAAGGTCCATGTGAGTTCATAATGTTGATGTGGGTCAATTTTCATGAGGTTTGACTGTCAATTGGCCACAGTTGACTTTTTCCCCAATACATTTGATTTCTAGGTCAACTGTCCAATTGACTGGGCAAAATTTGAAATTAGGACTTGAAACTTGGTATGGGTAAACTTGAGAGTCCAACATGAAGCATGAAAGTCATCTTAGGCATTTTAGGTCAAAATATCTTTGTGCAATCACAAACCCTAATTTGGGTCAACAGTGCAAGGAGAAGTCTTGAGCAGAGGAAACCCTAACTGGATCTTGATCTTCAAGGGTCTTGTGATGAGAAAATGTTGAGGAAATGGGAGAGAAAATTTTGGGGTACAACACCTCCCCTTATAAAGTAATAAGACGACATTGCTGACCCTGTCGACCACATCGACAGCTTCGAAGCCATGCTTCACTATCACAACATCGGGGGGCCCATTAAGTGCAAGTTGTTCCCCATGATGCTGAGTGTGATCGGTGGATCTGGAACTGACTGTTTAACGCTGGTTCGCAAAATGTCGCGGAAGCAAGAGTCGCCACCGTCTTTTATTTTCTCCAAATGGAAAGGACAAAAGCACAGAAAAATTCCTTAAAGAGATTGCTCTCGGTTCGGGAGGTAGATTATAGAAAGGGAAGGTGTTAGCACCCTTTCTATCCATGGTTATCCATGGGCTCTTAGATACTTGCTCACTTGTGTTTTCAAAAATGGTTTGTTTGCTTTTCAATGTGGGTTTTAAAAAAAAGTTTCTTTGAAAATTCCAGTTCGACTCTTGTATCAGTCCTCAAGAGTGTTTGAAAAGTTGCTTTCGAAAGCTTTTTGAAAAGTGTCGGTGTGAAAAGTATTTTTTGATTTATTTTGAAATTAGAGCAAGTATCTAGAGTCGTCTACCTACCCTAAGAAATTCGTCTGTGTAGATGTCCTTTAAAGTAGTGCCATCCTACCATTGAGAGGTAGGTAGCACCACCGTTGGAGGTGTTCGGGTCAATTCGAGGTTCGGGACATGGTGATCACCAGAGCAATGGGAAGACACCTTAGAAGCTACCCTCATGCCAGGTTCCCGGATCATGAGGACTTACTAAGACATCCTCTACTCGACGATCACCTTTCGAGGCAAGGCAACAGTGAGGCGTACCCTAGGGGTGGTGTGTGCGATTTGTGTGTCGTTTTCATGTATTTTTGTCTTTTTTCATGTTATTGGTGATCTAGCGTTTGTTTTTATTTTTGTCCATACATTCTTTCATGCCATTATTTAACAGTTAAAAAGTGCGAAAAAAAGTAAAAGTTCTAAACTATTACAAAGGCGCGGGTCCACATCGCCAAAATTTCTCGAACCCGATTTGACAGAAAAATAAAGAATAAAAAATGCGAAAGATAAAGATTACATGGCCTTGGGAGAGATACATCAAAATTATAAGAAATAAAATAGACATGCGAATTGAATAAGAATTAAAACGAAACGAGGGCGTTGGACCCTTTTGCAAAATTAAATTACATGGAATTAATTAATAAAGAAAGGAAAGGAAATTGTTTTTTGGTATTTTTTGGTTTTAATGAAAAAAGAGAATTAATTAAAATTAAAATAAGATGCTAACCCTAATTCTAATTATTTTTAATTTATTAAGAAAAATGTTGAAGTTTTTAACCTAAAATTAACCCTAATTTTTATATACAATTTAATTATAAAAATAAATATCTAATATTTAATTATTATGGAATAAAAGAAAAAAGATGAAAATTAATTAAACCCTAATTCTATGTTTTTTAGATTTTTATTAAAAGAGTTAAAATTAAAACCTAATTTAAGATTAGTTAATTTATGAACTTATTTACAAAATATTAATTAAATAAATATATTTAATTTTTGGTCTTTTCTGATTTTTTATGGTGTTTTTTTATATTTATGAAAATAATAAATTAATTAAAGAAAACAATAATTTAAAAGAAAGTAAGAAAATAAAATATAAAGAAAATAAAAATAAAAAAATATTTGCAAACCAAAGGGGGGTTGCAGTCCCCAAAGTGGAGGTTTTTCTTCAGTAATCTGGCCCAATGCTTCAGGCCTGTAAGACTTTCGTGGTTAGCGTGCATGAGCGTTGACTGGAGTACACTGTGCCCTCCAGATCATGACCCTTGGTTGAATCCATTGGCCACGTGAACAACTTGATTTAGAAGGTGTATGATACGTTCCAGCCTTGAAACTGCATGGGAATACTGATTGCAAAGTAATATTGAAAGAGTGGAGACCTGGGGCTCGAACCCAGGTCATGAATGTTACCAGCCTACACGTGTGCCACTGAGCCATTCCAAGCGCGTTTAACATATAATAAGTGACAAACATTATAAAAGAAAAATGGTCAGTGTCTTTAAAACGCGCAAAGATTTTGAACTAGCCAATCACTGATGGCCACGCATCGTTTTCCTCATGTCTTCGTTCTTCCTGAAAAATAACAAACATTGGCCACGGTTTTTTTAAGTGTTCCCTTAGGCATGCTATTGGAAAATAACGAATAGCCCTGTGATGCTCATAAATTGAGCGCGAGGGTGGCCCTGTGATCGTCTAAACGCGTTGAGTTGAATGGCCTTGGTTTCACACTCCAATTTTTCCTCATTCAAAAACCCCCAATTCGGAGCTTCATGAACCCTAGAACGTGATAATGGTAGAATCGCATACAATGCTCAAAAACACAATCAAATTACATGGTTAGCATTAGAATCTTACAATAAACACAAATCATATACTAAAAATTGCTAAATGCGCATGAATTGAGATGCAAGAGTTTCAAAAAAATTCGGTACAGGGTGAGGTCGTGTTACCAATTCAGGGTGTTAGAGTGAATGATTTTGATTGGAAATCCTTCCTTGAAGCTTCAGGAAGGTGATGGGATGATTCTTTTGGCTTGAAATGACCTACAAATTGGTTTTCAGAATTGAGTTTTTGGCAAAAATTTCAAGTTCAATGGGTGCTTTTCTACGCAGCTTAGTGGTTTTTTGCATTAGGTTTGTGATCAGGCTTAAGTATAGAATGAATTAGGGTTGAAAAAACAATCAAAATCTTTTGCATTGATGATTTGTGAGATTTGATTTTCAAGCATTAGTTTTTCAATCTTTTTCATGCACTTTTTGTACAAATCATATCCAATCAATTCCAATTCTTCCATATCTGATCATGCACGTTTTATTGAGTATATTTCATGCACAAAAAGATTTTATTTCATTGGTTTTATATTTTTCATGTATTTAATTGATTTAAATGAATTATTATTAATAAAAATTCAAATAAATAAATAAAAAATGAAGAAATACTTCCCTTTGGGCCAAGTGGTCGTGCACATGCTTGGAATAATGAATTATGGAAGAAAACTAGGCCCATTAGCAATTTTAGGCCATTTGAATCAATGTTGACTTTTCAAAATATCCAAAAATTTCCCAACTTCCACAAGGCATAACTTGCTCAATTTTTAAGCTTTGCTCATGTTCTTGGACATTTTGGAAAGGTCTTTGAGTCCTATAACCAATGTCTTTGGTACCATGTTATTTTGATTTACCAATCTCAAGTTATGGCCTTTGACTTAAAGTCCCTTTTTGTTGACTTTTGAAAATGACCTATAATGTTGAAATTGATAACTTTTTGTGAGAGCATTTCTTGGACTTGAAGTATGAAGGTGAGTTGTAGGAAATGTCTTTCTCTTCAAAATGAGCTTTGGATGGAATTTTTCTGATAATCCATGTGAAAGTTATGCCCTGGTCAATTTACAGTTGACTTTTTCAGCTGTCCAAATAAGGAAACTTTTGCATCTTGATGATTTTTGAGCCAAGCTTTGAGAATCATGATCAAGCATTGATCAAATGATGTTTGAGGCTTCAAAATGATATGTTGACCAAAAATTTGAACTTTTGACTGCCAAATGACCATTTTGCCCCTACAGTTGACTGTAGTGCAATTAGGGTTTTGACTGTGCAATTTTGTGCTGAAAGTCTTGAAACTTTGTATGAGGATGCTTGACCATATTTATTGGCATGTGGGACTTGATTGAGCCCTTGGAAACTTCATTTTCTTGATCAGAACCAAAACCCTAATTTTGACTGCTTAGGAGGCTCTTACACTGTGCAACCCTTGGGGAATTTTGAAGCATGGCTTGGAAATTTCTTGAAGAATATGGGAGGGCAAATTTTGGGGTACAACAGTTGCCCCTGTTCAATCTTCTTAGACCTGAGGATGCAGATTGGCTGACGTGCCTTTCGTAATCCGAGGGTAGAAGATGATTGAACACTAGAGTGCCCAGAAATTTGCGCTCACATAGTAGCAGTGTGATGGAAATGGGCTTATAGATTCCATTTAGAGATTGGTGAATAGGATGATGGGCTTATAGATGCCATCTGGATATTGATCGCGTAAGAGATTCCTTAGCGAGAACTGGCGTACCTGCAAAAGAAAAATGAGTACATGACATGTTGCAGGAGCTGGTTTTCAGATGCTTGGTATAGATGTGTCCTGACTGGTTACAGGAGCTGGATCTGGAGCTTCAAACGGTGATGAATGAACCAGGGATAGTTACTACCTTAGCAGGAACGGTGAGAGAACCATAGGATGACTTTAACTTCAACAATACTTGTTGAGAAAATCTTGGGATTACCACCTCCGCGGGATCGGGAAGAGAACCGTAGGCAATTATAATTTCAACAGCGGACGTTTGAGAAAAACCTGGAGTGGAATTATCGTCTCCGCAGCATCGGGGAGAGAACCATAGGAAATTATAATCTCAAAAGCGGGCGTTTGAGAAAAACCTGGGTTGGAATTATCATCTCCACAACATTGGGGAGAGAACTATAGGAAATTATAATCTCAAAAGCGGACGTTTGAGAAAAACCTGGAATGGAATTATCATCTCCACAACGCTGGGGAGAGAACTATAGGAAATTATAATCTCAAAAGCGGACGTTTGAGAAAAACCTTTGATAACTTCTACTGAGTCTTCATCAGAAAAATCTGTTTGGGGTCGATTTAGCTGGACTAGAGAAGGCCTTGGACTGGATAAGAAATCTTTTGATTTAACTGAACCGGTCTAGGTCTTGAAAGGTCTTCAACAGATACACCCTGGCAAGATACAGGAATCAGATCTGGTAATGTTAGGTTGGTGAGTTGTCTCTACTGACAGGTTATCCTCATGGACGGCTGGTCTTTAACGACGAATGTCTATAACGACGAGTGTATATGACGACGAGTGTCTTATAACGACGAGTGTCTGTAACGACGAGTGTCTATAACGACGAGTGTATATAACGACGAGTGTCTATAACGACGAGTGTCTATAACAACGAATGTCTATAACGACGAGTGTCTATAACGACGAGTGTCTATAACGACGAGTGTCTATAACGACGAGTGTCTATAACGACGAGTGTCTATAACGACGAGTGTCTATAACGACGAGTGTCTATAACGACGAGTGTCTATAACGACGAGTGTCTATAACGACGAGTGTCTATAACGACGAGTGTCTATGACGACGGGTGTCTATAACGACGAGTGTCTATGACGACGAGTGTCTATAACGACGAGTGTCTATAACGACGGGTGTCTATAACGACGAGTGTCTATAACGACGGGTGTCTATAACGACGAGTGTCTATAACGACGGGTGTCTATAACGATGAGTGTCTATAACGACGAGTGTCTATAACGACGAGTGGAAGTAATTTTAACTGGACTTGTCTTCTTTTGACTGGATTTGTCTATTTTGACTGAATTTGTCTACTTTGACTGAATTGGTCTACTTTGACTGGATTGGTCTCTTTTGGCTATATTTGTCTACTCTGACATAGCTGATCATTTAACTGTATCCTTCCTGAAAGGTAAAGGTCAATCATATGCAGTGCACGATATGGATCAAGCAACGACATAAATGAGATTGTATGACATGACGCCCATATGCATGTATCATGATGTATGAAAATGTGATGTTTATGAATGTATTTTTGTCTAGGAAAGTAAGTCCTTGACGGGTGCCGGGAAGTCATTCCTGGGCTGATGTTGGAGAATAGATTTTGCTTCCGCTGGGGACGATGATTGCAAGAATACCGGTAGGAGAAGATAACTCCGTTGGGTAATAGACTTGGCGAATAGATTACTCTGCGGGGAGGTAACTCTGTGGGGAGAGAGAGGTACTTTGTTGAGTCGTTGATAATAACTTGCTGGGGATACCCTTGTTGTGCTATGTTGGAAGTTTTGATGAACTCCGCTGGGGATAGGAAGACTTTGCCGGGGACGATCTTTTCGTGGCTTTTGGCTGAGGATAACCCAGTTATATCCTAGCAAGGAAATAACTCTTTGAATAAAGCCGGGAGACGCGTTCGTGCTTCGCGAGGGATAAGCTTCCAGAATCTACTGGGGACAAGCTTACTGCTTGGAGAGATGGATTCCAACTTTCTTGGGGAAACTGGATTGGACTCTCCTGGGGGAGCATTGAACTGTATTGGTTATGTTCTTCAATGGAACTTACCTTGATACCTTGGAGGACAGAACAATCAGATTACTTAGACCACCCATTATTGCCCCTGTTTCTATGGGGGAGGCACCTGTGGGATGCTGATAATTGTTGAGGGTCAAACCTTCTTCAGGTAGGCAGGTGACAAGACGACAGGACATAATCGTACGCTTTGATCCCTAACTTTTGCCTGGACCGCCCTTTCGGGTTTTCAGTCCACCGGGATACCCATTTTTGCCTAAGCCGCCTTTTCAGGTTTTCGACTTGCCGGGTGTACAGATTTTTTCATTTCATCCCTTCATTTTGCCCGAACCCTTTTGGTTCGCCGGGAGGCCCTTACTTTTGCCTAGGTATGTCAACCTAGCGGGTATTTGATTATGCGTAGTATTTTTCCGACTATGTCCGTGTCCTCAGGATGTAGGGAATTGCCCCTGTCAGAAGTGTTTTGTCATACCACCAGAAGGTGTTTGATCAGGCAAGATTCGTTGTTTGAAATGCCCCCAAGTGACTCAGGCGAAGATTTGCCCCAGGCTATTTGGCCTTTGAGAGATTCCCTGGATCTTGATTGGACTGCCCCAGATGATGTACCATGATCATGTCTGCCCCTTGATTGGAAGTACTTTGGTTCACTAGACATTCGTCGTGCGGACTTCTATGTTGTTCAAACAAAAGTCATATGCAAACAAAGTTATGTTAAAATGCAAAGCCTATGTCTGTCTTGAAGATTTTGAAAATGCATCCTTTTTTTATAAAACAAATTAATGTTTGTAAAACATGATGTCAAATCCGTATTTACCGTAGGCCTTAAGGAGTCAGGATACCTTTTCCGTAACAGTATGCTTTCGAACTAACCCATGCTTCAGCTAGGACTTTTAAGGGTTATAACGTGGCCTGGTTCACTGTTTAAGAAACAAAGGATAAAGGCTCAAATTATTTGTACCCACCCACTCTTCGTGATGTCCTCCAAACCTAAACTCAGTTGATCATACGTTAGACCTTGTTGAGTCTTTGCTCTGACTTTCCGGTGATGATTCGGATGTTGATAACTTATTTTGAATAGGCAGTCATTCCTTTTTTGTTGAGGGTTTGTAAGACCTCTTTTTTGCTATCCCTTTCTTCTTTTGCCTGAACTGTTTCCTTTTTTGGAATTACAGTCAGCGGGATGCCCCAGTTTTGTAAGTCTCCTTCATGGGTTTTGACTCTTTGGGCTTTTTGATTTTGGTAATGACTGCCTGTCCTTTTGATTGTTCTGAACCATCACTGTCTTTTGTTTCGTAAGGACTTTTGGTGCCATTCGTTATGCACTTGGATCAACTGAGAGAACTACCCTGCCCCAGGTTATGATTAAGGGTTTTAATTTTCGAAAAGAAAAAACTCCTACTTCTTTGGCTCAGATGGGTTGACGAGGGATTATCATCCTTATAACTCCAGTGTTTAGGGATTGAAACAATGTCTGTACCTCATCAGCGGGGTCTGTTCAAAAGCATATTGTAGATCATGGTATCGTTTTCGTCATCCTCCCTCAAGAGGCTTAGAATTTCTTGATCAAGAGTTGACATCACAAAAATATGAAAACAGTTTGCATATAGTGAATATGAAATAATTACTTCAAAACAGACATGTGTAATGCATTAATGAAATAACCATGTTTAACATGAATAAATGTTTGAACAGTCAAAAGAAAATTACAACTTGAATTCAAATGAACAAAAAAGTGCTTTCTATCCTAGCCATGTTTTGGCATGGAAGCAGTGATCACGTTGGGAGCCTCTGGAGAGTCGAGCTGGACTTCCTTTGCGTCAATCAGATCTTGAACCCTGTTTCTCAAAGTCCAACAGTCATCTGTAGCATGCCCCGGGCTGTCGGAGTGATAGGCGCAGCGAGCATTGGGATTGTACCTTGAAGGTGTCCTGTTAGGATTCTTCGGGGGATCCATGAGAGTTACCAACTTGGTTTCCAGTAGCTGTGGTAATATCTGTGACAAGGTCATGCCGAGGGGAGTAAATTGCCTCTTAGGTCTTTCTTCCCTTTGTTGACGGTGACGCTGAGGAGCACCGGCCGGCTTTACAATAGCTACTGCGTTGACCGCACTAGATTCTCTCTTGGATGGTTTCTTCTCAGTGTTCGAGGAGTCACCATTCTGTATTTTCCCTGACTTGATGCCAGCTTCTATTCTTTCCCCGGTCAAGATCAGATCTGTAAACCCAGCAGCAGAATTCCCAATCAGGTGGTTGAAGAATGGACCAGACAGGGTCCCCAAGAACATGTCGACGAGCTCGCGGTCAGTCAGAGGTGGTTGTACCCTTCCAGCAAGGTCCCTCCATTTTTGAGCATATTCTTTGAAACCTTCGCCTGCACCCATAGACAATCCTTGGAGTTGAGTGCGCGTGGGGGCAAGGTCGGCGTTGTACTGGTACTGCTTGTAGAATGCAGTGGCTAAGTCTTCCCAGGTACGGATGTTGGCTCCATTCAGTTGATAGAACCAGTCAAGCTGAGTCCCTGAAAGACTCTCCTGGAAAAAGTGGATCCATAAGTTCCTGTCGGCCGTGTAGGGCTGGATCCTCCTCATGTATGATCTGAGATGCAGCTTTGGACAGGATGCCCCGTCGTACTTTGCAAAGGCAGGTGCCTTGAATTTGTGCGGGATCACTACCCCAGAAGACAGACCTAGATCCTCGAAGTCCAGGCCAGGCACTTTTTGTATCTCCATAGCACTTAGTCGGTCCTCTAACTGTTTATACCTATCCTCAGCTGGAGGGTATTGTTCGTCGTTGAAATCTGTCTCATTGTCGGAGACCACTGGACTGGGAACCCTTTCCTCTTGATGACGGCCCTTTCCCACAGATGGAGTTGTCCTCTCAGCTTCATCCTGCAGTGTGTTTCCAGATCTGCGTCTAGGGCTGAACAAGACAGTTCTCCTCTTCTTCTTTTTCGAGAGAATGGTCTTCAGATCTTGTTGCCCCTGGGTCAAATTCATGATCAGCTCTTGGAACTGGGCATTCTGAGCCTGGAGAGCCTTGATAGTGTGCTCGGTTGAGGATTCAGGATTCATGACGAGACTGCTGAAATAAACAGCGAAGAAGGTAAGCAACCTGCAGAGAATGGGTACCTGTTATGCAATGATATGTATGATATGCATGCAATGTTTTCAAGGACCTCGCGGGGTAAACAAGAAAATTGTTAGCATTTGGGGAACTGGTAACTTGATTGAAGGCACTGCATATTGTTGAGAGTCCTTCTTCAAGGGTCAAAGGCTCACCATATCCAGTGGGTCATAGCCCCTGACAATCTTTGGCTTGAGGAAAATAAATCCTCTTTGCCCCTTGCTGGATGTTTGATTTATCATGACCTGCATCACAAGCCCTTGAGATCCTTGAAATGGGTTAGGATGTATGCAATGGTATGATGTCATGCTATGCATGTGAGTAAACCCTGTTATGAGTCCCAATTAAGGACATAAACAAAACCTGCAAAAAAACTAGTCTGCAAGAAACTCAGTACATTCTGTTATAAGCCCTAATTAAGGACTATAAACGAAACCTGCAAGAAACTCAATACACTCCGTTATGAGTCCTAATTAAGGACTATAAACAAAACCTGCAAGAAACTTAGTAAGCCCTGTCATGTGTCCCAATTAAGGACTAAAACAAAACCTGCAAGTAGTTCATGTGTCAGATAAAGCATGCAAGCAGTCAAGTACGAGGGCACACAAGTCACACAAGAGAAAGCCCTTAGAGTTTAGGCCAGCATGGGGTCTGGGTATTACCCTCTTGAAGTTGGTGGGTTCAACCTGTCCTATTAGAAGTAACCGGGTTCTAAGGGTCCCAATATCACCGGATTGCTTTCATTGTTCATCGTTTCGATTTAGCCACTGAACTGGCGACCGAAATATTCCAGGAAAGCAACCCTCAATTGGGTGTAGTATCGAGTATCAACCAACCTTGGACTGCACCAAAGTCAGTTATCTCACTACCCTAAAGAGGCTAAGATAGTTCAATTAAGGTTCCTAAGGTCTGTTGATGCTTCATGACACCACGCGGAGGCCCCGTACTCTCCTTGACTGAACTCAAGGGTTACCGGTACACACCAAAGTGCCACATCAACGTAGCAGACTGTTTCAACCATGTCGGTATACCCCGCACAGTTCCCTCACAGCCTTGTTGCTACTTTCTAAGAAGGTATCCCCAGATCCGGGTTAGGATCTATAGAACTCCCAAGACAGTCCCACAATTTAAAGCAAGCAAAGCAATACAATTGAAAACACAGTTATGAACTAGCCCTAAGGTACACCTCACTTTATAAGTGTCCCCAGCAGAGTCGCCAGTTCTGTGATCGGTGGATCTGGAACTGACTGTTTAACGCTGGTTCGCAAAATGTCGCGGAAGCAAGAGTCGCCACCGTCTTTTATTTTCTCCAAATGGAAAGGACAAAAGCACAGAAAAATTCCTTAAAGAGATTGCTCTCGGTTCGGGAGGTAGATTATAGAAAGGGAAGGTGTTAGCACCCTTTCTATCCATGGTTATCCATGGGCTCTTAGATACTTGCTCACTTGTGTTTTCAAAAATGGTTTGTTTGCTTTTCAATGTGGGTTTTAAAAAAAAGTTTCTTTGAAAATTCCAGTTCGACTCTTGTATCAGTCCTCAAGAGTGTTTGAAAAGTTGCTTTCGAAAGCTTTTTGAAAAGTGTCGGTGTGAAAAGTATTTTTTGATTTATTTTGAAATTAGAGCAAGTATCTAGAGTCGTCTACCTACCCTAAGAAATTCGTCTGTGTAGATGTCCTTTAAAGTAGTGCCATCCTACCATTGAGAGGTAGGTAGCACCACCGTTGGAGGTGTTCGGGTCAATTCGAGGTTCGGGACATGGTGATCACCAGAGCAATGGGAAGACACCTTAGAAGCTACCCTCATGCCAGGTTCCCGGATCATGAGGACTTACTAAGACATCCTCTACTCGACGATCACCTTTCGAGGCAAGGCAACAGTGAGGCGTACCCTAGGGGTGGTGTGTGCGATTTGTGTGTCGTTTTCATGTATTTTTGTCTTTTTTCATGTTATTGGTGATCTAGCGTTTGTTTTTATTTTTGTCCATACATTCTTTCATGCCATTATTTAACAGTTAAAAAGTGCGAAAAAAAGTAAAAGTTCTAAACTATTACAAAGGCGCGGGTCCACATCGCCAAAATTTCTCGAACCCGATTTGACAGAAAAATAAAGAATAAAAAATGCGAAAGATAAAGATTACATGGCCTTGGGAGAGATACATCAAAATTATAAGAAATAAAATAGACATGCGAATTGAATAAGAATTAAAACGAAACGAGGGCGTTGGACCCTTTTGCAAAATTAAATTACATGGAATTAATTAATAAAGAAAGGAAAGGAAATTGTTTTTTGGTATTTTTTGGTTTTAATGAAAAAAGAGAATTAATTAAAATTAAAATAAGATGCTAACCCTAATTCTAATTATTTTTAATTTATTAAGAAAAATGTTGAAGTTTTTAACCTAAAATTAACCCTAATTTTTATATACAATTTAATTATAAAAATAAATATCTAATATTTAATTATTATGGAATAAAAGAAAAAAGATGAAAATTAATTAAACCCTAATTCTATGTTTTTTAGATTTTTATTAAAAGAGTTAAAATTAAAACCTAATTTAAGATTAGTTAATTTATGAACTTATTTACAAAATATTAATTAAATAAATATATTTAATTTTTGGTCTTTTCTGATTTTTTATGGTGTTTTTTATATTTATGAAAATAATAAATTAATTAAAGAAAACAATAATTTAAAAGAAAGTAAGAAAATAAAATATAAAGAAAATAAAAATAAAAAAATATTTGCAAACCAAAGGGGGGTTGCAGTCCCCAAAGTGGAGGTTTTTCTTCAGTAATCTGGCCCAATGCTTCAGGCCTGTAAGACTTTCGTGGTTAGCGTGCATGAGCGTTGACTGGAGTACACTGTGCCCTCCAGATCATGACCCTTGGTTGAATCCATTGGCCACGTGAACAACTTGATTTAGAAGGTGTATGATACGTTCCAGCCTTGAAACTGCATGGGAATACTGATTGCAAAGTAATATTGAAAGAGTGGAGACCTGGGGCTCGAACCCAGGTCATGAATGTTACCAGCCTACACGTGTGCCACTGAGCCATTCCAAGCGCGTTTAACATATAATAAGTGACAAACATTATAAAAGAAAAATGGTCAGTGTCTTTAAAACGCGCAAAGATTTTGAACTAGCCAATCACTGATGGCCACGCATCGTTTTCCTCATGTCTTCGTTCTTCCTGAAAAATAACAAACATTGGCCACGGTTTTTTTAAGTGTTCCCTTAGGCATGCTATTGGAAAATAACGAATAGCCCTGTGATGCTCATAAATTGAGCGCGAGGGTGGCCCTGTGATCGTCTAAACGCGTTGAGTTGAATGGCCTTGGTTTCACACTCCAATTTTTCCTCATTCAAAAACCCCCAATTCGGAGCTTCATGAACCCTAGAACGTGATAATGGTAGAATCGCATACAATGCTCAAAAACACAATCAAATTACATGGTTAGCATTAGAATCTTACAATAAACACAAATCATATACTAAAAATTGCTAAATGCGCATGAATTGAGATGCAAGAGTTTCAAAAAAATTCGGTACAGGGTGAGGTCGTGTTACCAATTCAGGGTGTTAGAGTGAATGATTTTGATTGGAAATCCTTCCTTGAAGCTTCAGGAAGGTGATGGGATGATTCTTTTGGCTTGAAATGACCTACAAATTGGTTTTCAGAATTGAGTTTTTGGCAAAAATTTCAAGTTCAATGGGTGCTTTTCTACGCAGCTTAGTGGTTTTTTGCATTAGGTTTGTGATCAGGCTTAAGTATAGAATGAATTAGGGTTGAAAAAACAATCAAAATCTTTTGCATTGATGATTTGTGAGATTTGATTTTCAAGCATTAGTTTTTCAATCTTTTTCATGCACTTTTTGTACAAATCATATCCAATCAATTCCAATTCTTCCATATCTGATCATGCACGTTTTATTGAGTATATTTCATGCACAAAAAGATTTTATTTCATTGGTTTTATATTTTTCATGTATTTAATTGATTTAAATGAATTATTATTAATAAAAATTCAAATAAATAAATAAAAAATGAAGAAATACTTCCCTTTGGGCCAAGTGGTCGTGCACATGCTTGGAATAATGAATTATGGAAGAAAACTAGGCCCATTAGCAATTTTAGGCCATTTGAATCAATGTTGACTTTTCAAAATATCCAAAAATTTCCCAACTTCCACAAGGCATAACTTGCTCAATTTTTAAGCTTTGCTCATGTTCTTGGACATTTTGGAAAGGTCTTTGAGTCCTATAACCAATGTCTTTGGTACCATGTTATTTTGATTTACCAATCTCAAGTTATGGCCTTTGACTTAAAGTCCCTTTTTGTTGACTTTTGAAAATGACCTATAATGTTGAAATTGATAACTTTTTGTGAGAGCATTTCTTGGACTTGAAGTATGAAGGTGAGTTGTAGGAAATGTCTTTCTCTTCAAAATGAGCTTTGGATGGAATTTTTCTGATAATCCATGTGAAAGTTATGCCCTGGTCAATTTACAGTTGACTTTTTCAGCTGTCCAAATAAGGAAACTTTTGCATCTTGATGATTTTTGAGCCAAGCTTTGAGAATCATGATCAAGCATTGATCAAATGATGTTTGAGGCTTCAAAATGATATGTTGACCAAAAATTTGAACTTTTGACTGCCAAATGACCATTTTGCCCCTACAGTTGACTGTAGTGCAATTAGGGTTTTGACTGTGCAATTTTGTGCTGAAAGTCTTGAAACTTTGTATGAGGATGCTTGACCATATTTATTGGCATGTGGGACTTGATTGAGCCCTTGGAAACTTCATTTTCTTGATCAGAACCAAAACCCTAATTTTGACTGCTTAGGAGGCTCTTACACTGTGCAACCCTTGGGGAATTTTGAAGCATGGCTTGGAAATTTCTTGAAGAATATGGGAGGGCAAATTTTGGGGTACAACACTGAGGAAAACGACCATGGACTGGTATAAGAACCTACCCCCGGGTCAATCACCTCATGGAGGAATTTGAAGAACTAATTCATCAGCAGCTTCACTGCATCTCGTCAGCACCCGAAGACCAAGGCCGCCCTCGAGGCAATCGTCTAGAGGAGCAATGAGACCATTAGAGAATACATTGATCAATTCAACCGCGAGGCCATTAAGGTCCCATACGCCAATCACATGATGGAGAGGGGACTCCTCCTGGGCACTGAATTTAGAAAAGCCATTGGCATTGAGCCCCCTCAGGTCTTTTGATACACTCCTTAAAAAAGTATGGGCGTATATGGACTAAGAGGAAAAGGAGACCGCCAACAACGCCTTCGATTTGAGGAACCATTAACCAACTAATATCCCACGACATAGTGATGTGGGCCCTTCTCGATAAACAAAGGAAAGATAAAGGAGGAGAAACCTCACGACCCCCGTGAGCATAGAGGACCAACTGAGCGATTCACCAAGTACACCCTGCTAACCGCTTCCCGCGAGCATATCCTTGCAAAGTGCTCCAATGCTGAGTTCAAGGATGGTGGGATCAGGTTCCCTCGACCCGCCCCTGTAAAGCCTGGGGTTGACATAACAAAATACTGTCAATACCACCGGAACCACGGTCACCTCACCGAAGACTGCGTCCACCTAAAGGATGCCATCGAGACTCTCATCAAGGCAGAGAGAGTCGGACAACACAAGCGGAACGAAGCCCCTCATCGGGATGCCCACGAGGTTAAATAAATTGAGAAGGATACCCGGCCATCCGATGAATCTGGTCCCCTCCAGGTAACCTTCTCCATCTCAAGGCCCAAGGACTTCCACATCCCCGAAAGTCTTGAAGATGACGAGCCTTTGTTTACCCACAGCAGATGGGAGAAGTTCCCCTTCATCATGGTCATATATGGCGGGGGATTCACTGACATTTCAGTGAATTCAACAAAGAGGAAACTCAAGGAGCTGGTGGATGCAGCTCCGATCCAGGCGGTAACCCTTGAAATATTCAAGGGAAAATCTGACCCGATCACCTTCTATCTCGAGGTGCTGCCTGGCAGAGCCCCCAATTCCAACATTCCTCTACGGGTGAGGGTAAAGATGGCAAACTTTGATGTATATCGCATCCTAGTCGATGAAGGGAGTTCCGTCGACGTCATGTACACCCACCTGTTCTGCACCTTGCAGCTCGATGATACCCACTTGTCACCATACGTGGGGTCCGACCTACAAGGATTTAATAGTTCGACCTCCAAGCCATGGGGCTACATTGAGCTATTTGTCACATTCAGAGAAGAAACTACATCCCGACAGGTCAAAGTGCAGTTTCTTGTGATCGATTGCCTGTCTCTCTACAACTGCATCATGGGGAGACCAACACTAGCCGAGCAGACCATTGTACCCTCCATGGTGCATTTAAAGATGAAGTTCTATACCAAGAGGGCCCACGTCGCCACCATCTATGGAGACATATAAACTGCCAGGAGATGTTTCAACGTAACTTCTAAAGGGAAAAACACGGTCGACACTGGGGCACGACCTACTAAAAGAGCAACCATATCGACAACAGCGACTGTAACGCCCGTAATTTAATTAATTATTTAATTAAATTATTTTTGGAATATTTATGAAGGTGTGTTATAATATAATTGAATTTATTTTATTAAGTGGAGAAATAATATTAGAGATATAATATTATGTGGTAAAATAATATTAGAAGTGTAATATTATTTAATGTGGGTTTATTTTGAGAGAGTAGAAGTAATAAGGGGGTGTGTTAGTTTTAAGCCCAATAGGGAATAATAGAATAATAGGGTTATTTTATTATTTGTCGTTAGAAGGAATAGAAAGAAGAAGCAGTAGAAAGAAATAAGGATTGAGAAGAACGTGCAAGCTGTATGAGAAAGAGGAATAACGACAAGAACGAGAATCCAACCGGAAATTGTAGAGCAACCTTCAATCCAAGGTAAGGGTGGGGTTCTGACTCTATAATTGGGTTTATGATGATTGATATGTGGGGTTAGAGTTAATTGTTTTCTTGTTCTTGAATTGAAATATATGATTGTGGTGTGATGAGAATCGATGGATTTTTGGATGAATAATGATGTCTTGGTGTTGTTTAATTGCTGTAGAATTATAAGATAATTATGGGTGATGAATTGTCACGATTGGATTAAGTTTAAGGATTTATGTATGAATCCGTAGTGATAACAAAGAAGAAGAAACGTAGAATTATTGCAATATAGAAAATGCAAAACAGTGCAGTTATGAAAAACGTAGAATATCCAGGAAGGATCGTGTGTTGCTGTATTAGAATAATGAATTAATTAGGGATATGGTCTGTCATACTGTGTCTAGTTGCGTTAGAATAGTGAAAGTAGCAGTTCTGATGTTAGAAGTTAGGTTGGTTAGAAGTTGCGTTGAGCTATTAGAAAATAGAAGTTCTGACATTAGAAGTTGTAATAGTCAGAAGATGTGGCTAGTCAGAAGTTGTAATAGTCAGAATATGTGGCTAGTCAGAAGTTGCATTAGTCAGAAGACGGGGTTAGTCAGAAGTTGTGTTAGTCAGAATTTGTACTAGTCAGAAGATGGGGTTAGTCAGAAGCTGTGATGATTAGAATTTGTAGTAGTAAGAAGATTGTGTCGCCCAAAAGATGCGTCATTAGAAGCTATGTTATTAGAAACTGTTTTGGTTAGAGGTTGCGTGGTCAGAAGCTGTGTTGGCCTTACGCTATTTTGTGCAGAATGTGGAAGTTAGATGCTTAGAAGCTGCTGTTTGAACTATAACAGCAGGAATAGTGACGGTCATGATGTTAGAGTTGCAGAATGGCAATATTGTTTTACTGTGGAAATTAAATACTGCCGAGTTGTTAATGAGAAGTTATTAATAATATTGCGTTGATGATTTATAATAAATAAATGATGTTTGATGAATTATTATGATTATTTAAGATGTTTTTGAGATGATTATTTGAGATGTTAATTTGAGACTTTTGAGATGATTTGAGATGTTGGTAACTTGGGTGTTGTTATTACATTCATGGTTGTGTCGCATACATTGCATTTTTGAGATGGAGCTTATGCTCGTTGAGATGGCCTGGATTGGCAAATTTTGAGATGAAGGCTATGCCTTGTTGATGCCTCTATTAATTGGCAAATTTTTGAGATGGGAGTTCTGCTCCAATGGCACCACATGCATTTGCATAAGTATTGAGTCGCATTATATGATTTCATAAAGAAGTGTATTTTGATGTTGACGAATGTATATTATTGATGAGTTTGTTGTTGATTATGAGATGAGAAGTGGTGATGTTGTGAATCTAATTTAATATATTAGTTATCATGCGCTTTATTATATTGTTAGATATCTCACCCCTTCTGTTTGAATGTTGCCCTTATGTTGGTAACGTGCAGGTAATCGAGAGTGAAGGCTGTGTACCTTCAGTAGTTCGAGTCGGTGTCATTGCTCTGATATGTAACACTCAGGGGGGTGAACGTTTGCTGATTTTTTATTGTTGATTTATAGTTGTTGAACTTTAAATGGATTATTATTAAATATGAGATGTCTCGAAGTTGCTGTTTTGTTAGAGATGTTACTAAGAATTCCGCTGCGTAGTTATTGATTTATTTGATTAAAGATGTTATGTTGATGGTTCATCCGGTGTTTGAAAAAGTGTTATATATCCACGATGAATGCAATGAATTTTGTTAGAAGAATTTGTGACGTCCCGATTCATTTGGATGATTGAAGTTTTATAACTCTAATTTATTTTGCATAATTGCTTGGGTAGAATTGGGGTGTTACAAAGTTGGTATCAGAGCAAAAGGTTGGTCCGACCTTGTCGTCGAGTCGTAGTTGTCTAACAATCGAGTATTGTTATTTTGAGTTCTAACTGTTGTTTGTGTTGTAGTGATAAGTTGAGATGACTGGAAGGAATAACGTTGCACTTGCCGCTGCTCTAGAAGCAATGGCTCATGCGATGGAAAATCAGTCGAATGCTGACGGGAATGCTGGATCTCGTAGCTTGGCGACTTTCCAGAGAGAGAATCCACCTACGTTCAAGGGAAAGTATGATCCTGATGGAGCATTGGAGTGGTTGAAAGAGATTGAGAGAATCTTTTGCGTGATGGACTGCACTCTAGCGCAGAAGGATCGTTATGGTACTCATATACTAGCAGTCGAGGCTGATGACTGGTGGCTAGAGACTTGTCAGAAGTTGGAAGCTGCAGGTGAGAATGTCACTTGGGCTGTGTTCCGTAGAGAATTTATGAGAAAGTACTTTCCTGAAGATGTCTGTGGTAAGAAGGAAATTGAGTTTCTTAAGCTGAAGCAAGGAAGTATGTCTGTTGTTGAGTATGCTGCCAAGTTTGCCGAGTTGGCTAAGTTTTATCCGCATTACGCTGAGGAAAATGCTGAGTTTTCGAAGTGTATTAAGTTTGAGAACGGGTTGCGCCCGGAGATTAAGAAGGCAGTTGGATACCAGAAAATCCATGTCTTTGCTGATTTGGTGGATAGCTACAGAATTTATGAAGAGGATAATAATGCACATTACAAGATTATCAGTGAGAAGAGGGGTAAGCACCAACAGAATCGTGGTAAGCCTTATGATGCCCCAGTTGGTAAAGGTAAACAGAAAGTTGCTCATGGTCAGAGGACTAGTGGGGGAGATGCTCCTGCTGGTGTGATTTTCTTTAAGTGTGAAAAAACCTGGGCACAAGAGTAATGTGTGCACTGCTGAAGTGAAGAGGTGTTACCGTTGTGGGAAGAACAGACATGTTGTATCGGAGTGTGAACACAAGAATGTGATTTGTTTCAATTGTAGAGAAGAGGGGCATATTGGTAGTCAGTGTCCTAAACCGAAGAGGGCTCAGTCAAGTGGAAAAGTGTTTGCTTTGGTTGAGGATCAGACAGCTGCTGAGGACGAACTTATTAGAGGTACATGTTTCATTAATAGTACTCCTTTAATTACTATTATTGATATTGGTGCTACGCATTGTTTTATTACTGCTGATTGTATTGAAAGATTGGGTCTTATGTTATCTTCTTTGAATGGAGAAATGGTCGTCGATACTCCATCCAAGGGGTCGGTGACTACTTCTTTTGTGTGTTTGAAGTGTCCCTTGTCGATCTTCGACAGAGACTTTGTTGTTGATTTGGTTTGTTTACCGTTAATAGGTTTGGATGTAATTTTGGGTATGAACTGGTTAGAGCATAACTGTGTTCATATTAACTATTACAACAAGTCGGTGAAGTTTTCTACTCCTGAAGAAGAAGATGGCTTGTTGTCTGCTAGACAGTTGAGGAAGTTGATGCAAGAGGAAGCACAAATGTTATCGTTGATGGCGTCACTATCTGTAGAGACTCAAGCTATAATTGAGGAATTGCAGGTGGTGTGTGAATTTCCTGAAGTTTTCCCTGATGAGATTCCAGATGTACCGCCAGAGAGGGAAGTTGAATTTGCGATTGATCTTGTACCTGGTACCAGACATGTGTCTATGGAACCATACAAGATGTCTGGATCTGAATTGTCTGAGTTTAAGAAGCAATTGGAAGAGTTACTTGAGAAGAAGTTTGTGAGACCAAGTGTGTCGCCGTGGGGAGCTCCAGTGTTGTTAGTAAAGAAGAAAGATGGAAGTATGAGGCTTTGTGTTGATTATAGACAGTTGAATAAGGTGACGATTAAGAACAAGTATCCGCTTACAAGAATAGATGACTTGATGGACCAATTGGTGGATGCTCGTGCATTTAGAAAGATTGATTTGAGGTCGGGTTACCATCAGATCAAAGTGAAGGATAAATATATTCAGAAGACGGCTTTTAGAACGCGTTATGGACATTACGACTATTCGGTGATGCCTTTTGGTGTTACTAATGCGCCGAGAGTATTCATGGAATATATGAATCGTATATTTCATACTTATTTAGATCGGTTCGTAGTGGTTTTCATTGATGATATTTTGATTTACTCTAAGTCAGAAGAAGAGCATGTTGAACACTTAAGAGTAGTATTGCAAGTTTTGAAAGAGAAGAAGTTGTATGCAAAGCTGTCCAAGTGTGAATTTTGGTTGAAAGAGGTTAGTTTTCTTGGTCATGTGATTTCAGGTAGTGGCATTATTGTAGATCCATCGAAGGTTAATACTGTGTTGCAATGGGAAACTCCAAAGTCAGCTACTGAGATTAGAAGCTTCTTGGGATTAGCTGATTATTATAGAAGGTTTATCGAAGGGTTTTCTAAGTTGTCACTTCCGTTGACTAAGTTGACTTGTAAAGGTAGAGCTTTTGTATGGGATGTTCAGTGCGAAGAAATTTTTACAGAATTGAAGAAGAGGTTGACGTCGGCTCCGATTTTGACGTTACCTAATCCAGGAGAGCCTTTTGTGGTGTATTGTGATGCTTCTAAGATGGGTTTAGGAGGTGTGCTTATGCAGAATGGTAAAGTAGTTGCTTATGCGTCAAGGTCGTTGAGGACTCATGAGAAGAACTATCCTATGCATGATTTAGAGCTTGCTGATGTTTTTTTTGTGTTGAAGATTTGGAGGCATTATCTTTATGGTTCTAGATTTGAAGTGTTTAGTGACCATAAGAGTTTGAAGTATTTGTTTGATCACAAGGAGCTGAATATGAGGCAACGAAGATGGTTAGAATTTTTAAAGGTTATGATTTCATTTTGAATTATCATCCAGGAAAGGCGAATGTGGTAGCTGATGCGTTGAGTCGAAAGACTTTACATATGTCAACAATGATGATTAAAGAGTTGGAATTGATAGAGCAGTTCAGGGATATGAGCTTAGTTTGCGAGGTTACTCCGCAGAGTGTTATGTTAGGTATGTTGAAGATTAATAATGAATTTTTAGACAGTATCAAAGAAGCTCAGAAGTTGGATGTGAAACTGGTAGATTCGTTGGTTGGGATTGATCAATCAGAGAATAGTGATTTTAAGCTAGATGAGCAAGGTGTGTTGAGGTTTCGTAATCGGATTTGTATTCCTGATGATGCTGAGATAAAGAAAGTGATACTTGAGGAGAGTCATAGAAGTAAGTTGAGTATTCATCCAGGAGCTACAAAGATGTATCAAGATTTGAAAAGTTTGTTTTGGTGGCCTGGGATGA
The DNA here is from genome assembly GCA_948472305.1 of Vicia faba. Taxonomy (NCBI): domain Eukaryota; kingdom Viridiplantae; phylum Streptophyta; class Magnoliopsida; order Fabales; family Fabaceae; genus Vicia; species Vicia faba. The sequence continues at coordinate 315,819,934 of OX451735.1, forward strand.
AGAGTGACGTGGCTCGTTTCGTGTATGCATGTTGGACTTGTCAGAAGTCGAAAGTTGAACATCAGAAGCCTGCAGGATTGATGCAACCGTTAGAAGTCCCAGAATGGAAATGGGATAGCATTTCAATGGACTTTGTGGCAGGGTTGCCTAATACTTTAAGAGGACATGATTCGATTTGGGTGATTGTTGATAGGCTTACAAAGTTAGCTCATTTTGTTCCTATTAACATCAGTTTTCCAGTGTCGAAGTTGGCTGAGATTTATATTAGTGTGATTGTAAAGCTGCATGGTGTTCCTTTGTGCATTGTGTCAGATAGAGATCTAAGATTTACTTCTGATTTTTGGAAGAGTTTTCAAGAAGCGTTGGGGTCTAAGTTGAGGTTGAGTTCAGCGTATCATCCTCAGACAGATGGCCAGACTGAACGGACTATTCAATCGTTGGAAGATTTGCTAAGGGCATGTGTTCTCGAGCAGGGAGGTTCATGGGATACTTATCTTCCTTTGATAGAGTTCACTTATAATAACAGTTACCATTCTAGTATTGGGATGGCACCTTTTGAAGCGTTGTATGGTCGAAGATGTAGAACTCCGTTATGTTGGCATGAATCTGGTGAAAGTGTAGTACTTGGACCTGAACTTGTTCGTGAAACTACTGAGAAGGTGAAGTTGATTCGAGAAAAGATAAAAGCTTCACAAAGTAGACAGAAGAGTTATCATGACAAGTGAAGGAAGGATTTAGAATTTCAAGCTGGTGATCATGTGTTTCTGAGAGTTACACTTGTGACTGGTGTTGGGCGAGCATTGAAGTCTAAGAAGCTCACTTCTCGTTTTATTGGACCATATCAGATTTCGGAGAGAGTGGGGAATGTTGCTTATAGAGTGGCTTTACCGCCTAATCTTTCGAATTTGCATGATGTGTTTCATGTGTCGCAACTCCGAAAGTATATTTCATATCCATCTCATGTGATTCATATGGACGATGTGCAAGTACATGATACTCTTACGGTGGAGACGATGCCTGTAGGGATCGCAGATTGTGAAATGAAGACTCTGAGGGGCAAAGAGATTGCCTTGGTTAAAGTGGTTTGGCTAGGAGCTGCTGGTGAAAGCATGACTTGGAAGTTGGAGAGCAAGATGCGAGACTCCTACCCTGAATTGTTTGATTGAGGTAAATTTTCGAGGACGGAAATATTCTAAGTGGGGGAGAGTTGTAACACCCGTAATTTAATTAATTGTTTAATTAAATTATTTTTGGAATATTTATGAAGGTGTGTTATAATATAATTGGATTTATTTTATTAAGTGGAGAAATAATATTATAGATATAATATTATGTGGTGAAATAATATTAGAAGTGTAATATTATTTAATGTGGGCTTATTTTGAGAGAGTAGAAGTAATAAGGGGGGGTGTTGGTTTTAAGCCCAATAGGGAATAATAGAATAATAGGGTTATTTTATTATTTATTGTTAGAAGGAATATAAAGAATAAGCAGTAGAAAGAAATAAGGTTTGAGAAGAACGTGCAAGTTGCGTGAGAAAGAGGAATAACGGCAAGAACAAGAATCCAACCGAAATTATAGAGAAACCTTCAATCCAAGGTAAGGGTGGGGTTCTGACTCTATAATTGGGTTTATGATGATTGATATGTGGGGTTAGAGGTGATTGTTGTCTTGTTCTTGAATTGAAATATATGATTGTGGTGTGATGAGAATCGATGAATTTTTGGATGAATAATGGTGTCTTGATGTTGTTTAATTGCTGTAGAATTATAAGGTAATTATGGGTGATGAATTGTCACGATTGGATTAAGTTTAAGGCTTTATGTATGAATCCGTAGTGATAACAGTGAAGAAGGAACGTAGAATTATTGCAGTACAGAAAACACAAAACAATGCAGTTATGAAAAACACAGAATATGCAGGAAGGATCGTGTGTTGATGTATTAGAATAATGAATTAATTAGGGATAGGGTTTGTCATACTGTGTCTAGTTGCATTAGAATAGTGAAAGTAGCAGTTCTGATGTTAGAAGTTAGGTTGGTTAGAAGTTGCGTTAAGCTATTAGAAAATAGAAGTTCTGACGTTAGAAGTTGTAATAGTCAGAAGATGTGGCTAGTCAGAAGTTGTAATAGTCAGAAGATGTGGCTAGTCAGAAGTTGTAATAGTCAGAAGATGTGGCTAGTAAGAAGTTGCATTAGTCAGAAGACAGGGTTAGTCAGAAGTTGCATTAGTCAGAATTTGTACTAGTCAGAAGATGGGGTTAGTCAGAAGCTGTGATGATCAGAATTTGTAGTAGTCAGAAGATTGTGTTGCCCAGAAGTTGCGTCATTAGAAGCTATGTTATTAGAAACCGTGTTGGTTAGAGGTTGCATGGTCAGAAGCTGTGTTGGCCTTACGCTGTTTTGTGCAGAATGTGGAAGTTAGATCCTTAGAAGCTGTTGTTTGAACTATAACAACAGGAATAGTAACGGTCATGATGTTAGAGTTGCAGAATGGCAGTATTGTTTTACTGTGGAAATTAAATACTGCTGAGTTGTTAATGAGAAGTTATTAATAATATTGCGTTGATGATTTATAATAAATAAATGATGTTTGATGAATTATTATGATTATTTGAGATGTTTTTGAGATGATTATTTGAGATGTTTTTGACATGTTAATTTGAGACTTTTGAGATTATTTGAGATGTTGGTAACTTGGGTGTTGTTATTACATTCATGGTTGTGTCGTATACATTGCATTTTTGAGATGGAGCTTATGCTCGTTGAGATGGCCTAGATTGGCAAATTTTGAGATGAAGGCTATGCCTTGTTGATGCCTCAATTAATTGGCAAATTTTTGAGATGGGTGTTCTGCTCCAATGGTACCACATGCATTTGCATAAGTATTGAGTCACATTATATGATTTCATAAAGAAGTGTATTTTGATGTTGACGAATGTATATTATTGATGAGTTTGTTGTTGATTATGAGATGAGAAGTGATGATGTTGTGAATCTAATTTAATATATTAATTATCATGCGCTTTATTATATTGTTAGATATCTCACCCCTTCTGTTTGAATGTTGCCATTATGTTGGTAACGTGCAAGTAATCGAGAGTGAAGGTTGTGTACCTTCAGTAGTTCGAGTCGGTGTCATTGCTCTGATATGCAACACTCGGGGGGATGAACGTTTGCTGATTTTTGATTGTTGATTTACAGTTGTTGAACTTTAAATGGATTATTATTAAATATGAGATGTCTCAAAGTTGCTATTTTGTTAGAGATGTTATTAAGAATTCCGCTGCGTAGTTGTTGATTTATTTGATTAAAGATGTTATATTGATGGTTCATCCGATGTTTGAAAAAGTGTTATATATCCACGATGAATGCAATGAATTTTGTTAGAAGAATTTGTGACGTCCTGATTCATTTGGATGATTGAAGTTTTATAACTCTGATTTATTTTGCATAATTTCTTGGGGTAGAATTGGGGTGTTACAGCGACTACCTCGACGGAAAAACCTACTTGATTCAAAGATAAACAGGCTCCACCAAAGGTCGACTCCATAGCAGTCGACACCCGCTTTGACAAAGATGAAGTTGAGGCCCCCAAGGGCGAACAAGATCCTCTCCGACCCGTCCCAGACAGAGACTTAGAGTTCATCCCCTCAGCGAAGACCCGAACAAAGGTGTGAAGATCAGTGTTGGACTCCCCGACCTGGCGAGTAAGCAAGTCAAATCCTGCTTGGGGGAGAATGCTGACTTGTTCACGTGGAGCGCTATGAAGATGCTTGGACTCGACCCTGAGGTCACCTGTCACCAACTTGCTGTGGAACCAACCGTTAGGGCAGTAGTATAACATAAGCATAGGCAGTCTCCCGAAAAAGCAGAGGCTGCTGAAAAAGCTGTAAAAGACCTCCTAGAGGCAAATTTTATTTATGAGGCTTGGTATTTCACCTGGCTCTCAAATGTTGTACTTGTTAAGAAAAATAATGGAAAATGGCGTATGTGTGTTGACTATACTGATCTCAATCGGGCATGTCCCAAAGATGCTTTTCCTTTACCTAACATCGACACGCTGGTCAACAACTCGGCCAACTACAAAATTTTATCATTTATGGACACCTACTCGGTCTATAATCAAATTCCCGTGGCTATGAGTGACAAACATTGCACCGACTTCATGATCGGGTCGGACAATTACTACTACAATGTAATGCCCCTCGGCCTAAAAAATGCAGGGGCAACATACCAACAGATGATGAACAAAGTCTTTAGCGGTGAGATTGGGAACATGCTCGAGGTATACATGGATGACATGATCGTCAAATCTCTAACATAAACCTACCACGCTGCTCACCTCGAAATATTTTTCTCCCAAGCAACGCAATGCAGAATGAGATTCAACCCGGAGAAATGCACATTCGGGGTCAAGACAGGAAAATTCCTTGGTTACTATCTAACCGAACACGGAATCAAAGCCAACCCCAACAAATTCAAGGCGTTCTCCGAGCTCCCCACGCCAAACTAGAAAAAATCTTTATAAGTCTTGAACGACATGCTCACCTTGCTCTCCCGCTTTGTGGCGAAGTCCACATAACACGCACTCCCATTTTTCAAACTCTTACGTAAAAAGGCGACTTTTGAGTGGACCGAGGAGTGCGAGCAAGCCATCCTCCACCTCAAGCAAGCACTTTCATAACCACCCGTATTATCATGGCTAGAGAGCATGGAATCTTTGTTCCTTTATCCAACCGTTTCCACTGAGGCCGTGAGTGCGGCCCTCGTTCGCGAAACACCAGACGGACAAAAGCCAGTTTACTTTACTAGTAAAGCGTTGCAGGGCCCCAAGGTCAGATATCAACAAATTTAAAGGGTGGTTTTGGCCCTCGTTATCCCAGCGAGGACTCGGATATTACTTCCTGTCTAACACTATCGTCGTGCAAATAGATCAACCCATAAGACAACTTCTAGGTCGACCAGATATGGCCGGTCAAATGCTGAAATGGTCCCTAGAACTTTCGAAGTTTGACATTCAGTAAGAAAGTAGGACAATGGCCGACTTTGTTATGGAGATGACCAGCCACAAACCCCCGACGGGTCGGAAACACAAGTGGATCATCTTCATGGATGGAGCATCCAGCTCGACCGGAAGCGGAGCGGGAATTCTCCTAGAAAATGAAGAGGGCGTTATGATCGAACATTTGCTCACTCTGTAGTTTCCCAAGTCGAACAACCAGGCCGAGTACGAGGCCTTGCTCGCAGGATTAAGGCTGGCCGAAGACCTAGGTGCCCGAGAAGTACAAGTATTCAGACTCCCGACTCGTTGAATCTAAAGTTCGAGGAGAATATCATACCAAGAATGATAGCCTCATCGAATACTTGAACCTAGTCGAAGAAAAAATGAAGAAGTTCGACCGGGCATAAATCAAACACGTACCCCGGAAACAGAACACACGGGCCGACATACTTTCAAAACTCGCGAGCAGAAAGAAAAAAGGTGGGAACAAATTCGTCATCCAAGAATACCTTTCTCGTTCGAGTATTGAAAAGCCCACTGCATCACCCGAGGTGAATGCCATCAGGAACGGTTCATGTTGGATGACCCTGGTACTTAATCATCTCACAAATGGAGAATTACCCGCTGACCAAAAAGAGGCCAATGCGACCAAACGACGAGCCTGCTCTTACGTAGTAGTCAAGCATAAACTCTATCGGCGGGGATTCTCCATGTCACTCTTGAAATGCATCGAGGAATCCAAAATCCCCGATATCTTATGGGAAATTCACGAGGGAATTAACACCTAACACTTGGGGGGAAGATCTCTGGCACAAATATAAAAAATACCAGAAACAATAAAAATATAAAAAATATCTTTTTAGTTTTAAATCTATTTGTAAATAATTTAGTCATGTAATTCTTTTACTTTGATTAATTAGGTTAGATTAAACTTGGACATAACTTTAATTTTCTCCCAATTAATCTCTCACATCTTATAAATATTTTTTTTGTACATGATCAAAAATCTTAAAAAATAATTTATTTTTCCATCTCCCCGATCTTTTTGCAAAAAACCAGCTTTAGCCTTAACACAAATATTTTAAGAGGTTCATATAGAGTACTATAGATGCATTGAGTGCTAACTATTTCCCTTTGCATAACCAACCCCTGTACCATTATCTCTTTATTTTTGTGTATTTTATTCGCTTTTTTCCCATTTCTTTGGAAACAATAAAGTGCGGCGACGACTCTTGCTTTTGTGAGTTATGTTAAATCAATAGATCAATCTCCAATTTTCACCCTACATTGTGCACAAGTCTTATGGCTAAAGCAACAACTGTTATATTAAAATTTAAAACTTGGATTGATTTCAATTAAGTGCTATAACACTAGCGCGTTAAGCCAATCGAAGAATCAGATACTTCACTCACAAACTAAACATATAGAAATCTGATACCATTTCTGTAGAGATCATGTTGAAAAATGTGACGTTGTTTTTAATTATGTTGATGCAAAAAATTAGCTTGCTGACATTTTTACAAAACTATTATCATTGGGAACCATTTCACAAGATTTGTAGGGAATTGGGAATCTTAGATTCCTCATGTCATAAACAGTTTGGGATTTCTATTTTAGTTTTGTTTGATATTTTCATTTTTCTATTAATGATAATATCTTGTAGAAAATCATAGTTCCACCAACTTCATTGGTATTTCTCTATAACTCTTATATCCGATTATATCATTGCGTGTATTTTTGTTATTTATATGCTTATTGGTTTGCTTATTACAATCTTTATTTCACTCATTCATCTCTAGAATGTTTTTTATTTTTCATCTTTGCATTTAAAGTGTTTTTAAACGTGTGTTAGTAATTATGTGCATTTGACCATTCTTATACTTGTTCATACATTGTTTAAGCTTTCATTCATGATAGTTTTGATCATTTTATTTTGTGTTGATGTGTTGTTGCATGTCTATTTGCATGTTTGTTGTGTGTAGCATGTTTATCTTTGCATTTTATATATGATCTCTGATGTTTAGCCTTTTAGCTCATGTGTTCATCTGGAATTATTTCTCTTTGCTACTGGTTTTTAGGTATTTTAGACTCATTACCATATATCTCTTTTGATCTTGTCAAAGGGAAGAAGTTGTAATGTGAGTCTATAATTATGGTATAATATTTTGTGTGTGTGCATTGTTTCAGGGGAAGCACAAGCGTTTATTTGCTTTTGGCTCAACGTCGACTCAATTCCAAGTGAAAGCTTACCAAGCATAAAAAATGAGGAGATTAAAGCTGCATGTCTCTGATATAATCAAGGGGATAACCCCAATACAATTTTGTTGCTTTTCTCTTAAGCATTCATTTTGTTTTGTTTTGTTTATTATTCTCTATTCAACCTCCTTTTCAATTGCACATCTTTGGATCAAGTTCTGAATCAATTCGTTTTAGCATGCATAATTGAATTGTTTGTATTTGAGTATGATCATTGTGTTTTAAGCCAATTTATTTAATTAATGGAACAAGAACTATATTTGAGGTTGGTTCAAGTTATATGGTAAGTGAAATTTCAAACTAGTTCGAAAAACTTGAAAAATTGAGATTTATTGTGTGTGACTAGAATCACTCACAATCCATGACTCCAATCAAATCAAATGGAGAAGAACGAGAAGTTTTTGTTGTTTGTGATTTAAATCACACTTTACACATGATTCAAATCATGAAACACTATGACTCGAGTTACAAGTTGCACATGATTCAAATTACACAACTCTTGTTAGCCACTGCCTCATTTGATTCAAATCACACTTTCTACATGACTTGAATCACAAAGTCTGTAATCTTTTCTAGTTTGCTTCTAACCAATTTGATTCAAATCGAACTTTGTACATGACTCGAATTAGAGTTACAACATGACTCAAATCACAAGAAATTGATCACTTTTCTTTATTTTGATCTTGTTCAACTCAACTTGCTCATTTGACTCTAATCAACAAATGCTATTAACTAAAATCTAAGAAACATTTCCACCTACTTTTGTGCATAATCTCCATCACAAATAAATTATTTTTGTCATATCGTTTTCAAATAACATATTAAAGAAATTTCATAATCAACATTGCGGTTTTGAGAAATCAATAACCTCTCATTTTTTAAAACTAAAAAACTCTTACAAAGATAATTTCTTTCATCTTCAACCTCTAGTTTTATTTGAAGTCTTGATTATGGAGATTTACAATTATTAAGGGAAACATGTCTTGAAACTAACATTTCTTGAGGATTTGGTAAATATTTTTAAGAAGCTTGCAAGATTGTTGTTGTTATGGTTGGTGGTGACAAATTTCAGTGAAAAGGGGAGTTATTCTTTCCAAGTTGACCTTGGTAGTACTATGTCGAAGCCTATAGACAGGGTAAAAGCTCTTCTTAATCTTCAGACGGTTCATCGCTCAATAAATTGGTAGGATCAAAGGTGATTACCACACACGAAAACTTGGAGCATATTAGCGAAGCTGGAAGATTTAAGAAGGGAGAATAAAGTAAAGATTCCACAAAGAGTTCGACGTCAAAGTTGCATACAAATCAATATCCATATATGAGATTTATTTTCTCAGTACTATTATGGATATTGTGATTGTAAGAAATTGTGTAAAATTTTTCAAAATATATTATATGATCTAATTTCAAGGGGAAACCAATGGAGAGTGGATTAGACTTATGTTAGAATATAGTTTGATTATACAACCCTTGTAAGAGTTTTGATGATAACAAACACTCAAAGAACAATTATGCTCCCTAAATAAGTATTTTGTTTTACAGAGAAGTTCTGATGGAAGAAGCACAGAAGATGAGTTATATATTTGTTTCAACCCTGATTCTATACATCTCTTAAAGAAGTTATAACGCTGAAAACAGGAACTCATTGTTTCTGATCCATAAAGTTCTGGAAAGAAGCAACGATAACTTTCATCTTCTGAAGCAAGCATGTTCTGAAGCGTTTCAATTCACTTATTGTTATTCAAAAGTAACAGCTGAAAGGGGACAAGGATCTCTATTTTTGGAAAGCTCTTTAATTATCATTGATCAACATTCCAAAAGCTCCTACATGCGTTTCCTATTTAAACAAAGCTTGAAGAAGAATTCATTTACAATTTTGCATACAACAAACGAGTCATCTTCATCACCTTCAAATGTACTGAATCTCATTTGTGAAAAACATCATGTGTGTGATACTGTTTTATTAGAAAACACTTTTTGTACACTCTCTTAAATATTATATAGTGTAATTCCTTGAGAAAATCAGATTGTGATTTAAACTCAAGAAGACTTTGACAGTTGTCATAGTAGCTATGTAATGACGTTTAATTAGTGGATTAAGACCTCGTTGAGAGGGGCGAAATCACCTTGGCGGATGGACTGGAGTAGTTTGAGTTCAAACGAACCAGGATAACCAACGTGTTCTTTACTTTAAGTTTTAAAACCCCCAATTCAACCCCCCCCCTTTCTTGTTTTTATTCATTCTTCAATTGGCATCAGAGCGCCTGGTTCTGAGTACAAGCACTTAACCGTGTCAGAAAAAGATCCAAGCAAGAAAAAACTATGGTGGGACCAAGTCAGAACATCAGCAATGATTACCATGATGATAAAGACAAAATCAACGAAAAACCACCAATCTTTGATGGTGAAAACTTAGATTACTGGAAAGACAGAATTGAAAGTTTCTTTCCATCTCATGACGCTGATCTCTGGGATATGGTGACTAATGGATACATACATCCTATTGATGAAAGTGGTCAGAAGATTGACAAAAAAAGAATGACAGATCATCACAAACAGAGAATAAATAAAACACATGTTTGACTCCTTGAGAATGACGCATGAAGGCAACACGCAAGTCAAAGAAACCAACGATCTTGTGCTCATTTAGAAGTATGAAGCCTTCAAAATGGAAGAAGATGAAACCATTAAAATAATGTTCTCAAAATTTCAAATTCTGGTTGCTGGGTTAAAATTTCTGGATAAAGGGTACTCATCTGCTGATCATGTAAAGAAGATCATCAAAAGTTTACCCAAGAAATGGAGACCCATGCTCACGGCTCTTAAACTAGCCAAGGATCTGAACAAAACCTCTCTCGAAGAACTTGTCATCTCCATGAGGAGTCATGAGATAGAGTTAGAAGAAGATGATCCCCAGAAGCAAGGTAAGTCTTTACCTCTTAAATCTAACAAAAAATATGAATCGAAAGTTTTGCAGGCAAAAGAAGAAAACTCTGGTGGATCCTCATAAGAAGAAGATGAATTGTCTCTTCTCTCCAGAAGAGTCAATCAGTTGTGGAAGCACGGGCAAAGGAAGTTCAGAACTTCCAGAAGAACAGGAAATCATTCTGAACCATCTTCTAGATATAGAAAGTCAAGTAACAGAGACATTGTCTGCTACGAATGCAATGAACAAGGGAATTACAAAAGCGAATGTCCAAAGCTTCAAAAAGAGAAACCTAAAAAGAAGTTCTTTAAGGAAAAGAATAAAATTCTCATGGAAACATCGGATGACTCAGACTCCTATGAAGCTGAAACAGAATCAGAAGATGAAAGAGCCAACATAACCCTAATGGCCAACATATCAGAAGACACTGAATCATCTGGATCAGACTCAGACTCAGAGGAAGAAGAGGTAATCTCTAACTTTTCTAGATCTCAATTAGAAGAGAGTCTGTCAGAAATTCTTGAAAGATATCAGAAACTTTGAGTCATAAACAAGAACCTGAAAAAGGAGCTAGTTTCTGACTCTGAAGAAACTAAGAAACTGAGGTCAGAAAACTCTGAGATGAAAGAAACAATTTCTAAACTAGAAAATAAATTACAAATTTCTCAGAAAAAAAACTGTCTCAGAAGTTCCTAGTAACTCTAATTAGATTATAAAGGAATATGATCATAGCTTTCAAAAATTTCTTGCTAAAAACATATATAGAAGCAAGATGGCTTCAATGATCTATGGAGTTAGCAGAAATGGCAGAAAAGGAATAGGATACAAAGGTAAAGTATCTCAACCTAAGAAAGTTAAGGATATGGTCATTAAACGCACACCTTTGTATTCTCACTTCACCTATGGGCACACACATGACATAAATTATACTAGTAATGCTTTTTCTGGTAAACCAAAATTCAAACAGATTTTGGTAACTCTAACAAACAAGGACCAAAATTGTCTATGTTGCAGATATCTTTAACAACAAGATTGAAACACCAATTTTGGTACCTAGACTCTGGATGATCTCGACACATGATGGGAAGAAAGCATATGTTTCAAAGCTTGGAACTTAAATCTGGAGGCTACGTAGGTTTCAGAGGCAATCAGAAAGGGAAGATTATTGGCTCTAGAACTATTGGTAATGATACTCTTCCTTCTGTAACTAATATTCTGTTAGTAGATGGATCAATGCATAACTTATTATCCCTAAGTTAATTAAGTGATAACGATTATGATATAATCTTCAATCAAAAGTCCTGTAAAGCAGTTAGTCAGAAAGATGGATCTATTCACTTTAATGGAAAGGAAAGAACAACATTTACAAAATAAAACTTTCTGAACTAAAAAGTCAGAATGTAAAATGCTTATTGTCTGTTAACGATGAGCAATGGGTCTAGCATAGAATATCAGGGCATGTTAGTATGAGAAGAACATCTCAGATTAACAAACTCAATCTGGTCAGAGGACTTCCTAACCTGAAGTTCATCTTAGATGCTCTGTGTGAAGCATGTCAAAAAGGCAAGTTTGCCAAACCTTCTTTTAAAATAAAAAATGTTGTTTCTACCTCTAGACCATTAGAACTTTTGCATATAGATCTATTTGGACCAGTGAAAACTGCATCCATTAGTGGTAAGAAGTATGGATTAGTGATCGTAGATGACTATAGCAGATGGACATGGGTAAAGTTCTTAAGACACAAGGACGAGTCACATTCTGTGTTCTTTGCCTTCTATAACCAAGTCCAAAATGAAAAAAATCTTAGAATTATTAAAGTCAGAAGTGATCATGTTGGAGAATTTGAAAACAAAAAATTTGAACTATTTTTTAATGAGAATGGAATATCTCATGATTTCTCTTGTCCTAGAACTCCTCAACAAAACGGAGTTGTAGAACGAAAGAACAGAACTTTACAAGAAATGGCCAGAACCATAATCAACGAGACTAACATTGCTAAGAACTTCTGGGTAGAAGCAATTAACACAGCGTGTTACATTCAGAATAGAATCTCCATAAGACCTATTCTAGATAAGACTCCATATGAACCGCGGAAGAACAGAAAGCCCAACATTTCTTATTTTCGTCCATTTGGATGTACTTATTTTATTCTGAACATTAAAGAACATCTGAACAAGTTTGACTCTAAATCACAAAAGTATCTCATGTTAGGATACTCTGAACGCTGAAAAGGCTATAGAGTATATAACACAGAAACACAGATTGTAGAAGAGTTAATCAGTGTCAAATTTGATGATAAGCTTAGCTCTCAAAAGTCAAAGCAAGGTAAAAATTTTGCAGATATAGAAGTCCAATTTACAGGTACTGAAGACATTGCATCATAAGTTTCACACAAAGAATCACAGTCAACTCCAGAAGAAGATGTCACAAACATTACAACAACGTCTGAAGAGCCTCTCCAGAAAAGACAATCCAGAAGCAGTTTTGCTCATCAGGAAAACAAAATTTTGGGAAAGAAAGAAGACCCAATCAGAACAAGATCTACATTCAGAAAATATGAAGAATCTCTCATGGGATTAGTGTCTCTGATTGAGCCAACTTCCATTGACGAAGCCCTTCTGGATAATGATTGGATACTTGTAATGCAGGAAAAATTAAACCAACTCACCAGAAACGATGTGTGGGATCTTGTTCCTAAACCAAAAGCGTTTAACACCATTGGAACCAAATGGGTATTCAAAAAAAAATTGGATGAACAAGGAGAAGTTGTCATAAATAAAGCACGACTGGTGACACAAGGTTATAGTCAGCAAGAGGGGATAGACTATACAAAAACCTTTTCTCCAGTCGCCAGGTTAGAATCTATCTGACTTTTAATCTCTTTTGTTGTAAATAATTGCATCACTCTTTATCAGATGGATGTTAAAAGTGCATTTTTAAATGGTTACATTGATGAAGAAGTTTATGTGCACCAACCCCCTGGTTTTGAAAATTCAAAACATCCAGAATATGTCTATAAACTAAAGAAATCATTATATGGTCTGAAACAAGCTCCCAAAGCTTGGTATGAAAGACTAAGTAGTTTTCTGTTAGAAAATAATTTTACCAGAGGGAAGGTGGACACAACTTTATTCTGTAAACTATTTTAAAATGACATTCTTGTTTGTCAGATTTATGCAAATGATATTATTTTTGGATCTACTAAAGCCTCTTTGGGAAGAGAATTTGCTAAGTCTATGCAGGCAGAATTTGAAATGAGCTTGATGGGAGAACTCCAATTATTTCTGGGAATCCAAATCAATCAAACTCTAGAAGGAACATACATACATCAAAGCAAGTATATCAAAGAAATTCTGAAGAAATTTGACTTATCAGAGTGTAAGCCAACCAAAATTCCCATGCATCCCACGTGCATTCTGGAAAAGGAATAGGTAAGTAAGAAGGTATAACAGAAGATCTACAGAGGTATTATTGGTTCTCTCCTATATCTAACAACTTCAAGACCTGATATTTTGTATAGTGTATGTCTGTGTGCTAGATTCCAATCAGATCCTAGAGAATCTCACTTAACAGTTGTTAAACGAATTTTCAAGTATATAAAAGGTACTACTAATATTGGTCTTTGTTATAGAAAAACCAAAGAATACAAATTAGTAGGGTACTGTGATGCTGACTTCGCTGGAGACAGAATAGAAAGAAAAGTACTTTTGGAAGCTGCCAATTTCTGGGAGAAAATCTTATCTCGTGGTCCAGCAAGAGGCAATCCACCATTGCATTGTCAACTGCTGAAGCTGAACATATAGCAGCAGATGGATGCAGCACACAAATGCTCTGGATGAAAAGTCAACTTGAAGACTTCAACATATTTGAGAGTAACATTCCTATACTCTGTGGCAACACTTATGCTATTTGTTTATATAAAAAAAATCCTATTTTGCATTCTAGGGCTAAGCATATAGAAATAAAACATCATTTTATTGGGGACTATATTCATAAAGGAATTATTTCATTAAAATTTATTGACACAGACCATCAATGGGCTGATGTTTTCACTAAACCCATTTCTGAAGATAGGTTTAACTTCATTCTGAAACATCTTAGCATGAAATTATGTCCAAAATGATAGTTTTATTTACGTATACGTTAACCCTCATAATTTTATATTTTTTTGTGTGTGTGAACAACTGATCAATAATTCTTTAGAAGTTAGGAGGAAAGTTGTATCAGGATCTATCTAAGAAGATCTGAACAGTTTCCAAACGGTTCATTTCAAAGATAGAAGCTTGCAGTTTACAATATCGAAATTTGTCATCTCTTCACAAGGGTTTCTTCTAAGGCTGAACATGTATTCAAATTTTAAAGAGAATGAAATATGATTGGATGCATTGAGACTCGTGTCGTATCGGTAACTGTTTCATATCTCCATGCCATCCATCTTTTCAGGAATCATTAATGCTAGTAATCATTTTTAACCCTTTTATTGTTAATTAAGTTTCCTATTTTTCTATAAATACGTTGCTCACTTTCACTTTCATTTTTTCACTCTCAATTCTTTTCTCTCTTACTTGTGTTCAATTTTTCAAAGTCCCTAAAAAGTTTGTGTGAACAATGGCTTCTTCCCAAACTGCTCAAAGCTCTCAAAATGTTCCCGGCTCTTATTCTTCAACAGCAGAAAGGTACGAAGAACCCTTAAGAACACTCCTAACTCCCATTGATTCGCTAGAAGTTCTATATGAACTCATTGTTGACTTCATCAGTATGAAGGAAAACGGTTACGATTTAACACCTGATGTTGAATTTCAAGGATGGACAAAGTATTTTGTTCGACTACTGGGTCCAGTTTTTCCAAGATTGGTTAAAGAATTATGGATTCACGCTACTTCTTCAAATCATCAGGTCACTTCTTTTGTGATGGGGAATAAAATATTAATATCTGAAGATCTCATTGGGCAATTGATCGGTCACGACGGTGGTGGTATTCGCTGCAGCGAAATGGCTGATAAAAGCTCTGACCTAACAAAGATTTCAAAAGAGATTTTTACTTCTGGGTAACCATCCAACAAGATCAAAGATCTGAAAGACTACCTCAGAATTTGGTCAAAAATCATTTTGGGCTGCATTAACCATAGAAAACCCACAAGTTCTCCAGAATATATCAACATTGACCAACAATATCTTTTGTACTTCATAGCAACCAAGGCAAAGGTAAATCTTCCTCATCTTATGTTTAATCATCTAAAGACTAGCGTCAAAGAGACAGAGAAGAAGAAAGAACAAAGAGAGACTGGATACATCTGGGAAGGCTCATCTTAGATATTCTGACAGAAAACAAACTGGTAGAACATCTAACTGAAGCTCAACAAGTCAGCACTCTGGAAGCTTGTGCTGGTAAACCTATGAATGCTAAGAATCTGAAGAAGATTAAGATCATTGAAACCATCAAGAAGGATCCAACAGTAACAACCAAGGAAGTCATTACAACTAGAAGAGTACCTCTGAAGGATTTTCCTCTCTTCTCTCAAACATATGCTTCTCCAGATATCATTGTCAGGTATCTGCATGCTTGCAAAAGGGACTGGACAAATCTAGAAGTGAACATCCATGATTTAAGGCAACAACCTCTGGAAGTTGCTCCCATAAAATCAAGGAAAAGGAAAGCCACTGGAGAAGGATCTTCTCAGAATATTCCCAAGGATGCTAAGAAGAAAGGTAATCCATATTTTATTTCTGTTATTGAATCAATTATTTTATCAACATCTGAAACCCCTTCCTCTCCAAAACCATCAGAAGATCCATCACCACAAAATTTTCATGACTTTGACATTGAATTTGATCCCTCACTATATCTAGATAACCTTCTGGATAATCCACCTACTACCCATCTTGACCAAAATCATCCTGAACTTGCTCAAGTTCTTTCTGATATTGATCAATTTGATCCACTGTTTGAAGCTCCCGACTCAAAATTTTAACTCTGATACCACAACATCCATTCCTGGAATCACCTGCCCTCTAATGGTCTCACAACCACTCACAATCCACTCCATCCCAGATATTCCATCTCCCTATCATTCCACTCCACCAAACTCACCATATTCACCCATTGTTATTCCTGATTCTCCCTCTCCAATCAACCATCCAGAAGATCCCCTTTGAACAGTGATAGACTTAGAAGCTCTGGACAATCTTGTCTCTAGCTCTCAAAAAATTGCCATACTAAAACCAAAACAGATATTGGTAAAAATTTGTTGATTTTTGAAACAGATATACAGGAATGAATTAACTCTCTGAAGCTAGCTTGCTTAGAGAATCTTAATCCTGCTGCTTCTGATTCACATTGGAACCAGTTCAGAAAATGGTTTAATTCTGAATCTCAGAAACGTAAGGAGTTGAGTTATGAAATTGCTCAACAGAACTTCTGTGATTATCTGAATGTCTTCAAGGATCAAGTTCTGCATCACTGGGAAAAGAAACAACTTCTTTTGCGGGACAATGCCCCTTGGGAAGATCACCAACCTTCAGAATATAATGAACCATCCTCTGATCCTCTGCCCCTAGTGAGGGTTCTAGATAAAGGAAAGGAAGTTGAAGAAGCTCCTGAGTCAGAATCAGCCGCAACTTTCTCTGAAAAGGTGGAACCTTCTGTTGATATACCTACTTCATCTCTTGTGCTATAAACTGTGGAGGAGTTGAAGAAAGAGAATGTAATGTTTAAGGAAAGACTTGACAAGCAGGATGATACGTGCAAGGAAATCAAAGGGATGCTGGGAAAACAAGAAGAGTCAAACAATCAGATTAAGAGTTTGTTGGAAGTCCTGTTCACACGACTTCCTCCAACTCAATCTTAGTTTTGAAATTTATTTTCTTTACTGTGTTCATTTTATTTGTTTCCTTCTGAATGTGTTTATTGCAATCTTTTTGAATACAAATCATCTTTTATTGCTTAAAGTGTTTTTATTGCTTTTTAATTCTTGACAAAAAAGGGGGAGAACATAAGATATTTCTAATATAACAGTATCGAGACGCAATCTCAAACATTTTGAATATCATAACTTTTATGTTTTTTTTCTGAAAGCAAAACAGGAACAAACTCTATTGAGGACAAAAGTGGACGCATAAAAAACTCTTATCAGAATAATCTTCAGGGAAGTATTTCTTCTCTATCTGAGTATTCAACTCAAGGGGAGACCTTAAATGCTTTATGTTCTTTATGTTTCTATTGAAATATCCAATTTTTTATCATCATCAAAAAGGGAGAGATTGTTAGAACATAGTTTGATTCTACAACCCTTATAAGAGTTTTGATGATAACAAGCACTCAAAGAACAATTATTCTCCCTAAATAAGTATTTTGTTTTGCAGAGAAGTTCTGATGGAAGAAGCATATAAGATGAGTTATATAGATGTTTTAACTCTGATTCTATACATCTCTTAAAGAAGTTCTAATGCTGCAAACATGAACTCCGTGTTTCTGATCCATAAAGTTTTGGAAAGAAGCAACGATAACTTTCATCTTCTGAAGCAAGCATGTTCTGAAGCGTTACAATTCACTTATTGCTATTCAAAAGTAACGACTGAAAGGGGACAAGGATCTCTATTTTTGGAAATCTCTTTAATTATCATTGATCAACATTCCAAAAGCTCCTACATGCGTTGCCTATTTAAACAAAGTTTGAAGGAGAAATCATTTACGATTTTGCGCACAACAAACGAGTCATCTTCATCACCTTCAAACGTACTGAATCTCATTTGTGAAAAACATCACGTGTGTGATACTATTTTATTAGAAAACACTTTTTGTACACTCTCTTAAATATTATATAGTGCAATTCCTTGAGAAAACTGGATTATGGTTTAAACTCAAGAAGACTTTGACGGTTGTCATAGTAGCTGTGTAATCAAGTTTGATTAGTGGATTAAGACCTCGTTGAGAGAGGAGAAATCAACTTGGCGGGTGGACTGGAGTAGTTTGAGTTCAAACGAACCAGGATAACCAACATGTTCTTTACTTTAAGTTTTAAAAACTCCAATTCAAACCCCCATTTCTTGTATTTTTCCATTCTTCAACTTATGCGAAGATGATTGAGTCGAACCACTATATATTATGGTATACTCTCTCTCTCTCTCCCTCCCTCTCTCTCTCTCTCTCTCTCTCTCTCTCTCTCACACACACACACACACACACACTCTCTCTCTCTCTCTCTCTCTCTCTCTCTCTCTCTCTCTCTCTCTCTCTCTCTCTCTCTCTCTCTCTCTCTCTCTCTCTCTCTCTCTCACACACACACACACACACATTCTTGCATTTTAATTTTCATAGATTATTGCATGTTTAGCTAATCGTTTCTTAGTGTAGTTTATCATTAATTTTTGTTGGTAACAATTTATTACATAAGTTTAGATTTTCTTATAATTGGAACCTATTTGTGTTTAAGTGTTTATTAAAATCTGTTGACTAGTGGTGTTAGAATTCTATAGAAATTGTTAATTTGTAAATAATATGTCTCTGAAGTTTACAAATTGTCAATTCTTTGTAGTTTCTAACTCTTTGATTATATTCTCCGATCAATTTAAGATAGTTGTGAATTGTGTTCGTGATTGATTTACACCCACACCTCACTCACTGTTCACAAAAACCGTGAACAGTGACATGAATAGTGAACATTGTGTGAACAGTAGTACCACAAAATTGATTAATTGAGTATAAAAAGTTGGTTAATGTAGTTTATATTTTGGTTAATAAATACTCAAATATTAAAAATAAATTTTAATAGTAAAATAAAGTTGGTTAATGAAGTGTAAAATATTGGTTAATAAAGTGATGAAGTTAATTAATAAATACTCAGATATTAAAAATAATTTTAGTAATAAAACAAAATTGGTTAATGAAGTGTAAAATATTGGTTAATGAAACAATGAAGTTGATTAATCATAAAAATTTTATATCGGTCCTCCTTAATAAAATTATAAAAAAATAAAAATAAATTTTTATATTTTAAAAAAAAATACATTATTATTTTTTTAATAAAACATTGTTCATCGTATTGGTGAATAATAAATGCCGTGTAGTTGATGTTTTAAGTGTAAGAATAACATTTTTCTAAAATTAAACACATATGTACTTAATACTTATATATGCACTTAGTAAACACTAGGTGTAAATAGCTCACATGTAACCCATTAATCAACTTCCTTACCAAGAATAAAACATGATTAGTCTCTCCCTAATATATCATTTCTTTGTTTAATGATTTGCACTAATATTTTCCCCTAATGGTAATTGACTAAATCAATTAATATGAACCAATCAGAATTTTGCTTTTGTACACTTGGCATCAACTTTTCAAATGCACTTCATAATACATAGGAACAATGTATTACCCAGTTTCTTCCAGAGCTTACACGGTTTTCCATTATTGTATCAATGTATGGAAAAGATTATGAAAGTGAAAACATTTCAGACCACTCATTTGTTATTAGCTTCTTATCTGGTTTTGACCATAGCTTGTGATACAACCTTTATGTTTAACTATACGGTTTTATGATATACTTGGTGATAAGTGTCTCTTTATTCGGTTTGTAAGCTTTTTATTTATGTTGTTTTCATGTCAGTTCTGTGAAGAATCATGTTGAGACCACCCATTTTCATCAATGAATTAACGCCTGAAAATAACGTCTAGAAACTGGTTGTTCGTGTGGTCAATCTTTGGGACGTTATGGAGTTATTAGTTCTTTATTTCCTATGACATGTATTTCATTCCTTACATGCAGCTTTTGGAAAGTTAAACTTGTCCAATGCTTGGAATGGATCAAAACTACTTCTGAATTTTGAACATCCTCAAGTTATCGCTTTCATTCTTTGATCACTTTAATTCAGTATACACACCTATAAAGTTAATCCATTATTCTTACAAAATTTACTGCCTCAATTCATAATTAATCCAACATATCCAATACCACTATTCGCCTTACATTAATAATCTACAAGTTTTTGGACAACCATTCATTATAGATGCATCCATTTCTGAACTTATTTTCTAACCAATTGCCATGCTTGTCAACATAAAATTTTGTATTACCATTGTGAAATCATAGACCAACGAGGATCATCCCTTGATATACCCTGTGCACCTTGACAATCTGCTGGAAAAGAAATATGCTTTTCGTGTCAAATGGCAACATACTACAAACAAGCCTCTGTCGTCAAACTTACTCAAGATGAAGACATTATCCAACAAATTGAAGATGCCATGAATCCTACTGAGGTATGTTTTGTCATATCTTAACAGAAGATGTATTCAATATGTTAAACGCACTTCTAACCGGATACTAATACAAATTAGCCTAACCAACCACTTCGTTTTGAATTTAGGCAACTGCAACAATCGCCACCGAGGATGTTGATCGCAAGGGGAAAGCCATTATGGAAGATGAAGACCTCAACCATAACAACATACTCACTCAAACATCAAGTCCCACAGTAAGGTTCCATCAATTCAATTAACCAACCTAACTAACAAATTAACATGTGACTTACCTTGCAAAATCGTTGTTTCAGAGTACTGCTTCTGCTTCCCGAAAATGGAGCCCTGGACCTAGCTATAACAATATGCCTTCTAAAAGGTTTTTGCAGGATGTTCAAACTCAGGAGCCAGAAGTTTTAGATTTTTTAGCACCAAGACAATCTGCCACAAAGGGTGCAAGAGCAAAAAGTGAAAGACACACCAAGACTAAATGAATGCCTGATTCCAGATACCACGGCTACTTACTAATGTTATGCTTTATCATTTGAACTTCTACTTTTGTCGTTTATGTCTAATTAAAATCTAACTATGTTTTGAACACTCTTGGAGTGGATAATTGAAAATATCTCTGCAAACATTCTGTTGCTTTGTTTTGTATTGAACATTTTATGTAAACAAATTGTGATTTCTATGACAATGTTTATGTTATATTAATTTGAGTAGTTTCTATCATCATGTGTTTCATCATATTCATTCTGCTCAAGAAATAAAAAAACAAATTAGTGGTCTATTAAAGAGAAATCATTTAGTTAATTCCTATTATCTCCATTTTTCATAAAGACTATTTTTTCTATCATTGTTTTTGAACCAGCTTCAAATCAAAAAATTCATGTGATCTTTAATTTTACATGATGTGATAACAACTTAATTAAAATTACCAAGTTTTTGAGTGCCCATAACTTTTAACATTATATAATGTAAGAATCAAGCAACATAGAACAATAGGTGCCAAGAAAGAAAACCACAATGCCACAATAAGTTACTTCTTAACCAAAGTCCAAGAAGGAAACATTAACAAAATAACTGATGGTCATTCACAATTGTTATATTTGTTGCCTTCGCATTACTACTCCTATCATGATTAATAACAATTTCAAAAAGAGAAGTAGACAAGTCATGTAGGTTTTTATATTCAACTTCCTATGTAAAGTTGCTTTTAAGATAATGTAATAAAATGGTGGATACTCTAGGTGGCTTCAAGAGTATTGAGTTTATAACCTGGTGACGTCACGTGCCTTTTACCAGAGTCAAAACCTGTTTAGCAAAAGTTACACACTAGACAAAAACTATTAGAGTACACAATTGTTCTCTAAGATACCATGTAAAGTTATCATCAAAACTCAAGGCCAGACGCAGAACCAATCTTGTTCTTACAAGGCTCATTGTGATCATTAGGATCTATTGCTTTATGGTATGCATTTATCCTTATGGGCTTTGGGAGCTCCCTGCTGATGGGATAATAATTGATTCTCATAGTGAATATATTTCTCTTTGGATCTTCTTTGTTGGTTCCATATATATCGTGATTGGATGATGATGAAGAATCTCCAGGATATCTTCTATAGTGACGACATCGACAATGGTATTTAGAGGGTGAATGTATGCATTGTGTTAAATAATAAGATATGCTTCTCTGCAGGTTTTTAGTGATATATCATCATGGAGATTCTATTTAATCCTCGCAATAGAATATCAGTGTTTCTTTGTTCACTTGTACCGATTTCAAAATTATCCTTCATGGCCCTGGCTGCATCTAAGGACCAATATGATAGACTTAGTTGTTGTTTGTTTTTTAGTTTTTTTAATAAGTCCTAGTATTTAGGAAGACCTATTTTTTAAGATTTTATTTACTGCTTTGAATCTTTTCACTATATTATAGGTCAATTAGATGTGGTTAGTTATTTATTCTCTCCGTCACTATGTATTGGATATATATATATATATATATATATATATATATATATATATATATATATATATATATATATATATATATATATATATATATATATATATATATATATATATATATATATATATATATATATATAGCCTTAGTTTGCTATCATTCAATAATATATTTCCTTCTAGTTGGATATATCAGTATCTAAATTTCAACAATTGGCATCAGAGCTCTGTAAAGGGTCTGATTATGTGAAAGGATGTGAGTGAAACATACACACAGAGAGAGAGTGTAGAATGTCAACATCGAAGAAGTTTGTGCTACCCTCCAACCCAAATTCGATGGCCATTATGATTGTTGGGCGATGACGATAGAGAAATTTCTTAAAAGTAAGGAGGTGTGGAGTCTGGTGGATGAAGGAATCTCGGCACCATAAATTAGGATGTCATCAGAAAATGAGGCACAGAGGGAGATGAGGGAGGAAGCCAAACTCAAAGATTTGAAGGTCAAAAACTATCTACTCCATGCAATAGATAGACAAATTCTATAGACAAATCTCGACAAAGAGACATCGAAGGCAACCTAGAATTCAATGAAGCAGGAGTATCAAGGATCCACTAAGGTGAAAAGGGCTTAACTTCATTCACAAAGAAGAGACTTTGAACTTCTCACCATGAAAAAAGGAGAAAAGTTAGACAGTTACCTGGGTTGAACCTTGTCTATAGTAAATAAAATGATGTCAAATGGAGAAACAATAAAGCAGAGTACAATGCTCAATAAGGTATTAGATATTTGACTCCCAAATTCAATTATGTTGTCTGCTTAATAGAGGAGTCATAATATTTAAGTACGTTAAGCATCTATGAATTGCATTGGAGTCTGTTGTTTCAAGAACAGAGGATGTAGGGTTATCACGAGGAGGAACATCTGTTGAAAGTGGCTCATGAAGACAAAGCAGGTAGAGGCAAATGTCGAGGCGTGTTCAAAGAAGGGTGTGGTTGAGGAAGAGGAAGAGAACCTCTAAACAAATCAATCATTAAGTGTTTCAAATGTCTGTAATATGGTGGGAGAACCGACTTTTTGGTTTAATCCAAATATGCGGGTAGCTAGAGTCGCCACCGACTTTTCTTTTATCCAATATTTAAGAAAGGTGAAAAGAACAGGAAAGACCTTTGATAGATTTTGAGTTTGGGGGGGGGGGGGGATAAGATATGAAAGGGAAGGTGTTAGCACCCTTTTCATCCATAATTATCTACGGGCTCTTAATTAGTTAACTCACTTTTGAAAGTCTTGCTTTGTGTGTGTGATTTGTTTGAAAGTATTTTGAAATCTCCAATGTAAGGCTGACTTTGTAATGATTCTCGTATCAGACCTCAAGAATGTATACAAAGTATTATTTTTGAAAATATTTGTTTGAAAGTGTAGTGTGAAAAAAAGTTTTAAGAAAAGTTGTGAACAAGCAATTAAGGGTTTCTTACCCACTAAAGTCTTTATTATTCTTTTCCTTCTTCTTTAGAGATAGTAGTATCTATACCATTAGTTGGTAGGTAGCCCTATTTATTGGATGTGAAGGGATAGGCGGAGGGTCATCGTATGGTCATCGAAGGAAACAAGTAAGGATACTTTAGAAATTGTATCGAAGGGACTATCATCATTTTGTAGGCAACTTGAAGGGACTAGATCATTTTGTAGGCATCTCGAAAGGTCATTGAGAGATCATGATCTTTATCCGAAAGGGACATGATGATTTGATCGAGGGTCTTTTGCTAAAGTATCTCCACTTTCAAGGGACATGACCAATATTTCAAGGCAACAAGAGAGGATACCCTAGAGGTGCAAGTGTGAAGAGTGTTTGTTTTCAGTTTATTTTATCTTGAGAATTAGTGTGATCGGTGGATCTGGAACTGACTGTTTAACGCTGGTTTCGCGAAATGTCGCGGAAGCAAGAGTCGCCACCATCTTTTATTTTCTCCAACATGGACATGACAAAAGCACAGCAAAATTCCTTATGAGATAGTTTCTCGGTTCGGGAGGTAGATTTATAGAAAGGGAAGGTGTTAGCATCCTTTTTATCCATGGTTATCCATGGGCTCTTAGATACTTGCTCATTTGTGTTTTCAAAATGTTTGTTTGCTTTTCAAAAGTGCGTGGGTTTGAAAAAGTTTCATTGAAAACTTCAATTCGACTCTTGTATCAGTCCTCAAGAGTGTTGTGAAGCGTTCGTTTTGAAATCTTTTAGAAAGTGTCAGTGTGAAAAGAGTTTTGATTTGTTTTGAATTAGAGCAAGTATCTACGAGTCATCCACCTACCCTAAGGAATTAGGCTGTGTAAATGTCCTTAAGGTAGTGTCATCCCACCATTGAGAGGTAGGTAGCACCACCATTGGAGGTGTTCGGGTCAATTCGAGTGTAGGGACAATGTGGCCACCAGAGCAACAGTAGGACACCTTAGAAGCTACCCTTATGCCATTGATCTTTTTATTCCGAGGCAACTATTCTGAGGCAACCGTTTCGAGGCAACTTGTTTCGAGGCAATTAGATCAACGGACATAAGGACTCACTAAAACGTCCCATACTCGACGACCACGTTTCAAGGGGCAAGGCAACAGTGAGGCGTACCCTAAGAGTGGTGTGTGAATTCGTGTGTTATTTCAGTTATGTTTTATCTTGTCATGCATTTGGTGAGCTACGCATTGTTTTTAATTTAGGCCATTCATTCTTTCATGCAAAGTTTAGCAGTTTTAAGGGTGCGGAAATTAAAGTGCGGAAAATAAAGTCCTACGCTATTACAAGGCGCGGGTCTATACATCGCCAAATTAACAAAGACCCGTTTTGAATAAAATGCAGAAAGTAAATAAATTTCCTAATTACTATTACAAGGCTTGGGCAATTACATAATATTTAGAAGGAAAATAAAATAAGTGCGCGAAAAGAAATTAGAATCGAGTGTTCGAGGGCGTTGGACCCTTTAAAGAAATTAAATGGAATTAAAAATTAATTAATTATTTAATGAAGGAAAGAAGTTATTTTTTGGTTTTTGATATTTATGAAATAAAGAAAATTAATTAAAATTAGAAATTAAATGAAACCCTAGTTCTAAATTATTTTTAATTGTTTAAGGAAAATTTTCAAGTTTTAACCTAATTTACACTAATTAATTAATTACATGGGTATTTACAAAATAATTAATAATTAATAATAATAATAATAATAATAAGAAGAAGAAATTATTTATTAAGAAAAAGAATAAAAATGCTAAAAACCTAATTTCTACCTATTTTAGTTATTTAAGAAAAACATTAAAACTTTAAAACCTAAATTAACTAAATTGATTATTTAAAATTTGTTTACAAAAATATAATAATGAATTAAATGTTAATAACAATAAACATGTTTTTTATTTTTCTGTATTTTTATTTTATTATGAAATTTATTTTTGGTAGATTAAAGAAAATAATTAAGAATTAAGAAAGAAAATCAAATGAAAATAAGTAAAAAAAAATGTGCAAACCATGGGGGTATTCAGACCCAATTTGGAGGTTTATTGAGTAATTTGGCCCACTGCAATCCCAAGCCCTTTTGACTTTTGTGGTTGCGTGTGCATCAATTGACTAGCGTGCATGGTGGAATCCACATTCTGGCCATTGGATTGATCTCCTGGACACTTGGCAGGCACAATCATACGCGCACATGGTGGACCACTGGAGAGAAATTTCACCTGAACATGTTACAACCAAAATTATTGAGAAATATGGGGGACCTGGGAATCGAACCCAGGTCCCAATACCTGCATGCCACTTCATCTACCAACCAAGCCAGCGCGTATATTTGTTAACATAGTGGAACATGAATAATATAATAGAAAAAGTAATATTATGCTGAACAAATCAAAAGTGCGCCAATCATTCAAACTGACCAACCACACTCCAACAACTCAGCGTCTTCTTCCTTTTTTTCTGTAAATAATACCAAATAGCGGGGGTTTTAAACCCCCACTAAACCAGACCTGCAAAAATAGCGATTAGACGATAAGCAAACATAAAAAGGGCGCGAGGTGTGGATTCCATTCGTTTGGAGGTCACGATTTCAATGGTATCAATTTGATTGTCCAATTTTTCCAGATGAAGAAAACCCTCTTTCGGAGCTTCTGAAACCCTAGAAAATTTTCATGGTGAATTCTTATACAGGCATTGTTAGTTCAATCAAAGGGTGCCAATCGCTTCAAAACATCCATATTAGTATAAATCAGCCATTAAAAATCATGAATCATGCATGGAATTTAAAACACGATTATGAATTTATGAAAAGTGCAATCCGGTTTTACCAATTCCTTGAGTATGGAGGGCCGGTTTTGATTGGAATCGTTTCCTGGATGTCTGAGCAAGCTTTTGGAATGCTTTTTGAGCTTTGAAACGAGCTCTAGGTATCAAAACAGTTTTCAATATTTTGTCCAAAATTGCAAGTTTGTTCTATGATTCCTGCGCAGCTTCTTGTCCATGAGCATTAGGTTAGCTTTTGTATATGTAACTGAATAGAATTAGGTTAGAAAGACCAAGCCCAAAGTCCTTGAATCAATGTTTTGAACATTTGATTTTGTCAAATCTTTTCCAATCTTTTTTCATGCCAATTATGCCAATTATGGAAGATTTTTGTTCCCTTGAGAAGGTGCACGAAATCTCTTACATGTATGGAAGAGATTTGCTGCATAAAAAGATTTAAAACCATTGATTTAGTATTTTTCTTATATTTAATTTTAATTAAATGAATTAATAAGATTAAAAATTCAATTAATTAATTAAAAATAAGAAAATAACTCCCTTTTAGCTTAATGGGTCGTTCATAGCCTTTGGGTAATGATTCATGGAAGAAATTGAGGCCCATTAGCAATTTTGAACCCTTTTATGCAAAGTTGACTTTTCAAAATTCCCAAAAATTTCCCGACTTCTACAAGGCATATCTTGCTCAATTCTTAATCTTTGATCATGTTCTTGGACATTTTGGAAAGGTCTTGAAGTCCTCTAACCAATGTCTTTGGTCCCATGTCATTTTGATTTACCAATCTCAAGTTACGGTCTTTGACTTAAAGTGCCTTTTTGTTGACTTTTGAAAATGACCTATAATGTTGAAATTGATAACTTTTTGTGAGAGCATTTCTTGGACTTGAAGTGTGAATAAGAGTTGTAGGAAATGTCACTCTCTTCAAAATGAGCTTTGGATGGGATTTTTCTGATAAACCATGTGGAAGTTATGCTCTGGTCAATTTGCAGTTGACTTTTTCAACTGTCCAAAAATGGAAACTTTTACATCTTGAGACTTTTTGAGGCATGCCTTGAGAATCATGATCAAGAATTGATCAAATGATGTTTTTGGCTTCAAAATAAGATGTTGACCAAATTTTTTGACTTTTGACTGCCAAATGACCATTTTGCCCCTGCAGTTGACTGTGGAGCATTTAGGGTTTTTGACTGTGCAATTTGATGCTGTGAGTCTTGAAACTTGGCATATGGATGCTTGACATTGTGTGTAGGCATGTGGGACTTGTTTGGACCCTTGGAAACCTCAATTTCTTTGCCAGAACCAAAACCCTGATTTTTGACTGTTAGGAGGCAATTGGACTGTGCAACCCTTGGGAGATTTTGAAGCATGATCTTAGCAAACCTTGAAGAATATGGGAGGGCAAATTTTGGGGTACAACAGTTGCCCCTGTTCAATCTTCTTAAACCTGAGGGTGTAGATTGGCTGGCGTGCCTTTCGTAATCCGAAGGTGGAAGATGATTGAACACTAGAGTGCCCAGAAATTTGCACTCACATAGTAGAATGTCAGCGGTGTGATGATAGGAATGGGCTTACAGATGCCATTTGGAGACTGATGGATAGGGAGATGGGCTTATAGATGCCATCTGGAGGTGTGCCAGAACCTTGTCGGGAATGGGCTTATAGATGCCATTTGGAACTGTTGGTACGTGGAGAGATGGTCTTATAGATGCCATCGGGGGGTTGTCGATCGCGTAAGAGATTCCTTAGCGAGAACTTGCATACCTGAGAAAGAAAAATAATTACCTGGCCTGTTACAGGAGTTGATCTTCAAAACCTTTATGTAGATGTGCCCTGGCCGGATACAGGAATCGAATCTTTGAACTCTTCAGACGTGCCCTGGCAAGATACAGGAATCGAGTCTGGTAATGTTAGTCGTCAACAGATACACCCTGGAAAGATACAGGAATCGGATCTTCGAACTCTTCAGATGTGCCCTGGCAGGATACAGGAACCGAGTCTAGAACTTCAAAAGGTTTCGTCTCAGAGAAATCTTTAGGAATCGATTTAGCTGGACTAGAGGAGGTCTTGGAATAACTTTTACGGGAGCGGCATCAGAAAAATCTTTAGGAATTGATTTCACTGGATTTGGATTAGCATCAGAAAAATCTTTAGGAATCGATTTAACTGGCTTTGTCTTCTTTCACTGGGTTAGCATCAGAAAAATCTTTAGGAATCGATTTAACTGGACCAGAGGAGGTCTTGGCGTCATCAGAAAAATCTTTAGGAATCGATTTTAGCTGGATTTAGACAAGATCTTGGAATCTTCAACTGGATCGGCTTCAGAAAAATCTTTAGGAGTTGATTTAACTGGACCAGGCAAGGTCTTGGAATCTTCAACTGGATCGGCTTCAGAAAAATCTTTAGGAGTCGATTTAACTGGACCAGGCAAGGTCTTGGAATCTTCAACTGGGTCTTCATCAGGAAAATCTTTAGGAATTGATTTAACTGGACCAGAGAAGGCCTTTGACTGGATCGGCATCAGAAAAATCTTTAGGAGTCGATTTAACTGGACCAGACAAGGTCTTGGAATCTTCAACTGGGTCTTCATAAGGAAAATCTTTAGGAATCGATTTAACTGGACCAGAGGAGGTCTTGGCGTCATCAGAAAAATCTTTAGGAATCGATTTTAGCTGGATTTAGACAAGATCTTGGAATCTTCAACTCGGTCTTCATCAGGAAAATCTTTAGGAATCGATTCAACTGGACCGGAGAAGGCCTTTGACTGGATCGGCATCAGAAAAATCTTTAGGAGTCGATTTAACTGGACCAGGCAAGGTCTTGGAATCTTCAACTGGGTCTTCATCAGGAAAATCTTTAGGAATCGATTTAACTGGACCAGAGAAGGCCTTTGACTGGGTCGGCATCAGAAAAATCTTTAGGAGTCGATTTAACTGGACCAGGCGAGGTCTTGGAATCTTCAACTGGGTCTTCATCAGGAAAATCTTTAGGAATCGATTTAACTGGACCAGAGAAGGCCTTTGACTGGGTCGGCATCAGAAAAATCTTTAGGAGTCGATTTAACTGGACCAGGCGAGGTCTTGGAATCTTCAATTGGGTCTTCATCAGGAAAATCTTTAGGAATCGATTTAACTGGACCAGAGAAGGCCTTTGACTGGATCGGCATCAGAAAAATCTTTAGGAGTCGATTTAACTGGACCAGGCAAGGTCTTGGAATCTTCAACTGGGTCTTCATCAGGAAAATCTTTAGGAATCGATTTAACTGGACCAGAGAAGGCCTTTGACTGGATCGGCATCAGAAAAATCTTTAGGAGTCGATTTAACTGGACCAGGCGAGGTCTTGGAATCTTCAACTGGGTCTTCATCAGGAAAATCTTTAGGAATCGATTTAACTGGACCAGAGAAGGCCTTTGACTGGGTCGGCATCAGAAAAATCTTTAGGAGTCGATTTAACTGGACCAGGCGAGGTCTTGGAATCTTCAACTGGGTCTTCATCAGGAAAATCTTTAGGAATCGATTTAACTGGACCAGAGAAGGCCTTTGACTGGGTCGGCATCAGAAAAATCTTTAGGAGTCGATTTAACTGGACCAGGCGAGGTCTTGGAATCTTCAACTGGGTCTTCATCAGGAAAATCTTTAGGAATCGATTTAACTGGACCAGAGAAGGCCTTTGACTGGATCGGCATCATAAAAATCTTTAGGAGTCGATTTAACTAGACCAGGCAAGGTCTTGGAATCTTCAACTGGATCGGCTTCAAGAAAATCTTTAGGAATTGATTTAACTGGACCAGAGAAGGCCTTTGACTGGATCGGCATCAGAAAACTCTTTAGGAGTCGATTTAACTGGACCAGGCAAGGTCTTGGAATAGCTGAGAACTTAACTGGATCTTTCCTGAAATGTAAAAGTCAGTCGTATGCAATGCATGCCATGGATCAAGCAATGATGTTCTCGACATAAATGAGATTGTAAGATATGATGCGTTTATGCATGCTATAATGTATGGAAATGTGATGTTTATGAATGTATGTTTTCGTCTTAGGGAAATAAATCCTTGACGGATGCCGGGAAGTTAAATCCTGGGCTGATGTGAATAATATTCTTTGTTTCCACTGGGGAGTGATGGTTGCAAGAATACCGGTAGGAGAAGATGACTCCGTTGGGGAATAAACTTGGAGATTACTCTGTGGGGAGTGATTACTCTAGCGACCTTGCTGGGGAACAATACTCTGTGGGAAGAGGGGTACTCTGTTGAGATGTTGATGATAACTTCGCTGGGGATACCGTTGTTATGTTGGAAGTTTTAATAGACTCCGCTGGGGATAAGAAGACTTCTCCGAGGACGATCTTTCCGTGGCTTTTGGCTGAGGATAACCCAGTTATATCCTGGTAGGGAAATAACCTTTGAATAGAGTCGGGAGACGCGTTCGTGTTATGCAGGGGATAAGCTTCCAGAATCTACTGGGGATAAGCTTCCTGCTGGGGAGATGGATTCAAACTTTCCTGGGGGAGCTTTTCAGATTGAACTCTCCTAGGGAAATCCTTTGAGGTATTCTGGGGAAGTGGCTCCACTGAATGTCTGGTATACCGCCGGGGAACAATCTTAGACCAAGACTGTCGGGGATGCTTGTTAAGAATGTTTGTATATTACGCTGATGAATGTTGAGATCTGCTGGAGGATACCCAACTTCCTTAAGGCTGACAGGATAACTCTGCTTGGGGAGAATACCGTTGACTTGCTGGCTCACTCTCTGGGGAGTTAAGATATATTGGTTATGTTCTTCAGCTGAACTTACCTTGGTACCTTGGTGGACAGAGAAATTAGATCGCTTAGACGACTCATTATTGCCCCAGTTTCAGTGGGAGAAGGCACCTGTGGGGGTAATTGACAAATCTTCTGGTAGACAGGTGACGAGATGCCAGGACATAGTCGTACGCTTTGATCCCTAATTTTTTCCTGGACCGCCCTTTCGGGTTTTCAGTCCACCGGGATACCCTTTTTTGCCTAAGCCGCCTTTTCAGGTTTTCGACTTGCCGGGTGTACAGATTTTTTCATTTCATCCCTCATTTTGCCCGAACCTTTTTGGTTCGCCGGGAAGCCCTAATTTTTGCCTAGGTATGTCAACCTAGCGGGTCTTTGATTTTGCGTAGTATTTTTTCGACTATATCCACGCTCTCAGAATGTAGGGAGATGCCCCTGTTAGTAGTATTGCGTTGCCGTACCACTAGAAGATGTCTGATCAGGCAAGATTCGTTGTCGGAATGCCCCAGGTGATCCAGATGGAGATTTGCCCCAAGCTGGTTGGCCTTTTGAGAGATTCCCCGAATCTTGACTTAACTGCCCCAGATGATGGACAATGATCATGCCATGCCCCTTGATTGGAAGTGTTTCTTCCACTGGAGGTGACTCTTTTGTTGAGAAGACCTTCGTTCATCGGATATTCGTTGCGCAAAGTTCTCTGCTGTTCAAACAAATAATCATATGCGAACAATGTTATCTTAAGAATGCAAAGCTTATGTCTGTCTTGGAATTTTTGAAAATGCATTTTTCAATAAAAGCAAGTGAGTTTTTTTTTGTAAACTGTGATGTCAACTCGTTATTTTACCGCAAGCCTTAAGGAGTCAGGATACCTTTCGTAACAGTATTCTTTCGAACTAACCCATGCTTCAGCTAGGACTTTTAAGGGTTATAACGTGGCCTGGTTCACGGTTCAAGAAACAAAGGATAAAGGCTCAAATTTATTTGTACCCGCCCATTCTTCGTGATGTTCTTCAATCCTAAACTCAGCTAATCGTGCGTTAGACCTTGTTGCGTCTTTGCTTTGATATACCAGTGATGGTTCGGATACTGATGATTTATTTTGATTAGGCAGTCATTTCCTTTTTTGTTTAGGGTTTGTAGGACCTCTTTCTTTTTGATTTCGTTATCCCTATTTTTTGCCTGACTGTTTCTTTTGTGGAATTACAGTCAGCGGGATGCCCCAGTTTTGTAAGTCTCCTTCATAGGTTTTGACTTATTGGGCTTTTTATTTTGATAGATAATGATTGCCTGTCTTTATGAGTATTCGGAACCATCACCATCTTTTGGTTTGGAAAGACTCCTTTGGTGCCGTTCGTTATGCACTTGGATCAGCTGAGAGAACTACCCTGCCCCAGGTTATGATTAAGGGTTTAATTTTTGAAAAGAAAAACTCCTACTTCTTTGGCTCAAAGGGGTTGACGAGGGATTATCATCCTTATAACTCCAGTGTTTAGGAATTGAAACAATGCCTGTACCTCATCAGCAGGGTCCGTTCAAAAGCATACTGTAAATGTCGTGGTATCGTTTTCGTCATCCTCCCTCAAGAGGCTTAGAGTTTTCAATCAAGAGTTGATCATCACAAAAATATGGAAGCAGTTTGCATATAGTGAACACGAAATAATTACTTCAAAACAGACATGTGTAATGCATTAATGAAATAACAACGTTTGACATGAATATTATTGTTTGAATAAACAAATAAAAATACAACTTGAATTCAAATGAACAAGAAGTGCTTTCTATCCTAGCCATGTTTTGGCAAGGGAGCAGTGATCACATTGGGAGCCTCGGGCGCCTCGAACTCAATCTCCTTTGCGTCAATCAAGTCTTGGATCTTATTTTTCAAGCTCCAACAATCATATGTAGTATGCCCTGGGCTATTAGAGTGATAAGCGCAGCGGGCGTTGGGATTATACTTGGGTGACGTTGTATTTTGATTCTTTGGAGCTTCTTTTAGAGTCACCAGCTTGGTCTCCAGCAACTGTGGCAACATCTGGGACAAGGTCATGCTGAGCCGAGTGAACTGCCTTCTCTCGCTCTTTTGTTGATTGTGATGCTGAGGAGCACCAGCAGGTTTTGAGATCACCATTGCATTGACAGCTTGGCGGCGTTCTGGTCTATTCTGTCTCCTTGAACCATAGACAGCACTGGATTCCTTCTTAAAAGGTTTTTTATCGGTGCTCGATGAAGCATCCTTCTGTATCTTCCCAGACTTGATACCAGCTTCAATCCTTTCCCCAGTCAAGATCAGATCTGTAAACCCAGCAGAAGAATTCCCAATCAGATGGTTGTAGAATGGACCAGATAGGGTCCCCAAGAACATATCAACGAGCTCCCGGTCAGTCAAAGGTGGTTGTACCCTCCCAGTAAGGTCTCTCTATTTCTGCGCATACTCTTTAAAACCTTCTCCCGCTCCTAGCGACATACCCTGGAGTTGGGTACGCGTAGGAGCGAGGTCGGCATTGTACTGATACTGCTTGTAAAAAGCAGTAGCCAACTCCTCCCAGTTACGAACCTTGGTTCCATCCAGCTGATAGAACCATTCGAGATGAGTCCCTGAAAGACTCTCCTGGAAGAAATGGATCCACAAATTCTTGTCCATAATATACGGTTGAATCTTCCACGCATAGGACCTGAGATGCAGCTTGGGACAGGATGCCCCATCATACTTAGCAAAAGAAGGAGCTTTGAATTTGTGTGGGATCACCACACCAGAAGATAGACCTAGATCTTCGAAGTCCAGGCCGGGCACTTTCTGTATCTCCATGGCACTTAGCCGGTCTTCCAACTGTTTATACCTGTCCTCGGCTGGAGGGCACTGCTCATCATTGTAATCGGTCCCGTTGTCGGAGACCACTGGACTAAGAAGCTCCCTTTCTTAGGGACTGTCTTTCCCGACAGAGGAAGCAGCTTGATCAGCATCATTTTGTGATACATTCCCAGATTTGCGCCTAGGGTTGAACAACACAGTTCTCTTCTTCTTCTTCTTCAAGAGCAGAGTCTTCAAATCCTGTTGACCCTGGGCTAGACTCTTGATCAACTCCTGGAACTGGGTGTTCTGAGCCTGGAGGGCCTTGATGGATTGCTCGGTAGATGATTCAGGATTCATGACGATCGGCTGAAATAAACAGCGAAGAAGGTAAGTGACATGTCCAAAGGGTACCTGTAGTGCAATGATATGTATGATATTCATGCAATGTTTTCAAGGACCTCGCAGGGTAAACAAAGAAATTTGTCAGAATTGGAGTCCGATAGCTTGATTGAAGGAATTGCGTGTTGTTGAGAGTCCTTCTTCAAGGGTCAAGGCTCACCATATCCAGTGGGTCATAGCCCCTGACAACCTTGGCTAGAGGAAAATAAATCCCCTTTGCCCCTTGCTAGACCTTGCTAGACCTGCATCACAAACCCTTGAGATCCTGGAAATGGGTTAGTCCTTATGGAGGATGCATGCAATGGTATGATGTTATGCCATGCATGGGGTAATGTAGGTAAACCATGTTATGAGTCCCAATTAAGGACTGTAAACAAAACCTACAAGAAACTCAAGTGTCAGATAACAAGCATGCAAGTAGTCAAGTTTGAAAGCACACAAGTCACACAAAGAGCCCTTAGAGTTTAGGCCAGCATGGGGTCTGGGTATTACCCTCTTGAAGTTGGTGGGCTCAACCTGTCCTATCAGAAGTAACCGGGTTCTAAGGGTCCCAATATCACTGGACTGCTTTCATTGTTCATCGTTTCGATTTAGCCACTGAACTGGCGACCGAAATATTCCAAGAAAACAACCCTCAATTGAGTGTAGTATCGAGTATCAACCAACCTCGGACTGCACCAAAGTCAGTTATCTCACTACCCTAAAGAGGCCAAGATGGTTCAATTAAGGTTCCTAAGGTCAGTTGATGCTTCACGACACCACGCGGAGGCCCCGTACTCTCCTTGACTGAACTCAAGGGTTACCGGTACACACCAAAGTGCCACATCAAAGTAGCAGACTACTTCAACCATGTCGGTATACCCCGCACAGTTCCCTCACAGCCTTGTTGCTACTTTCTAAGAAGGTATCCCCAGATCCGGGTTAGGATCTATAGAACTCCCAAGACAGTACCCACAATTTAAAGCAAACAAGCACAACAATTGAAAACACAAGTGATCTTAGTCCTAAGGTACACCTCACTTTAAAATAATTCCCCAGCAGAGTCGCTAGTTCTGTGATTGGTGGATCTGGAACTGACTGTTTAACGCTGGTTTCGCGAAATGTCGCGGAAGCAAGAGTCGCCACCGTCTTTTATTTTCTCCAACATGGACAGGACAAAAGCACAACAAAATTCCTTACGAGATAGTTTCTCGGTTCGGGAGGTAGATTTATAGAAAGGGAAGGTGTTAGCACCCTTTCTATCCATGGTTATCCATGGGCTCTTAGATACTTGCTCATTTGTGTTTTCAAAATGTTTGTTTGCTTTTCAAAAGTGCGTGGGTTTGAAAAAGTTTCATTGAAAACTTCAATTCGACTCTTGTATCAGTCCTCAAGAGTGTTGTGAAGCGTTTGTTTTGAAATCTTTTAGAAAGTGTCAGTGTGAAAAGAGTTTTGATTTTTTTTGAATTAGAGCAAGTATCTACGAGTCATCCACCTACCCTAAGGAATTAGGCTGTGTAAATATCCTTAAGGTAGTGCCATCCCACCATTGAGAGGTAGGTAGCACCACCATTGGAGGTGTTCGGGTCAATTCGAGTGTAGGGACAGTGTGGCCACCAGAGCAACAGTAGGACACCTTAGAAGCTACCATTATGCCATTGATCTTTTTATTCCGAGGCAACTATTCTGAGGCAACCGTTTCGAGGCAACTTGTTTCGAGGCAATTAGATCAACGGACATAAGGACTCACTAAAACGTCCCATACTCGACGACCACGTTTCGAGGGGCAAGGCAACAGTGAGGCGTACCCTAAGAGTGGTGTGTGAATTCGTGTGTTATTTCAGTTATGTTTTATCTTGTCATGCATTTGGTGAGCTACGCATTGTTTTTAATTTAGGCCATTCATTCTTTCATGCAAAGTTTAGCAGTTTTAAGGGTGCGGAAATTAAAGTGCGGAAAATAAAGTCCTACGCTATTACAAGGCGCGGGTCTATACATCGCCAAATTAACAAAGACCCGTTTTGAATAAAATGCAGAAAGTAAATAAATTTCCTAATTACTATTATAAGGCTTGGGCAATTACATAATATTTAGAAGGAAAATAAAATAAGTGCGCGAAAAGAAATTAGAATCGAGTGTTCGAGGGCGTTGGACCCTTTAAAGAAATTAAATGGAATTAAAAATTAATTAATTATTTAATGAAGGAAAGAAGTTATTTTTTGGTTTTTGATATTTATGAAATAAAGAAAATTAATTAAAATTAGAAATTAAATGAAACCCTAGTTCTAAATTATTTTTAATTGTTTAAGGAAAATTTTCAAGTTTTAACCTAATTTACACTAATTAATTAATTACATGGGTATTTACAAAATAATTAATAATTAATAATTAATAATAATAATAAGAAGAAGAAATTATTTATTAAGAAAAAGAATAAAAATGCTAAAAACCTAATTTCTACCTATTTTAGTTATTTAAGAAAAACATTAAAATTTTAAAACCTAAATTAACCTAAATTGATTATTTAAAATTTGTTTACAAAAATATAATAATGAATTAAATGTTAATAACAATAAACATGTTTTTGATTTTTCTGTATTTTTATTTTATTATGAAAATTATTTTTGGTAGATTAAAGAAAATAATTAAGAATTAAGAAAGAAAATCAAATGAAAATAAGTAAAAAAAAAAGTGCAAACCATGGGGGTATTCAGACCCAATTTGGAGGTTTATTGAGTAATTTGGCCCACTGCAATCCCAAGCCCTTTTGACTTTTGTGGTTGCGTGTGCATCAATTGACTAGCGTGCATGGTGGAATCCACATTCTGGCCATTGGATTGATCTCCTGGACACTTGGCAGGCACAATCATACGCGCACATGGTGGACCACTGGAGAGAAATTTCACCTGAACATGTTACAACCAAAATTATTGAGAAATATGGGGGACCTGGGAATCGAACCCAGGTCCCAATACCTGCATGCCACTTCATCTACCAACCAAGCCAGCGCGTATATTTGTTAACATAGTGGAACATGAATAATATAATAGAAAAAGTAATATTATGCTGAACAAATCAAAAACGCGCCAATCATTCAAACTGACCAACCACACTCCAACAACTCAGCGTCTTCTTCCTTTTTTTCTGTAAATAATACCAAATAGCGGGGGTTTTAAACCCCCACTAAACCAGACCTGCAAAAATAGCGATTAGACGATAGTCAAACATAAAAAGGGCGCGAGGTGTGGATTCCATTCGTTTGGAGGTCACGATTTCAATGGTATCAATTTGATTGTCCAATTTTTCCAGATGAAGAAAACTGTCTTTCGGAGCTTCTGAAACCCTAGAAAATTTTCATGGTGAATTCTTATACAGGCATTGTTAGTTCAATCAAAGGGTGCCAATTGCTTCAAAACATCCATATTAGTATAAATCAGCCATTAAAAATCATGAATCATGCATGGAATTTAAAACACGATTATGAACAATTTTATGAAAAGTGCAATCCGGTTTTACCAATTCCTTGAGTATGGAGGGCCAGTTTTGATTGGAATCGTTTCCTGGATGTCTGAGCAAGCTTTTGGAATGCTTTTTGAGCTTTGAAACGAGCTCTAGGTATCAAAACAGTTTTCAATATTTTGTCCAAAATTGCAAGTTTGGTCTATGATTCTTGCGCAGCTTCTTGTCCATGAGCATTAGGTTAGCTTTTGTATATGTAACTGAATAGAATTAGGTTAGAAAGACCAAGCCCAAAGTCCTTGAATCAATATTTTGAATATTTGATTTTGTCAAATCTTTTCCAATCTTTTTTCATGCCAATTATTCCAATTATGGAAGATTTTTTTTCCCTTGAGAAGGTGCACGAAATCTCTTACATGTATGGAAGAGATTTGCTGCATAAAAAGATTTAAAACCATTGATTTAGTATTTTGCTTATATTTAATTTTAATTAAATGAATTAATAAGATTAAAAATTCAATTAATTAATTAAAAATAAGAAAATAACTCCCTTTTAGCTTAATGGGTCGTGCATAGCCTTTGGGTAATGATTCATGGAAGAAATTGAGGCCCATTAGCAATTTTGAACCCTTTTATGCAAAGTTGACTTTTCAAAATTCCCAAAAATTTCCCAACTTCTACAAGGCATATCTTGCTCAATGTTTAAGCTTTGATCGTGTTCTTGGACCTTTTGGAAAGGTCTTGAAGTCCTCTAACCAATGTTTTTGGTCCCATGTCATTTTGATTTACCAATCTCAAGTTATGGTCTTTGACTTAAAGTGCCTTTTTGTTGACTTTTGAAAATGACCTATAATGTTGAAATTGATAACTTTTTGTGAGAGCATTTCTTGGACTTGAAGTGTGAAGAAGAGTTGTAGTAAATGTCATTCTCTTCAAAATGAGCTTTGGATGGGATTTTTCTGATAAACCATGTGGAAGTTATGCTCTGGTCAATTTGCAGTTGACTTTTTCAACTGTCCAAAAATGGAAACTTTTGCATCTTGAGACTTTTTTAGGCATGCCTTGAGAATCATGATCAAGAATTGATCAAATGATGTTTGTGGCTTCAAAATAAGATGTTGACCAAAATTTTTGACTTTTGACTGCCAAATGACCATTTTGCCCCTGCAGTTGACTGTGGAGCATTTAGGGTTTTTGACTGTGCAATTTGATGCTGTGAGTCTTGAAACTTGGCATATGGATGCTTGACAATGTGTGTAGGCATGTGGGACTTGTTTGGACCCTTGGAAACCTCAATTTCTTTGCCAGAACCAAAACCCTGATTTTTGACTGTTAGGAGGCAATTGGATTGTGCAACCCTTGGGAGATTTTGAAGCATGATCTTAGCAAACCTTGAAGAATATGGGAGGGAAAATTTTGGGGTACAACAATTAGGGTTTTCTAGGTTCAATTATTAGTCTTTCCATACAAACCCTAGTTACTAATCATAACATAAAAATACAAGTGTTAGAATATAAATGTCATACGCTATTACATCCTCGGAGCATATACATAATAGGAAAAAAAGATGTGAAAAATAAATCTATGATATTACAATAGATAGTGCGTCCTATACACTTGATCTATGAATTTAAATAAAAGAAGAAAGAAAATAGAAAAAGAATGTTTTTATGACCTTTTTTGTAGAAAATAATTTAAGTGATAATAATTAATAAAACCTAAATTCTAATTGATTTTAATATTAAAAAAAGGGTTGATTAATTAATTAACTAGGGTTGAAAAAGAAAAAGAAAGGAAATTAGGTTAAAGGAAAAATAAGGAAAAATAGTTTGCATGGGGTGGGTGTTGAACCCACACCCTTGGCTTCACAAACTGCATCGCTTGCCACTAGGACAAGCGCCTGTTGGTGTTTGAAAATAGGACTTGAATAATAAATTTGAAACCTGCACGTTAGTTTCAAAAGTAACAAAAAAGCATTGCAAGACGAAGGGATCGAGCCCACACCCTTCACGTTACACGCCTTCGCCTTAACCAACTGAGTTGCGCTTCAATTCTGTTATACAATACAAACAAACAAATATATTATAAACCAGTGAACTGGAGAAGCACCGGAGCTCTAGCTTCGGTCATCTTCTCCGGTGAGATCATTTTTCAACCTGCAAAAATAGTGCATGTTAGGGATTAAGAAGGACCCAATCCCCTTAATTTTACCCTTGCGAATTCAATGGTGGCATTATCTTTGGCTATTTCGACCTATACAGTGAGATACGATCAAGACAAAGAAACACGGTACAATAATGGTGATGGTGTATTCTGGCATCATGGGCCTCATGCAAGGGATAAAACCTACATTATTTTGTCTCAAGAACACATTAAAATTGTTAGTTTAAATCAAAGCTTCATAAAAATCAAAATATGCAAAACCGGCGATGCTTAGAATGCATGTTTTAGGAATCTTGGATCATCAAGAATGATCAAAACTTACTCTATGATACCTCAGGAACGATTTTCAATGGATGGCTTGCCATGAGGATGGTTGGATCTTTGTTTTTGACTTTGCCCTAGTTTTGACAAAATTTGAGATTTTTGAGAGGGTGTTCTTGAGGCAATTTTCGTGTCCCTTGGTCTGAATGTGTTCTCTATTTATAATGGAAGATTTAGGTCAACAAAAGTGGAATCAATATTTTGTATTTCATGATCAAATCTTTAATTGAAGTTTTGCATGAAATATTTCTTTTTTAGGCCAATGAAGTACCAATAAATCTTTACATGTTTTTTGCAAGTTGTCACTAGCTTTTTAGACTTATGATTTGATTCAAAAATAGGTTTTCATGCCTTGATTCATTGACTTGATATTTTATTTGATTTTTTTGCTTTTAATTGAATAAAATAAAAAATAAAAGAAATAAAAACCATAAAAATAAATGAATGGATTTAGGAGTCTATAACGAGGTCATGAAAATTTTGGACCTTAAAAGATAGGCCCATTAGCCCAAAAATTCAAATTTGCCTAATTTGGATTTCATGCATTTTCTCAAAATTGTCCAACTTGCATAAATCATATCTCACTCAACTTTTATCATATGAATATGATCTTAGACTTTTTGGAAACCTCAATATGTCCCCTACAATATTCATGTTGGTAATTTTTTCATTTGAAGCGTTTATCCTTATGTAAATTGCTTTGACAAAAAGTGTCTTTTTGTTGACTTTTAAAATGAACTATAATATTTTGGCCCATATCTCTTAAATAAAGCATTTTTGGCCTTGATATTAGAGAGACAAAGTTGTAGAGAATTGAATTTTCTTCAAAATGAGCTTTGGTTGAGAAATTTTTGTTGAAGTATGTGAAAGTTACGCTTGGTCAAAGTTCAGTTGACTTCTCCTTAAGAAAACCTTAATTTAGTAACTTTTGATGAA
The DNA here is from genome assembly GCA_948472305.1 of Vicia faba. Classification (NCBI taxonomy): domain Eukaryota; kingdom Viridiplantae; phylum Streptophyta; class Magnoliopsida; order Fabales; family Fabaceae; genus Vicia; species Vicia faba. The sequence continues at coordinate 315,861,406 of OX451735.1, forward strand.
TCTTGAGTTTTCTTAATGAATCATGGTCAACCCTTGATCAAATGATGAATGTGACTTCAAAATATTGATGTTGACCAAAAATCTTGAAGTTTGACTATAAATTGGTCAAAGTTGATTTTTTGCCCAATACAATTAATTTTCAATCATCTGACTAATTAACTGAGAAAACTTGTGTTGCAAGGCTTAGAATTTGGCATGAGGATTCTTTGAGACATATGAGAAAGCATGAAATCCACTTAAGGCATTAGAATTCTAATTTTCCTTGAGAGAAGCAAAACCCTAGTTTTAGGTCAACTGCTTAGGAGGAGGGTTTATCTGATCAATCCTTGAGTAGTCTTGAGCAATTGAGAATCCTATGAGCATGTCTTGAATAATGGGAGGGAAAATTTTGGGTTAAAACAGCTGCCCCTGTTAAATATTCTAAAACCTGAAGAGTTAGATTGGCATGCTCGCCATTCGTGATCTGAAGGTGGAAGAGGATTGAACACTTAAGTGCCTAGAAATTTGCACTCACATGTGCACGAAGTAACGCTGTTGGTTGATTGTATTGCTTGAATGGGATTAAAGATGCCATTCAGAGAGGTGATAGAGTGTCATCAGAGATGGGCTTATAGATGCCATCCAAAGTAACTGTTGATAGAAGTATCAGAATAAGTCTATGCTTGAAGGCATCTGAGAAGTATACTAGAATGAGTCTGTGTCTGACTGTATCTAGAAGATGTGTTGGGGAGTTTCAGAATGAATCTTATGTCTCGATTGTATCTGAATGATGTTCTAGAACAAGTCTATGTCTTGACTGTATCTATAAGAGAATCAGAATGAGTCTTCGCCCGACTATATCTGAGATATGTATTAGAATGAATCTACGCCTGACTGTATCTAAAGATATACCTGAATGAATATCATAATGAATCTATATCTCAATCATATCTGAATTGTATCTAGAAGATGTACTAGAATGTGTATCATAATGAATCTATATCTCGATCGTATCTGAACTGTATCTAGAAGATGTACTGGAATGAGTCTACTCCTGACTGTATCCAAAGGAGTATCAGAATGAATTGTTGATTGATTGTAGCTGAAGGATGATAAATTGTTGACAATATTTATCTGTTTATGAACTAACCTAAAAAAAACAAAGTTAGTTTTATGCAATGTCATGATGTATGCAATGCATTATGTAATGACGCTCTCAAAGTACATGAGAATGTGTTTTGTATGCATATGCTATGATATTTTGTAAATGATGTATGGATGCAATATGTCGTGGATGACAGTGGTAGCTTTGTATAGCACTGTTGTCAGGGAAAATAAATCCCTCAATGTTGCTGGGGATAAAGACAATAGTTTCTCAATTTTTTTAAAACGTCTTTGCTGGGGATTCTCGCTTTCTGTTTCAGGAAACTCTGTTGGGGACGTTCGACTTCTGCTTGGGGAAAGAAGACTTCCAGGAAAATTGGTCGTTCATCATTCTTTTGAAGGATTTAATTCTTATGTACCCTGACTGGGGACAAAAGAGATGGATAATCCTCTGATGTTCTGTCTGACCAAGTTTCAGATATGGATGTCAACTCTTCTGGGGAGGACAAAGTTGAATGACATCTGGCCAGGGAAGAGAATCCTGTCGGGGAATTGCAATATTAGAGAAATAAACTCCGTTGGGGAAATAAACCTTGTAGATTGCATTGAGGAAATAATCTCTGATAGGGATCTGGATTTCATAGGCTGCACTGATAAATTTTCCACCGTATGTTAGGGAAATGATCAAACTTCCTTATCTGCTAGGGGGCCTATTAGGGAAGATGATCAGGTCGAGCTATCCATCAGGGATATAGAGGTGAACCGCTGGAAGATGCCCCAATTTCTGTCTGATGACATATTAGATTTTTTGGGGAATATATCTCTATTGGGGATGAGCTTGTGGAGATAGCTCTGTAGAGATAGTTCCGTGGAGATTGCTCTATGGAGATTTGTGTATGGCTTGAACATTATCCTAACTCCTAAAGTCTTTAGTAAATGCTAATCTTGTTTTTATGCATATATTTTGTTAACAGTAATCATGTTCAAGTGCATATGTTCATTCAATGTAATCATTAGACGTTTTTTCAAATAAAACAGAGAAAGTAAAACAATTTTGAATTTTGAAATCTAATTGCATTGATTTTGAAAGTTTTCCTATAAGCAGGCAGTTTTATACAAAGAGACAAAAATCCTAGTAAGAGGAAATCGTCGTAAGAATGAAGAAAGGGTACAAAGAAAAACAAGGAAAAACAGCTATGTGGAAACGATCCCATCAAGTTTCAACTCTGTTATTGCCCCTATGTCTTCAAGCATCTCATCACTTGTTATTGCAAGAAGTTGATTGAATTGTTTTGTACCGTTTGAACTTGACACTAGTAATGAAGTTGGCTATAAGTAGATGGGTGGTCCAACGGGACATAGTCATATGCTTTAATCCCTAACTTTTTCATGGACCTCCCTTTCGGGTTTTCAGTCCATCGGGATATCCTTTTTTTCCCAAGCCTCCTTTTCAAGTTTTCGACTTGCCGGATGTACAATTTTATATATATCCCTAATTTTTGCCCGAACCCTTTTGGTTAGCCGGAATGCCCTTACTTTTTCCTAGGTCTGTTAACTTAGTGGATCTCTTTTTTGCGTAGTATTTTCTGACTATGTCCGCGTTCACAGGGTGTGGAAAATATTCATCGTCCATGGTAGTAAGTATCATAGCACCACCAGAAAATATCGTTTTGATCACAAATGGCGCTTTGTATGTCGGAGTCTATTTTCCCATGGGATCACCTTGTGGTAAGATAATGCATTTTATTACCAAATCACCATCCTGGTATACCTGATGTTTGATCTTCCTGTTAAAGGCTTTGATCATGCATTTATGATACATCTGACCATGACAAACAACCGCAAGACTTTTTTCATCGATCAAATTTATTTGGTCCAGTCGAGTCTGAGTCCATTCGTCTTCATCTAAACCTGCATCTTTCATAATCCTTAGGGAAGGAATCTGGACTTCAACAGGTAAGACAGACTCCATATCGTATACTAGAGAGAACGGGGTTGCTCCAGTTGATGTATGTACTGAAGTGCAATAACCATGAAGAGAAGATAGTAACATCCCATTCCTATCTTTCTATGTCACTGTCATCTTCTACAAGATCTTCTTGATATTCTTGTTGGCGGCTTCTACTGTGCCATTCATCTTTGATCAGTACGAAGAAGAATTGTGATGCTTAATCCTGAATTGCATGCAGATTTCCGTGATCATAGTATTGTTAAGATTGGTACCATTGTCCGTGATGATCTTTTCAAGGATACCATACCGATATATAGTGTTGTATTTAATGAACCGAGCCACAACGTTCTTGGTAACGGAAGCAAACGAGATTGCTTCAACCCACTTCGTGAAGTAATAAATAGCGACCAGGATGAAACGATGTCCATTGGAAGAAGTAGGCTTAATCTCTCCAATCATATCAATGAATAAGTGAAAAACACAAGAAGGGGGGTTGAATTGAAACTTAAAAATCAAAAGCAATTGACACGATGATTTTTATCCTGGTTCCAGTCCACCCGCCAAGGTGATTTCGCCTCTCTCCAACGAGGACTTAATTCACTAATCAAACTGATTACAATTCTACTTTGACAACTGCCAAAGTCTTATTGAGTACAACCACAACCCGATTTATCTCAAGGAAATTTCACTAACAAAAAAATAAGAATTTACTGTGTACTATATGTTTTTCGTTACAAAAACTATATCACAAACTTGTGATGTATTACACAAACTTGATGATCTTTTTGTTCTGTATAAGGTTGGAAAGTCAGTTTTATGAGGTTTTGTTTGCACGTTAGACTTTCGTTCAGAATTAAGATGTCTTTGACTTTAGCGCAAGTTCTGATCTTCATTCTTCAGAACATTCTGATATCAGTCTACTTACTCAGCTTGAGCACCTTTGTTAGTTAACTTCTGATCCAGTTCCGTCAGAACTTCTGTACAACATAGAACACAAATTTAGATTTCATATTTGTTCTTTGTTTGTTATCATCAAAACTCTTACGAGGGTTGTAGAATCAAACTATGTTCTAACAATCTCCCCCTTTTTGATGATGACAAAAACTAGGATTTTTTAATAAAAATATACAGAACAAAAAGCTTAAGAGAGTCTCCCCCTGAGTTGAGTACTCAGATAGAGATAAAATACTTCTGTGTAGTTCCTTCTCATCAGAGCTTTTGATGCATCTCCTTCTGACTTTACCAGAATTTGTTCTTGTTTATGCTTTCAGAAAAAAAATAAGAAGTTAAGATATTCAGAATGTTTGAGACTTTATCCTGGGATATTGTTATTTAAAATATCTTACGTTTTCCCCCTTTTTGTCAGGAATCAAAAAGCAATATAATCACAAATAATCAGAGTCAAAAAGGATGATTTGTATTAAAACAGATTTCAATAACATTTCTCAGAAGAAAATAATACAAGATAAGAATACAGAAAACAATTTTTTTAAAAATCTAAGATGGAGGGGGAATTCGTGTGAATAACGCTTCCAGCAAGCTCTTAATCTGAGTGCTTGATTCTTCTTGCTTTCCCAGCATGGATTACATCATTTTCCGTCTTTAGCTCTTCCATAGTTTGCATGACCAAAGACGGAGTTGGTGTTTCCTCAAAGGATGCAAGTCTTTCAGAACACTCTGCAGCATCTTGTGATTCAATTGCTTCTTAAGTTGCATTTTCATTTTCTTGAACAATAGCCAGAGGGTGACTATCAGAACATGGTTCATTGACTTCTGAAGGTTGGTTCTCTTTCCAGGGAGCATTGTCCAGCAGAAGAATTTATTTCTTTTCCCAGTGACTCAACTTGGTCTTTGAAAGCTTTCAGCTGATCACTGAAGTTCTGCTGAGCCATTTCATAACTTAATTCTTTCAGCCTCTAGAATTCAGAGTTGAACCAATTTCTGAATCAATCCCAAAGAGAATCAGAAGCAGCAGGATTTGAATTCTCTAGACTTGCTTGCTTCAAAGCATTAATCCATTCCTGTAATTCTGTTTCAAAAATCAACAAGTTCTTACCAACATCTGTTTTGGTTATGGTTAGTTTAGGTTTGGGAATAGCAATTTTATTGGAAGTTGAAGCTAGGTGGTCCAGCGCTTCTAAATCAATCATGGTTCTGAGATGATCAACTGGACGGTTAATGGGAGAGGGAGTAGTAGAATCAGAAATTATGATTGGTGAATGGGAAGTTTTTGGGGGTGTGGAATGATAGGGTGATGGTATTTCTGGAATGTCTAATATGGAGAGAGGTTGACAAACCATAAGAGGTTTTGTTATTCCAGGAATATGGGTAGTGGTATCAGAGTCTGTAAAAGAATCTTCTGATTGGTTTGCGGTAGCGGGTTGATTTTCTAGTTCAGGGGTTTCAAAGTTTGGATTTTCAGTTTGGGGAGTGTGAGGGTTTTCATTTTATGGTTGAGGAGAATGAAGGTTTTGATGTTCTGGTTGTGAAGTATGGAGGTTTGGATTTTCTGAGATAGGTGATTGGAAGTCTTGATTAAATAGTTCAATGTCAGAAAGAACTCTTGTAAGTTCTGGCTGATTTTGTTCTAGATTTTGATTGGGGGAGTGAGGTTCGTTTAGGAAGTTGCCAAGGGTTACAGAAGGATCAAACTCTATGTCAAAATCCTCAAAAGTTTGAGGTGAGGGATCTTCTGTTTGTTGAGGGGGGATGGTTTCAGATGTTGGAAAAACTATAGATTCTACAACAGAAACAAAGGAAGTGTTACCTTTCTTTTTAACAGCTTTGGGTGTCCTCTGAGAAGATCCTTCTCCTGCTGCCTTTCTCTTTCTGGATTTCTTCAACACAACATATGGAGCTGGCTTGTGTAGATCACGAATGTTAAGTTCTGGATTTGTTCCATCTTCCTTGCAAGCTTTTAGGTATCTGACCACAATCTCTGGTGAAGCATCAAACTCAGAAAATAACGGAAAATATTTCAGAGGGATTCTTCTTAATGTGATGACTTCATAAGTAGCAACTGTTGGTTCCTTCTTAATGTTTTCAATAATCTTCATCTTCTTCAGATTTTTGGCATTAAGAGGTTTACCAACACATGCCTCCAGTGTGCTGATCTGGTGAGCTTCTTTCAGATGTTGTATCAACCTGTTCTCCGTTAGAATATCAGATATTAATCTTCCCAGAGGAATCCAATCCATCTTTGTCCTTTCTTCTTCCCTTGTTTATTTTATGCTTGTTCTCAGATGATTGAAGAGCAAGTGTGGAAGATTTATTTTGGTCTTCTTTGAAATAAAATACAATAAAAACTGTTGATCAATGTTGATGTAGTCAGGAGAGCTTGCTGGCTTCCTGTGATTTATACATCCCAGAATGATTCTGGCCTAGATTCTGTACTAATCCTTCAAGTCCCTTATCTTGTTGGATGGCTGTCCAGAAGTAAAAATAACTCTAGCAATGTTTTTAGGTCATAACACTTTTCAGCCATGTCGCTGCAGCTAACTCCGCCGCCATTGTACCCAATAAGTTTTCCAATTAAGTCTTCAGTAATAACAATCTTCTTCCCCATTACGTAAGACGTAACTTGATGATTAGATGAAGTAGCATGAATCCAGAATTCCTTAACAAGAATGGGGAATACTGGACCTAGCAGACGATCAAAGTACCTATTCTGGCCTTGAGTCGTTACATCTTTAGACAAATCAAAACCATTTTCCTTTAAGCTTTCAAAATCGATGATTAGGTCACATAAAACTTCAATAGAATCGACCGGAATGAGCAAAGTTCTTATGGGTTCCTCATACTGTTTAGCTGTTGAAGAAGAACCAGGAGCACTTTGGAGATTTTTGATGCTTGAGGAAGATGCCATTGTTCACACAGTTTGTTTTGAGATTTCTGAGAGAAGGTTTTTTGCAAAATGAAAGACTAGAGAAAATAATAGATGCGAGAAGAAGAGAATGAAATAGTGATTTTGTATTTATAAACAGTTTTGAAAACTTAATCAGTAAGAAAGAGAAAACAAAATAATGATTATATTGTAATTATGAAACCTGAAATTAGGGGACTGCATGTAGATACTGAACAGTTACCATTGACGCGTGTCTCAATGCATCTAATCAGAGCCTTAGACCCTTCAGAATTTGAACGCGTGTTCAGCCTTAGAAGGTAGCTTGTGAGAGGATGAAAGATGTTTGATGGTGTGAACTGCATGCCTCTATCTTTGAAATGAAAGGTTCAAATCTTCTTAGATAGATTCTGAAGCAACTGTACTCCTAACTTCTGAAGACATATTGATCAGATGTTCACAGAGAAAATATAAAGTACTGAGGGTTACAGAATATGTAAATAAAACTTCTTATTCTGGACATAATTTCATGCTGAGATGTTTCAGAATGAAATTAAACCTATCTTCAGAAAGGGGTTTTGTAAAAACATCAGCCCATTGATGGTCTGTGTCAATAAATTTTAAAGTGGGGATTCCTTTCTGAATATAGTCCCTAATAAAATGATGTTTTATTTCTATATTCTTAGCCCTAGAATGCAAAATTGGATTTCTAGACAAACATATTGCAGAAGTATTATCATAGAAAATAGGGATGTTACTCTCAAATATGTTGAAGTCTTCAAGCTGACTTTTCATCTAGAGCATTTGTGTGCTGCATCCAGCAGCTGCAATGTATTCAGCTTCAACTGTTGACAATGCAATTTGTGGAATGCCTCTTGTTGGTCCATGAGATCAGATTATCTCCCAGAAACTGACAGCTTCCAGAAGTACTTTTTCGTTCTACTCTGTCTCCAGCAAAATCAGCATCATAGTATCCTACTAAACTGTATTCATTGGTTTTTCTATAAAACAAACCCAGGTTAGTAGTACCTTTCAGATACTTGAAAATTCGCTTAACAGTTGTTAAGTGAGATTTTCTAGGATCTGATTGGAATCTGGCACATAAGCAAACGCTATATAAAATGTCAGACCTTGAAGCTGTCAGATAAAGGAGAGAACCAATCATACCTCTATAGATCTTCTGCTCTACCTTTTTACTTACCTCTTCCTTTTCCAGAATGCATGTGGGATGCATTGGAGTCTTTGATGGCTTAGATTCTGATAGATCAAATTTCTTTAGAAGTTCTCTGACGTATTTACTCTGGTGAATGTAAGTTCCTTCTGGAGTCTAATTGATCTGAATTCCTAGAAACAATTTAAGTTCTCCCATCAAGCTCATCTCAAACTCTGCCTGCATAGACTTAGCAAATTCTCTTCCCAGAGAAGGTTTAGTAGATCCAAATATAATATCATCTACATAAATTTGACAAACTAAAATGTCATTCTTAAATGTCTTACAAAACAAGGTTGTGTCCACTTTCCCTCTGGTGAATTCCTTTTCTAACAGAAAGTTACTTAGTCTTTCATACTAAGCTCTGGGAGCTTGTTTCAGACCATAAAGTGACTTCTTTAGTTTTAAACATATTTTGGGTGTTTGAAATTTTCAAACCCAGGGGGTTGGTGCATATATACCTCTTCATCAATGTAACCATTTAAGAATGCACTTTTGACATCCATCTGATACAGAGTGATGCCATTATTTACAACAAAAGAGATTAAGAGTCTGATAGATTCTAACCTGGAGACTGGAGAAAAGGTTTCTGTATAGTCTATCCCCTCTTGCTGACTATAACCTTGTGCAACCAGTCGTTCCTTGTTTCTGACGACTTCTCCTTGTTCATTCAGTTTATTTTTGAACACCCACTTTGTTCCAATGATGTTGAATCCTTTTGGTTTAGGAACCAGATCCCATACGTCATTTCTGGTGAATTGATTTAACTCCTCCTGCATAGCTAGAATCCAGTCTTTGTCCAGAAGAGCTTCATCAATTGTAGTTGGTTCAATCAGAGATACCAATCTCATGAGGGATTCTTCAGAATTTCTAAACGTTGATCTTGTTATGATTGGATCATCCTTCTTTCCCATAATTTTATCTTCAGGGTGAGCTATGCTGCTTCTGGATAGTCTTTTATAGATTTGTTCTACAGAAGTTGTTGAAGTGCTTGTGACATTTTCTTCTAATGTTGTTGGAGCGTCTCTGTTGGGAACTTCTGATGAATTGCCTTCAGCACCTCTGAATTCAACTTCTATATCTGCAAAAGATTCATTCTACTTTGACTTTTAAGGGTCAAGCTTGTCATCAAATCTAACACTGATTGACTCTTCTACAATCTATGTTTCTGTATTGCATACTTTGTACCCTCTTGAGCGTTTAGAGTATCCTAACATAATACACTTTTGTGCTTTAGAGTCAAACTTGTTCAGATGTTCTTTAGTGTTAAGTATAAAACAGGTACATCCAAAAGGATGGAAATAAGAAATGTTGGGCTTTCTGTTCTTCCACAATTCATATGGAGTCTTATCCAGAATAGGTCTTATAGAGATTATATTCTGAATGTAACATGTTGTGTTAATTGCTTCTGCCCATAAGATCTTAGCAATGTTAGTCTCATTGATCATGGTTCTGGCTATTTCTTGCAATGTTCTGTTCTTTCGTTCTACAACTCTATTTTGTTAGGGAGTTCTAGGACAAGAGAAATCATGAGAAATGCCATTTTCATTAAAAAAGTATTTCAAATTTTTTGTTTTCAAATTCTCCACCATGATCACTTCTGACTTTGACAATTCTAAGATATTTCTCATTCCGAACTTGGTTATAGAAGGAAACGAACACAGAATGTGACTCGTCCTTGTGTCTTAAGAACTTTACCCATCTCCATCTGCTATAGTCATCTAGGATCACTAACCCATACTTCTTGCCACTAACATACACAGTTTTCACTGGTCCAAATAAATCTACGTGCAGAAGTTCTAATGTCCTAGAGGTAGAAACAACATTTTTTTCTTTAAAGGAAGGTTTTGCAAATTTGCCTTTCTGGCATGCTTCACACAGAGCATCTGAGCTGAACTTCAGATTAGGGAGTCCTCTGACCAGATTGAGTTTGTTAATCTGAGATATTCTTCTCATACTAACATGCCCCAATCTTTTGTGCCAGACCCATTGCTCGTTGTTAACAGAAAGAAGGCATTTTACATTCTGACTCTTCAGTTCATAAAGTTTTATCTTATAAATTTTGTTTTTCCTCTTTCCATTAAATAGGATAGTTCCATCTTTCTGACTAACAGCTTTACATGAATTTTGATTAAAGATTATATCATAATCGGTATCACTTAATTGACTTATGGATAACAAGTTATGCATTAATCCATCAACTAACAACATATTATTAATAGAAGGGAGGTTACCGTTACCTACTGTTCCAGAGCCAATGATCTTCCCTCTTTGATTGCCTCCAAAACCCACGTAGCCTCCAGGTTTAAGTTCCAGACTTTGGAACATATGATTTCTTCTCGTCATGTATCGAGAGCATCTAGAGTCCCGATACCATGACCAGTGTTTTATCCTTGCTGCTAAAGATATCTGCTACATATATAATTTTGTCCTTAGGTACCCATATATTTTTGGGTCCTTGTTTGTTAGTTTTACCAAAATTCTGTTTGAATTTTGGTTTGGCAGAATAATCATTACTAGTGTATTCCAGATCATGTGTGTGCCCATAAGTGAAGTGAGATTTTAATGGTGTGCGTTTAATAACTAAGTACATGACTTTCTTAGGTGGGGATACTTTACCTTGGAATCCTATACCTTTTCTGCCATTTCTGCTAACTCCATAGATCATTGAAGCTATCTTGATTTTATCTATGTTTTTAGCCAGAAACTTCTGAAAGCTTTGATAATATTCCTTTATGATCTTATCAGCATTACTGGGATCCTCTGAGATTGTTTCCTTCTGAGAGTTTTGTAAATCATTTTCTAGTTTTGAAATATTTTCTTTTAACTTAGAATTTTCTAATCTCAGACTCTCAATTTCTTCAGAGTCAGAAACAAGATCCTTTTTTAGGTTCTTGAATTTGACTCGAAGCTGCTGATATCTTTCCAGAATTTCACTCATACTTTCTCCTAGTTCTGCTTTGGTAAAATTAACAGTAAAGTCAAGAAATACCTCTTCTGTGTCTAATTCTGATTTTGACCCAAATGCTTCGCTTCTGGCACATTTGCCATTAGAGCAATGTTGGCTCTTTCATCATCTGACTTTGTGTCTGCGTCAGAAGTATCTGAATCATCTCGTGTTGCCATGAGACTTTTCTTCTTCTCCTTGAAGAACTTCTTTTTGGGTTTCTCCTTCTGAAGCCTTGGATAATTGCTTTCGTAGTGCCCTTGTTCATTGCACTCATAGAAGATTATATCCCTATTGCTTGACTTTGTGACCAGAAGAAAAACTCAGACTTTCTGTGTCCAGAGGAGGGTTTAGACTTTCTGTATCCATAGGAGGATTCAGAATTTCTGTATCTAGAGGGTGATTCATTCTGATTCCCTGTTCTTTTGGAGTTTCTGAATTTTCTTTGCCTCTGCTTCCACAGTTGATTGACTCTTCTGGAGAGAAGAGAAAATTCATCTTCTTCTGATGAGGATCCATCAGAGGTTTCTTTCATAGCCTACAAAGTTTTAGAATCAAATTTTTTGTTATATTTGAATGCTAAAGGCTTACCTTGCTTCTGAGGCTCGTCATCTTCTAGCTTTATCTCATGACTTCTGAGTGAGCTGACAAGTTCCTCCAGAGATATCTTATTGAGATCTTTTGCTAGCTTGAGAGCAGTGACCATTGGCCTCCATTGCTTTGGTAAACTTCTGATGATCTTCTTTACATGATCAACAGTAGAATACCCTTTGTCAAGAACTCTCATCCCAGCTACTAGAATCTAGAATCTTGAGAACATTGCTTCAATGGATTCACTTTCTTCCATCTTGAAGGCTTCATATTTATGAATGAGCGCAAGGGCCTTTGTTCCTTTAACTTATATGTTGCCTTCATGCGTCATTCTCAGAGAGTCAAACATGTTTTTGGCTATCTCTCTGTTTGAGATCTTCTCATACTCTGAATATGAGATGGCACTAAGAAGAATCATTATGGCCTTGTGATGGTTTCTGAAGTCACGCTTTTGTTTGTCATACATTCTTTTTCTATCAATCTTCTGACCACTTTCATCCACAGGATGCATGTATCCATCAATTACCATATCCCATAAATCAGCATCATGAGCCAGAAAGAAGCTCTCAATTCTGTCTTTCCAGTAGTCAAAGTTTTCTCCATCAAAGACTGGAGGTTTGCCGCTGATTCTGTCCTTATCATCATGATAGTCATTGCTGATGTTCTGACTTGGTCCCACCATAGTGTTTTTCTAAGCTTGGATTTTGTGCTGACACGGTTAAGTGTATGAACTCAGAACCAGGCGCTCTGATGCCAATTGAAGAAGGGAAAAACACAATAAGGGGGGGGGGGGGGGTTGAATTGAAACTTAAAAATCAAAAGCAATTGACACAGTGATTTTTATCCTGGTTCGCTTGATCTCAAACTACTCAAGTCAACCCACCAATGTGATTTCTCCTCTCTCCAATGGGGACTTAATTCACTAATCAAACTGATTACAATTCTACTTTGACAACTGCCAAAGTCTTCTTGAGTACAACCACAACCCATTTTATCTCAAGGAAATTTCACTAACAAAAAATAAGAATTTATTGTGTACTATATGTTTTTCGTTACAAAAACTGTATCACAAACTTGTGATGTATTACACGATTTTAGAGAATAGTATGAATGTATTTTTGCAGCATTGATAGATTATGTGAAAGCAGTTGTGTAAATCGTGAACGATTTAGCCTTGGTGCTTGTTTAAATAAGCGTGGCAATCTGTCCAAATGGAAACATGATAATTGGTAGTAAATGCACTTTCCATAATAAGAAGATCCTTGTCTGATTATAGCCGTTGCAATTGATACTACTTTGATGGAAAAGTAACGCTTCAGAACATAAGGAACTTGCTTGCTGCTTTGCTTCAGAACTTGGAAAGTCAGAATCATGAGGTTCTGTTTGCACATTAGACTTTCGTTCAGAATTAAGATGTCTTTCACTTTAGCGCAAGTTCTGATCTTCATTCTTCAGAACATTTTGATATCAGTCTATTTACTCAGCTTGAGAACCTTTGTAGCTTAACTTCTAATCCAGTTCCGTCAGAACTTCTGTACAACATAGAACACAAATTTAGATACATATTTGTTCTTTGTGTTTGTTATCATCAAAACTCTTACGAGGGTTGTAGAATCAAACTATGTTCTAACAATCAATGCCCTACATTACAAACAACCAAGGAGCAGTCAAGACATTCAAAGGAATCAGAGGCACATGTACTTTGTCAGCATAAATCTGGCATTTGTGGCAAGTTCTAGAATGATGATGGAAATCAGTTTCCATAGTAGACCAATAATAACCCGCTCTCAGAATCTTCTTAGCCATTATATACCCACTGGAGTGAGAACCAAAGACTCCTTCATGCATATCTTCCATAATTTTCTCAGCTTTCTTCTTGTTTACACAATAAAGCAAAGTCAAATCGTGGTTGCGCTTGTACAGGATTCTGTTACTCAGAAAGAACTTGGCTGCGAACTTCCTTAGAAATTTCTCATCATTAATAGTTGCTTCTTCCGAATATTCTCGAGTTTCGAGGTATCTTTTTACTTCGTGGTACCAAGGCTTTTCCTATACTCCATCAGTATCAACTTCGTAGCAATGTGCCGATTCTCCTAGTCTCTCAATAGTAATTCGAGGAGCTTCATTATCCCATCCGGTTTTGAACATAGATGACATGGTAGCTAATGTGTCCACCAATTAATTCTCTTCTCATTGAATATGTTCAAAAGTGATTTCCTCGAAGTACGGAATTAAGGTCAACACATGCTCTCGATAAAGAATGAGATTTGGATACTTTGTATCCCATTCTCCCTTAATTTGACTGATCCCTAGGGTTGAGTCCCCATACACATTCAAGAATTTAATTGTCACATTGATGGCAGCTTTGATACTCATGACACATGCTTCATACTCGACCATGTTGTTGGTACAGTCCAAACACAACCTGGCGGTGAATGGCGTATGGCAACCCCTGGGAGAGATAATCACAACACTGATTCCATTTCCAAGTGTGTTGAAAGCTCCATCAAAAACCATAGTTCATCAGGATCCCGATTCAGGTCCTCTATACGGTCCAGGTTCTTCATAATCAGTAACTAGCATAATATTCTGATATGGGAACTCAAAATTCATAGACTGATAGTCATCTATAATTTGATGAGCCAAATGATCTTCCAGTACACTTCCTTTGATTTTCTTCTGAGTAGTATACTGAATGTCATATTCTGTCAAGACCATTTTCCATCTTGCTATTCTTCCGGAGAGAACGGGTTTCTCGAATATGTATTTTATTAGATCCATCTTAGAGAGCAACAAAGTAGTATGAGTCAACATATACTGTCTTAGTCGGCGAGAAGCCCGTGCCAAAGCGCATTAAGTTTTCTCGAGGAGTGAATATCTTGTTTCACAGTTAGTGAAATTTTTGCTAAGGTAGTATATTGCATGCTCTTTTCGACCAGACTCGTCATGTTTCCCCAATACACACCCAATTGAGTTCTCTAACACTGTTAAGTACATGATCAAAGGTTTTCCTTCAACTGGTGGCATCATAATTGGAGGTTCCTGAAGGTACTCCTTGATTTTGTCGAAGGCTATCTGACAATCGTCGTTCCACTTCACTACTTGATCTTTTTTCAACAACTTGAAGACTGGCTCACAAGTAGCAGTTAAATGGGAAATAAATCTGGTAATGTAGTTTAATCGCCCCAAGAAACCTTTAAATTCTTTCTCAGTATGGGGAGCTGGCTTTTCTTGAATGGATTTAACCTTGGCAGAATTAACCTCAATACCTTTACTACTAACGACGAAACCTAGGAGTTCACCGGATCTTACCCCAAAGTTGCATTTGTTTGGATTAAGCCTCAACTTGTACTTTTTCAACCTCTCGAACAGCTTGTGCAGGTGGTCAAGATTTTCTTCTTAAGTCTGAGATATGGCTATCATGTCATCAATGTAAACCTCTATCTCGTGATGGATCATATCATGGAACAAAGCTACCATAGCACGCTAATATGTTGCACCGACGTTCTTCAAACCAAAAGGCATAACTTTGTAACATAAAGTTCCTGACTGTGTCACAAAGGTAGTCTTCTCCATGTCTTTTAGTGCCATCTTGATTTGATTATAACCAGAGAAACCATCCATGAAGGAAAATACTTTATGGTGAGAGGTGTTATCAACCAGAACATCAATATGCGGAAGCAGAAAGTCATCTTTGGGGCTTGCCTTGTTCAAACCCCTACAGTCTATACACATACGCACCTTGCCATCCTTCTTAGGTACTTGCACCATATTTGCAACCCACTGAGGATAGGACGTAACAGCTAAGAAACTTGCATTGAACTGCTTCATAACCTCAACTTTGATCTTTTCAGAAATCTCGGGACGCATACGACGAACCTTATGTTTTATAGGAGGACAACCTTTCTTCATCGGTAGACGGTGAACAACAATGTCAGTATCAAGCCCTTGCATGTCTTCGTACGACCAAGAAAAGATCTCAACATAGTCACGCAACATCTGTATTAATCTCTTTTTGACATTGTCTTCTAGGTTGGCACCTATCTTGACTTCTTTCTTGTCCTCTTTAATATCCAAGTTCACAACCTTGGTTGGCTCTTCATGCAGTTATATGGCTCTTTCTTCCTGCATTAACAGCCTAGTAAGCTCTCCAGGTACTTCACAATCTTCCTCACCTTCTTCCTCGGCTTGGTAGATCATATTTTCGAAGTCATAATTGGCAATAACAAAATTGTTATCAATGGGATCCATAGTGGATATGGATATGCAATTTTTTGTGTGGGTGTGTGTAAGAACACATAGCTATTTTGAAAGAAATAAAGTAAAAGAAAGATAAAGAGCACAAAAATTTGAATGCAAACATCCAATGATTTATTAAATGAAAATATGCGGATGAAAAATGACAACCTTAACAAATGGACTGTTGTGCCCCGGGTAAGGCACAAGGTTTAAAGTTATTGTTTAAATTACATAACCAAAAACTTGAAAGCAAGAAAACAGAAAATAGCATTTACTCCTGACTAAAGGAAATTAGTATAAAGTCTTCAGCCTTCTAATTGTTGAGCCCATTTCCAGTAGTAGGGAAAATCCAACTGTCTATGTCACAGCCGCTATCAGCGTCTTCCACTGCGTTGACTTGATTTTTGTGAACTCCATTATTGTTGATGCGGAATGTCAGTCTCCCAGAATTAGCACAAGCACGACAGACAACCCTCTGAGCCTCTAAGGTGAAACTCAAACCAAATTTATCGGACTTGTAAGGGATGTTGGGAAGCTGACCCCAAACAGTGTCACCACCTTCTTCTACCACAACCTTAGAGTCTTCCAAAGAAGCCATTCTTGGTGGAATCCTGGAAACGTTAGGAATGGTAGAAGTATATTTGTCAACAAGAGTTGTCTAAGGAATAACTTCAAAGGTCTGGAAAGGAGTCTCGAAGAATTCACCATCCATCTCAACATACTTGAAGGAATTTAAATGGCTCACCGTGTATTCTTCTTCGCCGTAAACTGTAACGATTTTTCCTTTTACAGGATACTTCAAATTTTGGTGTAAAGTAGAAGTAACAGCGTATTCCCCATGAATGCAAGAGCATCCAAGCAAACAAGAATAGGCTGGATGAATGTCCATGTGTTGTACCCCAAAATTTCCCCTCTCATTTTACTCAACACATGCCCATTAAGGTCCCTAACTTGTTCAAGGATGCCCAAGAGTCGACCAGATAAACTCTCTCCTAAGGCAATGCACCTCAAATTAGGGTTTCTATTTTCATCAGGGTGTGGGAGCTCCAAGGGTCCCAAATTATTTCCATGGTCCTAATATGTTCTCAAGGTAATCCATGTCAAGTTTCATGCCTTGCACAAGAAGTTTGCTCAGTCAACTGCTCAGATGCCTGAAAATCAATTGTACCAGGTCAAAAGTCAACTGTGTCCCACATACAGTCAAACTTTAATATTTTTGGTCAACATCAACATTTTGAAGTTATATCCATCATTTGATCAAGGGTTGATCACGATTCCTCAAGGAATGCCCCAAATTCATCAAAACCCAAAAGTTGCTAAATTAGGGTTTCTCAGGAAAAGTCAACCAAACTTTGACCAAGCATAACTTCTTCATACTTTATCAGAAATTTTCCATCCAAGGCTCATTTTTAATAGGATGCAATTCCCTACAATTCATCTTCAACCCACAAGTTCAAAATATGCACTCATCAAAAGATATGAATTTCTACATTATAGGTCCTTTTGAAAAGTCAACAAAAACACCTTTTGGGTCAAAGCTTCTTACATGAACATGGAAGACCCAATTGAGATGAAACCAAAAGGATTGTTTAGGGGACATCCTAAGCTTTCTAAAAAGTCCAACACCTCTCTAGGGTTAAAATTGGAGGATATATGCCTTGTCAAAGTTGACCATTTTTTGCAAAATTGCCAAAAGTCAAATGTGCTCAAAATACATTTTTTTTTAAATGGGCCTAGCATTTCATGATTGCACCTTGCTTGTGACATGGTCCACGACCCAAATCAGCATCTACACTTTATTTTCTTCATTATTTATTTTGATTTTGATTTTTTTTTATTTAAAATTAAAATTAAATCAAATAAATAGAAAAAAATACAAAAGATTGATTTTTGATCTGATTTTTTGTAGGAGTCAAATCCAATTAGGCTGGAAAATCATATCAAATCAGATCAAGGCAAATTGAAGCAAAGTTGGCATGATTATGCTTGTTTTAGAAACATATAATACAAGAACAAAATCAAATCCAATTTCCATGATTGACAAAGATTTAACTCGTTTTTGTTAACCTAATTTGTTCTAATATATATACTGAACAAGAACAATGCATAAAAACAAAGATAGAGGTCGTGAAAGCTGCAAACAAAAACTGCAAAATTGTCAAAAAAGTGGTGGATCGTTTTCCAACTTAGAGGACGATTCAAAGCATTCTAAGACTACCAATAGACTCCTGGACATCTCCAGAACGTGTTTCAATCCAGTGCATGCATCCTCACACCCAGAATCGCCCCCTAGACGTCACACGGTTTGTGTTCTTTTTCAGATTCAATTACTATGATTCTTGCATCATGAACATGTTTTAATGGTATATATGTGTTTGTTGTCATGTTTGAAACATGTCTAGACCATTTAATTGAAATTTTAACACCTGTATGCATATTTTCCATAGCTAGGGTTTGCCTTGTCGTTTTAGGGCTTTCAAATGCCAGAACAATTGGCCCTAATGAGGGATACCATTATGATCAGAGGGTCAAACCCAATCGATCCATGGTCTTGAGTCTTATCACTTTCACTTTGACAAAGTACCCAAAAGTATAATTTGTGATGAGTCCAAGAAGATCATTAATTTTATGATCATTAATTTTGATTAAACTCTCATCTTTATCCTTTTTATGTTAGCTATCTTTCTCCTCCTCATGTTTCACCGATTCAGATTGATCAATTCCTTCTTCGACGTTATTGAGTATGTCTCTTGAAGATACACCTACATCATGAAATGAAATACCTTTTCCGAGTATTCTCGGATACAACATCAAAAGTAACTTACGCCTCTTTTACCAATTAAACAATACTTGATGTTGCTTTCTAGATCACACAGTCCATCATCTTGCCCCATATACAATAGAATTAGAATATGTTCATATGCCTTGAGCCACCATAAATTAGAACTCATTCATAGAGTCAAGACAATGTTCCTACAAAAATAACAAGACAATCTAGGTACCCAATCTTAATTAGATCCTTGGGGGTTAGTGAAAAATTGGTTGCATTTGGGAAATACTTTAATACAACTATAATGATAGTTTAAATCTCTACCATCACTTAAATTATTATCGTATACATGCTCACTTTTTGAGGACCTTGAACTTGATTCCCTAAGAGCTTTAGACTTTGTTCTTTCCTCCTCATTCGTATCTTTCTTCTTTTTCTTCTTCTTCCAAGCTTTTTCTCGTGCTTGTCTTAGCAAGTAAGTTCTTGCTCATATTCTTCAAACTTACCAAATAATGTAGTGAGGTCGAGTGTTGTAATATCATTATCTTCCTTGATCACGGTGACCTTCGATTACCAATTCCTATTAAGACATCTCACAATTTTGTTAGTAGCAATTGGATTGGAAAAAATATTACCAAGTGCATTCAATCGATTAATAAGATTTAATGCATTTTTCTTATCATCATTTTTCCATAGTGATTTCGGCTTAGATGTGACAATGCTATTAGAATTATTTTGAGTAATAACGTCACCATATATCCTTGTCATATAAATTAACATGAATGTGCATACAAGCTTTCCAATAACTATAGTTTTCTTCTGGAAAAATTTGGGGTTGTTTCGTAATCCCCTTTAGGTTCGTACGCCATTTTCTAATAAGAGTTTTGAAGCATGGAATTAACCGGGGCTCTGATACCACTTGTTAGACTACAACAACTTATCTAGAGGGGGTGAATAGATGCCCAAAATAAAATCACCTTTTAAAAAAAATTATTTGAAAACTTATTTGAAAAACAATATTGAGCGAAAGGTTTTTGGTCTAGATCAAAATAGTAGTCTAAACGAACCTAGTTATTAGAAACTCGGATATGCACGAGCCATATGGAATTAAGATAATGATAAAATCAATAAACATAATAATACCTCAATTAATAGATTAATATCAAACACAACAGTTTCCTATTTCCGAAGAAATTTAAACAAAAATATATAACATTGCAATTTGTCAAACACTTGGTGTGCGTTCGACTTTTCAGAATTTTTCTTTGAGTTGTGTTGATATGAAAACCACTTATAATCAAAGTGATTATAAGATAATCAACTCACCACTTCAAACAAAATGATTGCAGAAAAATTCTTACGAGTTAATCGATCAAACAATTTGTCGAACACTTGGTGTACAACTGAATTTTCAAAATTTTCCTTTGAGTTATGTTGATATGAAAAAGAACTTATAATCAAAAGTGATTATAAGCAAATAAACACCCAATTCAAAACAAAAACAGTCCCAGAAAATTCCTATGAGTTGATCGATTACTCAATGTTATTTGACAAATTGGTATATGAATATTAAAGCAAGTAAAATGATAAAAGAAAAGAGATACAAGGATTTGTCTACATAGTTCCCCACTTTCGTCCTCGCGTGTGGATACGTCTACGTCCAATTCAAATGTGGAATTAGGATACTTTCTTACTTTGCAAAAAGTCTGATTACAAGAGAAGTGTTCGAGAGCAATCTTACAAACCCTAACCGTTAGTTGTTGATTCAACCCCTTCTCTTCTTTTAATCTTCAACAAGATCAAGCACACAATAGATTGCCAATTGACTATCTGGATCTTGCCACTCCTTTGCATTTTTTGTATCCAAAGATTTCTCGCACCATCAATTATACCTATTGCAACACAAGACTTCAATTTGATTCATCGTTCTCGCGCTACTTCCTTTTTGTTCTTTATCTCCAAAGGGTCCTTTGTATTCTTTATCTGCAAAGGCTTTCACTAGGCCGCAATCCTCTCTTGAATGTCTTGCACGAAAATCCCCCAAATCAACCAATGATCTTGGAGGCCAAACCCTCGATTTTTCCGGATAAAGACTCCTACGAATCTCAACCCAATATTCTCGACTACACAAGAACCTAATTGGATGTTATCGAACCTCATCTAGATGACACCTCAACAAAATATTACTACGATGATTTATTAGTGTGTATGTATAGATTATAGGTTGAAGATGAAGAGCAATTGCAGAATATTTTTATGGTATCATTAAGTTTAAATGATGCATGAATGTTATATTTATAGTTGGTAACTTTTTAGGCAAAAAAGGGAAGTTTCAGAATAAAAAAATATGCAAAAATGACCCACAATATTATGAGCCGACCTGAACAAAATAGAAGAAAACTGTTTATTTAGGACAGTACATGAGCCAACCTGAAATGCTCTCTGAGCTGACCTGTACAAAACAGAGGAAAACTGCTTTTTTAGGATAGTACATGAGTCGGCCTAAAATGCTGCGTGAGTCAGTCTGAAATACACATGAGCCGGCCTGAAATGCTGCATGAGCCGACCTTAAATACATGTGCAGTGCAAAAAATGATTTTTTTGATGATTTGGACAGTTTTGAATATGTTTCAAATGATTCTTAAGACCTCTAAATGTATAGATTTTCACACAAACTTAGTGATACCGTCCAATATACAGAAATACTATATTTTTATAGTTTTGACATCATACAAAACACATCTATAGGCAAGTTGTCCTCACAATTGTAAGCGAGGTATTAGGTTAAAATAATGAGTAATTGATGCATGTTTTCCATGTGTCTTTTATAGTGGGTTTATAGTGTTTTCAAAGGACCTAGAACCTTATGCTTTCTAAAGTTGTACGGGAGAACAAATGTGAAAGGATCCTTGAAAGTACAATAACGGCTTTGCACCTTCATACTACTATGATCATGTGTCCTTTTAATGCAAGCTCATATCTGGTTCCATGGTACTAGAACCTTATTCTAGGATAAATTCTCTAGAGGATTGACGTCAATGGGGGTGACATTAGTTATAATTATGTTCTAATCTAAAGTCTTTTACAGCTCTCGCCGATTTTTCTCCCATGTGTAAACAGAGAAGGATCATGCCATAGTCCTTAGACTTTTTAAATCGTTTTGGGCATAAATATATTTGGGGGACCTCTTGGAATTAGTAATATGGATCTGATAAACTTCGTTGTAAGTTCTATGTGGTCTCCTTAACATGTTAATCAAATTATATTATGCTTTGCGCTAGATTAAAACAATTTCTGGTTAGAATAAGATTTAGTTCTGTGTATAATATTTAGTTTTGATAATAACAATACATATATTTTATATGTAAAAAAATTGTTTTCTAATAGTTTTTTAAGTGAGAAGATATAATCTTTTAATTGATTCTGGATAGTTATATAGAAAGATCATTAGAATCTCTATTGACACATCTCTAATAGTACTATTGCATCTAATTCTAAAGAAACATCAGTAGTTTTGATGAATATTGAATGTTAGTTAGAAGAGGATCTTTATGATTAAATCAAAAATCAAGTTTTTGCTTCAAAGATAAGAAATCAAGCTTTTGCTTCAAAGATCAGAAATTAAGCTTTTGCTTTAAAGATCAGAAATCAAGCTTATGCTTCAAAGATAAGAAATTAAGCTTTTGCTTTAAAGATCAGAAATCAAACTTATGCTTCAAAGATCAGAATCAGAAATCAAGTTTTTGGTTCAAAGCTCATAAATCAAGATGTGCTTCTCATATAAGCTTTTGCTTCCTGCTCAGAAATCAATACAACTTTGTCAGATAAGCTGCTGCTCAAAGTCTGAAGAGTGAAGACAAGGTTCTGATTCTGAAAGACTCTGATACTACTGGAAATACTATTATGAAACATCCTCTGGATTAATCATCGTTTCACATCTGAAATATTCCATCAGAAGACTAAGAACAAGAATGTGATCTCTTCTGGACTCTTCATTTTTACTTCAGATCAGAAGTATTCGATTAGAAGATATGATCAAAAAAACTTGCACAAGAAGAAAATAGTACAACGGTATTGTACCTATTCCACAATGGTGAAGAATACATTATACGGCCAAAGGAATTTGTCTCCCACGATTTGATGCTACCGTTGAAGATATTGACAAATCATTTTCTGAACAAGAAGAAGTATTAAAACAACAAAGAAAAGTTGTTGTGCAAAGAAATCCAAGTGAGAAATATTCTAAAAAGAGAATATCAACACAAAGAGTTGTTGCTCAGTATTGTGTTATCATTTTCTTCTCAATCTAAGACACAAAGAGTTGTTGCTCGTTTTTGTGTCATTATCATTGTTGTATACACAAGAGTTGTTGCTCATATTTATGTGTAAACATTTGTTCTTTATTGTAGTGTTAAATCTGCTTTTCTAGAAGTACTATTGTAAACACAGTTTGATTGTAAATCTTTTGATTTTTGTTTTCCGCAAGTGACTAGGTAATAGTATGTATACTTGAGAGGGCTAAGGTGTTTTTCTAAAATCTTATACGTTGTTTGTAATCTTTCAAGATTAGTGGATTAAGTCCTTTTTGAAGGCAAAATCACCTTGACGGGTGGACAAGAGTAGCCTTGTTTAAGGTGAACTTGTGTAAACCAATTGTGCCACTTTTCTTATTTTAGCTCGTGTATCTTGATTGTGTGTGAGAAGAATTTCTAAAGAATTTTTTTTTGAAAACTCAATTCAAACCCCCCCTATATTTTGTTTTTCTCAACCTTCAACTGGTATCAGAGCTTCGACTCAGTTATTGATTTTTCAATCAAACACTTAACCGTGTAGAGAGATCCCGTGTGAGAAAAACTTCTATGGATGCTGCTCATACAAACGAAAGAGATAGTTACAATGCTAAACCTATTTTTTTTATTGAGAGAATTTTTACTACTGGATTGATAGACTAGAAAGTTTCTTTCTAGGATATGATATAGATCTTTAGGATATTGTCACAAATGGCTATGAGGCACCTGTTAGTGCGATTGATATTCCCCTTCCAGAAACAGGATGAATGATGCCCCAAAAGCGTGATCTCAAGAATAACCACAAAGCCATAACTATTGTTCTCTATGCTATTTCCTGCAATGAGTATGAGAAGATCACTAATAGAGAAATAACAAATGATATTCTTGATTCATTAAAAGTGACACATGAAGGCAATGCTCAAGTCAATGAAACTAAGGTTATGGCCTTAATATAGAAATATGATGCTTTCAAGATGGAAGAAGAAAAAATTGTTGGGACTATGTTCTAAAGGTTTCAAATCTTAGTGGCAGGACTTAAGATTCTGGACAAAGGTTACTCCACATCTGATCATGTCAAAAAGATCATCAGAAGTCTTCCAAAAAGATGGAGACCAATGGTTACTGCGTTGAAGCTGGCTAAAGATCTAAACAGCATAACTCTTGAAGAGTTAATTAGCTCTCTTAAGAGTCGTGAAATGGAGTTAGAGGAAGATGAGCCCCAGAAAAGAGGCAAATTTGTTTCTCTAAGATCAAGATCAGAACGACCCAAGTCAGAAAAGTACAAATCCTTCCAAGCTAAAGAAGTAGAAGATTCTAACAATGAAGTTTATGATGACGAAGATGAATTGTCTCTTCTGTCCAGAAAAGTCAAACAACTCTAGAAGAAAAGACAAAACAATTTTAGAGGATCCAGAAATAGAGGAGATCGTCCAAAAACATCTACAAAAGGAAGAGTAAGCAAGGAAGTAATATGATACGAGTGCAAAGAGCCTGGACACTACAAAAATGAAAGTCCAGCGCTCAAGAAATAAAGAACCAGAAAAGAAAGCTTCAAGAAAAGTAGTTTTAATGGAAAGAAGAAAGGTCTCATGGTAACATGGGATGACTCAGACTCTGAAGGATCAGATTCTGAAGAGGAGCATGCCAACGTAGCATTCATGGCTACCATATCAGAAGGAAACACCATGGAAATTGAGTATGACTTAGAAGAAGTATTTTCTGAACTTTCTCGTGCTGTATTAGAATTATGTCTGTCAGAATCTCATAGTAGGTATCAGAAACTTCAACGAAAATTCAAGAATCTTTAAAAAGTTCATGAATATGAAATTGAAGAATATTGTAAGGTAGAGAAAGAAATTTGTGAATAAAATAGAGACAATTTTATTTTGGAAGAAGAAAATTCTTTTCTAAACAAAAAATATTTAAAACTTGAAGAAACTCTGTATAAAGCTCATTCATCCTCTGAAACACTCTTATACAAATATGATAAGGCATTTCAGAAATTATTGAACAAGAGTATAGGGAGAAGCAAAACGGCTTTCATGATCTATGTTGTTAGTCATAATGGGAAAAGGGGAATTGGTTATGTTTTTGATGAAGACAATCAAAAAACCAAACATGTATCTCAACAAAGATAATTCTGGAATAATTGAAGTTGGAGAGGTGTCATGTTTAATTTGGGAATGACATATTAATTTCTCGCAAATATGACTCTTCATGGTGGGAGGAAAAGGGACGTTCCACAAGGGTGGTGATTCATTGTATGGTAGAGGAGTTTGTTTGCTTAGTATTAGTGGTAGAGGGAAAGTCCCACTTTGATTGCTTTGACATGAAAGAGTTATCATTGAACGATGGTTACTTGTGCATATCATAAAACTCGTCTTGTAGAACTCGTCTAAAACTCTCATTTTATAGTTGATAAATAGCACAAAATTCCATTTAGGTCAGCGCATTGACATTGTTAAATAGCATGGATGAAACTTTGCCTTCTACACAACTTGTCCCTCTAGTATTCGTATTGACCTTAACCAAATTCGAAAATTTCATACGTGGATACTTAAAAGAATTAACATGTCACTTCTCTTATATATGGCATCTCTCTAAACGGTATGAAAAGACTAAATTATCCAGACTCATATATTTTTCAGAAATTTAAAATTTCCATGACCAATCCCTCCAAATAGCAATATCGGAAATTTCAAGACGATACCATAAATTTAGTGAGACAGTAAGGATTTTGTGGTATATGTGCAAAATATCTGGTATTTTGTATCGAAATTTTTGAAACTTTTGAAATTTCCGGTGTAACATTTTCCTTTTGTACTAGAAATTTCAAAATTTCTGAGACTTTAGAGAATACCGGACATTTTGAAATTTCCGATAGTTCAATTTTGAATTTTGAAATTTGAAAGTTCAAATTGTCATGTAAATTTGAAATTTTCGGTTTATCAAAATTTTCAAATGTACTACCAAAAATTTACTCTTATCGAAAATTTGATAAAGATGTATCAGAAATTTCATATATATCAGAAATTTCAACTATTCTATCAGAAATTTTATCCGAAAATTTCTTTATATCTCATTAAAAATAAAATTGAAATAAAAAAAAATTAAAATGATAACATGATTAATTTTGGAATGACATGTTAATTTACCGGATATTTGATATAAAAAACTAATGCCTAAAAGGACAAATTTTAGGTGTGCTTCCTATGATTACTCACTTAACCACTCTAGATTTCACAAATTCATAAATTTCTCATAGTCTGTTATGATCATAAAATATGAATTTAAGCTAGGAACCGTACAAAAAGCACCTATGAAATACAAATAAGATGTCACTATTTTTATTATAAATAGATGATTTGTGGTAGTATTTTTTCACAACTTATTTTTTTCACTAAAACCCTGTCAAAAATTATTATTCATTACTTTCATTTATTCTATAATTGTTTATATTTTTTTTTCTTGAAAGTTTATTATACCGCATAATTTGTTGCATTGCTTGTTTCAATTTATTTTATATCTACACATTTGATAATATTTTAGCGGCTTTATCTCTAATTTTTTTTGGTGCAATATCTAAATATTGCAGAGAAATAATATCTTTTAATTTTGATTTTGAAGATTAATGTTACATTTTTTTAATGGTATTTTTGGAGTCAATTTGGAATAAATGTTGTGCGGCCAAGTCAAAATAAATTTAAAATGTTGCTATGGATCGAAATTTGGCCCTACTTACACCAAATTAATCCAACTAGTTAATGCGAATTGAGTCACCATATTCATTCTCTATAGTTTATTAATATATTTATTTGATATATATTTTAAATATTATTTTTATACATTTTAGACATCAAAATTAATTTTATGAATAAATTAATGATATAGTTTTTTATATACAATTTATTATTTATGAATAAAGGATAAAGATGTAAATTTTGTGTTATTTTGTCCATTGTATTAGTGGATTAAACAAAAAATAATATAAAATATATTGTTATGTCCATTAATCATCAAATATGTTAGAATACAAAGAGTTGTTGTGAATTAATCATCAGAACTATTTTGTGGTATTATGATGAATCTCTTTAGCTATAGTGATTTGATTTTCATTCAGTTTTCATGATTTCTTTAAATTAGACGACTATATTAGAAATAAAATTATATTTTTATAATAATTGATATTTAATTTTTATTTGCATGTAAAATTATTTTGTAGGTTTTTAGATTATATTTGCAACTATTAATTTTTTTAACGTGAAAGACAATAAATTATAAAAAGAAAATATTTTTTAATCGATAATATGTGAAATTAAATTACTCATATATTTATATTATATCTATTTACAAAACATATTCTCTCGATCTTTATTTGTAAGAAATCGTAAAATTTAGAATTTTATTTTATATGTGAGATTCATTTAATCATTATATTAATGATAAATTTTAATTAATAAAAAAGTTTAGTTACACTTTTCATCAACAATTATTTTTATATTTTTTAAAATATGTTTTAAAATATTAATGTAAAGTTTTAGAATATTTTATTCGCATCACACTACTTTTGATTTCTTTTCTTTTTTTTAACTTTTCTTACAATAAAATATTACTTTTTTTCAGACATTATATTTATACAAAATTATTAATTAATAAATTCTAAACTTACTATTATTTTATTAGAGTATATTGTCATTTTACTAATATAATATTATATTTAATTTGTCATTACTTTTATTTTCACCCTAATAAATAATAAATAATTTTAAAATTTTTTTTTTGATTTGTTTTATAAATTTATATTTATTTTATCATATCATTAATTTGAGAAAAAGATAGAGAATGTCAGTTAATGAACATCATTGTATGAAATTTAGATTACTCAATAAAATAATTGATGGTTTTTATTTTATATTTTTTTCCACTTATAATATATATATAATATATATATATATATATATATATATATATATATATATATATATATATATATATATATATATATATATATATATAATATATATATAATATATATATATATATATATATATATATATATATAATATATATATATATATATATATATATATATATATATATATTATATATATATATATATATATATATATATATATATATATATATATATATATATTGCAAAGTTTATTTGATAAGTAAAAATTGATGAATTTCAATTTATTTAAAAATTAAATATAATAAAGTTATAACTTAGTTATCAAAAATAAAATTTTATTATTTTAAGGAATGACACAAACTTATTTTAAAAAATTAGATAATAAAGTTAATTGTATCTAAATAATCATAAACTATAAAAATAAATATTTTTAATAATATTTACTATAATTTAAATAGTTATATAACTATTAAGATAAAATAAATATAAATTATAGAAATATCTATACTATAATAACAAAAATTATATAAATTAAGCTATTATTAAGAAAAAAATAAGTACAAAATATAATTACAAATATCTAAATTTATATAATAACAAAAATAGATTAAATATTTAAATGACTAATAAATCATTATAATATTATTAATATTCTTGGTCCTAACAAAAACCTAATAGAACATGAGGCAAAGCAAACTTAAAAAATATAGTTAATTTACATGTGAAACTGAAACCAAAAATAAATCATTACTACCTACAATAACATTAGATCTTTTACTAAGACAAACCACTTGAATTTTCAAACTATTTTCTACGATGCAATCCATCTCAAAAGAGTAATTCAAAATTATGATTTCAATGGCAAGAAGATGAATAACAAATATAAGACATAAAAAAAATTACCACCTAAGAATTCATTTTTTCATAAAATTCTCAAATTATATCTGAATATAATATTTTATAAAATGAAACATTATGATCAACTTTTCAATAAAATTATCAAGTATATCTCCAAAATATGTATATAATGGAAGATTATTAAAATAAAAAAGAAAACCTAACGAAAAATAGAAAATTATGAAAATGAAAAAAGAAAACATAAGAAGAAATAGAGTTTAGTGAGACAAAATAAGCATATAAACTTATAAAAGTTGGTT